>CM064868.1:41630227-42830227 GCA_032719365.1 Prinsepia uniflora | reverse complement strand
TTAGCACGTTTTACGAGGAATGGTTGGTTTCTGGAATATATGCTATGGTTTTGGGATTTCAAATGATAAGTGGTTTTCAATGGTTATAAGTGGGTTTTGGAACATGATTTCAATGATCAAGGTTTGTGGTTTTAGAAACGGATTTTGGAAATGGAAGTTGGTTTTAAAGTTGGAAAGTGAATTTCCGGATTTGGGTTCGGAATGACGGTTCTGGATGCCGGGAAGGGCATCGGACCAGTGATTTCGGATTCGGGTTTGGATGTGGATTGGTAAATGGTTTTCAAATGGTTTTAGGATTGGATTTGCTGGATCTGGATATTGGGTTAAAGACCCGGATATATGTGACGGGGGACCGGCCGGATTGGGTTTAAAGACCCGGATTGAGTTTAAAGACTCGGGAGTTTAAAGACTCGGATATATATTGATTTTCCCCCCGTAGGCCTTGAGTTTAAAGACTCGGATATGATTAAGGCCTGGATTGAGTTTAAAGACTCGGGAGTTTAAAGACTCGGATAGATCCAGCAGGTTTGATCGGGACATTTATGAGTTAATGTTCATGGTTTATGATACAGTTTTCTGATACTCATGTTATGTTTCTTATGATGTTTAAGAATGATTATTTTATAAATGTGTTTATAACTGTTGGTTATGCATGTGGTTTCAAAACGGAGGGTTTAACTCGGTTTTCTTATAAAATGGTTTTTGAACTTTTGTACTTTCTGGTCCACTCACATTTTCTGTTTTAAATTGCCCTCCAGGTTGTGGAGCGAGCGCGGGGTCTTGACGTCGAGGCAGTGTCCGAGGCATAGAAGTGACGTGAGGGAATCCTAGAAGAGTTTAAAGGCTTCTGTGTGCGTGTACTTTATCGGTTTTTATTTTCCTTGTAATTTAGTGCTATGCTCTGTAAAACGATAAGGTTGGGATATTTTGTAATTACTCCTGCGTCTGACTAGGTTCGAGTGAGTTTTACTTGAGTTTTGTGTCGGGGAGTCAGACGGGAGCGGGATTTACCTCGGGTTTCGGGGTGAAACCGGGGTGGGTCCTGACAATTGGTATCAGAGCATAGGTTTGTCGAGTTTGTTGGGTCTGTCGGTTTGTGAGGTTGTGTTTCAGTTGTTTGACTACTTCTATGCCTCTTTCAGCGTGCGGTTGACGATGCCTCCGAGACGTAGACCCTCTCCACAACCTGAAGAAGTAGCAGGAGAGACGGAGAGTGCCACGATTGAGCGAGCCCAGCGGCTCGGGGCTACTACTTTTAGTGGCGGGGCTGATCCTGAGGAAGCCCAGAGGTGGATTACCCGACTTGAGCGGATTTTTGCGGTGATGCATTGTCCGCCGGAGGAACGAGTGTTGCTGGCTACCTTTTTACTAGATGGTGCGGAGTACGAGTGGTGGTATACCCTCGAGTTGTCCGGTTGGGATGTCCATAGTGTGACCTGGGAGACGTTCAGGGAACGGTTTCTGGAGCAGTATTATCCTCGTTCTTTCCGGGATGCCAAGGAGGCAGAGTTTTTGCATCTCCAGCAAGGGAATATGACCGTGGCAGAGTATGAACGGAAGTTCCAGATGTTGTCTCGGTTTTCTCCTGCTTTTGTGGCCACTGAAGCCGAGAAGTGCCGTAGGTTTGAGTTGGGTTTGCGAGGTGAGATTCGAGCCGTAGTGACGGCTGGATCTTTTGCTACCCTCCGAGACTTGTCGGATGCTGCGGTGCGAGTTGAGGCTAGTTTGCCGGTACGACGCCGGGAACCCTCTATTCCTGGAGTTTCGAGCCAGCGGACACCGAAAAGAGGTAACTTCGGTGGATCTTCCTCGTCGGGCGATGATCGTTTTGGTAGGCATGGTAGTGCCCAGAGTTCAGGATTTTGGGGTTACCGAGCACCGCCGACTCCGCAAGCGAGTGCGACGTCGGTAGCGTCTACGGGGAGACCGAGCAGTAGACCAGGCTGGAATGTGTGTTTCTATTGCGGGGAGCGAGGTCATTTCCGACGTGAGTGTCCACTGTTGCCACAGGAAGGTGGTGTAGGCAGATGAGTAGCGGAGTCCGGACAGAGTACAGCATCAGGGACAGCGGGCACTAGAGGAGGTGGTGGCACAGCCACGAGTAGTTCGAGGGGACGTGGTAGAGCGTCAGGATCTCAGGCCCGGGTGTTTTCGATGACTCAGCAGGAGGGTCAGTCGACACCAGATGTGGGGACAGGTATTTGTTTCACTTTTGGTTGTTCTGTTGGTTTGGTTGTTGGATTTCGGGGTAGAGTCTAGGAGTTTTCCTAGAGGACTTGGAGTGTACAGTAAGTTCCGTAGCAGGTTGACGGGAAGTAGAGGAAAGGAGTGACTATAACTGATTGATCTGAGACTATTGAAGGAGAGAACCCACAAGCTAGAGTTGCCTTTAGGACCTTGTGGAGTTAGTCCGCCCGTGGCCGGATTAGCAGCCGAGGGAGATGGGTGGACGATTGTTTGGATTAGTAGTCGAGTTGGTTCGGGCAGGTAGGGTGGTTGTATACGAGGATGTACTCTATGACTTCTGTCGGGTACTGTGAAATGAGGTATTTTATAATACCTTTGTTTTCTGTTCATAGAGTTTCCCTTGCGTACACCATGTAGTTGCTACATAGCTAGGGTTGACTGTGATAACAGTAGCTGGGGATGGAGTGAAATACCCAAGGTGGAGATGATAGACAGGAAACCTAGGAGAGGTTGTTCTTTACCGGGTAGGAGACCCTAGGTGTTGGGAACTAGCTGTGGAATTTCGGGGACGAAATTCTATTTAGGTGGGTAGATTGTAACAACCCGTCCCGAGAATTGGGATTAGTAGAGTGATTAAGGTGTGATTAGTAAGTTTAATCAGGGGTTAGGTGGTCCCGAGGGGTCCGGGAACCTAGAATGACGATTTTGCCCCTGTTTCGGGCAAAAATGTTGACTTTTATGTCGGGTGGTCAATTGGGGATTGACCAGTGACCAGGACGTAGTTTAGGTCATCACGAATCCTTAGGCAGGTGGCACGCCCGATTCCGACATCCGAGGAGGAAGTTGTGATGTTTGGAAGGTTGAGGGCTTAACCGTAATTTGGGTAAAGTAGGGGGAAAAGTTGACTTTTTGTATAATCGAGTTTTGGTAGGTTGACCTAGGATGGTTAGATAGTTCTTGTCGTCCTAAGTTCGATGACAGGCGGCACGTGTTCATCGGACTTACGAGGCGAAGGTTACGGGTCTAGGAAGTTTCGGTAAAACCGTAAAAAATGTGTTAAACAGAAGGATATTTTAGTCTTTTTGGGTTTATGGGGATTTGTGCAGAGAGAAAAGAATGGACGGCTGGGGTTTAAACAGATGGGATAAAGTTTGAAGTGATGGTGACACATGGCAGGTGTGTAGAGGCTTCTGGTGCGATCCTGTGTGTTCACGGTCCTAACTATTTGGGTGAACCCGTGTGTGTGTGTTGTTCTTCGACAAACACAGAGAAACAGAGTGTGAGAAGTGAGGGGAATTGATCGATCTGGGCGCAAGGGTGAGTGATTAGGGAGTTGTGAGTGTGTTAGTGAGGCAAGGCGGAGCTGGTGGCCGTGAATTTGTGGTGCAATCGTGCACGGCGGCACGGCGGAGGTGTGGAGAACTTTTGGGGGAAACAGGGAGCTTGTGAGGTTGAGGTGGTGGCTACGCCGTGCGGCGAGGCAAACCAAGGCCAGGGGAGGCTGAGGAGACTGTAAGGAGTCCAACGACCACCGTGGTAGGCGGCAGTGCGCACGGCGGAGCTGCAATCGAAGGGTAAGGCTTCTTTGCTCTGTTTTGCCGTGAAAATTCAATTTGAAAGTCGTGGACCTAGGGCTAGAGTCGAGGGATCTGGCGGTTCGGGTGAGACTCCTGAGGGTCCTAGGAATCGTTTGAGTGTGCTGCCGTGATGGGTGGTGCACGGTGGTGGAGGGCACGACGGAGGGACCTTCAGTACTCTGTTTTGGCCGTGGGTTCAAACGGCGAGTCGTGTAGGTAGGGGCTGAGTCGACAGTATAGGGGTGTTGTTCTAGATTCAGTGGGGTCTTAGGGACCGTTTGGTGTCACCACCGTGACGGGAGGTGACCGGAGTTGAGGAGTCGTGAAACAGGGGGACATTTAGCCGTCTGGTTTTGAGCTTAGTCGACGGGCTAGGGATGGTGTCGAGGTGAACGGAGTTGGGGATTGGATTCGTGGTGTCTGGACGAAGCTGCTGGTGAAGGCAGGGATCGAATTGGTGGCCGGACGGCGGAGATCAAGTCTCGCCGGTTCAGCCTGCGACGGCCGGTTCAGCACGGGTTGAAGATGGTACTGTAGCTGGCGCGTGGGGCCACGCGCAGCCACTTTGGGCGGCGCGTGGAGGTGCGTGCGGCGGTTCTGGGAGAAACAGTCAACTTGACTTTTGGTCTAGGAGTTGTGTCGAGTTTAATGGAGTTGGTTTCAGGTTAATCGGAAGTCGTTTGAGTTTAGTTCCGCGAGGGTGAAGGTTTAGGGTCCCGGGGTTCTAGGTCTTCGGTTCGGGGATTTTTGAGGAAATTTAGGAGAGTGTTGGTAGATGTATTAGTGACGTAATTTGACGGTGTTTGACAGGATCGGGATTTCCCGAGGAAGCCGAGGAACGGGCTGGACGTTCGGGACGCGAGTAGGGCTCAGTACTGTGAGTGGACCTCTTCTCTACACTCGAGCATGCATAACTGTTTTCTATAATTGTCTTATGGTTTTTAATCATGATTTTATGTTTATCGAATATGTTTGGTTGGTTTTACATTATTACACGTTTTTCGAGGAAATTGGTTTTTAGCACGTTTTACGAGGAATGGTTGGTTTCTGGAATATATGCTATGGTTTTGGGATTTCAAATGATAAGTGGTTTTCAATGGTTATAAGTGGGTTTTGGAACATGATTTCAATGATCAAGGTTTGTGGTTTTAGAAACGGATTTTGGAAATGGAAGTTGGTTTTAAAGTTGGAAAGTGAATTTCCGGATTTGGGTTCGGAATGACGGTTCTGGATGCCGGGAAGGGCATCGGACCAGTGATTTCGGATTCGGGTTTGGATGTGGATTGGTAAATGGTTTTCAAATGGTTTTAGGATTGGATTTGCTGGATCTGGATATTGGGTTAAAGACCCGGATATATGTGACGGGGGACCGGCCGGATTGGGTTTAAAGACCCGGATTGAGTTTAAAGACTCGGGAGTTTAAAGACTCGGATATATATTGATTTTCCCCCCGTAGGCCTTGAGTTTAAAGACTCGGATATGATTAAGGCCTGGATTGAGTTTAAAGACTCGGGAGTTTAAGGACTCGGATAGATCCAGCAGGTTTGATCGGGACATTTATGAGTTAATGTTCATGGTTTATGATACAGTTTTCTGATACTCATGTTATGTTTCTTATGATGTTTAAGAATGATTATTTTATAAATGTGTTTATAACTGTTGGTTATGCATGTGGTTTCAAAACGGAGGGTTTAACTCGGTTTTCTTATAAAATGGTTTTTGAACTTTTGTACTTTCTGGTCCACTCACATTTTCTGTTTTAAATTGCCCTCCAGGTTGTGGAGCGAGCGCGGGGTCTTGACGTCGAGGCAGTGTCCGAGGCATAGAAGTGACGTGAGGGAATCCTAGAAGAGTTTAAAGGCTTCTGTGTGCGTGTACTTTATCGGTTTTTATTTTCCTTGTAATTTAGTGCTATGCTCTGTAAAACGATAAGGTTGGGATATTTTGTAATTACTCCTGCGTCTGACTAGGTTCGAGTGAGTTTTACTTGAGTTTTGTGTCGGGGAGTCAGACGGGAGCGGGATTTACCTCGGGTTTCGGGGTGAAACCGGGGTGGGTCCTGACAAGTAGAGTATGATTTAACCAAAAAAAGTTGAAATATTTTACATAAACAAAAGAAATAAACTATATTAAGGTCAAAAGAATGAATGGTAAATTTGGAATAGTTGATGCAGAAATCGCTCATGTAGGAATTGACCGTTGAGTTTCTACACACGTAGAAAACACCTGTAGTTAAGGTTGAATCTTGAGAGGGGGGAAAGGGAATGAGAGATTCAATCAAGAACACTTCAATGTCTAAGAGTATCCATATCATACTCTAAATTTTTAGTCAAATTTAACTAAAAATTAGCCAAAAGTTATTAATGGCTTGCCAGCTTTCAATACTACCAAAATCAGACTCTCTATATTTGACAAACTTTGAATATTAAATCAAATTTTCAAAATTGAATATAGATAACAATTCCTTCATGGCTATGTTACTTCACACACTAGCATAACTATTTTATCTGAACTCCGATTTTAACTTGTCGCCTGCCGACGTACTCGAGATGCTAAGACCTTCATAACGGCATTCTCGGTTTACCCAAATAAGGTCCCGGTAAAAAATTCAACACTTTGACTTTGACCAAGAAAATTTAACTCTTTGGCTTTGACAAAAAAGCCAACCTTCGACTCTCAGGGGCAAAATGGTCATTTTCAATCTTTTAAAAGTCTGGGGCATTATAGAGTTGGCATTAATGAAGGTAATAAATATTGTCTTCCCAAGGACTTCTAATCTCTTATGTGTGTGGCATATTGAGAATAATATTGTGGCAAATTGTAAATCTCACTTCAAAGAAGAAGAAAAAGCTCACTGGTCTCCTTTCATTTCTTGTTGGACAAATTTAATGAAATCACCTAATGAATCATCATTTAATGAAGCTTGGAATCATTTTGAAGTTTAGTACATAAAGAAGGAATTTGTTTTGAAGGAAAAATTGGAGAAATGGTCTTTCAACTAAACCCTAATCTTTGGGATCACCCTTCTACTCATTTTTTTTTTTTACTTTTTTGGTCTCACTATTTCAGCCAAATCGTTAATTTAGTCCCTCCGTGGATTCTGTTAAATTAGGGGCACATTCGCCAATTTATATTAAATTATATTAAATTTGGTTATTATCAATTGGAAAAAAACCTTTTCTCTCTCTCTCTCTCTGTCATCGAGCATTGATAACTCGAGATCGACGAGGGTCTTTTTGGATTTGAAAAATTGACCCTCCCCTAACGTCCTCTCGCGGTCGAGGGCGACAAGAATGATGTCCAACAACTTCAACCACAGCCTCATCTGCTCAATTCCGTCGCGGATAGCGTTACACACGTCCAGGGCTTTGGTAATTTTTGCAGGGGTTTCTTGAGAGGAAAAACATATTTGCTGAAGAAAGTGGTGAGGAGAAAACACATGGGTAAGGGCACAAATTTGAATTTGAGCAAATCAATGAGGCCGGCGACGTTGCTGTTGACATACGAAGTTGGGTTTTTTAGAACATAGCGAATACCGGCCTGAGCATCCAGGTGGACGACGTGGGTAAATTTTACCAATCGAAAAAGCTTTAATATTTTCTCGAAGTCGTTGATGTCTGCCTCTGAGTTTGAGTTGCTTGAATTTTCTTCCAAATTCTTCTAATGTGTTTGATTAGTGGTATTCTTATGTGTTTGATTAGTGGCATTCAATTATCCCCGACGTTTTGGCAATTCCATCTTTCGTTTTTTTAAATTCAATCACATATAAAAGTAAGGGAACAGAAGAAAAATTCAAAAATAAATTCAATTTGTTTTCGGACAATTTCTTCTTTATCTGCACTCTAAATCTCTCTACATTCTCGCGTTATTGTTCTATTTTTAGTTTCAATTTTGATCTTGATTTGGATACGGTGGTCGATTCAACTATGAGGCAAGGTCTGAGGACGGTGGCGTGAATACGAAGAGGCCTCCTTGTTTTGGTCTGCTGCCACTGAATCTTGCATGAGCATTCTAGCGATGAGCTCTGATCCTCTATATTTTTAACAACCTTTTCATGTGAGTGGGCTTTTTGGTTTCAGTTTGCTACCATTGAATCTAGCACTGCTCTTTCTAGTGATGAACTCTAATACTCTATCTACTTGTCAACCAGATTCCTTGAGTGAGTTGGTGCCTTGCGAGCCTCCTGTTCACTTGGCAGAACAAGGTTTAGAGGCCAATTTGAATGATCACAATTATCTAGGGCAACATGGTGAACCTAAATGGTTGTCGTTGGGGATAACATCCATTTAGGGGCTCCCAATTAAAATTAATTCCCCAAAATGAAGACAATTTGGACAAACAGCTCGTGGTTCGAACTGGTGCCTTTACTTGTAAATTGGTGGTGAATCGATACATAAAAGTGATAGGGTCGATCCATCACGAAGAATGAGCATTCTAAGTTGGAATGCTCGTGTGCGGGGTTGCCCATGAGTGATGAAGGCTTGAAGCATTTCTTCAGTGCAAAATGACTAGATATTGTTTTTATGGAAACTAAGAAAACTGTTAGATAAATAGATTTTGTGAAGCATGCTTTAAGTGTAAGGGAAATTTTTGTGTGGGGAAGGAAGGTATAGGAGGAGAGCTGGCATTACTTTGGGCACAAGGCATCCAGATCTCTATTTGGTCCTATTATATTGGACATGTTGATGCCCTGAAAAATGGAACAGGTGATTTTTCATTTCGGTTTATAGGCTTTTATGGTAATTTAGAGGTGAGATTAAGAAGGCTCTTGGGAACTGTTCATAGGTTGTATTATGATCGTGAGAGCCGATGGTTAATGGTAGGAGATTTCAATGAAATTGAGGTAACTAGTGAGCAACAAGGGGATAGAACACAACTTCCTAATCATATGAGAAATTTTGGTGATTCCTTGGAGGATAGTGGCTTGATGAATGTACCTTTCATGGTGGTATAAGTATACTTGGAGTAACAGGTGGAGATGAGACGGTCTTGTAAAGGTTCTTCTTTGATCATCAGGTCTGTGTGTCCAATGCTGCCTGGTGGTTCTAACACATCATGTGAATTCTTGGGCCTTTGGTCATCCCCTTATATGGATTCGCCTCCTTCCTAATGTGCCTAGAGGAAGACGTAGATGCATATTTTTTTCTTGAGAAAGCCTAGGTGGTTGGTGAGGGATGTAAAGATGCCATTCGGGCCTGGTAGGAGGAGTACTGGGAAGAAAATGTGATGGTGAAGATTAGTTGTGTTAAAGTGGTTTTAAAAAGTTGAAGCGCATCTTTGATTGCCAATATCCCTTGTAGGATTGAACAACTTCAGGCCTAACTGGATGACTTCACCACTCCTACTCAGACAAGATCCATACCAATCCCTCTAGATTATCGTGGGATGTGCCCTGCCTCTGTTTGACACCACGTGCCAGAGTAGGATAAAATCGTAACCTGCTCGGGGTTACCCGAGTGCATAGTGACTTGTGGAGTACGCAGTGGCATGTGATGTCTCGATCTCTGCTACAGCCCGCATCCGCGATCAACTTGAAGGGAATTAAAAACATTAAAAGCTCTGAGTGGACAAAAATAATCAGTTTATTAAATCATTTAATGAAAAGACATTTATTCCTTTTACGTAAAAACATGCATGCATCAGAAAACAGTATTTTAAATACTTTATTAAAAGCAAATTATATTGCTTTTCAAATCGATACACAGTGAAAAAATGGCTCAATCAAAACCATATCCTCAATAGGGTCTCAGCCCAAATCAAAACTACGTAGGATCTTAGCCCAAAACAATCTCATAAATCATCTCAATAGGGCCTCTACCCGAACATAGACTCACATTCGTAATCATATGTAAACATAAGTAACACATCCTCTTATCATCTCATATCACCACTAGTCATGTATCAGCGCTGTGCGTGCGACTCCACATATCGTCGTGAACATATCAACGATCGATCTCATATAACATCAGCACTCCTGATTCGAGCCAACCTTGGCTGCACGACAACAGGCAGTGCATCGTGACCTTTCTAGGATCACACATCACACAGGATGATCGACGTCCAGAGGCTATACTGGTGACCTCTCCAGGATCATACATCACAAAGGATGGTCGATGTCTGGAGGCTATTATCTCGTGACTTCTCTAGTATCACACATCACATAGGATGGTCGACGTCCGGAGGCTATCATCACATCCACTCCATAATCACACATCACACATGATGGTTGATGTTCAAAGGCTATCATCACATCCTTTCCAAGATCACACATCACACATGATGGTCGACATCTGGAGGCTATCATCACATCATAGAGGATGGTCGTGTGGAAAACATTTCACAAACATTTCAAATCATCTCAAAATATCTCAATAGGGTCCACGCTCGGAATATAGTTTCATCAAATCCTTATCCATAAAATCATCATTAAAAATAGTGTCTAGAAATGCTTCATAAATCCAGTATTCGTAGAATCCTATCAAATCCAATTTCGTAAATCCATAACAGGGTCACATGCCCGAAATCTCACGTTTGACTATCCTCTAAGTCAAACCACAAATCAACTGGGACACAAGCCCGAGACAAATTTCCAAATTCGAAAACCATTTCATTATTCAAATCATTTTTCCAAACCACAAACAGTCAAAGGTGATTTCCAACTAGGACTCAAGCTTGAAATAGCATTTCACTCATCTCCGTGAAATCATTCAAAATCAATAGTCAAATCCTCCCTTTCACGCCTCCCCGTTAAACCGTTCATATCACATAAATCGCATGCACGTAGAATACTCGGCCGAAGCCCAAGTATCATAAAAAAGAAATTTCGAAATACATGCAATATAACATTTTCTACGAAAAATGCCAAATCACCAACATCATTCATATTTACATGATATGCAATCAATGCATCTAAAATCATTTTCATAAAAGATATTAAATAGTTATGCATGCATCATTTTATAAAGTAAGGGTCCACTCATCGACCGTCCAAGCTGCGCGCTCAAATCCCGCGTTGTAAGCTACTCTGAGGCTAATCCACAATCTCCGGGACATTCGGACCGATCCAAATCATAATCAAAGGTCACTAACCATCTATACAAGTCCAAACCATTAACCCTCAAAACTCCCGGAATAATAAACGGGTCCCAAACACGCTTTCTGAGGCTAAAAACCTCCAAATGACCTATTAAACGATCTCTGATCGACCTAAAACCACCACCATTGGATTCGGATCGTCGAAACCTTTTGAATAACATCAGGTTGACCTCGAAATTTGTGTTCATGAGCCCTCAAGTGTCGGTCAAACCTTTCAACGTCAGTCAACAACAGTCAACGTTAACGTCACGCTGGTCATCACTAAAGTCAGCTGCTGATGTTAGCCTGATAACTCTGACACCTGTCAGCTCTTAGAGCCTGCCACGTGGCATACCCTGCTTGGTGCTACGTGTCTTGCCACGTGGTAATGACAAGTCTGAAATCTTTAGGACACACTGCCACGCAGCACCACCCCACTGGTCCACGTGGTCTGACAATACTAATGTGGACCTGCCACGTCAGCTACTAGATCCTGACACCCTACCACGTGGCACTCTCTCACTAGTCCACGTGGTCTAACATGGCTGACATGGACCTGCCACGTCAGTTGCTTACTGGACCTGGCAACTTCTGACAGATCACCATGTGGCACCACCTAGTTGGCCACGTGGCCTGACAGGATGACGTGGATTGCCACGTCATCATCGTCTTCCTTCAGTCGGGTCGACCCGTTTGACTACAGCGGGTCAATTTAACCTGCGACCTCGACCAGGCTAGAACTTAGTCGTCCGACCACCATTTTCCTCCATTCTTCACCCAATCGACTCACCTACTTCCCAGAAAGTGATCTACAATCTCAAAATCAGGAAACAAAGCCTAGAAATTACCTATCCAGCTTGAACTCCGACGACCAAATTTCAAGTTTGCTTCCATGGATGTCTAGAGGTCCTTTGCCTCTCATTCTTGTTCCTACAGGCTTATACGAGCTCCCAAATCATGTCCAAATCATTAGAACCAGCCCCAAACATCTAAAACTCAAAACCTGAATTCAAACACCCACGACTTACCTTTTTCTAGTTTCCTCGCCTCTCACCACCATCCTTCTCAGTCTTTCCAGCCCTCAGTCTCTTTCTCTGTATATCTGTCTGTCCTCTCTAGCAATAGTAGAAGAACAAGGAAGATAGAGGGGGTATTGGTTTTGGATAGAAATGGAAGAAGGGAAATGGTAGATGCATGTATGTGTTTGTGTGGGTCCACAGGTGATATTTTGGGTCCCACTAAAGACAAATCCAAAAGTTAACTATCTCGGTTTTTGTGCAATTATAAATAGTTCCTAAAATAGTCCTTGACTTGTTACTCTCCCGTACGACGTTCGATTTCGATGTGTCGTCTATCTACAGACTTGTATCATCTCGATCTACTTAAGGGACTTCGGTCCATGTGTATTTGACTTTCTGGGTTAAAAGCTAACCTTTTCTCTTATCTAGGGGTAAAATCGTCATTTTATCCCAATCATATGATAATTCTCGATTAATTCCAGATTAACTCTCAATAATCCACAATTAATCCTTAATTAATCTCGTAGGTTTGGGATGGGTCATTAGAATCTTCTCCCCTTAAAGAATTTTTTCTTCGAAATTCAAATCTACACCAATCTGGGCAAAAACTACAGAAACCCAATCCTACCTCCAACTCTAGGTGTGCGTCCTATCATCTATCCACAGTACTCAACTGAAACCGAGGTCACTCGACGTCAACCACAATCCAACAGTCAATGTTGTAACTTAGCTCATCCTCTATGACCGTATCCAAGAGTTACCTTTCGTTACTAGAAACCTTCAATGCTCAATCTCAAGTCCCAAATTCCAATTCTTGATAATCCAAAATTCAACCCTCAAGTCTCGCTCGAGACATCGTCACTCATTGATCTCACCTGTCATCTACTCAGAATCCAAGCTGACAATATTACTCACCATCCAATATGAGAATCCTGCTCGCTGACAATCCAAGCTAACATTTGGCTCAACAGCCAATCCGACTATCCTGCTCGTGTTGAGCAATGCCAAGTCCTCTGTCTCACTTGACGGTTTCTAATCGTAAATCACACTCACAACACATCGTCATGCCTAGCTAGTAATTCATTGGCTCCACTATCACCACTTGAATCACTACTCACTCTAGAGTCCTATCAGTGTACCTCGTATCACTCAGCGACTAACGTTGTGATCTTGACTCGCCTTGAATCCCAAACTGTCATCTCACTCATCCTCTCGATATACTTAGACCAACATCTCACTCATCCTGAGTGTATCTGGACCCCATTGAATATTTTCTCTAGCAAAGATAATCACAAACAGTAGGGTTCCTCTGGCTCATCATGGCCCTGAGCTCCATGCTCACACAACAACCGAGCCCTTTCAAAATCACTCTACACTAGCGTACAGTATTCGATGTCCGGTTCTCATACTCTACGTACAATCAACATCGGACCCCATCCGATTATCACACCATGTCCCTCTCGGACTCAATCTGATGATCGTACCACATCAGTCAGACTGCTCAATCCTCATCAATCACACCATCCAACATGCACTACTCACATGTGACATGACCCACCCCCAATCCCCCGGGATTAAGGAGTAAGTCATGCTCCCGTCTAACCCACGTGCGACACGAAGGCTAAACACCTATCTAACCTCCATGGAACACATAAGCCAGACAAGGGATCCCAGGTCAATGAACCAAAAACCAATTTGAGTTAACCAGAGTGCGCAGAATCACTGTGGATCGCATGTGAGATGTCTCCGACAAGGCCGGTTCACCCTTAATCCTCAATTATTTTCAATCCCATTCAATTGCTGAGCCTTCATCTGGACCTAAATAGAAGTTCTATGGATTTAAATATACAAAACAACGTCTAGATTCATACCTTCATCGCCAAACCCGTGGCCCTATTTTTCCTCCTCCATTTTCATGCATTTTTTGCCACCCCAGCCACGATACCAGGCCCATTCGACTTGTCTCGACCTCAGGAACGTCACATAATCCACCAAAACGATTAACAACTAACCAAACTCGATTTTCCCTTTTTGAATTTAAACACAAGCTTTTCGGTTTCTTACCTCTGAACTGGGCCACCGTGCACGACGATCGACGCCGTCAGCACCACCCTCATCGTCTCACTCCACTCTTCCTTTTTTCATTCATACCTTAAATACAAATTATGAGGATTGAGAGGGTTATAGTAGGGTTGGATGTTCGGGTTTGAAGAAGAAAGAAAATGAAGAAGATGAAGGCTGATACGTAGGGAGGGAGAGAGAAAATGTGTGGGAAAAATTATAAAGTAATATAAAATATAATTTATTAATAATTAATTAATCTCCCCAATCAAACAAGATCCCTTTTTTAGGGAAAGTGGCCAATGGGATGAGTGACACTTGTCACTCATCCAAGGGCCCCACACAAAATATCTGCCAATCAGATTAAAGTGATATTTAATTCGAATCTTGAGACTTAAGTTCCCGATTTCGATCTCGTGACCATAACTTCCCCGTTCGACGTCCGATTTCGACATGCCATCTGTCTACGAACTTGTAACATCCCGATCTACGTAACGGTCCTTGGTCCTTGTACGTTTGACTCCCCGGGTCAAAAGTTAACATTTTGACCAATTCTAGGGGCAAAATGGTCATTTTACACCGTCTGTCCGATCTCTCTCAACTAACCCCCGATTAATCATACTAAATCGATAATTAATTAATATTTAATCTCGATATTCGGGATGGGTCATTACAATTTTCCCCCTTAAACAATTTTTTCCTCGAAATTCATACGAACTCTGTTCCACATCCACATTGTGGAAAAACAAGCTCGGTCTCAACGTCAGGTTTAACATCCCATGTATACATCTACACCCACTAACTAGCATAATACTTGTCTGCACCTAGATGTTCCATCACGAACCCACGTCGTATCGACTACACCTGACCACGTCGAGTGACATTGATCACACGTTCTGAGTTGATACCACCCGACAATTCTACCATCACGCTAACACATTTAGCTAACACATTCAGCCAAACTGTCACCATTTTGCTAGTCGCAAATCAATCTGACATCTCTCCCACACCGAGCGTTATCAAATCTCACAGTTTCTCTGTATTTCCTAAATTTTACCACGTCAACATCACACGTCCCATAATTTCGCACTCAGCCGGTACTCACGGCTCCATGGGCACAGTTCGAATCACCAACATAACTCTGACTCACTATAGAGTCGCACCAAGATATCTCATACCAAAATTTCCTCATAAATCCATGGTGCCATTAGTGAGCGTCACAGAGCGGTCGCTCCACGCAAAGCAACCCGTGGTTACACTAACCAACAACTCACTCGACATGTGTGTAACTTGACCTCATTGAATACCTGCCAAGCAGTGATAACACATCTCCGCTCTAGGATTCCACTAGCCATCCACGACTCTGAGAACCTGCTCATACAATTATTGAACCCATCAAAATCACTCTGGACTAGCACACAGTATCCAATGATCAGTCCACATCCGCCACAAACTTGACGATATTGGAGCCTATCTAATTACCATAACATACTAGATTGACTTCAAAAGGAGACCAATCCCATCATTCACATATCCAACCTGTGCATGCATCATGATTTAGAAAGCAAAGTCCACTCACAGACAATTCGTGATGCCGCCTCGATACGCGTGCAATACGCCATTCCTGGCTAATCCTCTTTCACCAGACTTCTCCAACCTGTCCGTATCACATACTAAGGTCACTAACTACTTCATAAAGCTTCTACTAATTCCCCGTAATTTTCCCGAATTTTTAACTATTTTTAACCTAGCCTTTAAACCTTCGGATATCCCGAAACATATCGAAACGATGTCTGATTAACTCGAAACCAGTCCCAAAATGTTCGTTACATCGATACGATAAAAATTGGTGTTGAAATATTTCCCATAATATGCCTCACGTGTCCTCACACAGCGCCCAAAGGGGCTGCGCGTGGGCCTCACGAGCTAGGCGCAGGTTGTCTTCAACCTCGGTCAAACTCGGTCCGGTCCAGCCTAGTCCAGCCGAACTGGCGAGGGAGGTTCAATGCCATAACGTCCTATTTTCTTACCCGTTTTCAATCCTTCCTCTTCCTACAGGTTTGTCTCAGTGTTATCTATCTATCTACATACTTAAAACATGGAATTCGAGTTGAGATCATACCTTTCCGATCCTCATTCAAAACCGTGTGCTGCAACCGTGTTCGGCAACCGTTCCTGACCTCCTCGAGCCCTAGTATTGGTCCCAATCCACCTCTGGAACCGTACCACCGCCGTCGTGCACTATCGTTCCACCACCAACCTCGTCTCAGCACCCTCAACTAGTTTGTTGAACAGAACAAAAGCAAAGGATCATGTTTTGAAGGTGTTTGGTCACGGGTCCCTTGTTTTTCATGCTTTGCTTCATGGGTTTAGGGCCACCGTACACGGCCACCCACCATCGTGGTACCACCATCCTCGATCACCTCCTCATCCCCCTTCTCTCATGTCTATTCACACACTACTGGCAGAATAGGATGTTTGAAGGGTTGGGTTTCTCACATACACACACACACACACACACACACACACACACACACACACACACACACACACACACACACACACACACACACACACACACACTCTATTCTGTTTCTCTCAACCCCTGCAACCAAATTTAAAACCTGATGAAATAATTGTGAGGCGGTGGGGAAGAGGCTTCCACAGCTTTCCAGCAAGTGACAAGTGTCCTAAAATAACTGGGCACAATTCTCAAGGCTATAGAAGAACCAAAATATCCTTAATGCCAAATTACCAAAATACCCCACAACTTCCGAACGTCATAACTTCCTCCTCGAGTGTTGAAATCAGATGTACCGCCTGTCTATGAACTCGTGACATCCCGAACTACGTCACAGTCATTGGCCAAAATCCCTTTGACCGCCCGAATCAAAAGTCAATATTTCACCCATTCTAGGGGCAAAATGGTCATTTCGCACCATCCATCCGTAACTACGCAACTAATCACCGATTAACTTTACTAATCCTTCATTAATCACTAATCTAATCCCGAAATCCAGGATGGGTCGTTACAATCTCCCCCCTTAAAAGAATTTTGTCCCCGAAATTCCGAATAACGTACGTCTATAACTACGGTGGGAATCCAGCTTATCTCACACATGGGTCTCCTACCCAGTGTACATCAACTGCCAATCCAGCTTATCCTAACAGTTTCCAAATTGTCACCACATCTCTGCCAAGCGAATCATCTCAACCAACTTTCGGTCCATCTGGCAATCATCTCATTCTCACCGAGGTCAACACATTTCCAACTCGTACTCGGTCGCACCAGCCAACACTCACGACTCAACTACTACTAGGTACGTCACAACACCACTGCTACCACTTACATCAATCTCGACTCCTTCTCGAGTCAAGCGTACCTCATACCAACGCTTCAGTACATCGTGCGAGTCTATCGTCAACAGGCACAAATCTCACTTCGCAAACCAATTCTCAAGATGGCATCTATCGGCCTCGGTACTCCTATTCATCAACATCCGTTCAACGTTTCGTACTACTTCCGTAAGCGATCCACGACAACCTCACCGGTGTCACAATGTACTTTCTTACTCCGAACAACTCAACAACTCAACACATCATATCACCAGTGGTTCCACTAACCACCAACACCATCAACTTGTGGGAACACCATCCACGTCCCACACTACCTGTCTGCATTTGGACCTTATCGCATACCTGTCAAACCGTGATTACACATCTCAGTACCAGGGCCCCACCAGCCACTCATGGCTCTGAGCATCCAGCTCACATCATTACTGAATCTTGCCATAACCAATCAGATCACTCGGGATCACCCTGATAGAGTCCACATCCCAACCCGTTAATCATATCGAAACTACTTCGATTAATCAAGACAACCAACAACATACCTCGGCACTTAGTCAATCACCAACACTTCTACCAGAACATCACGATGCACGCCACTTGCATCAATCACGGTGCATACAACCAAAAAGTCACAATACATTCCTCGTATCCATACTGATTACCACCTGACTACAAGCCCATCACGCTTCACTTTCGAAGTCCATCAATCCAACCAATACTAGACCAACACTTCAGGCCCAACACGTCTTCCGAGGAATAACAACCGCGAATCCATCCAAATTGCCTGATCTCCTGGGTCTCCCGATCAACATCTGAATGACTAATCTAATCACATCTCACTTGCATGTACAAGGCAGACCCAGCACTAGATCCAAGTCCATCTACCCGTACGTATACAAGATAGACCACACTCGTCCTGCACAACTCCAAGATGGTCAAGATATCCAGCCACCTTCACTTCTGCAAGACAGAGCAATCTCCTCATCTGCATGTCCAACATATCCAACCTCTGTCTTACAATATGATTCTCTTAATCCACGAGTGTATTAACTTGATCCCGATCCATTTGCTCCTAAGTGGACCCCACTTCTCGTCCATACAACCCTTACCATCAGGCCACCACATGATCAGATCGCTCAAAGAGACGACATGCCACGAGACACGTCTAGATTATGGGTTCTCTTCAATTACCTCATATCGATCAGTTATAGTCACTCCTTATCATTCTTCCTTATTCTCTTTCTTTTGTCATCATACCACAAAACTCATAATGGTCCAAAACCATGACATCACAAGTCATCCTACCTTAATCCAACTTAACACAATCCTATGACACTCACCACACATGCCAAACATGGCGTCACCAAGTACTCTCTCTACTCCTGAACACATCCACACGTGTCCACGACCAAGGGGGGTTACAACTCCTGAAGTTCCTTCAATGAGTCTCCCAAATCGACTCCAGAGTATCCATCACTCAACATCTAACACCAACTCGAAATCAACACAACATCTCGTCGTCTCAACCACAACATCTCCTGATTCCGAGATTCCAACCATGTTGAAAGTGTATCCGTCTTTTCCAACCATGGGACTTCATCCCCAACAAGTATACCACCACCGGACTAACCGTCCAAACGTCAACTCCTCTAATGGTCTTAGGAAAATCCACAACTTACCTGGATAACTTTCTCATCCGTAAACAATCCAACTCAACGACCAACTCACCTGTCGGTTAACACCGTTTATGTACATCCAAAAGGATGTTAATCATCACTCCTTCTGCTTATCGTGTCTCAACCTTTCCAAGGTTCAACTCCGAGCATCACTAAAGTACAAGTCACTAACTCTCAGGATCCTCAATCAACAATCACTAACCTCGGACTCCTCAGTCACTATCCTCGAAGTCGTCAATCACCAATCTCAGGGAATCACCAAGTACTAGCCTCGACCTCACCCATGACTATCCTCGGTAGCACCATAAGCCAACACATTCCAACACAGTCAACATCTGCTGACTCATTCGTCGCATCCTGCGGTATCTACTAAAACTAAACTCACTCATGGTCAACCCGACCATACCAACCTACCCCGATCCAACACGAAGCATAGGTCCACCGCGCTTCTGCTGCGCTATTGATCCACCTAATGGCATCCTAATCGTTCGTACCGAAACATGACTTGCCAATGGTCATCGCATATCCCAGCTCGGTTAGTAGTTCCTACCAGACACCGTCACCTCACGATTGGTCATAACCTCAACTCACGATGTGCCCATCCTACCATTCACAAGCATCCCAGCTCGTGGCACATAATCTCCGATCTAGGGTTCACAACACACTAATCCTGAATTTCAGCTCATATCGAGCCAAAACCCTCAATCTACGCTCGGGTCGGGGAAACTCACCTCCCTCATATTCCATAACTCTAAGCAACTAAATGCTCCACGGTTTTACTAAACTCGACCAGAGTCATCCACCAAGCCATCCAATACCTCGGCTGCGCCCAGCAGCACCATCTCCAATCTTGTCGAAAGTCGGCCTAAGCCATAACAACTGACTAACCACAAACCCCAACTCACATTTTCCAGACTAAGCACCTATACTGGGGGTTTTCACTAAGGTACTCACATTTACCAGACCAGCCATCCTAACAGGGTTCCTCAAATCATCATCATCACTCGGGTTATCAAAACCCACAACATTCACTAGCTCACAACAATCTCACCACTCGGGTCGTCACACCCGGCTAAGAACATCCCTTAACGTAATATCTACACAAACGTCAACCAGTAACCATCACTAGGGTGAATCCCTCAACTCCTAAAAGCAGTTTCCTTTACCCCCGTAACTCGAGGCATCCGGCTACTCGTAATCACACAAGTTCAATCTCAAACAATCTGATCAAGTGGTCACAATTCCATACTATCGTCATCCAATCGGCATTCGGCCCAATAGGACGCTGTCAACCGGCCCCACAGGCCGACCAGCCAACCAGCAATCGTATCTCACCATCCGGGTGAATCACCCAAGCACACAACCGAATATCTATCGGATCTACTCCATCTGACCCTAAGGGACTATCGATCATGGCTTGCGCCAAACAAGTCATCCGCTTCGGCCTTAAGCCGACATGCATCACACCCCATCGCGTATCAGGCGACTAGTATTCCGTCGCTAGGGATCTCGCCACTAACTAAGCCACTAACTATCGTACTATCACTCACGTGTCCAGGTTGATGACAGGTTGTTCTGCGTTGAGACATCACATCCACAACAGCATCACAACACCTAAGTCGACGAACCAACTACTCTGGAACCCAAAACCTTACGTAGAGCACACAAACCGTGCTCTGATACCAAATTGATATGACGCACCCCAAATCCCCCAGGATTAAGGAGTAAGTCATACTCCTGCCCAACCCACGTGCGACACGAAGGCTAAACACCCGTCTAACCTACATGGAACACATAAGCCAGACAAGGGATCCCAGGTCAACGTACCAAAAACCATTTTGAGTTAACCAGAGTACGCAGAATCACTGTGGATAGCATGTGTGATGTCTCCGGCTCTCTCTCAATAGCCTGCACTGCATCTGTGTAACGGCCCGGATTTTATTATTATTTAATTAAATGGAAATTATATATAAAATGACCATTTTGCCCCTGATCAAGGAAAAATGTTGACTTTTGACCCGAAGCACCGTTTGACTTTGACTTTTTGACAGATACGTAGATCGGGTCTGATTACGTGGATAGGCGGCATGCCGAATTTGGAGACCCGGAGCGAAAGTTATGGGTCAAGGACGTTACGGGGCACTATTATGTTTTTCGAGACACGGGAGAATTAAAGGGAATTTAATTAGTCAAACTTGGACCTTTGAACCAATTAGATGAGTGACTAAATGTCACTCATCTAACTAGCCCAAAAGCCCAAATAATTGGGGTGCATGAACCTTTGCTATTTTCTTTTCCGTGAACACCAAATACACACAAACAACATTTCCTTCTTCCTTTTCAATTTCTCTCAGCCTAGATCGATTTCTCTCACCCTCACTACCCCTCACTAGACATCATCATCATCATCACCTTCACCGTCGTCGTCGCCAGCCACCGCAGCCCCCACGACAACCCAAACCCGCGACGGCTCAAACTCACCCCAAACTGTCGACCGTGCAAACCCCGCCTTCCCCTTCCGTCTGGAGCTCGACCGTGGACACAGAAGAAGACAGGAGACCCGACTGGAGCTCACGACCGGCCGGTTCGACGTGTGACGCCGCCTGACGCGACGGAGAGGAACCGGGAAAATTGGGCAGAAGTTCTTCACGCCAAAGGTAACGATCTCGATCTTTTTCTTCGTTTTGGAGGTTACAGACGTCTAGGTAGGGTTTAGACGAGTCTCTAGGGCCAAATTCAAAGAAAATGGTGACCGGAGGAGGAAATTCTGGGCGGGTCTTGGCAGTGGGTCACGGTGGCTCTGCCGCTGGGTTTTCGGTAGGATCCCACCGAGCAGCGCCGCAGGCCTTCGGTGCAAGACAGCCGAAACTTGGACTGAGAATTCGGTAGGACTCCACCGAAGATGACGTCATCATTCTGACACTGTTCTGACAGCGTGATGACGTCATCTTGTCAGTTTTGTCAGATTTGTCAGAGCAGGGACCAATCACAGGCTGACACGTGGCGTCTAACACCTGTCAGAGGATGACGTCATGCTGACGTCATCAGTACTGTAGCACCGTTGACCGCGCGTTGACCAGGCGCTTGGGGGCGCGTGTGAATAGTAATTTTTGTGGGGCTGGTACCATTTTCAAGGTTTCGACGATACGGATCCAATGGCGGTGGTTTCGTGTCGATCGGAGATCGTTAAGTTGGTCAAATTGAGAAAATTAGCCTCGGGAAGCGTGTTCAGAGCTCGTTCCCGGGCCGGTTTCACCCTAAGTTTTTATGCTAGACCTAGTAGGGTCAATTAGTGACCCTTAAGTATGTTTGGACAGGTTTGGACCTCGTGTTTAGCTTCAGGACAGGTGTAAATGGTTCGTTAGCGCAGCAAGGACATGTTGTGAGTGGACCGTTGATTTTATAAATGAATACATGCAATAATATGTTACTTGTTTTCTAAATTGTTTTATGATAAATGTTTTATGATGTTGGGATTTAAGAACTGGATTTCGGATTTCGAGAAATGAATGGATTTTATTGGGAAAAAAGGACTTATCGGGCTTGAGACCCAGTTGACGAGCATTGACTCGGATTTGGACCAAAGGTATTTTGAAATGATTTATGGACCATGGATTATATTGATGATTTGAGATGATTTGAGACCTTCAACTTAAAGACTTGTTTATAAAGAATTATGGGAAAAGATTTTAACGTGATTTTGAAAGGTTTCATTAAGTACCTATTACACCCTTCCATATTTGCGGATTTTCCAGACGTCGACCTGGAGGGTCACGATCCACTGACCAGAATGGGCTTCCCCATTAGGAACCTGTTCTAGGAGTAGGAGATTGTGTTGTGGTCCCGGACCAGATTTCCGGAGAGATACTCGAACTAGAATCCGAGAGAGAGCTCAGATTAAGTTCAGAGACAGAGCCTCCCAGATGGAGGATTCCTGGGAGAAGACTCAGAGTGAGACCCCGGGTGGTATGCATACCTTATTAGAGATAAATCTTGACCATTATCGGGGATTTGATCCCTAGGGGCTGTGTGCCCCGAGTTGGCATCTTCTCGGAAGAGCCGAGGAAGGGGTTGTGGATACATGATTACTGGTAGAGTTATATGATGTTGCCCAGATGTGTTCTTACTATAGATATACGTATATGTATAGATATGTTCCACGTTTTTATATGTGATCGTATTTCCTGTTTTATACGGCATGCATGTATGTTTCCATAAACGAAGGGTCAAACTATATATATGTTCAAATGGATTTATAACTACTTATTTTTGGTCCACTCACACTTTGAATGTTTTATTGACCCTTCAGGAGAGGAAACTGAGGAGGGCATCGACTCCGGGGCCGAGGCATAAATACCACCGTTGCGTTTACACCACCCTGAGGGGTAGGTTTACCTTTATTTTGTATTAGTACGAACATAATGCTCATTTCCCTTTGTCTGACATGTTGTATTTTGGAAACACACCGGTGTGTATCTAGAACCCCCAGTATGGGTATTTGTGTAATAAAACCCTGGAAGGGTATTTGTGGTATTTTGGTTTACGTGTCAAATGGGAACAGGCTTCCCCAATGGTCCCTAGGGGGGAAACGAGGCGGGTCCTGTCAAGTTGGTATCAGAGCCGAGCATTATGTTAGTGGTTGGTACAGGGTACTTTGACACGCATGTTTTGTCGTACTAATTTATTATTTATGCCTCTGTACAGTTCAGTATGCCCCCGAGACGAGGGATCCCGTTTACACCACCTGACACGGGCCTCGCTGGAGGCTCTGGAGATGTGAGTGCTGGGAGTTCATTGATTGGTATGGCACGTTACCTGGGTGCCACGGTGTTTAGTGGTGACGCCGATCCTGAGATGGCTCACCGTTGGATTCTAAGACTGGAAAAGATCTTCCTGATGATGCCATGTCCACCTGAGCAGAGAGTACTGTTGGCCACCTTTCTACTGGATGGTGAGGTTCACGAGTGGTGGTACACACTGGAGTTATCGGGCTGGGATGCCCAGACTGTGACTTGGCAGGAGTTTAGGAGCCGCTTCTTGGACCAGTATTATCCCCGTGCATTCCGCGAGGCGAGAGAGATCGAATTCTTGAAACTTCAACAGGGGACCTCGACTGTTGCCGAGTATGAGCAGAGATTTCAGAGGTTGTCAAGGTTCGCAGAGGTTTATGTGAGGACTGAGGCAGACAGGTGCCGCCGTTTTGAGCAGGGTCTGAGAGGTGACATCCGAGCTATGGTAACTTCTTCTGCTATGATTTTTACTACATTGCGAGAGTTGGCCGATGCTGCAGCTAGGGTGGAAGCAAGTTGGACCAACCGCCAACAGGAGACTGATGTGGGAAGACGCAGGGACCATTCCTTTTCTGGACCTTCGGGCCACATGGCCCCGAAGGGTGGTCGTTTTGGAAGAGGACAGTCATCCTACAGTGGGGGATCATCGAGCAGTGGTCGGTTTGGCAGATTTGAGAGAATTCGTGGGACCGGTTACAGTACACCGCAGCAGAGTGGCACTTCCGAGGGGCCTGCAAATTGGATGAGGCACGTGACATGCTACACTTGTGGAGAAACTGGTCATGTGTCGAGAGGATGTCCGCAGTGGTCAGGCGGTAGTGCAGCGGGATCCACACCGAGCACCGTGTCAGATGCTGCTAGAGGCAGAGGACAGCAGTTATCGCGGAGATCGTGGGGGAACACGAGGACGTGGTAGGGGCATGGGACCCCAGTCGCGAGTGTTCGCAATCACTAGGCAGGAGGCCAGGACTGCTCCTGAGGTGGTGACAGGTACACTTACTATCGCTGACATGTCTGTACGTGTATTGATGGATCCGGGAGCCACCCATTCCTTTATTTCACGTAGTTGTGTTCGGTTATTGGATCGAGAGTTGTCTGTACTTGAGGATGACTTAGGTGTTGGAACCCCGACTGGGGATGTGTATATAGTTAACCAAGTGCTAAGATACTGTCCAGTGAGAATAGGGGATTTTGAATTGTTGGCGGACCTGATAGTGTTAAACTTGCATGATTTCGATGTAATATTAGGCATGGATTGGTTGTCCGAGCATGGAGGACTAATAGACTGTAGAAAGAAGAAGGTATTGATTCAAAATCCGGGCGTGCCTAACCTGACTTTCCAGGGAGATATTGCAACTTCTCCACCAAGAATTGTTTCAGCTCTCACGACACGGAAGCTACTGAAGAAAGGATGTCAGGGGTATCTAGCTCATGTAGTGGACACGAGTATAACAACCCCAAGAATAGAAGATATACATGTAGTGCGGGACTTCGTGGATGTGTTTCCAGAAGATTTACCAGGATTGCCCCCAACCCGAGAGATTGATTTCACGATAGAGCTACTTCCAGGGACTGGACCTATCGCACAGGCGCCCTATCGTATGGCTCCGGCAGAACTGAGGGAGTTAAGAGAACAGTTACAAGAATTACTCAAGTTGGGATTCATCCGGCCAAGTGTATCGCCGTGGGGAGCACCAGTCCTGTTCGTGCGGAAAAAGGAGGGTAGTCTCAGATTGTGTGTGGACTACCGACAATTGAACAAGGTAACGGTGATAAATCAATACCCTTTACCTCAAATAGATGATCTTTTCGACCAGTTAAAAGGAGCAAGGTACTTTTCAAAGATTGATTTGAGGTCTGGATACCATCAGTTGCGGATTGCCGAGGAAGATGTTCCGAAGACAGCTTTTCGGACTAGATATGGGCATTTTGAGTTTTTAGTGATGCCCTTTGGATTGACCAATGCACTGGCAGCCTTTATGAATTTGATGAATCGAGTGTTCAAGTCCTATTTGGATAGGTTTGTGATTGTATTTATTGGTGATATTCTGGTGTATTTGAAAGGCGCAAGGGCAAACGAGAAGCACCTAAGATTAGTGTTGGCAAGGTTGAGGAAGGCTCAGTTGTTTGCAAAGTTCAGCAAGTGTCAATTCTGGCTGAATAGTGTTGGCTTTTTAGGTCATGTGATTTCAGCGGAGGGGATCAGTGTGGACCCCCAAAAGACGGAGGCAATCACAAATTGGGAACAACCTAAGAAGGTAACTGAGGTTCGGAGCTTCCTGGGGTTGGCAGGATATTACAGACGATTCGTAGACGGTTTCTCTACTATCGCAGCACCTTTGACCCGTCTGACGAGAAAAGGAGTTAATTTTGTTTGGACCGAGCATTGTGAAAACAGCTTTCAGGAATTGAAGGAAAGGCTGACTACTGCTCCTGTGTTAGCCTTGCCCAGTGACGGAGGAGAGTTTGTGGTGTATAGTGATGCATCCTTACGGGGTCTGGGACGTGTGTTGATGCAGCACGGGAGAGTTATAGCCTATGCCTCCCGACAGTTGAAGCCACATGAGATGAACTACCCAACTCATGACTTGGAACTAGAAGCAGTGGTGTACGCTCTGAAGATTTGGAGACACTACCTTTACGGGGAGACATGCAGGATTTTTACTGATCACCAGAGTCTAAAGTACATATTCACGCAGAAGGAGTTGAATCCGCGACAGAGGAGATGGCTAGAGCTAATTAAAGACTATGACTGCACTATTGAGTACCACCCCGGAAAAGCGAACGTCGTGGCGGATGCTTTGAGCAGGAAAACGATTGGTTCGGTTGCTCATCTGCGTATGATCTATTTACCATTACTAGTAGAACTCCGACGGGCCGGAGTTAGTCTTAGTATGGATGATGATGGGGCCCTGTTATCAAGTTATCATGTGAGACCGTTACTGTTGGACAGGATCCGCGATGCTCAGCTCAGTGATGAAACACTATGTAGTATCCGATTGGGAGTGGAAGCCGGGGAGAGACAAGATTTCACTATCAGGGACGACGGTGCAGTTTTGAAACAGGGTCGACTATGTGTGCCAAGGGATACAACACTGAGGATAGAGATATTGGAGGAAGCTCACATTTCGGCGTATGCCATGCATCCTGGGGGAACCAAGATGTATCGCACACTCCGAGAATACTATTGGTGGGCAGGAATGAAACGAGAGATTGCGAACTTTGTAAGTCAGTGTTTAATCTACCAGCAAGTGAAGGCGGAAAGAAGAAACCATATGGACCCTTACAATCCCTTCCAATTCCCGAATGGAAATGGGACCATATTACCATGGACTTCGTATTCAAGTTTCCAACTACCCGAAATGGATTCGATGGTGTGTGGGTAGTAGTGGATCGTCTTACTAAGTCAGCGCACTTCCTACCTGTGCGCGAAACATTTAAACCCAACTGACTGGCACAGTTGTTCATTGATGAGATAGTCCGACTGCATGGTATTCCAGATTCAATCGTGTCAGACCAAGATCCGCGGTTTACCTCGAGGTTTTGGTAAGGCCTACAGAGAGCGCTTGGCACGAAACTGCACTTCAGAACGGCTTTTCATCCTCATACGGATGGGCAGTCAGAGAGGACCATCCAGATCTTGGAAGACATGATGAGAGCGTGTGTATTACAGTTTCAAGGTTCTTGGGATTCCTACGTACCCTTAATGGAATTCGCTTATAATAACAGCTACCAATCGAGCATTGGGATGGCACCGTTTGAGGCACTGCATGGGCGACAGTGCAGAACACCTTTGTTCTGGACCGAGATAGGGGAAAGAGCCTTGTTGACTCCAGAACTTATGGATGTAACCCAAGAAAAAGTCAAGATCATCAAGGAACGCCTGAAGGCAGCCCAAGATCGTCAAAAGAGCTACGTAGATCGTAGAGTGCGAGATCTTGAATTTGAGGTTGGAGACTGGGTATTTCTGAAATTGTCGTCGTGGAAAGGCATTGTTCGCTTTGGGAGACGAGGAAAACTGAGCCCTCGGTACATCGGACCATTTGAGATACTGGAGAGAGTGGGTAAAGTGGCGTACCGATTGAATTTGCCTTCGGAGTTAGCACGAGAGTGTCTTCCACGTGTCAATGCTTCATAAATGTGTTAGGGACGAATCACATATCTTGACGGAACAACCATTGCAACTCAGGACAGATTTGAGTTTTGAAGAACAACCAGTGCAGATCCTGGATTGGAAACAAAAAGTTCTAAGGAACAAAACCATCCCATTAGTGAAAGTTTTGTGGAGGAATTCTGTGGTCGAGGAAGCAACTTGGGAACCGGAAGCCTTGATGAGAGAGCAGCACCCCTACTTGTTTGAGTAATTTCGGGGACGAAATTTTGTAAGGGGGGTGGATTGTAACGACCCGGATTTTATTATTATTTAATTAAATGGAAATTATATGTAAAATGACCATTTTGCCCCTAATCAAGGCAAAATGTTGACTTTTGACCCGAAGCACCGTTTGACTTTGAATTTTTGACCGATACGTAGATCGGGTCGCCCAGATTACGTGGGAAGGCGGCATTCCGAATATGGAGACCCGGAGCGAAAGTTATGGGTCAAGGACGTTACGGGGCACTATTACGTTTTTCGAGACACGGGAGAATTAAAGGGAATTTAATTAGTCAAACTTGGACCTTTGAACCAATTAGATGAGTGACATTTTTCACTCATCTAACTAGCCCAAAAGCCCAAATAATTGGGTGCATGAACCTTTGCTATTTTCTTTGCCGGGAACACCAAATACACACAAACAACACTTCCTTCTTCCTTTTCAATTTCTCTCAGCCCAGATCGATTTCTCTCACCCTCACTACCCCTCACTAGACATCATCATCATCATCACCTTCACCGTCATCATCGCTAGCCACCGCAGCCCCCACGACAACCCAAACTCGCGACGGCTCAAACTCACCCTAAACTGTCGATCGTGCAAACCCCGCCTTCCCCTTCCGTCTGGAGCTCTACCGTGGACACAGAAGAAGACAGGAGACCCGACTGGAGCTCACGACCGGCCGGTTCGACGCGTGACGTCGCCTGACGCGACGGAGAGGAACCGGGAAAACTGGGCAGAAGTTCTTCGCGCCAAAGGTAACGATCTCGATCTTTTTCTTCGTTTTGGAGGTTACAGACGTCTAGGTAGGGTTTAGACGAGTCTCTAGGGCCAAATTTCGAAGAAAATGGTGACCGGAGGAGGAAATTCTGGGCGGGTCTTGGTCGTGGGTCATGGTGGCTCTGCCGCTGGGTTTTCGGTAGGATCCCACCGAGCAGCGCCGCAGGCCTTCAGTGCAAGACAGCCGAAACTTGGACTGAGAATTTGGTAGGACTCCACCGAAGATGACGTCATCATTCTGACACTGTTCTGACAGCGTGATGACGTCATCGTGTCAGTTTTGTCAGAGTTGTCAGAGCAGAGTCCAATCACAGGATGACACGCGGCGTCTGACACCTGTCAGAGGATGGCATGACATCAGCAGTGACGTCATGCTGACGTCATCAGTTACTGTAGCACCGTTGACCGCGCGTTGACTAGGCGCGTGGGGGCGCGAGTGAACAGTAATTTTTGTGGCGCTGGTACCATATTCAAGGTTTCGATGATACGGATCCAATGGCGATGGTTTCGTGTCGATCGGAGATCGTTAGGTTGGTCAAATTGAGGAAATTAGCCTCGGGAAGCGTATTCGGAGCGCGTTCCTGGGCCGGTTTCACCCTAAGTTTTTATGCTAGACCTAGTAGGGTCAATTAGTGACCCTTAAGTATGTTTGGACAGGTTCAGACCTCGTGTTTAGCTTCAGGACAGGTGTAAATGGTTCGTTAGCGCAACAAGGACATGTTGTGAGTGGACCGTTGATTTTATAAATGAATACATGCATGAATATGTTACTTGTTTTCTAAATTGTTTTATGATAAATGTTTTATGATGTTGGGATTTAAGAACTGGATTTCAGATTTCGAGAAATGAATGGATTTTACTGGGAAAAATGGACTAATCGGGCTTGAGACCCAGTTGACGAGCATTTACTCGGATTTGGACCAAAGGTATTTTGAAATGATTTGTGGACCATGGATTATATTGATGATTTGAGATGATTTGAGACCTTCAACTTAAAGACTTGTTTATAAAGAATTATGGGAAAAGATTTTAACGTGATTTTGAAAGGTTTCATTAAGTACCTATTACACCCTTCCATATTTGCGGATTGGTCTCCTCCAGACGTCAACCTGGAGGGTCACGATCCACTGAACAGAATGGGCTTCCCCATTGGGAACCCGTTCCAGGAGTGGGAGATTGTGTTGTGGTCCCGGACCAGATTTCCGGAGAGATACTCGAACTAGAATCCATGAGAGAGCTCGGATTAGGTTCAGAGACAGAGCCTCCCAGATGGAGGATTCCTGGGAGAAGACTCGGAGTGAGACCCCGGGTGGTATGCATACCTTATTAGAGATAAATCGTGACCATTATCGGGGATTTGATCCCTAGGGGCTGTGTGCCCCGAGTTGGCATCTTCTCGGAAGAGCCGAGGAAGGGGTTGTGGATACATGATTACTGGTAGAGTTATATGATGTTGCCCAGATGTGTTCTTACTATAGATATACGTATATGTATAGATATGTTCCATGTTTTTATATGTGATCGTATTTCCTGTTTTATACAGCATGCATGTATGTTTCCATAAACGAAGGGTCAAACTATATATATGTTCAAATGGATTTATAACTACTTATTTTTGGTCCACTCACACTTTGAATGTTTTCTTGACCCTTCAGGAGAGGAAACTGAGGAGGGCATCGACTCCGGGGCCGAGGTATAAATACCACCGTTGCGTTTACACCACCCTGAGGGGTAGGTTTACCTATATTTTGTATTAGTACAAACATAATGCTCATTTCCCTTTGTCTGGCATGTTGTATTTTGGAAACACACCGGTGTGTATCTAGAACCCCCAGTAGGGGTATTTGTGTAATTAAACCCTGGAAGGGTATTTGTGGTATTTTGGTTTACGTGTCAGATGGGACCAGGCTTCCCCAGTGGTCCCTAGGGGGAAAACGGGGTGGGTCCTGTCATCTGACACCACTCATACCAATCCCCCCCCCCCCCCCCCCAAGATTAACGTGGGATATTCCATGCTCCCGTCTGACATGAAGTGTCAAACAAGGGATAATACACACCTCAGGCCATAAGGGGATCCTAGAGAGCACTAGGAATGGTGGATGAGTGCAAGGCAATAAAACCATTCAGAACTATGAGTGGACGAAAATCAATAAGTTCATAAAAACACATTTCATAAAGATATTTATGCCCTTCACTAAAAAATATGCATGCATCGAAAAGCAGTAATCGAAACATTTACTCAATGAGCCATTAGGACCTTAGCCCAAAAATCGTAAATCCAAAACCAAGTGGGCCACTGCCCAAAATCATAAACACAAATCCAACCAAGAAAACATTTCATAGATCCAAAAGTCCATATTTACCACATAACCATCCTCGGCATCCTAGATGCCTAGCGTCCTAGACACTTGACGTCCCAGAAGTCATATCTCATGGTAATAAGCATCACGTCCTACCCGAGGTCTCTCCGGGTCAATATCTCTTACATCCCAGATGTCTGACGTCCCAGACGTCTAATCATAGCATTCCTGCTCCCAAATCACTATACGGTCCAATAGCTCTGTATAATTACCCCTTGTAGGCAATGCACGGTGACTTCCCCAGTGTCCCAAACACCTGGAGGAGACCATCACATATCCTAGTATCAAGATGGTATATGGAAAACAGTTTCACAAAGTCATTTCAAAACATCACAATGGGCCCTGCCCGAAATATCTCATAAAACATCACAATCCATTTACGGTCCTCGACCCGAAATCACGTTTATGAAACATAGGGTCCCAGACCCGAAATCACGTTTATAAAACTCAACTGGGTCTCATGCCTGATTTGTAAACCATTGGGCCCCCGACCCGATCACATAACTGAAAAGGGTCTCAGCCCGATTTCGTAAACCAACTGGGCCCCTAGCCCGATCACATAATTCAAATGGGTCTCAAGCCCGGGTTCATATTTCCAAAACCAAAACCATGCCACAGAATCATTATTAAATTCACATTCACATAACAATAGCATAAACTCGTAAACCTCGAAATACGTATAAATACGAGTTTACCTCGAAATACATACAATCGTATAATCCACCAGTGCCACAATAATCATCACAGAAATCACGTATGTAAAACATATAAAATAGTTATGCATGCATCACAATTTTGAAAATGAAGTCCACTCACAGACTGTCCTACGCAACTGCCTCGATATTCGTGCCAAAAGCCCTCCCGGGCGTTATCACTATCACCGGAACTTCCAAACCTGTCCAAATCACAGTAGACGGTTACTAACCTCTTCATTAACCTCTTATTAAACCCTGTAATTTTCCCGCATTTTTAACTATTTTTAAACTCGATTCAAAACCTTCGGACACCTCGAAACATATCGAACGGTGTCAGATTGACACGAAACCAGTCCCAAAATGTTCGTTACATCGAATACATTATTTCACGTGTTGAAAGTTTCACCAAAAGGCCCCACAAGCGCCCCCACGTGTGCCCCAAAGCCCCTGCGCGTGAAACCCACGCGCGCGGGCACTGTTCATTATCTTCTCCACTGAGCTGACCGGTCTGGCCGGTTCGGTTTGGTCCGGCTGGTCCAACTGGACCGGCATGGCCAATTTGGTCCATTCTAACCCTTTCTTCAACCCGTTTTCACCCTAAATTCCTCCTAAACCATCCTCTAACTACTTCCAATCAATCCAGGGATTCAAAATGAGAAGGCTAATTCTAAAAACCATACCTTCAAGTTTGATTTTTGATCCGGCCAACCACCACCGTTGGTTCCCTTGCCTCCGGCCACCCTTCAGCCGCCGTTCCAAGCTTATTTGCTTCCTAGCAACCTCAGACACAACCTCCAAACATCAAATTCATTCAACAACCAACCAAGCTCAACTTCTAAATTCAAAACCCGAAGCTTACCTCTCATGGCAACGCCGACCACCGTCCACGACGGTCGTCGATGCCAACACCATTCGACCTGCCTCCCTTCACTATCTCATCTTCGTTCAATGTCCAACTCTATTGGTTAAGGATTGAGGGATGTGTGTGTATATGTATGTCGTGTTTGTTAGAGAGAAATGAAGGGGATGACCCTCGGGCATACGAGAGAGAAAATGCGAGATGTGTGTTTTGTTAATTAATTAATTAATTTCCCAATAGACAAAGATCCACAAAATAGGGAAAGGTAACTAATGTGATGAGTGACACTTATCACTCATCCAAGGGCCCCACACAAAATATCAGCCAATGGGATTAAAATAATATATAAAATGAATTCTGAGACGTAATTTCCCGATTTCACTCTCGTGGTCATAACTTCTCCGTCGGACCTCCGATTTCGACGTGCCACCTATCTATGAATTCGTATCGACCTGATCTACGTAACGGTCCTCATCCCTCCGCCATCGGACCTCCCGAATCAAAAGTCAACATTTTTCCCACACATAGGGGCAAAATGGTCATTTTGCATATTTCGTCCGATTTCTCTCAACTAATCCCCGATTAGTCATTCTAAACCATAATTAATTATTATTTAATCCTGATATTCGGGACGGGTCGTTACAACCTTCCCGCCTTAAATAATTTCATCCTCGAAATTCCAACTATACTGATTCTACATCCACCTCGTGGAAGACCATTCGATCTCACATCACATGTACACTTGTACACCCACTAACTAGTAAAAAAATTGTCTGTATTCAGACATTCCATCTTGAACTCACATCGCATCGACTACACTCTACCACTTCGAGTGAAATTGATCATACAATCCGAGTTAATATCGCTTGACAATTCTACCATTATGCTGATCCATTTAGCTGACATACTTAGCTTGACGGTTCATCTCAACCACCAATCCACTCTGGCATCTGCTCCCACTGGGAGTCACCGAATCCTACTCATTAGTCCACGCTGACACATTCAGCCAACTATCACCACTTGACCAATCGTAAATCAATCCAACATCTCTTCCACATCAAGAGTTACCCAAATCTCACAGTTTCTCCACAATTAATAAACTTTTACCAAGTCAACATTATACGTTCCATAACGTCGCGCTTAGCCGTCCCTTACGGCTCCGTGGTCACAATTCGAATCACCGACACACCCTGACTCACTCTAGAGTCGCACCATGGTACCTCGTACTAAAATTTCCTCATAATCCCTACTATCATTAGTGAAAGTCACAGAGCAGTCGATCCACGCAAAACAACCCGTGGTTACACCAACCACCAACTCACTCGACCCGAGTATACGTATACCAACATCTCACTCGACCTGCATGTAACTGGACCCCATCGAATACCTGCCCAGCAGTAATATACATCCCAACTCTAGGGTTTCATTAGCCATCCACGGCTTTGTGCACCTGCTCATACAATCACCGAATCCATCAAGATCATTCTGCCCAGAGCATAGTATTCAATGTCCAGTTCACGTCCTCAACCAATCCAATGACATCGGAACTAAGCCGATTACCAACACGCTCAACCACACATCACTGGTACATCCTATGTACCATCACCAAGCACCACTCGACCTATCCAGTATCGATCCTCGCACAACGTACATGGTACGTGCATCCATCCTCCAATCGGTACACTACATGGCTATCAGTCAAGCACGTTTCAACTCTGGAGTCTATCAGTCCAATATCATATGAGACAGACCATACACCCCCTAATGTTGTGTCCATTCCATGTCCCCTGGTCACCCGACCAGTATCACAACGTCTACTCCCAAGCATGTAATCCAACACGTACCAATCTAACTCACGCCCACCAAGGTGTACCCATTCATGTCAATTGAGTATCCAAACTCACCCACGTCTACTGAGACACACTAACACCAAACCTATCAGTTACTTGCTCATTCGATTAACACATTACATTTGATTGACTTCATATGGAACCCAATCCCATTGTCTACATATCCAAGACTGACCAAATCCGACCCCGTCAGATACCCATTCGTTCACAAAGTCAAATATTCAAGTTAAATCGAAAACATCTCAACTCACTCAAGTACCGTCTCATACCAGATCAACTTCGAAAAGAAGTCGATCCAACATTCCCATATCCAACTATTCACGACAGGGCAATAAACTCTCCACCTAACCTGATCAACAAGATCACGATCAAGATCCATCACCACGTCACCTGACTGGTAACATCACGATCCTAGATCGTCACAATGCCCAATGTCCACAACATCACAAAACCGATCCACCTAGGATCCACTCATGCTCACTCAGCTAACAATCCACAAAAATTTGTTCATAAGGTCTTACTTCCTTTTTAATCCTTCGTCAATCACACCATTCCTCAACTATTTTCACTTCTAATCACTCAGTCAAAACTAAACACGTCTATTTTCACTTCTAATCTGTGGGTTCTCTCTAATTACCTCATTTCGATCCTTGTTATCCCACGTCATCATTCTGCTCATCTTGTCCTATCCGGACTCCCCTCGTCTTAATTCCCTAGGCGGGATGATAGTCCCGACATTCACCCTCATCCAGAATCAAACCCAACTTCACTTATCCAATGACCCAAAGCTAATCATAGCTTCACCAACCAATACACGCTCAACGTACTAGTAACAACAACCATCGTCTGCTCCAGGCAGAAAATAAGAAGTCACCCCGATAACTTCAAGATACCCATCACCAATGCTGACACGATTACTCCTCTCATCTCCTCACTCACAACTCCTCTGAAGTCAGAGGCTCCAACCACGTTGGGAATAGATATACTTCCAACAAGATGTCAAGTCCAACCACTAGACTTCCCAAATCCTCAACTCACTTTGACAGCCACGTGTCCGCAACCAATTTATTACTCAGACCTCATGTCCGTTCATAACCGTTTATCCACATCCGAAATGACGTAATTAATTACTATCTCGTTCTCATATCTTAACCTTTACAGGCTCAACTCTCGAGTTTCCATGTTATTCACAATCTTACAATCTCACATTAACACCACCATTGATTCCCTTCGGCTTCTCCCAATTTCCATAATTTCCTTGCACTTCCTCGGGATACTAGAAACACACAACCACACAAGTTTCGGAGTTGACGACAACTCCCTGAATCCACTCATTTTGGTGACGTCCCCTGCGTCATCCAAAAACCCCTCGTGTCACAATCGTACCACTATCATCTATTCATCACTTGTCATCTTATAACTGTTGGGACTTATCCCAACACATCACAATCCCTGCTGGATCCCATCCAGTCCATCACTCAACCATTACCGAATCTCAGATACCGAACATTTGCTCATCACGACAGAGTCACATCCCAACTCGTGGCTCATCATCATCACAACCACTGGCACACAGTGTACAAATCAGTCAACCCTGGGTCGTTACTAATACCGAGCAACAAACCACACCTCCGCTCAGGTTAGAGGAACTCTGCCTCTCTCGTACCCCACAACTATGGGTACCATCATTCTGACAATCCATAGCAAGATAATGAACGTTCCCTGAACGTCCCCTGATTCTCAACTACTACAACCACACCAAATACCCTTGGTAGCCAGTCATCTCCACACAGCTTTCGACCAACAGTCATTGCTATTGAGATCCGCATCCACCCAGCTTATCTCAAACTGTACTCGTGGATCGAATCCCATCATTTCACTTCATTTCGGCCAACCAATCTCCATAGTTCTGACTAGACTCACTAGAGTCATCCACATGGTCATTCACGACCTCAGCTGCTCGTCACAGCACAAGTTCTAATCCAACAGTCACAATCTGGGGTTCGACTTGACAGACCACCCCGACTTCTGAAAGTCATCCAATCCTCAGCAACTAAGGACTCATAATACTAGTTCATTAATCACAACTAAGGTTCACCTTTCCAATCCATCTATCATAATTTAGGGTTCCACAATTGCACCCTAGGGTTCCTCTGAACCCAACTGCCCACTACAGGTTAATCCACAATCCGACCGACCCCGCGGTCCTGACATCGAATGGATGTCACTCCAATCCTACCATCAACTCAACGGGGGTTCCACCACTAAGGTCATCAGGTAGCCCTCGGTATTGGGTCGGGCCGGGCAAGCCCGGCCCAAATTTTTTAGGCTTGGGCAGGGCTGGACCTAGCTTATTAAATAATTTTTAAATTTTGCTGGTCGGGTCGGGCAAGCTTAATGCCATAAAAAAGAGCCCACAGGCTTTTATCGGGCCGGGTTTATATCGGACTTTTCGGGTCAGACCTATTAAGCCCACTTGGATCAGGCTTACGTGGGCTTTTGCAATAAACTATATCTCAAATTTTAAAATTACAAAAAAAATATATGCATGAAAAAAAATACTCAAGGGTGCAAAAACGTGGTCTCGTTAAAATAAAATACTCAAGGGTGCAAAAACGTTGGGCCTATTAAGTAGGTGGAGGAGTGGTTAGGGTTTGTATTAGGTATTGGGTGTTGGGTATTGGGCTTTTTAAAATAAATTAGGTGGGATTGGGACTGACATTTGGGTTTGGGTTGAAATATTAGTATTAAGATTGGGTTGAGTATTAATTTTTAAATAATAAGTATTTTATATTTTCGGGCTTATGGGCCGAGTTTATTAAGGGCGGGTCGGGCTGGGCTTACCGGGCTTTATCAAGCTCGGGCTTATCGGGTTTGAACAACATAAGCCCAAGCCCAGCCCGCTAACTCTCAGGCCGGGCAGCCCACGGCCCATAGCGGGTCGGGCCGGGCTTTTGTCCATCGGGCTTATCGGGCCCCCATAAGCCCATGGGCTTTTGGGTCAAATGGTGAGGGCTATCATCAGCTAACTCATGTACTAACATTCCCCATATCAGCAATCACCATTAGGGTTCACATTCTCAAACCATCACTCGACTGAGGTTCACATTTCCAGATCACTACCCAAAAGGGGTTCCCCGAACCCAACTGCTCTCTGCAGCACCACAATCTAACATCACATGACCGAACCAACGGTCCCACAATATCAGTCGTCATATATAACCCCACTTGGGTCGAATCACACAAACGCACGGCCTATCGGGCCAATCACACACTATTCACTATTCAATCCCAAAAACTATCAATCTGGCATCCTACTATCAGGTTGATAAAGGGCTAACCACGTAGAGACATCACATCCTCGACCTGCGCATACATCAAGAACTACCGAATAGCGACAACCTCGCTCTGATACCACTTGACACGACCCATCCCAATCCCCCCGGGATTAACGTGGGATGTGCCATGCTCCCGTCTGACATGAAGTGTCAGATAAGGGATAATACATACCTCATCCCATACGGGGCTCCCAGAGCGCGCCAAGAACGGTGGAGGAGTGTGATGTCTCGGTCTTTGCTACAGCCCGCATCCGTGATCAACCTGAAGGGAAATAAAGCCATTCAAAACTGTGAGTGGACGAAAATCAATAAGTTCATAAAAACACATTTCATAAAGATATTTATGCCCTTCACTAAAAAGTATGCATGCATCGAAAATTAGTAATCAAAACATTTACTCAATGAGCCATTAGGGCCTTAGCCCAAAAATCGTAAATCGAAAACCAAGTGAGCCACTGCCCAAAATCATAAACACAAATCCAACCGAGAAAATATTTCATAGATCCAAAAGTCCATATTTACCACATAATCATCCTCGGCATCCCAGATGCCTAGCGTCCCAGACACTTGACGTCTCATACGTCATATCTCACGATAATAAGCAACGCGTGCTACCCGAGGTCTCTCCGGGTCAATATATCTAACATCCAAGATGTCTGACGTCTCAGGCGTCTAATCATAGCATTCCTGCTCCTGAATAACTATACGGTCTGGTAGCTCCGTATAATGACCCCTCGCAGGAAATGCACCGTGACTTCCCCAGTGTCCCAGACACCTGGAAGAGACCATCACATATCCTAGTATCAAGATAGTATATGGAAAACAGTTTCACAAAGTCATTTCAAAACCTCACAATGGGCCCTGCCCGAAATATCTCATAGAACATCACAATCCATTTAGGGTCCTCGACCTGAAATCACGTTTATGAAACATAGGGTTTAACGACCCGTCCCGGGTGTCGGGATTATCTTAGTGATTAGTGACGAATTCGTACGTTAATCAGTGTTTAGGTGGTTACGTTTGGACGTTTGGCGCAGAATGAAGATTTTGCCCCTAGAATGGGCAAAATGTTGACTTTTAGTTCGGACGGTCAATTGGGAATTGACCGATGACCGTGACGTAGTTCGAGATGTCACGAGTTCGTAGATAGGTGGTACGCCCGATTCCGACATCCGAGGAGGAAGTTAGGATGTTCGGAAGGTTGAGGGCACTTTCATAATTTGGTTAAAAGAGGGGCATTGGTTGAATTTTTGAACGACAAGGTTTCTTCACGCAAACCAAGGACCTTTAGATAGATCCCAATTTCCTGAGTACGACGACAGGCGGTACATCTTCATCGGACATCGGACGAGTGAGATACGGGTCTAGGAAGTGAAGGGTAAAATCGTAATTTGGATAATTATGGGTATTTTGGTCTTTTTGCACCTTGGGAAGCATGCCAATCTGATAAGGACAAGTGGACAGTGTTAATTGGATATTTTGGGATGGAACCACCAGGTGTTTGACACCTAGCTTGTGTCTAGTGGTTTCTAGCCACTTTCACGGCTCAAATTAATGGCTTGTTTGTGAGAGTTAGTCGTGCATTTGAGAGAAACAGAGACCCAGAAATAGAGAGGAAATCGACCCAGTTCAGTGAGTGTGTGAGTCCTTGTGATCAGGTGAGTGTAAGCAGAGAGAAGTGAGAGGCTGGAGAGCGTTTTGGGTGAATGGTGAGTGAGTGGGAGACTCAGAGGCCGTGAGGAATTGCAGAAAACAAAGAAGGAGTCGAGGTGGTGATGCTATCGTGTATCGATCAAACCAATCGAGTTTGGGCTTGGGGGGTTGTTCAGAGGACCTGAGGAGTGTTTTGGGAACACTGAGACTCGCAGAGGAGCTCACGATGGTGAGCAGGAGGAAGGTAAGTTTCGGGTCCCCTGTTTTCTAGTTTTTGTTCAAACATAAAGTCGTGACTTTTGGACGATTGTTGGCTCGTTTTGTTGATCCTGGCAGCTTAAGGAGGTGTCTATCTAGCTCTGGGAAACGAAACTGTGGCTGGAAGGACGACGAGAGGCCGGAATTCAAAACTGGTTTTTCTGGGTTTTAAGTTTGAACTTGGGAGGTAAGGTTCCAGGGCTCTAATTCGTGATTTTAGGACTTGAATCAATTTCTTAGAGTGGGACGAAACTAGTAGTGAAGATAGGAGTGAAAACGGACTGAATTTGAGGGTGAACCGGCCAGGCCGGCTCGGTTCGACCTGATCGGTCTGAACCGGGTGGACTGAGGTTGAAGACGATGAACAGTGCAGGCGCGTGAAGCCCACGTGCAGCCCCTTTGGGCGGTGCGTGAGGGCACGTGGGGACTGTTCAAGGGAAATGTTCAACACGATTTTCACTCTAATCGATGTAACAAACATTTTAGGACAGGTTTTGTGTCGATCGGACACCGGATCGGGTTAGTTTTAAGTGTTCGAAGGTTTAGGGTTCCGTTTAATTACGTTTAAAAATCCGGGAAAATTAGGGAAAATAGGGTAAGCTTACTTGAAGTGTTAGTGACCTGGATTGGTGACTTTTGACAGGTCGAGAAATCGCTGAGGCAACCGAGGAACGTACAAGACGCGAGTGACGTACCCCGGAACTGTGAGTGGACTGTTTGTTTTCTAACTGAGCATGCATATCTATTTTAATCTATCATTTCTCATGCTTTTAAATATGGTTTCGTGTTTCGAATTATGATTTATCTATTTTACATACTTGCACGATTTTCGAGGAAATTGTTAGAATTATACGTATTCAGCACGTTTTACGAGATATGCTCTGTTTTTTATTTTGATGCCATGATTTTGGGGACTTAAATCTATAACTGGTTTTCAACGATTATAAATGGGTTTTGGAACATGATTTGATGATTAATGTTTTCGTTTTTAGAATCGGATTTCGGAAATTGAGATTTGATTTTAAAGCTTGAAAAAGGGATTCCGGATTTGGGTTCGCAATGACGATTCTGGAAGTCGGCATGGCTTTAGAATAGTGATTTCGAATTTGGGTTTGGATATGGATTTAGAAATGGTTTCCAAACGGTTTTGGATTGGATTTGATGGATCTGGTTATTGGGTTTAAAGACTCGGATATTATGATTTTTCCCCCGTAGGCCTGTTGAGTTTGAAGACTCGGGAGTTTAAAGACTCAGATTATATTGAGGCCTGGATTGAGTTTAAAGACTCGGGAGTTTAAAGACTCGGATGGATCCAGCAGGTTTGATCGGATGATGATATTGATATCTTATGCTTTAATACTGTTTTTATATTGTTGTTTTCAGATACTGAGTTATGCATGCATCTTTTTAAAACGGAGGGTAAAATTCTGGGTTGTTTATTAAACTGTTTTTGAAACTATTATTTATTTTTAGTCCACTCACACTTTTCTGGTTTTTAAATGCCCTCCAGGTCGTGGTGCTAGCGCTGGGGCTGACGTTGAGGCAGAGTCAGAGGCATAGAGTGTTTCTGGAGTTTTCCGGCATTTTCCGTTACGAGCTTTTTCGTTGTGCGTGTAGTCAACTTTTAGTAGGATTTCTGTCTTTTCTTGTTTTATACTATGCTCTGTATGACTGTTAACTCGTTGGATTTTGAATTCTCCCTGGTCTGGCTTTGTAAATTGTGGGTTGTTGTGAGGGTATTCTGGTACTTTGAGTGTGTTTGTCAGACGGGAGCAGGGTTCGTCCCGGTTATCAGGGTGATAATCGGGTTGGGTCCTGTCATAGGGTCCCAGACCTGAAATCACGTTTATAAAACACAACTGGGCCTCATGCCCGATTTGTAAACCACTGGGCCCCCGACCCGATCACATAACTGAAAAGGGTCTCATCCCGATTTCGTAAACCAACTGCGCCCCTAGCCTGATCACATAAGTCAAATGGGTCTCAAGCCCGAGTTCATCTTTTCAAAACCAAAACCATGCCACAAAATCATTATTGAATTCACATTCACATAGCAAAAGCATAAACTTGTAAGCCTCGAAATACGTGTAAATATGGGTTTACCTCGAAATACGTGCAATCGTATAATCCACTAGTGCAACAATCATCATCATATAAATCACGTATGTAAAACATATAAAATAATTATGCATGCATCACAATTTTGAAAATGAATTCCACTCACAGACCGTCCTACGTTGTCGCCTCGATAAGCGTGCCAAAAGCCCTTCTGGGCCCCATCACTATCACCGGAACTTCCAAACCTGTCCAAATCACACTAGACGGTTACTAACCTCTTCATTAACCTCCTATTAAAGCCCCGTAATTTCTCGAATTTTTAACTATTTTTAAACTCGATTCAAAACCATCGGATACCCCGAAACATTTCGAAACGGTGTCTGATAGACACGAAACCAGTCCCAAAATGTTCCTTACATCAAATAGATTATTTCACGTGTTGAAAGTTTCCCCAAAAGGGCCTCACGAGCCCCCATGTGCGCCCCAAAGCTCCTGTACGTGAAACCCACGGACCGAGCACTGTTCATCATCTTCTCCACTAAGCAGACCGGTCTGGCCGGTTCGGTTCGGTCTGGCTGGTCCAACTAGACCGGCATGGCCGGTTTGGTCCATTCTAACCCTTTCTTCACCCCGTTTTCACCCCAAATTCCTCCTAAACCATCCTCTAACTATTTCCAATCATTCCAGGGATTCAAAATGAGAAGGCTAATTCTAAAAACCATACCTTCAATGACAGGACCCATCCCAATCCCCCAGGGATTACCATGGAATGTGCCCTGCTCCCGTCTAACAAGGGGTGTCAGACAAGGGATAAACAAGAGCCACTGCCCAAACGGGGCATCCAGAGTGCGCCAGGATCGATGGAGGAGGTGTGCAATGTCCCAGTCTCTGCTGCAATCGCATCCGTAATCAACCTGAAGGGCATTAAAACCAAAAGCTGTGAGTGGACAAAAACCAATAAGTTCATCAAACACATTTATAAGACATTTATGCCCTCCAATAAAAATGTATGCATGCCACGAAAACCAGTAACCAAAACGTTTGCTCAACCGAGCCATTAGGGCCTTAGCCCAAAAACCGTTAACCAAAAACCAAGTGTGGGAACTCAGCCCAAAACAGTGGAATACTACAACCATACATATTAAAACCATGTGGGCCACCGCCCAAAGCCATAAATATAAATCCATAAATCCAAAACCATTTAGGGTCCCTGACCCGACATACCATTTCATAACCAATAATCCATTTTTTTACCACATAACACATATCCAACCGAAAAGCCATTTCATAGATCCATTAATCCATATTTTACCATTACCATCACCAGCATCCCAGATGCTTAGCGTCCCAGACGCTAGATGTCCCTGACGTCATATCTCACGGTTTCATAAGCTACGCGTGCTGCCCGGGGTCTCTCCGGGTCCATATATCTGACATCCCTGATGTCTGACGTCCCTGACGTCAATCATAGCAATCCTGCTCCTGAGTCATCATACGGTCCGGCTGCTCCGTATAATGACCCCTCGCAGGCAATGCACCGTGACTTCCCCAGTGTCCCAGACATCTGGAGGAGACCATCATATATCCTTGTATCCAGATGGTATATGGAAAACAGTTTTATTAAATCCTTTTATCACATCATTACCATTGGGCCCTGCCCGAAATTTCCATAAAACCATGTAATTCCATTTAGGGTCCTTGACCCAAAATCACAATTATTAAATATAGGGTCCCTGACCCGAAATCACCATTATAATCCAATTGGGCCTCATGCCCGATTTTATGAACCACTGGGCCCACGACCCGATTTGTAAACCAACTGGGCCCGCAGCCCGACTTATAAACCCACTGGGCCCACGGCCCGAATTCGTAAATCAACTGGGCCCCTGGCCCGATAACATAACTCAAATGGGTCTCAGCCCGATTTCATATCAACTGGGCCCCTGGCCCGATTTCATTAACCAACTGGGCCCCTGCCCGATTCTCAAATGGACTCCAAGTCCGAAATTTCCAAAACAAGTGGGCCTCAAGCCCGAGTTTATATTTCCAATTTCAAAACCATTTCATCATATTATATCCAATTCATAAATATGGAAAATCCATGTAAAACCGGAAACCTCGATTTACGTGCAAGCACGTAAATCGCCTCGAAATACGTGAAACCGTACAATTTACCAACAACCAAATCAACATCATACAATCACAACCATAACACATATAAAACATTTAAGCATGCATATAATTTATAAAACCAAAGTCCACTCACAGACCGTTTTAACGGTATGCCTCGATACGTGTGCCACCGGCCCTCCCATGCCACACCACTATCACCGGGACTCCCAATCCTGTCCAAATCACATTAGAGGGTCACTAACCTCATCATTAACATCCTATCAAAGTTCCGTAATTTTCCCGAATTTTTAACTATTTTTAAACTTGATTTAAAACCTTCGGACATCCCGAACACTATCGAGACGGTGTCCGATCGACACGAAACCAATCCCAAAATGTCCGTTACATCGAATAGATTAAAAGTCATGTTGACCTCACCTCGAGATTCGTGCCCACGCGCCGTCACGCGCCGTCGTGAGTGGATGCGCGTGAAACTCACGCGCCTGCTACAGTGTCACCATCTAACCCGTATCTCTGGTAAACGGGTCCAATTTACCCGCGATACAACCCGGTTCAATGTCCATCAATTCAGCCTTAATTCCTTCAATTGAGCATTCAGTTAGTTTCGTTTTAAGTCTAATCTAGGTTCTGTAAACTCAATTACACGAACACTTACCCAGATTCCATCGATTCCACGATGAACACGAAGAACACTCCGGTCACTGTTCAATCATGGGATTCCTTCAATGGCTGCAAGTTTCATCCAATTGATGCATCCAGAAGCATCAATGGACCAACAATTCCCCCACATCAATTTCGTCATTTGATCACTAAATGATCACGACACAAACTCGAACACCGTCCACTGTGCAACCATGGAGTTTTGTCAACCACGACCGTTTTCTTTCAATTGATGAACCCAGAAGCATCGTGGGATCATGAGAAGTAGTTTCCCCACCTCAATTCCGTCCATCGAAGCCTCCAACTTCACGACTGAAGGTCGAATTTCCTCCTCTGTCACCAAGTGTGATCAGAGCCAAAACAGCACCAATTCCCTTCGTTCCTTCGACGATTCTGATCGTTGTGATCCCAGGAAGCTGAATGTGAGCTCAATTTCGATCCTCACGGCCTATAGTTCAAAACCCGACTTTCCCCCCAAAATTCTAAAATCTGAAATTCCAGTCTCCTTCTCTCTGTCGATCACTCGTGTTTACCCAGTTCAACTCACTCACAATTTCGCACTCTCAGGTTCAGAAATGGAAGAGGAATTAAGGGTGGGAGAAAACTGGATTTGGTTGTACACGGTTAAGGAAAACAGAGAGGAGATTAATGGGTAATAAAATGATTTAATAATTAATTAATTAAAATAATAATAAAACACCATAATTAGGTCTCCCCCAAAAACATGGATTCTGGTCTTAAGCCCCAAATTAAGGGATGAGTGACACTTGTCACTCATCCAAGTGTGTTCAGTCACCGGGTACTGTTCATTATTATATTATTATTTTAACTGAAGTCTCGGTTCGTTAGTTCGTTTCCTTAACCATAACTTCGTCGTCGAATCTCCGATTTCGACATGCCACCTGTCATTGGATTCGTATCGATACCTATGTAACGGTCCTTGGCCCTCGTCCATCGGACCTCCGGTCAAAAAGTCAACATTTGCCCCCTAATAAGCCAAATTACCAAAATACCCCTCAACTTCCGAACCTCATAACTTTCTCTACGAATGTCGGACTCGAACGTGCCACCTGTCTATGAACTCGTGACGTCCCGAACTACGTCACGGTCATCAGTCAAAGTCCGTTTGACCGCCCGATCAAAAAGTCAACATTTTGCCCACGACCAAGGGCAAAACGGTCATTTTGCACATTTTGTCTGATTCCGCCCTACTAAGCACCGTTCAACCTCACTAAACGAGATTAGTCACTAATCAAATCCCGGAATTCGGGACGGGTCGTTACATTCAAGTTTGATTTTTAATTCGGCCGACCACCACCGTTGGTTCCCTTTCCTCCGGCCACCCTTCAGCCGCCGTTCCAAGCTTATTTGCTTCCTAGCAACCTCAGACACAACCTCCAAACATCAAATTCATTCAACAACCAACCAAGCTCAACTTCTAAATTCAAAACCCGAAGCTTACCTCTCATGGCAATGCCGGCCACCGCCCATGACGGTCGTCGATGCCAACACCATTCGACCTGCCTCCCTTCACTCTCTCATCTTCGTTCAATGTCCAACTCTTTTGGTTAAGGATTGAGGGATGTGTGTGTATATGTATGTCGTGTTTGTTAGAGAAAAATGAAGGGGATGACCTGCAGATATACGAGAGAGAAAATGTGAGATGTGTGTTTTGTAAATTAATTAATTAATTGCCCAATAGACAAATGATCCAAAAAATAGGGAAATGTAACCAATGGGATGAGTGACACTTGTCACTGATCCAAGGGCCCCACACAAAATATCAGCCAATGGGATTAAAATAATATATAATACGAATTTCGAGACGTAATTTCTCGATTTCACTCCCGTGGCCATAACTTCTCCGTCGGTCCTCCGATTTCGACGTGCCGCTTGTCTATGAATTTGTATCAACCCGATCTACGTAATGGTTCTCGGTCCTCGGACCTCCCGTGTCAAAAGTCAACATTTTACCCATGTCTAGGAGCAAAATGGTCATTTTGTCATTTTGCACATTTCGTCGGATTTTTCTCAACTAATCCTCGATTAGTCATCCTAACCATAAATAATTATTATTTAATCCCGATATTTGGGACTGGTCGTTACAGCATCAACCTGGAGGGTATCGAAAACATAAAAGACTGTGAGTAGACAAAAAAAATAAATAATAAGTTCCGAAAAACATTTATAAAAACACACATTTTTACCCTCCATGTAAAACTAATGCATGCATTCGAAAACCATTTCTTAAAACCATTTCATTTCTTTACTCAAGTTCGTTTATCAAATCCAGGGCCTCAGCCCAAAACCATAAATCAACATCAAGGTACAGGAACTCAGCCCAAAAATCCACAAATCCACAAATCCAAATCATCCAGGCCACAACCCAAAACATCTGAAAACCACAAGAAAATCAATAGAAAGTCAAGTCAATCAATCTGCTAGATCTCAAGCACCGAGTCTTTAAACTCAAAATACATGTGCATCAGGTATTACTGGGATATCAACGAGTCTTTAAACTCAAAACACAATTAACAGGCCTCGGGGGATATCACAATAACCGAGTCTTTAAACTCAAAACATATCCGACTCTTTAAACTCAAAATATATCAATCAAGGGCCCTCCCCCATTATCAATCAACCGGGTCTTTAAACTACCAGATCCAGCAATAGTACGGGGTCTTTAAATCCAAAACCAATAGCAACTGGTCTTTAAACCCAAAACCAAGTGAAAATCATAGGAACTCAAGTCCAAAACCAAATACGAAATCATCATTAGAAATCTCTATTCAAATCCCGAAATCACATGAAAACTAAAAGCCGAAATCCATTTATAAATCCTTGCAATCAAATCATAATTCAAATCCCAAAATGAAATCATCGAAATCATATCAACTAACAAATCAAGATAGAATCTCGTAAAACGTGTAATTACGTAAAATATCTCGAAATACGTGCAAAACGGAAATCATAAAGAACATAAGCATAAACATAGAAATCACATATAGAAAACATATAAAACATTTATGCATGCATCATGATTTAGAAAGCAAAGACCACTCACAGACCATTTACGATGCCGCCTCGATACACGTGCAATACGCCGTTCCCGACTAATCCTCTTTCACCGGACTTCCCGAACCTGTCCATATCACATACTAAGGTCACTAACTACTTCATAAAAGCTTCTACTAATTCCTCATAATTTTCCCATATTTTTAACTATTTTTAACCTAGCCTTTAAACTTTCGGACATCTCAAAACATATCGAAACGATGTCCGATTAACTCGAAACCAGTCCCAAAATATTCGTTACATTGATACTATAAAAGGTCAAGTTGCAAACTTTCCCATAACATGCCTCACACGCCGCCCAAAGGGCTGAACATGGGCCTCACGCGCCAGGTGCAGGTTGTTTTCAACCTCGGTCAAACCCGGTCTGGTCCAGCCCAGTCCAGTAGAACTGGCGAGGGCGGTTCAACGCCATAACTTCCTATTTTCTTACCCGTTTTTTATCCTTCTTCTTCCTACAACTTTGTCTCAGTGTTATCTATCTATCTACATACTTAAAACATGGAATTCGAGTTGCGATCATACCTTTCTGATCCTCATTCAAAACCGTGTTCTGCAACCATTCCCGACCTCCTCGAGCCCTGGTTTTGGTCCCAATCCACCTCTGGAACCGTACCACCGCCGTCGTGCACTACCGTGCCACCACCAACCTTATCTCATCACCCTCAACCACTTTGCTGAACAGAACATAAGCAAAGGATCACGTTTTGAAGGTGTTTGGTCACGGGTCCCCTATTTTTCATGCTTTGCTTCATGGGTTTAGGGCCATCGTACACGGTCACTCACCACGGTGGCACCACCATCCTCGATCACCTCCTCATCCTCCCTTCTCTCATGTCTATTCACACACTACGGGAAGAAGAGGACGTTTGAAGGGGTTGGGTTTCTCTCTTATACACACACAGACACACTCTGTTCTGTTTCTCTCAACCCGTGCAACCAAATTTAAAACCTGATAACATAATTGTGAGGCAGTGGGGAAGAGGCTTCCACAGCCTTCCAACAAGGGACAAGTGTCCTAAAACCATTGGGCATAATTCCCAAGGCAATAGAAGAACAAAAATATCCTTAATGCCAAATTACCAAAATGCCCCTCAACTTCCAAACGTCATAACTTCATCCTCGAGTGTCGGAATCAGACGTGCCGCCTGTCCATGAACTCGTGAAGTCTTGAACTACGTTACAGTCATCGACCAAAGTCCGTTTGACAACCCGAATCAAAAGTCAACATTTTGCCCATTCCAAGGGCAAAATCGTCATTTCGCACCGTCCGTCTGAAACTACCCAACTAATCACATATTAACTTTACTAATCCATCATTAATCACTAATCTAATCCCGAAATCCGGGACGGGTCGTTACACAGGTGCATCCACATCATAGCAATCGCAAAGGCACCCTCAGGCCTGCTTAGGGACTGCACTAACGCAACGTCTGAGCATATACCAATATCCACAATCAAGTCCACATACCACCACGATCTTGGTTCTAATTCGCCTATTATATGGCTGACATGCCAATCATCATCCAACACGGAAACCTGTCTATCTGATCTCTGATCTGGACAGACCGTACACTATACCCAACGTCCTCTCTATGTCCTCCTGGTCACCTGACCAACTCCAGAGACTAACAAACTTATGTCTACCAAAATGTACTAATCTAAACCCCGACCCACATCTTGACAATGCAAAGGGTCGGATCCGACAGATGTGCTGTAAACCTCTAATCTAGTAATCCTCTCACACCAAAATCCATTTGACTCATTCCCTAGTCAATCACATCCATGGGCTGCAATCACGAGGAAAACCTCAACCCAAAAATCAATGACACTCATCCAACCTGAGTGAATTTAGTCTCAGTCGTCATCATTGGCTGACGCTAATCCCAAACTCGTTCGATCCGCAACCAACTTGGTCCTTGATCGTCTCGATCCATATCCAACTCGATTCATAATCATCTCAATCCCCAATTTTTGGCCGTTTTTAGGATAATTCCAACTTCCTTTCACACCTAATCTCCATATTGTAAGAGGATTTTGGTCCTATTTCCTTTTGTATTCTTATTTTCAATTCCTTTACTTTTAGGAAAGGTTTTAATTAGATCTCTTAATTAATTAGGAAGCCGTTTCCTTATAGAATTGGATTAAAAACTCCTATTTTTAAGAGGATTAATTATTCTCTTATAAATAGGGATATTAGGGTTTATGAAGGGACATCCAATTTACCACTAAGGTCCCAAAACTCTGCTGAAATTTCTACTTAAATTTTATACACTTTTAGCCGCAATTTTCCTTGTGTTCATGCTTTTGGATTTGATTCTTACACCTTGATTGTGACGTGACGCTTGGGAGGAGAAGAAGTGTTTGTGCCACTTCTCTCACGCATCATTCATCTTAGTATTTGTGTTTCTCAATCCCTAATTTCTTTATGCTTTATATGAATTCAATTATGTTGTTTGTTAATTTAGTTATGCGTGAGTAGTTTCCTTTAGGATTAGGGTTGTTTGAAGCTCTAGCCATGTCAGTTCATAATTAGATTTCTGGCTGTTGATTGTCAACCACCTCGATTCTCGATAATCTATAGCCAACTAGATTCCCAACCATCTCGATCATCACAATTCACACTCATCCCGATCCATAACTCAAATCGGTCCTCAACTCCTAATCCTCAATAGTCTCGACCCACCAAGGATCTACACTAGCTCTCTCAGCCAACGTAACAGGACCCATAACAGTAACACGGGTCTACCAAATCTGATACTCACTCATCACGTTTGGTGACACTATGCACCTTCTACTCCTCAACTTATTCTAATTTGGCTCATAGCCAATTTGACTTCTACCTAGGTGACATCTCCATGAACCCAGAAGTGATGAAGAAAGTTCACTAAGCTGACACATGGTAAGGAATACTCGTCCTATACTAGCTCCATATCCAGCCGTCTCATCAAATCTAACTCTCGAAGTTCCGTCAAACTTCGACAAAGAACACTAAGGTCCCATCAGTGACATTCCAAGTCAACTTAACCCCAATTGCACGAAGTTCAGTTATATGACTTAGTTGGAAAAACTCCTCGAGGTGCAACCATACAAATCCTACGATGGTTCATCAGGGAAACTCGTCACAACTGATAGGACGTTAAATAAGCATTATTTTATATTATTTTATACCCTTATACTTGACTTTTAATATTAAAATATTAAATAAATTGATAAAATAAATTATTTTGTGATTTTTATGTTTAGAAAAACAAAGGTTGTAATTTGGAGCATTTTGGCGAAAGAATCGTTTCGATCGGAATTATAACGAATAAAATATGGACGAAATTTGGTGAATTAATTAATTTAGTTATTAATTAAATTAATTAATTACTTAATGTTCTTTGCAGCCCAAAACAATTTCTGCAGCCCAACCCATTTCTGAGATCACGCAACCCAACAGAAAAAAAGAAGAAGAAAAGAAATCGGCCCAGCGCCTCAGCCCAATCCGGCCCGTGCAGCCCGGCCCGCCAGCCCAGCCCGTGCGGCCCAGAAGCAAGCCGCCGGCCCAGCGCGTCAGCCCATCTGGTTTCAGCCCTGCAGAGAGCTTCGGAGCGCGCCTACCGACGCCCCGTCCAGTACTTCGGCGCGCGTGTCCCGACTGCAGGCTTTCTCCTCAGCGAGAGCCTGCCGAAGTCTTGCACTCCATTTCAGCAGCCTCCTGCCGAGCGCCAGCTTCCCAATTCAGCAGCCAGCCACCGAAAATTCCTGCCCTCTTTTCCAGCAAGCTTCCACTCAATTTCTAGCCACTTTCCAACTCAATTTTACAACTTTACAACTCAACCCACTTCTAAACATCATCACAAATCTTTATTACTCATCATTCCATTATTTAACATTTTTTATTGTATTTTTATATTATTTTTGGTAGCTTTCTTCACCTATAAATAGGGTTTCAATTCACTTGTTGAAACACACTTTCTTTGAGGCACACATTTGAGTCTTCTTTGAGAGAAACTTTGGCAAAGTATCTCCAATACAAAGTTTAGAGTTTTGAGTCCATATTTCCCAAGGTTATTTCCTCCATCTTCATAAGGTTCCGTCCGCTGTCGGAGAATCGTATGAATAACAATCCATTGTTTTCATCCATCTTGAAAGTGTAACAATTACTCTCCATTTACTCAAACTCTCATTTTTGTTATTGGTTTTGATTATAGTTCAATATATGTGAGGTTTTTCTTACTAATATTTGTAAGTGTAAAATGCAATCTCCATGTGTCTTACTTTATGAATTTTAGTTATTTTATACATTTTTAGTGCTTCATACTTCAATTCAATGTTAAGTGTTTTATCCGCTGTCGGTGCATTTAAAGTAGAATTGAAGAGACTTAATGTTGATCGCTGTCGGCGCATTCAGTCAAAAACAAAAGGTGAATCATATTGTAAGTGTTGTCCGCTGTCGGTGCATTTATAGTATTGAAAAATGTATGAAGGTAATTAAGACGATTAAGGTAAAATTTCGTGATTGATTTAATATTTGCAATTATTAGAGTGTTGGTAAGATTTGTGTTTTAAGAAGATCACTTGTACATGAATTAGAATAGAAGTAAAATTAGTTTATCTATGCTTTTACTTATTTACATGATCACAAACCTTTTCAAAACCCCCATTTTTATTCTTTATTCTTTTATTCTTTTATTCTTTCATACTTTCAGTTTATTAGTCTTTGATTCTTTCATTTCCTTATTCTTTTATTCCTTTACTCTTTAATTTATTGATTCTTTGATTAGTTAATTCTTTAATTCTTTAATTCTCTATTCTTTTTATCTTTAAGTCATTAATTCTTTAAATTGTTAATTCTTTGATTATTTAATTCTTTGATTATCTAATTCTTTAATTCATTATTCTTTTATTCATCTCCCACTAACACATTATTAATGTCCCTAATTTCCCCGGTTAAGAACGATCCCTATTTATCAATACTACATCTACACAAAAAGGGTTTAAATTGCATAACACTCGAATTACATGTTTAATTTAATGCGTAGTTTGGGCGTAACCAATTTTTGGCGCCGTTGCCGGGGAAATTGAAAATCATTTTTAATTTGTTAGTGTATATATATAAATTGTGCATATTATACTTGTTTATAAATTTTACTTTTGTTAATATTATATTTGTTTATAACATTTACTTACTTGTTTATATTTTATTTATCCATCTCATTATTGTTCATATTAATTTTGTTTATAATGCTCATACTTTACTTATTCTTAATTTCTAATTTATATTTGTTCATAATTTTTTTTTATATATTTGTTCATATTAAAATTGATACTTGTCATAAATGCATATTTTATATGTTCACTTTTCTTTACTTTTACTTTTATTTATTCCATTATACTTTATTCCATTAACTTAATATTCACACTTTTTCTTTAATCCCTTAACTTTAATTATATTACATTAACTTTATTCCATTAACTTTCTTTTAATTTTATTCCATAACCTTTATGTTCCACTAACTTTATGTATACACTTATTTTATTCTTATGTAATTAATTGTTTGTTTATGTCTTGTTGAACTTTAAATTTTAAATGAAAAAAAGAAAATTCGGAATAAATAAATAAAAAAAATTAAAAATTTTAAAAAAATTTAAAAAAATAAATAAATTAAAATTAAAATTAAAAAAAAATTAATTTAATTTTTTTTTTTATGAAACTTTATTCATCTTTGAATTTCCTAAAGTGTAAATATTGTTTCCTATTACCTGTTTTAGTGTTGCATGAATCTCTTAGCCCCTTTTTCTTCAAAATCTTACTTTCGGGAACAGGTAGTGCCCCTCTTATTTACTTTCTCCTTAACCCTTCATGATGTGTGGATTTCATCACCACATACCATAGACTCGAATCTATGGACATGAGGTTGGGGCGGAGTTTGTAAACACTAGGGTTTGGTAATTCTCTACGTCGTCATTTGGATTGATTATGGTGTCTAGGAGAGTTATGACTGGTGACAAGTTTTGGATTAAGAAAGGGAACACCAATGGAGTATATGCCAAGCTAGCCTCGGGGTGCTCTTAAAATTATCCTTGCTTCTCGCGTTACATCTATCTCAACTGGCCATGATTAATGTTGAATGGTGGAATGGTGGTTATCAGTACGCGCAGGCCGTACGCCCAAGAAAGTACTATGAGAAGCGGAAGGAGAAATTTATTCATGACACTCTAAAACTCTACTTATTGCATTATTAGTTTGCATTTGAAACTTGTGTATTTTCTTTCCATTAACGTAACTTTTTGGTAATTCTGGTTTCTATTTATGTGTTATTTTATGCAAATCTCTACTATCTTACTCTTATTATCTCTTCTTGTGTATATTTGCTTTCTAACTTAGAGTTTTGTTTTCATAGAGGTACGGACTTATGAATGCGTGCTCATCAATCTAAGCTTGATCGGCTGAGAAGACAACTTGACATCTCACCAAGCAACGCCACATTCAGAGACGCACTTAAGCAAACCAGTTCGTTCGAACCTCCATCCCCAATATTCGGTGAGTCCAAAAGCGAGAAGAGTAATTCAGAAGAAGAACAGATTTTCGTAACACCGATAACCATGGCACGAAACCTGAGTATCCGGGAGCAGACATGTGCAAACACAAATGGCACTACAGACTTCTGCATCCAGTATCCCGAGCCTCGAACCAACAAGAAAGATATTGAGCTTAAGAGTGGAGTCCTTCATCAACTACCCAAGTTCCGTGGAATCAGAAATGAAGATCCACACAAACACTTAACGGAGTTCCAATTCATCATTAGTAGTATGTGTCCGGAAGATGCGGACTTGGAAATCATGAAGCTGAAAGCTTTCCCATTGTCCTTGGAAGAAAGAGCACGGGTATGGCTTTTAAGTCTCCCACCCAATCATATTGACTCTTGGGAGAAGTTGGTTCAGGAGTTTCTTACCAAGTACTTCCCTGCCTCAAAGATTACGGTCTTAAGAAAAGAGATCACTGGAATCAAGCATAAAGAACATGATGAGAATTTCAGCCAGTACTATGAGAGGTTTAAGGAACTTTGTGCTTCATGCCCTACTCACGGAATCACAGAAGGCTATCTTTTAACCTACTTTTATGAAGGACTCAAAGGTTGGGATAGAGGACTGCTCGATGCTGCAGCTAATGGAAGTTTCTTAGCTCGGAGCCTAGTAGATGGTCGTGCACTACTTGAAAGCCGTGCACTCAATGATGCACAATACGAAGGTGCCGATCCTATTTCTAGAAAGGTACATGAGGTAAGTTCCCATGCTATAAATGATTCAAAGTTAGATAAGATCACCTCTATGCTTTCAAATATGCTTGAACTAAAAAAACAGGTAGCTCCAGTTTGTTCCATATGCTCTCAAGGCCATCTTGAGGAACAATGTCCCTACACTGCAAGGGAGGAAGACTCCGAAACTGAAATGGCACACGCCATTGGAGGCTTCCAAGGAGGGCCAAGGACCCAAGGTTACAGTTGGAGAGATCCGAACAATGTCCTAAACCCTCAGCACATGTCGACCGGGCCAAACCGTGTCCCAGACCAGTTCCCAAGGCCCACATGGCAACCAAGGCCCACATGGCAACCAAGGCCCCCGGTCCCATTTTCTAACTTTTCTCATAATCATGCAAATAATCATACTTCTTCATCTTCTAATCCTGATTATGATAAAATGCTGGCTGTTCTTTCCCAAGGGCAGCAAACACTAATGGCGTCAACTCAGGCTCTTGTCACAGGTCAGCAAAATCAACAAAAAGACATCGCTGATCTCAAGGACCAAATGGGCAAGGTCGTGGACTTCATGGGTAAGATCCAAGCTAGCGGGGTGCTTCCACCTCAACCTACGCCCAACCCAAATGTAAGACCTGAAGCCAATGCAATTATCACTCGAAGTGGTAAAGTGCTCGGAGAAATAGAACTAGATCCAGCCGTTTCTGAGGCTGAAAAGCACAAGGTGGCAACTAAGACCACCATGACACAACCGCCAGTTCAACCTACCCACACACAAGGTAATAACCCAATCCCTTCAAGTTCGGTTGTTACTAATTCCCCGTTTGTGCATGCACCATTTCCAAGTAGGCTTGCCAAATCTAAGAAGAATGAATCCGATGAGGAAATCTTGGAGATCTTCAAAAGGGTGCAAATCAACATGCCCTTGATCGAGTGCATCAAACAAGTGCCGAAATATGCAAAATTTCTGAAAGTTATGCACTCCAAGGCGCCAGACGAGGGAGAAGGAGGTTGTGATGGTGAGTGAAACAGTTTCTGCTGTAATCCAGCGTCGGCTACCCCCAAAGTTGAAGGATCCAGGGAGTTTTTCTGTTCCCTGCGTGATTGGTAACAAGTCATTTGATAAAGTCATGCTAGACTTAGGAGCATCCATTAATGTTAAGCCATATTCACTATATGTTGCCCTAGGTCTAGGTAAATTACAGCATGACGATATTATCATTCAGTTAGCCGATCGCTCTAATGTGTATCCTAAGGGATACGTCGAAGATGTTCTTGTGCAGGTTAACCAGCTCATCTTCCCAGCTGACTTTTATGTCCTAGACATGGAGGATTCCCCTACGAATCAAGCTCCACTAATGCTGTTGGGAAGACCATTCATGAGAACTGCCAAGACAAAGATTGATGTGTTCAATGGAACATTAACTATGGAAGTAGACGGAGAGGAGATTGGCTTCAACATTTTTGATGCCATGAGGTACCCTAGTTCCGCAACTCATACTACTTTTTCTGTTGACGTGTGCACTTCTCTCGCAGAGAAACATTTTGATTTAATTCGAGAAGACACACTCAACATGATAATCCAGAAAGGAGTTGGCCTAACGCAATCAGGGGACGCCTTGGTTGAGGATATGGATTACGAACTAGAACCTCGAATTTGGGATGAAGTCATGACCCTAAATGAGACCCCCAGAATGGTGAATCATCAGGTACCCTCGTCATTTCCAATTAGTACTAATGTCACTCCTCCTTCAGTGATTCAGGCCCCAGTTCTTGAGCTCAAAGTTTTGCCTGACCACCTGAAGTATGCCTATCTTGGCTCGGACGACACTCTGCCCGTCATAGTGTCTTCTGCACTAACCGAGTCACAGGAAGATAGACTGGTACAGGTCTTGACAAAGTACAAGACAGCCATTGGATGGACTCTGTCAGATATCAAGGGAATCAGCCCTACAACTTGTGTGCATCGAATCTTACTAGAAGATGATGCAAAGCCCTCTCGCGAAGCCCAACGTCGCCTCCATCCTCCGATGATGGAAGTCGTGAAACAAGAGGTCATCAAACTCTTGGACTGTGGTGTCATCTACCCAATTTCAGACAGCAAATGGGTCTCACCAGTCCAAGTAGTCCCAAAGAAAAGTGGAGTCACAGTTGTTGCGAACAGTGAAGGAGAGCTAGTGCCCCAACGAACAGTGACCGGATACAGAGTCTGCATCAACTATCGATGCCTGAACAAAGCAACTAGGAAGGATCACTTCCCTTTGCCCTTCATTGATCAAATGCTTGAAAGGTTAGCAGGTTACTCCTATTATTGCTTTCTTGATGGTTATTCCGGGTACAATCAAATCTGTATCGCTCAAAATGACCAAGATAAAACGACTTTCACTTGTCCTTTTGGCACTTTTGCCTACCGAAGAATGCCTTTCGGTTTATGTAACGCCCCAGGTACTTTCCAAAGATGCATGCTTTCTATTTTCTCTGAATACGTCGAAAAAATAATTGAAGTATTTATGGACGATTTCAGTGTCTTTGGGGATAGTTTTGATACATGCTTAGAACACTTAGCACTTATCTTACAAAGGTGTGTCGAAACTAATCTGGTACTTAACTGGGAGAAATGCCATTTCATGGTTAGACAAGGGATAGTCTTGGGCCATATTGTCTCTGAAAGAGGAATTGAAGTCGATAAATCTAAAGTTGATACTGTGCGCCACTTACCCTCTCCCACTTCGGTGAGAGGAATCCGTTCATTTCTTGGTCACGCAGGATTTTACAGAAGATTTATCCAAGACTTCTCCCACATTGCAAGGCCCTTGTGCCGACTGCTTCAGAAAGAGACACCCTTCGTCTTTGATGCAGACTGTCAGGAAGCTTTTGAGAAGCTTAAAAATTTCTTAACCACTGCCCCCATTCTTTGTGCCCCTGATTGGTCCTTACCCTTTGAACTAATGTGTGATGCCTCTGATTTTGCAGTTGGAGCCGTACTCGGACAAAGGCGGGATAAGAAGCCCTACGCCATCTACTATGCATCCAGAACCTTGAATGATGCCCAGATGAACTACACCACTACCGAAAAGGAGTTTCTTGCTGTTGTATTTGCTTTAGATAAATTTCGCTCTTATCTACTTCGAACTAAAGTCATTATTTACACTGATCATGCAGCACTGAAGTATCTCCTAGCCAAAAAAGAAGCGAAACCAAGACTGATCCGATGGATTCTTCTTCTTCAAGAGTTTGACATCGAGATTAAAGATAAGAAAGGCGTAGAGAACGTGGTGGCGGATCATTTGAGTCGCATTGTGCATGAGCGAGATCCTGTGGCGATTCAAGAGATGTTTCCAGACGAACAACTCTTCAGAATCGAGGGAGGTACTCCTTGGTATGCTGATATTGTCAATTATTTAGTCACCAAGCAGTTGCCCACCACCCTCTCCCGTGCACAAAAAGATAAACTTAAAAAGCATGTTAGGCACTATATTTGGGATGAACCTTATTTGTGGAAACACTGTGCAGATTTATTGATTAGGAGATGTGTCCCTGATATTGAACATAGGTCAGTCCTAGAGTTCTGCCATAGCCATGCTTGTGGAGGCCACTTTGGATCTAGGAAAACTGCACTCAAAATCTTAGAATCTGGACTATATTGGCCCACACTTTTTAGAGATGCACATTCATTCTGTTTAGCCTGTGATAAATGTCAGAGATCAGGAAACTTAGGACGAAGGGATGAAATGCCACAACATTATGTTCTTACTGTTGAAATATTTGATGTTTGGGGTATTGATTTTATGGGTCCGTTTCCTCAATCTAATGTCTATCTCTATATCTTACTTGATGTTGATTATGTATCAAAATGGGTGGAAGCTAAGGCCACCAGGACTAATGACTCTAAAACTGTTGCAGATTTCCTCAGAACTAACATTCTTTCCAGGTTTGGGATCCCGCGGGTCCTAATAAGTGATGGAGGAAGTCATTTCTGCAACAAGACCATTGAAGCTTTAATGAAACGGTATGGTGTCACTCATCGAGTCTCTACACCTTACCATCCTCAAACGAGTGGAATGGCGGAAGTTAGTAATAGAGAGATCAAGAAGATATTAGAGCGAACTGTGGGCCCTAATCGTAAGGATTGGAGCCAACGGTTGGATGATGTACTTTGGGCATACAGGACGGCATACAAAACGCCTATAGGAATGTCTCCCTATAGGTTGGTGTACGGAAAAGCATGTCACCTTCCAGTGGAACTAGAGCATAAAGCATGGTGGGCCGTCAAAACTTTTAACATCAAGCTAGATGACGCCGGTCTGCATCGAAAGCTCCAGCTGAGTGAGCTTGAGGAAATAAGAAATGATGCATTTGAAAGCACTCTGATCTACAAGGAAAAGGCAAAGGCATTTCATGACAAACAGATCAAGAGTAAAGCATTTGACATTGGCCAGAAAGTTTTGTTGTTCAATTCCCGACTTAGACTCTTTCCAGGTAAATTATTCTCCAGATGGGTAGGTCCTTTTGTTGTTACTAATGTGTTTGCCCATGGAGCCATACAGATCAAAAGCATTGAAACGGGAAAAGAGTTCAAGGTAAATGGCCACCGATTGAAGCCTTACATCGAGGCAATTGGAGGACACGATGTGGAGTCAGACAGAGTACTTCTACGTCCCATCAGATAAAGAATTTGGTCTAGGCTGGATGGACGTTAAACTTCAAGCGCTTGTTGGGAGGCAACCCAATGTGTTCTCGAGTGTGAATGAGTCATCAACACAGATTTGCTTTCTTTCAACCCTTCACTCTCTTTTACTTTGTTTATGTTTTTCTTTCTTACTTCACTTTCTTAAATCATCTTCCTTACTTTGATTCTATGTTTAATTATTTCGTATTTTCCTACATTGAGGACAATGTAGAATTTAAGTGTGGGGGAATGGTTTACAAATTTATTTGTGCATTTGAAATTGTTAAGTCTTTCTTAATTTGCAATTGTTTTATTTCTTTCTTACGAAAAAAAATATATATATATAGAAAAAAAAAATTTACTGCTTTGAATGACACGACCCATCCCAATCCCCCCGGGATTACCATGGAATGTGACGTGCTCCCGTCTGACAAGAGGCGCCAGACAAGGGATAACCGATTGCCATTGCCCAAACGGGCTTCCAGAGTGCGTAAGGATCGATGGAGGAGGTGTGCGATGCTCAAGTCTCTGCTGCAGTCGTATCCGGAATCAACCTGAAGGGCATTAAAAACAAAAGCTGTGAGTGGACGAAAATAAACAAGTCTGCTTAAAACATTTATAAGACATTTATGCCCCTCAGTAAAATCATATGCATGCACCAAAACCAAAAATCCCATATTTATTTAGAAATAACCATTAGGGCCTTAGCCCGGAAACCAAAGCATAGTTTCAATTTCCAAAAGTAAATCCAGGAGGTATTTCATCAATCCAGTAGTATTCATTTATCATTTTTCCATCTTCGGCATCCCCGATGCCTAGCGTCCTAGACGCTTGACGTTCCAGACGTCATATCTCACGGTATTAAGCAACGCGTGCTGCCCGGGGTCTCACCGGGTCCATATCTCTGACATCCCCGATGTCTGACGTCCATGACGTCTAGCAATCCTGCTCCTGGATCACTATACGGTCCGGTAGCTCCGTACAATGAGCCCTCGCAGGCAATGCACCGTGACTTCTCCAGTGTCCCCGACACTTGGAGGAGACCAGGATATAAATATCCTCATATCGAGATGGTTTTATGGAACACATTTTATTATTCATTTTCAAAATATCACAAGGGCCCTGCCCCGAATTTCCATAAAACCGTCATAAGTCCAAATAGTTGAATCAAATCCGAAATAGTTTATTCAATTCCATTTTAGGGTCCCCGACCCGAAATCGCATACATAAGTCAACTGAGCCCTTGGCCCGATTCATAAGTTAACTGGGCCCCTGGCCCGATTTCATAATTCAATTGGGCCCCTGGCCCGATTCAACAAATTAACTGGGCCCCTGGCCCGATTTCACTTTATCAAATCCGTAACCGTTTCATGAAATCATATCCATCCATATTTATGGAAATCAGTGCAAATCCAGAAAACCTCGATTCACGTGCAAACACGTAAATCGCCTCGAAAAGCGTGAAAACATATAAATTCACTGATATCCAAAATAAATCATATAATCCCAATTATAACAATCATGAAACAGTTATGCATGCATCGAATTTATAAAACCAATGTCCACTCACAGACCGTTTAACCGAGCGCCTCGATACGCGTGCCATAGGCCCTCCCGGGCCACCTCACTATCACCGGGACTCCCAATCCTGTTCAAATCAATTTAGAGGATCACTAACCTCATCATTAACATCCTATTCAAGTCCCGTAATTTTCCCGAATTTTTAAGTATTTTTAAATTGGATTTAAAACCTTCGGACATCCCGAACAATATCGAGACGGTGTCCGATCGACACGAAACCAATCCCAAAATGTTCGTTACAAAGTATAGGATAAAAGTCATGTTGACCTCACCTCGAGATTCGTGCCTACGCGCCGTCACGCGCCGCCGTGAGTGGCTGCGCGTGAAAGCCACGCGCCTGCTACAGTGCTCCTTCTTCACCCGAATGACTGGTAAACGGGTCAGATTACCCGCGATAGGATCCGTTTCAAACACCCTCAATTCGATATCAATTCCATCCGTTCTTGATCCTACAACAATCACCAATCCACCAATTTCAGTTCTGTGTCCATGATTAGCATCAACCGTCGATCAATCTTGTCGACAACCCGTGATCACCCAAAACGGGTCGATCACCAGAGCTCCTCCAATCCTTAACCAAAATCAAATTAACTTCACAGGAAGTTAATAAGGACTACAACGAACTAAATAGAATCATTAATTTAACTCGACAATACCTCAATCGTCACAACTCAAGCTCGAGTTTTCCGGCCGTCCACCATGTCCGTTCACGGCCCTAGGAGCTCCCAAGCTTGCCCCATTTGATCTGGTTCGACTCGTTGAAGTTCCAGGAAGCTCAAACACTCATCAATTAGGCTTGGGCTGGCCTGAAACTGGAAATTCGAATTTGAATTCCCCAGAACCCAGTTTCGGGTTTTTGAGTATTCCTCCACCATTTCCACTCCATTCTTCCATCTCTCAATCTCAGTGAACTGCCCTCGACACACACTTCATTCCTTTAATTCAATTTAGCCGTTAAAGGCATCCAAAAGTGTCCAATTTCCACTGTGCAAAAGTTCCCGCACTGGCCAGAAAATCATAGAAAACCCAGTGCACATGTCGTGCAATCGATGCCAACTCATTCCCATGTGCAATCCCACCCCAAACCGGTCCAATTCCATCATTTAATTGATAAACAAACATGGGATCGATCGCACAAGGCATCCACCTCACGGCTAATTCAATGGAACAGTGTCCCGTGAAGAAAATTACAATTCTGCCCTTGTGCAGAAAATTACCAAAATGCCCCTCACGCATCCTGACCCGTAACCCGGTCATACGGACTCCGATTGATGCGTGCCGCCTGTCATTGAATTCGTATCGACGAAACCTCCGTAACGGTCCTTGGCCCTCGGCCATCGGACATCCCGGTCAAAAAGTCAACATTTCCCCCTTATATCGTCCAAATTACGAAAACGCCCTTGGACTTCCGTACATCATAACTTTCACCACGAACGTCGGAATCGAACGTGCCACCTGTCTATGAACTCGTGGCGTCCCGAACTACGTCACGGTCATCGGTCAAAGTCCATTTGACCATCCGAATTAAAAGTCAACGTTTTGCCCACACCCAGGGGCAAAACGGTCATTTTGCACAATTCGTCCGAAATCGCCCAACTAATCCCAGATTAGTAAATCACAATTAAATATTATTAAATCCCGATATTCGGGACGGGTCGTTACATTGAATCTTTTTGTTTTAACTTAGTATTTTTATGGGGTTTTTTTTTAATTTAATTTTATTTTTTTTATTTGCGCAATTGAAATTGTTTTATTAAGTCTTTCCTACAAAAAAAAAATTATTGTTTTCTTGAGTCTTTTTTTTAACGTAGTGTTTTTACGAGTATCAAGTTACCCTTTAACTTGTCAATGATATAAATGAACGGAAATGATTATGTTATGGCTATAAAGATGATCACTACAACTTGAATTTGTTTGTTAATATTTTGTGATTAAGTGTTACTACTTGAAGATAATGCATGTAAATTGGTACATAAATAAGCATGATATGATAAGTATGAATCATTTGAACCTTATGTGAGCTTTAGAACTTATATACATCTTTGATGAGTGATTCATAAGTTCTTTGTTTAAATTGATATACATATTCCTCATAACTGCTTGCCATAGCTTTTAATGAACTCTAGAGCACTAGAACTTATTCTATGTGATTTTCAAAGCTTTTAAGTCAATAAATTCTCTGATTTTGGAAATGATTAAGGCATTAGGGTTAACACCACAAATTCAAACATCCATGTTCCCTATTTTGTGCGCACAAGTTGCGACCCCCTTAGTTTTACCCCTTTTGAGCCCACATTAAGCCTTTCTTTCCTCACCATGATTATCTAAACACTTGAGCTTAGTATAGACATCTTTTACCTTTGTTCCAAGGACTCGGTTGAAGACATAATGATTGTGTAAAGAGGAAATGATGATATTGAAAGACTTTTATGTGTATTTTGTGGATTTACTTACTCAAACATTGTTGTATTTTTGACACATGTTATTACCTTGATATATGAAGAAAAAAAAATGAAAAAAAAGAAAAAAAAAAGAAAAGATATATTGAAGTTTTTATCAAGGTAATAAGGTTTGATTATGAATGTTTGAGTTAAGTCCTTTACATTTGTAAATCCGACACAAAGAATGAATTCGAGGCCCAACAAGATGAAATTAGGCCTATGTTCGAAGGGATGGATTACTGACATCATTGCACTAAGGTTGGGAAGTTATGATACGTTTTGGGAGTCTATTGAGTCTTGGAACGAATTTGAGCACTACTTGTCCTATATATTCCTTGCCTCTAATCTTAGCCCCATTACAACCTTCGTAAAGACCTTATGATCCTTAAGATGGTAAATTTTGATTAGTTGAGTCAATCACTTGAGTAAGCTTATGGTTTTGGTTCATTTGTGCAAGTATGTTTTGTTTTTATCTTGAGGTGTTTGTTTGAAATTTTGCAAAAGTACTTCATTTCGATTATGTGAGTATTTCTCACATACTTTGAGTGCAAACACAACCCTCACAAATTGAGTGAATTTATGAGTGCATATCCTTGTGAGTTGATTCATACTTGTCTTATTCGTGCAGAACTCCATTTCACCATATTTACTCATTATCTTACTTGTTAAACATTTTGTTACCATGTATTAACTCTTGAATTTCATATGCTTAAATGATTTAAGTGAAAATCTTTTATGCCATGATAATAATAAAATATTGAGACAAATGGTTAAGGGTTTACTTGTTTTGAATTCGTAGTTTGATTTTAGTATTTGCTAGGGACTAGCAAAGTTTAAGTGTGGGGGTATTTGATAGGACGTTAAATAAGCATTATTTTATATTATTTTATACCCTTATACTTGACTTTTAATATTAAAATATTAAATAAATTGATAAAATAAATTATTTTGTGATTTTTATGTTTAGAAAAACAAAGGTTGTAATTTGGAGCATTTTGGCGAAAGAATCGTTTCGATCGGAATTATAACGAATAAAATATGGACGAAATTCGGTGAATTAATTAATTTAGTTATTAATTAAATTAATTAATTACTTAATGTTCTTTGCAGCCCAAAACAATTTCTGCAGCCCAACCCATTTCTGAGATCACGCAGCCCAACAGAAAAAAAGAAGAAGAAAAGAAATCGGCCCAGCGCCTCAGCCCAATCCGGCCCGTGCAGCCCGGCCCGCCAGCCTAGCCCGTGCGGCCCAGAAGCAAGCCGCCGGCCCAGCGCGTCAGCCCATCTGGTTTCAGCCCTGCAGAGAGCTTCGGAGCGCGCCTACCGACGCCCCGTCCAGTACTTCGGCGCGCGTGTCCCGACTGCAGGCTTTCTCCTCAGCGAGAGCCTGCCGAAGTCTTGCACTCCATTTCAGCAGCCTCCTGCCGAGCGCCAGCTTCCCAATTCAGCAGCCAGCCACCGAAAATTCCTGCCCTCTTTTCCAGCAAGCTTCCACTCAATTTCCAGCCACTTTCCAACTCAATTTTACAACTTTACAACTCAACCCACTTCTAAACATCATCACAAATCTTTATTACTCATCATTCCATTATTTAACATTTTTTATTGTATTTTTATATTATTTTTGGTAGCTTTCTTCACCTATAAATAGGGTTTCAATTCACTTGTTGAAACACACCTTCTTTAAGGCACACATTTGAGCCTTCTTTGAGAGAAACTTTGGCAAAGTATCTCCAATACAAAGTTTAGAGTTTTGAGTCCATATTTCCCAAGGTTATTTCCTCCATCTTCATAAGGTTCCGTCCGCTGTCGGAGAATCGTATGAATAACAATCCATTGTTTTCATCCATCTTGAAAGTGTAACAATTACTCTCCATTTACTCAAACTCTCATTTTTGTTATTGGTTTTGATTATAGTTCAATATATGTGAGGTTTTTCTTACAAATATTTGTAAGTGTTAAATGCAATCTCCATGTGTCTTACTTTATGAATTTTAGTTATTTTATACATTTTTAGTGCTTCATACTTCAATTCAATGTTAAGTGTTTTATCCGCTATCGGTGCATTTAAAGTAGAATTGAAGAGACTTAATGTTGATCGCTGTCGGCGCATTCAGTCAAAAACAAAAGGTGAATCATATTGTAAGTGTTGTCCGCTGTCGGTGCATTTATAGTATTGAAAAATGTATGAAGGTAATTAAGACGATTAAGGTAAAATTTCGTGATTGATTTAATATTTGCAATTATTAGAGTGTTGGTAAGATTTGTGTTTTAAGAAGATCACTTGTACATGAATTAGAATAGAAGTAAAATTAGTTTATCTATGCTTTTACTTATTTACATGATCACAAACCTTTTCAAAACCCCCATTTTTATTCTTTATTCTTTTATTCTTTTATTCTTTCATACTTTCAGTTTATTAGTCTTTGATTCTTTCATTTCCTTATTCTTTTATTCCTTTACTCTTTAATTTATTGATTCTTTGATTAGTTAATTCTTTAATTCTTTAATTCTCTATTCTTTTTATCTTTAAGTCATTAATTCTTTAAATTGTTAATTCTTTGATTATTTAATTCTTTGATTATCTAATTCTTTAATTCATTATTCTTTTATTCATCTCCCACTAACACATTATTAATGTCCCTAATTTCCCCGGTTAAGAACGATCCCTATTTATCAATACTACATCTACACAAAAAGGGTTTAAATTGCATAACACTCGAATTACATGTTTAATTTAATGCGTAGTTTAGGCGTAACCAACAACCAACTCTCTTCAAGCTCACTGAGCTAACTGGGGACATCACAGCACCTGTCTCACATCCCTAACGACCATACTGTCATATCCCCCCAGCCTCCAAACCGTATCCCACTCGAATATCAACCACATGTTCTGGGAATCAATCTGTCTTACCGCCTTATCCAGCCCGAACGGTCTCAGTTTACCAACTATAACCCACATAGTACTATTCGAAGTACTAGCTCGCATGTCCCAACTCTATGGGGTCAACTCCTACTGCACACAACACTCATGCAATCCGTCCAAAGTTAACTAGGGTATCTGTCACCACTCCAGGCATACCCTCTGCCTCTAGTAATCCAACCGAATAAGAAGGATATGATCTCACTGAGCCACTCGGGATCCTCTCTGTCCTGCTCATCGACAACCTCAATTGCACTATTTCCACTTGAAGATTTGGATTTCTTCTATCTCCTTGGCATCTGCAACCCCTAAATGCCCTCAGCTTCAATTGGAATTATCTGATCACTGCTGGATTCTATCCAACTCATCTCAATTGTTGTTGGATTCCATCCAACTCACCTCCGTGGAAATGATGTGGCATCCCGAAACAATCGTCACCAACGAAAGCTCATCGTCTATATCTTCCCTGAACCATGAGTACCTCATGACAAAATCTGAAACCTCTGCTCGTACCGACCTACCATCAATTCTCCTGCTCAAGTCGAAGGAACTCCGCATCTTGAGATAAACTCCACCTCTTAAGATACTCCATTTTTCGTATCTCGATAAGATTGGGGCGAAAATAACAAAACTATGTTCCTCGAACGTCGCCCAACTCTCACTAATCTCATCCCCGTCCGTCGATAGCAATTTCTGCCACGAACCTCGTGCAAACCACTCCAAGAAAACACTGATATCGAGATCATTCACTCGTACGACAACACATCACTTGTATAATCCGCTCAACGCATGTAATCCATTGATTTTTCCATCCCTGGATCGGATCCACAAGTACCACTCACCTAGTAACTTGTTCAACCAATCTCAAACTAGGGTCCTCAACGACCACATCTACCCTGACTAATCATCAGTCACATCTCCTAGAAGTCAACATACTCTCGTACTTTACGACTTGCTGGAAGCCGCTGGGTCCATAAGAAACTCGGCCCTCCTTAGGTCCAACTCTACTAAACACGGCATCCAATGCCAAACAGAATCTATCCGAGGTTCATTCCCACTTAACTTTCCTATTATTGCCCTCACTATCAGGTTGATGACGGGTTGTTTTCATCGTAAAGACATCACATTCGGCACACGTGCAACACTACAGGAGCAACCTAGTGCTCTGATACGAAACTGACAAAACCCATCCCAATTCCCCTGGATTATCGTGGGATTTGCCCTGCTCCCGTCTGACACCATGTGACAGACTAGGGATAAAACCATAACCCACTCGGGGTTACCCGAGTGCGCAGTGACTTGTGGAGTTCGCAACGGCATGTGATATCTCGGTTTCTGCTACAACTCGCATCCGCGATCAACCTGAAGGGTATAAAAAACATTAAAAGTTGTGAGTGGAAAAAAAATAATCAGTTTATTAAACCATTTAACGAAAAGACATTTATACCCTTCACGTAAAAAGTATGCATGCATCAGAAAACAGTATTTTAAATACTTTATTAAAATCAAATCATATTGCTTTTCAAATTAATACACAATGAAAACATGGCTCAATCAAAGCCATATCCTCAATAGGGTCTCAATCCAAATCAAAACCACGTGGGATCTCAGCCCAAAACAATCTCATAAATCATCTCAATAGGGCTTCTGCTAAACATAGACTCACATCCATAGTCGTATGTAAACATAAGTAACACATCCTCTTTTCATCCCATATCACCGTGAGTCACGTATCAGCGCTACGCATGAGACTCCACATATCATCTTGAACACATTGATCGATCTCATCTAACATCAGCACTCCTGAGTCAAGCCTCCCTCGGGTGCACGATAACAGGCAGTGCATAGTGACTTCTCTAAGATCACACATCACACATGATGGTGGACATCCTGAGGCTATACTCGTGACCTCTCCAGGATCACACATCACACAAGATGGTCGACGTCTAGAGGCTATACTCGTGACCTCTCCATGATCATACATCACACAAGATGGTCGATGTCCAGAGATTATAATCTTGTGACTTCTCTAGGAGCACACATCACATAGGTTGGTCGACGTCAGGAGGCTATCATCACATCCTCTCCAGAATCACACATCACACATGATGGTCGACATCCGAAGGCTATCATCACATCCTCTCCAGAATCACACATCACATATGATGGTCGACGACCGGAGACTATCATCACATCCTTTCTAAGATCACACATCACACATGATAGTCAACATCTAGATGCTATCATCACATCATAGAGGATGGTCGTGTGGAAAACATTTCACAAACAATTCAAATCATCTCAAAATATCTCAATAGGGTCCACACCCGGAATATAGTTTCATCAAATCCTTTTCCATAAAACCATCATTAAAAACAGTGTCTAGAAATGCTTCATAAATCCAGTATTCGTAGAATCCTATCAAATCCGATTTCGTAAATCCATAATAAGGACACATGCCCGAAATCTCACGTTTGACTATCCTCTAAGTCAAACAACAAATCAACTGGGACACAAGCCCGAGAAATATTTCCAAAATCTGAAAACCATTTCATTATTCAAATCATTTTTCAAAATCACAAACAGTCAAAGATGATTTCCAACTGGGACTCAAGCCCGAAATAGCATTTCACGCATCTCCGTGAAATCATTCAAAATCAATAGTCAAATCCTCATTTTCACACCTTTCCATGAAACCGTTCAAATTACATAAATCACATGCACGTAGAATACTCAGCATAAGCCCAAGTATCATAAAAACGGAAATCTCAAAACACAAGCAATATAACATTTTATACGAAAATGCCAAATCATCAACAACATTCATATTTAAATCATATGCAATCAATGCATCTAAAATCATGTTCATAAAACATATTAAACAGTTATGCATGCATCATTTTATAAAGCTAGTGTCCACTCACAGACCATCTAAGCTACGCGCTCAAATCCAGTATCGTAAGCCACTCCGAGGCTAATCCACAATGTCTAGGACGTCTAAAACTGTCCAAATAATACTCAAAGGTCACTAACCATCCATACAAGTCCAAACCATAAACCCTAAAAACTCCTAGAATAGTAAATGTGTCGTCGACACGCTTCCCGAGGCTAAAAGCTTCAAAATAACTTATCAAACGATCTCCGATCGACCTGCAACCACAACTATTGGATTCAGATCGTCGAAATGTTTTGAACAAGACTGGTTTGACCTTGAAATTTGTGCCCATACGCCCGCCAAGCCTTTCACGCGCATGGTCAACACTAGTCAACGATGGGCAATGCTTACATCACGGTAATCAACGATGACGTCAGCCTGACAACTCTGACACCTATTAGCTCTTACAGCATGCCATGTGGCACACCTTGCTTGGTGTCCTGTGTCCTACCACGTTTCACTAACAAGTCTGACATCTTTCTAACACACTGCCATGTGGCACCACCTTACTGGTCAACGTGGTCTGATAAAGCTGACGTGGACCTGCCACTTCACCTGACAGATCCTGACACCCTGCCATGTGGTATCCTCTCATTGGTCCACGTGGTCAGACATGGCTGATGTAGACCTGCCATGTCAGCTATTGACTGGACTTAACAACCTCTAACAGATCGCCACATGGCACCACCGGGTTGGCCACGTGGCTTGAAAGGATGACATGGACTACCACATCATCATCGTCATCCTTGAGACGGGTCGACCCGTTTGATTGTAACGGGTCGACCCGTTTGATTGTAACAAGTCGGTTTGACCTGCGACCTCGACCCAGCTAGAACTCAGTTGTCCAGCCACCGTTTTCCTCCATTCTTCGCTCAATCGACCCGCCTAGTTCCCAAAAAGGGATATACGCCTCAAAATCACGAACTAAAGCTTAGAAATTACTTGTCTATCTTGAACTCCCACGACCCAACATCAAGCTTGCTTCCATGGCTGTCCAGCGGTCCTTTGCCTCTCATTATTGTTCCTACATGCTCATACGAGCTCCTAGATCATGTTCAAATCATTAGAACTAGCCCTAACATCTAAAACTCAAAACCCGAATTCAAACACCCACGACTTACCTTTTTCTGGTTTCCTCAGTCGTCCAAGGCGGCTCTGCCTCTCACCACCATCCTCCTCAGTCTTTCCAACCCTCTCTCTCACTCTCCATCTCTCTCTCTCTTAGGAAATAGTAGAAGAATAGGGAAAGGGGAGGGTGTTTTGGTTTTGGATTGAAATGGAAGAAGGGAAATGGTAGATGCATGTATGTGTTTGTATGGATCAATGGATGCGTGACAAATGTCACTCATCTATTGGTCCACAGGTGATATTTTGGGTCCCACTAAAGGCAAACCCAAAAGTTAATTGTCTCAATTTTTGTGTAATTATGAATAGTTCCTAAAACCATCCTTGACCCATAACTCTCCCATACGACGTTCAATTTCGACGTGCCGCCTGTCTACAGACTCGTATCATCTCGATTTACGTGATAGACTTCGATCCATGTGCATTTGACTTTTCGGGTCAAAAGTTAACCTTTTCACCGATCTAGGGGCAAAATCATCATTTTATCCCAATCATCCTATAAACCTTGATTAATTTCTGATTAACTCTCGATAATCTTCAATTAATCCTTAATTAATCCCGTAGGTTCAGGACGGGTCGTTACATACTCCTTTAGCCTATGAGATTCACGCACAAGTTGACTTGGATAGGGAGCTAGAAAACCTATGGGCTAATAAGGAATTGTTATGGTGCCAAAAATCATGGGTGCCATGGTTGAAGGAGAGAGATAAATACCCATGTTTTCCCACCAATGTGATAAGGATAGGGGAGGAGGAATTTCATTTCTGGGGTGTATGATGACTATGGGACTTGGAGGTCCACAACTCTGGAGGTTGGGAGATAATTTGTTACCTATTTTAATCAACTATTTTCTTCCTTGGGGCCACTTATTTGGAGTTCATTTTAGGAACTATACAACCAGTTTTGGGGGAAATGGAGAACCCGGATCTGTGTAGGCCTTTTATGCGCCGGAAGCTTGAGCGGGCTCTCTTTAGAATGTTCGTAACCAAGGCTCCTGGGGTTGATTAGTTTCCTACTCTATTCTACCAGAAGTATTCAAACATTGTTGGCAATGATTTCACTACCTTTTTCCTTGCCCAATGATGGTCTTAGTGTTCAGACTATCAACCATAATCTCATATCTCTAATCCCGAAGGAGGATCACCCAACCAAGGTAACTAAATTTTGGCCTATTGCTTTATGTAGAGTAATCTATAAAACTATTTCCAAAGCTATTGCAAATAGGTTGAAGTGTGTCTTGCCTAAGTAATTTCAGACTACCAAAGTGCTTTCGTTCCTTCTCGATTAATTGCTGACAACATATTGGCAGTCTTTGAAACCATTCATGCAGTTTAGAGAAGTAGTATTAGCAAGTTAAGGAAAATGATTTTAAAATTGGATATATTGAAGGCTTATGGCTGAGTGGAATGGTCCTATTTGGAAAGAATGCTCTGAAAACTGGGTTTCAATGAATTCTTTGATAATTTTCTTATGAATTATGTATCCATTTTTAGTTATTCAGTAGAGTTTAGAGGCCAAGCGATGGTCATATTGTGCCTACCATGGGTCTCAGATAGGGGGATCTTCTTTAGGTATGTGTTGTCGTTTGGGAAGAAAGTTGAAGATGTGTTACATGCACTTTGGGGCTATATATGGAGTCATAATGCTTAGAGGCTATCTAATCTCCCAATGGATGGGTTTCCCACCTTTGGCGCTTTTATTGTTCTATTTAGTTTTGTTGTTCTTAAATTGTTCATTACTCAATTAGAGCAATTTGCTTTCGTCTACTGTCATGTTTGGAACTGGAGAAATAAAGTAGTCCATGACTTGCAAGTCAAGAAGGTTGAGTAGGTTTATGAATAAGTTATGACTGCTCACATGGAATCTGCTGGTTTGCAATAGGTCTCATTGGGGGCCTCACTTATGTGGGAGGCTAAATGGACTAAACCTATGGAATGAGTGGTTAAACTCAATTGTGATGCTATGGGTGTAAGGACAATCTTCAATGAGGGGTGGAAGGGTTCTGAAGGATTCAGCAAGGACCGTATTGGCTGGTTTCTTGGGTCCTGGCCCACCCGGCAAGTCAGTCGTTGCCACCAAGATTGAAGCAATAAAGTGTCGCTCGTTACAACTGTAATATGTGGGTGTACATTGGGCACTGACTAGAACAGATTCCATAGAAGCGGTTAGTACTATTAAATCAGCTCAAGATTTGTGGACTTCAGTTGGGTTGTTAGCTCGAGAAGTGGTGGCTTTGATGGAGGCAATTTAACCCCCATTGGAGCATATTGTTTCTGTGACTTGGAATGCAAATTATATGGCTCACATCCTTACCCAAAAGGGTCAACGATCCCAAGAGAGAAATGGATGAGGGCCTATGTTTCCTTCATGGTTGCTGCCGCTTTTGAAGAGGGATCTTGAGGGCTAAATGCCTTTTGTTTTGTTTTTGTTGTTGGGAGTACTTTTTTTTTTAATCAAATTTATCCAAAACTAACTGGATTTTATTATGAGGGTTTTAATGAGGCCCTAGACACCGATCTTGTGGTGCACATAATCATTGCACTTTGCTCTTTCTAGTTTCATCAATGAAGTCAATTTCCAATAAAAAAATATAGTCTCAAAAGTCTGATTAAATAGTCAATCTATTGGTATATAAATTAGATATCTAATTGAATTAAGGTTTTTTACTCAATATTCCCCATGAACATCAAGTAAGTGTGTACTTTGCTCTTTTTACTTTCATCAATGAAGTCCATTTCCAATAAAAAAAAATTGTCTCAAAAGTTTGATTAAATAGTCTATTAGTACATAAATTAGTCTATCTAATTAAATTAAGGCTTTTTACTCCATATGCCCCATGAACATCAAGTTAAGTCTCAAAATGCCTTATGAACACTATTTTGACCCAAAACACCTCTTAAACGTGATTGTTGTCCTAATATGCATAAACGTCTAATTTAATAGATTTTTGTTAATAAGAAGGGGCAAAATTGTCCAAAATTGTCCCAAACAAAGAAAAACACTTGAAAACTAAGATTGTGGGTGTTCATACCTAAACTGGTCGGCCTGGTCAAAGGCCCGAACCAATCTGACCTGTTCCCGCTCCACCAGTCCCAGGCAAGTCTCAGATTACGCCAACAAAGCCAAGAACGACAAAGGAAGACCAAATCTGGTCGGCAAGGCTTACTGACAAGTCATAAATGCTATCCGGGACCACCACAAGACACCTGTCAAACTCCTAGAGGCAGCAACATTTATCCCACATTGACAAACACCAACAAACACATTCAATGCTATTATAAATACAAGGGCATCCCCCCTCCAAAAGGTAATGACAATCTTGCCCTCACGCTGTCTAAATTACAACAGTACCCTCCTACTTAACTGACTTAGGCATCGGAGACTGTTCGGCTGGCACCACACCGGTGTCCCTTTGCATTACCTTCTTCCTGTGCAGGCCACAATATTTCGAGGGGGATCGCGAAGGAAGCTCAGCGAGGCAGGAGTAGGTTGATCCATTTCTTGCATCAACAGATTGGCGCCGTCTGTGGGAATCTGAAACAACAGCCCACGCTCTCTCACCAGATCAGCCATCCCGAATCTTGCCAAAGGTCATGTCGGACGAACGAGACGAAGGAGAGCTCAATCACACCCCCTTCACTAAGGGAAACACAACCGGGAGCGTCCCAGATGCCTACCAGCAGACTCTGGACGACTTGATGCGCGAGGTGGCCGCGCTGAAGGCCCACAATGCCAAAATCGACGCGAAGAACCAACTCCTAACCGAACAGTATGCAAACACGGTTGCCCTCGTGAGGATGTCCCAACGCGAGGGGCAACCGAGAAAGGAACTGGCCGACCGCTTACAGGTCGAGGAGAGACAGGCAGACAGGCCACATGTTGCGCACATTGTAGTCGAGAGGTCATCAGACCAGCCGCGGAGACAGCAACGGCTGAACCCTGCTTCTTCCGGTCGCCTCCTTATCCAACCGACGGGGGCAGGACCCTCAGGAACCAAGATCTACCGGGATGCCCGACAGCTGCTGGAAGAACGCCAAGTCGTGCCAGCTAGGCTCTCCTACGAAACGTCAGAGGAGAGGACCTCGTCAATACGGCATCACGGCTCCACCGACCGCCAGGTCGCCGCAGAACACCCGGACCACGAGTCAAGGGACAGAGGTTGCCAGACAACCAGGAAGAAAGAAACCCACTCACGGGAGCATCGTCCGGACGAGACAGACTCAACGGCTGGTAGTTACTCCCAAGGCAGAGAAGCAAAATTCCGCCAGGACAAGGACCGACGCCCGAATGAGACTTCTACCCAACTGGCCAGCGATCAGAGCGCGGAGATTGAGGCCCTCCTGAAAAGAGTGCGCGCCTTGGAGGACAAGGAAGATAGGAGCAAGGCGCCAGCCTTGAAGAAGGCCAACCCTGGCCCCTTCTCAGAAACACTCCTCCGCTCCCGTCACAGAAATGGAGTCAAGCCCCTCAAGTTTGCACTGTACACCGGAAAAGGAGACCCCAACACCCACTGGAACAACTACACTTCTGCCTTGGCATACCGCGATGCCTCGGAAGACGAACAGTGCCTCATTTTCAACTCCACCCTCACCGACGCGGCCCTGAACTGGTTCTACCGTCTGCCGCCAGGCACGATCGATTCCCTTGAGGATCTACACTCTACGTTCTTAAGTCAGTTCATGATCCAAACAATCAGGCTCGTATCCACGGACGATGTGTTCTCCATCAGGCAGAGGGAGGACGAGACCCTCCAAAAATATGCCGCAAGGTTTAGCTTAGAGTACTCCCGCTGCCAGGATACAGACGACAAGGCCGCATTCAATGCCTTTCGGAGCGGTCTCAAAGAGTCTCCTTTCAAATACGCGGCCCATACAGAAGAGTGGGGAAGCTATGCCAAACTTATGAGAAGGGCCAGCATCCATGCGAAGGCCGAGTTCTTCCACACTCCTCCAAAGGAGAGCAGAGTCACTCAGCCCAACCCCCCAACCACAATCTCGGGAAGAGCTCAACCAAACTCCCATAATCATGACGACAGTCGCTCCGAGACCGGGAAGAGGAAGCTTCACTTTGATTCTCGCAATCAGGAGAAGCGGGGACGTTCAGGTCGCAACGACCGCGACTTTCACCGCGGGAACCCCCAGGAGGGCAGAGGATTGGTAGCAGAGGGCGCAGGCCCCAGGCGCCGGTTCGAGACATACACGATCCTAAACACGACCCTCGACAATGTCTTATTGAGTGTGGAGGAGATGATCCCGAAGCCCAAGCCAAGAAACCCAAACTACCGACCTGTCGTCAACAAGGAGGCCTTTTTCCAATACCACAAGTACAATGGACATACCATTGAAGAATGCATCGCCTTCAAGGACATAGTTGAACAGCTAGTCCGCGATGGCGACTCGATAAATTTCTGACCCGAGCACAGGCCGCCCCGGCGCGCCTTCAGATCAATACCATCAGTGGAGGCCCAACCTTATCTTCCCCCATCACCTCAAACCGGGCTAGGAAGGGTTTCAACAGGGCTTCGCAATCCAGCCAGGTACTCAGCATCGGCGCCAGCCGACCCGGCAAGATTGCAAAGGCCGGATGGAAACCTATCAGCTTCTCGGAGGAGGAGGAACGGGGCATCGTTTTTCCCCATGATGACCCCCTGATCATTCGGGCGCTAATATCAAACTGCGACGTAGGCCGCATTCTCATCGATACCGGCAGTTCGGTCAACGTACTTTTTTGGGATGCTTTTCAAAGAATGGGTTTGAACGAGAAAGAATTAGACCACAATGTCACGCCACTTCTTGGTTTTTCGGGAGATTCTGTCCTCCCCAGGGGAATTATCACTCTACCAATCACCATGGGCTCCGAGCCCCTCACCACCACCACACTGACTACTTTCCTTGTGGTCGATTGTCCAACAGCTTACAACGCGATTCTTGGTCGGGGCCTACTCAACCAGATACGAGCCATCGTATCCACCCACCTCCTGCTGATGAAATTCCCAACACCTTTGGGACCGGGCTAGGTACAAGGAGACCAGCTCTCAGCCCGGACGTGTTATACCACCTCTCTCACTAAAACCAACCAGAGGCCGACCGAGGCAACAGAGACGCTCACGGTCACTGAATCGGCACTCGGGGACGACCCTGTGGAAGCAGGATACATAGAAAAGCTCAGGGACAGCCCCCCGGAAGACCCCCGCGACTTGGCTCACACGCCCCATGCGGAGCCGGTGGAAGAGACAGAGACAATCCCTCTTTCCATTGAACACGGGGACCGCCAGGTTCGAATCGGCTCGAAACTCAGGCCCGACATCCGCTCCGAACTCATCCAGTTCCTCCAGGACAACGCTGAAGTGTTTGCATGGTCCTATGCGGACATGCCCGACATTTCCGCCGACGTGATCTGCCACCGGCTCACCATCGATCCCACCTTCAGGCCAGTCGCCCAGAAGAAACGAAGCTATGATGGGGAAAGGAAAATGGCCATGCAGGCCGAAATCACGAAGCTCAGCACGATTCACTTCGTCCGAAAGGCCATATACGGTGCATGGGTCGCCAACGTGGTCCTAGTCAAGAAACCTACGGGACTCTAGCGAATGTGTATTGATTTCACAGACTTAAACAAGGCATGTCTGTAACGACCCGTCCCGAATATCGGGATTTAATAATATTTAATTGTGATTTACTAATCTGGGATTAGTTGGGTGATTTCGGACGAATTGTGCAAAATGATCGTTTTGCCCCTGAGCGTGGGTAAAACGTTGACTTTTATTTCGGATGGTCAAATGGACTTTGACCGATGACCGTGACGTAGTTCGGGACGTCACGAGTTCATAGATAGGTGGCACGTTCGATTCCGACGTTCGTGGTGAAAGTTATGATGTACGGAAGTTCAGGGGCATTTTTCGTAATTTGGACGAAATAGGGGCAAATGTTGACTTTTTGACCAGGATGTCCGACGACCGAGGGCCAAAGACCGTTACGTAGGTTTCGTCGATGCGAATCCAACGATAGGCGGCACGCCGAAATCGGAGATTCGACGACGAAGTTATGGGTCACCGAAATCTGGGTTCGTTATGCACGCATTACGAGGCGGGGACACGTGGCATTTTCTGATTGGTCTGGGATTCTGGGTGGGACACGTGGACCACTAACCTTTAATTATGAACTCAGATCTGGATTGGTGGGATTGGATTAAATTATTGGAATTAAAAAATATAAAGAATTCCCACTTATTGCACCTTTTGATCTGGGCCATCCATCTCTAACCACAGATTTAATCTAGGCCGTTGATTCTGTTCCCCCTCTCTCTTTAATTGTATCAGACTACATCCTCTCACTCTCATTTTCTCTCCAACCCGTGAACACGCACACGGTTCACACAACACACCACCACCATATTTGTATCCTTGGGCCGTGCAGGGGATTGTGTGAGGACTGTGGTGAGTTGGGCACGGCGGGAGACGACGGGAGACGGCGGGGTTGGCGACGGAGGGGAAAAACAGGGGAGATCCGAAACTCAAAAATTGGGGAGGTCGATGTTGACTGTTTGTGATCGTATTGATGGGTGGTGGATGTTCCTGTGATCAGTCCAGGCGTTTCGGTGGCCACGGGGGTGACCACGGCGGCGAAGTGAGCCTAAACCCGCGAGTCCGTTCTCGGGTCTAAAATGGCAGCTTGGGTTTTTCGACATTTTAGTCGATCTAGTGACCAGGATGATGACTCAGAGGATGAGACGAGTCTATAGGGACCGTTTTCAACGAGAATGGTGGTCGGAGCTGAGAGCAGTCGACGGAGGAGTCTTGGCCGTGAACTTCTCGATCGGGGAGGTACGATCTTGACGTTACTTCTGGTTTTTTATTCCACAGAACTATTGGGTGAACTCAGACGGTCTTTCAGGTGAAAACCCTGTCCAAAATGATCGAGGAACGGCGGAGAACCAGTCGGGTTGGCCCGCGGGTCACGGCGACCCGTTTACCAGTCATTCGGGCTGAACGACGATGAACAGTACCCGGCGCGTGGGTTTCACGCGCAGGGAGTTCAACCGGCGCGTGGGGGCGCGTGTGAGGTAATTTTGGGAAACTTCCAACATGACTTTTGTCCTATTCAATGTAACGAACATTTTGGGATTGGTTTCGTGTCGATCGGATCCCGTTTCGATATTGTTCGGGATGTCCGAAGGTTTTAAATCCAGTTTAAAAATACTTAAAAATTCGGGAAAATTACGGGACTTGAATAGGATGTTAATGATGAGGTTAGTAATCCTCTAATGTGATTTGGACAGGATTGGGAGTCCCGGTGATAGTGGTGTGGCCCGGGAAGGCCTATGGCACGCGTATCGAGGCGCTCGGTTAAACGGTCTGTGAGTGGACATTGGTTTCATAAATTCGATGCATGCATGACTGTTTTATGATTGTTATAATTATGATTAAATGATTTACTTTGGATATCGGTGAATTTAAAATGATTTCACGTATTTCGAGGGGAATTACGTATTTGCACCGATTTCCATAAATGTGGTTGAATATGATTTCATGAAACGGTTACGAACTTGAATAAAGTAAAATCGGGCCAGGGGCCCAGTTGAACTATGAAATCGGGTCAGGGGCCCAGTTAACATGTGGATCGGGCCAGGGGCCCAGTTAACTTGTGAAATCGGGCCAGGGGCCCAGTTGATTTCTACATGTGATTGCGGGTCGGGGACCCTAAAATGGAATTGAATAAATGTTTCCTGGTTTACATTTTATATATGTTCACATGCTAGAATCTATAAATGGTTTTGATGATGTTTCGGTCATGGCACGTTTCACGGTATTTGGGCATGAGACCCGTTTGATGAAATGTAACGATCGGTTCGGATTTTACCTATGTATACCTATATGTTTTACATGTGGATATCAATAAAATGTATTTAGTACTGCACTGTATAAATCCTTCCATATTATATTGTCTCCTCCGGATGAGGTACCCCGGAGAGGTCACGGACGTCTAGTACGTCCAGCGTCTATGACGCTAAGCATCGGGGATGCTGTACCCGAACGGGGTTCGGGGATTGAACTCGGAAATTGAGACCCGAGTGGCACGCGTAGCCTTGTGATTGTGACCTTATTGACGTCAGGGACGTCAGACATCAGGGATGTCGGATTTGAGTGTATAATGCAGTGGCTAAAATTATGGTTATGGTTTATATTATATGCCTTATGGTTCATATTACTGGATTGATGAAATAACTCTTGGATTGACTTTTGGAAATTGAAACTATGCTTTGGTTTCCGGGCTAAGGCCCTAATGGTTATTTCTAAATAAATGTGTGATCATTGGTTTTTGGCGCATGCATATGGTTTTACTGAGGGGCATAAATGTCTTATAAATGTTTTAAACAGACTTGTTTATTTTCGTCCACTCACAGCTTTTGTTTTCAATGCCCTTCAGGTTGATTCCGGATGCGACTGCAGCAGAGACTTGAGCATCGCACACCTCCTCCATCGATCCTTACGCACTCTGGAAGCCCGTTTGGGCAGTGGCAATAGGTTATCCCTTGTCTGACACCTCTTGTCAGACGGGAGCATGGCACATTCCATGGTAATCCTAGGGGGATTGGGATGGGTCATGTCAATGTCCGAAGGACAACTTCCCACTTCCCAAAATCGACATGCTGGTAGACGCTACGGCGGGGCACGAGTTGCTCAGTTTCATGGACGCCTATTCGGGCTACAATCAGATCCTAATGAATCCGGACGACCAGATCCACACAAGCTTCCGGACCAACTTGGGAGTCTATTGTTATAATGTCATGCCTTTTGGCCTGAAGAACACGGGGGCAACTTATCAACGCCTCGTTAACTTCATGTTTGTCGACCAGATTGGCAAAACCATGGAGGTATACGTGGATGACATGCTTGTAAAAAACAGGACGGCAGGCGAACACGTTCCCAACCTGGCCAGAATGTTCAAGGTCCTCAAACACTACAAGATGCGTCTCAACCCCACCAAGTGCGTTTTCGGCGTGGGTTCGGGCAAGTTTCTAGGGTACATGATTAGGTAGAGAGGAATCGAGGCCAACCCTGAAAAAATCAAGGCTATCATGGACATGCAACCCCCTCAGACACACTAGGACATCCAGAGCCTCACAGGGCGAGTAGCGGCCCTCACAAGATTCATATCCAAGGCGACGGATAAGTGCACTCCCTTCTTTAAGGCATTAAAAAACAAGGGAAAAAGAATCAACTGGACGGACGAGTGCAGCAAGGCATTCGTAGAGCTCAAGCGGTACATGAGCAGCGCACCGCTCTTAACCCGACCAGAGATGGGGGAACACCTTTTCCTTTACCTATCAGTATCTACCTCCGCAGTGAGCTCAGTCCTCGTCACCCGGAGGGCAGGTGCCGAGAACCCGGTCTACTACGTCAGCAAGGCTCTGCAGGATGCAGAAACAAGATACCCCGACTTAGAGAAGCTGGCACTTGCACTGGTCGTCACGGCACGGCGACTGCGCCCGTACTTTCAGGCACACGAAATCAAGGTCGTCACTAATAAACCTCTCCGGCAGGTCCTCCAGAAACCCGACATCTCAGGCAGATTGATTAAGTGGGCAATTGAGCTCAGCGAGTTCGACATTAACTATGTGGCAAAGACTGTCGAGAAGGGACAAGCAGTGGCTGACTTCGTCGCCGACTACTCTTACCAACCCACCCAGTGCATGCCGCCTGAGGATACTAGCAGGCAGGATCTTACCGCCAGGGAAGGAGAAGGGCCATCTACCTCTAGCATCGACCCCACACGGCCGTGTTGGACGTTGTACGTCGACGGTTCAGCCTGCCACAACGGATCGGGGGCAGGCTTAGTACTTACCTCCCCCGACCAAGTCAAGCTAGAGTACGCTCTAAGGTTCAGCTTCCGAGCATCCGACAACGAGGTAGAATACGAGGCTCTACTGGCTGGCCTGCGTCTCGCTAGAGACATGGAAGCCCAGCAACTACGCATTTTCAGCGACTCCCAACTGGTCGTCAGCCAGATCAACGACAATTTCGAGGCCAAAGACGCGTCCATGACTCTCTACTTGGCCCTCGCCAGGCAACTACTTGGGTCGTTCACAAACTTTGAGGTTGCAAAAATCCCGAGATCGAAAAACGGCCATGCCGATGCCCTGGCTCGACTGGCATCCTCACTTGATGACAAGAAAGGGAGACAAGTTTTAGTCGAAGTCCAACACAGGCCTAGCACCAGACCGAACCCTGTATACACCATCAACACCAGCCCGACATGGATGGACCCCATCAGGGCCTACCTACAGGATGGCTCTCTCCCATAAGATAGGCTGGAGGCCAAGAAAATCAGGCGGCAGGCCACTCGCTACACCATTCAGCACAATCATCTGTATAAGCGAGGATTCACCACCCCGCTGCTAAAGTGCCTCACGCCGGAACAAGGAGACTACATTCTCCGAGAAATGCACGAAGGCATATGCGGAGACCATTCGGGCGCAGGCACTTTGGCACACAAGGCATTCCGCCAGGGATACTTTTGGCCAACAATGCTCGCAGATGCCACTGCTCTCACACAGCAATGGGACAGGTGTCAGCGGCACGCCCAGATCCCTCACTTGCCAGCTGAACCCCTCACTTCCATGATGAGCCCATGGCCGTTCTCACAGTGGGGACTCGACCTTATCGGGCCAATGCCTACGGGCAAGGGCAGGGTAAACTTCGCTGTGGTGGCAGTAGACTATTTTACCAAATGGGCGGAGGCGAAGCCCCTCGCGTCCATCACAGCAGCGCAGATCGAGTCATTCATATACCAGAGTATCATTTGCCGCTTCGGGATTCCACACACCATCGTGACCGATAACGGGAAACAGTTCGACTGCAATCGCTTCAAAGCATTCTGCCAGACATACGGTATACAGCTTCTCTTCGCATCCCCTGCACACCCCCAGTCCAACGGCCAAGTGGAGGCCGTGAATAAAAATATCAAGTACAACCTGAAAAAGCACCTGGACGAAGACAAGGGCAAATGGGCAGACATAATCAACGACGTCCTTTGGTCGCATCGTACTTCATACAAAACGGCCACAAACGAAACGCCCGTTGCCCTAGCTTTTGGGTCAGAGGCGGTGATCCCCGTGGAGGTCGGAGAAACATCATACCGCGTAATCTTGTACGATCCGGACACCAACAATCGGCAGATTGCCCTCAACCTCGATCTCCTTGAGGAAAGACGAGACCAAGCTAACCTGAAAAACATGGCCTACAAGCGACGGGTTGCTAGATACTACGACTCGAGGGTTCGACACAGGAGTTTCAGGGTAGGGGACTTGGTCCTCCGCAAAGTTAACACTGGCACCAGGGACAAGGCAGCAGGCACTTTTGCCCCAAACTGGGAAGGACCATACACCGTGGCAAGAGTCTGCCGAGAGGGGACTTACGAGCTTCAAAATTCCGAAGGGAAGACACTTCCACATCCCTGGAACGTGGACCATCTCAAGTATTACTACAGATAAGTTGTTGTAAAACGCCGCAAGGCGCACGACCCACAGCCATTTTTTTTGTAAACATGTTCTGGCATACCCAGACTGATCTATGAATAACATTCATCAAGTGATCCATTCAAGTTTTATTACAAACCTTCCCAAGGCGTAGTTTCCCGGTCTATGTTCTGAAACTGACGGATACCATCGGCCATCAGTGGCCGACTTACCAAGTCTACAGTCCCCAATTATGGTCTTAGTCCGACACACTTGGTGCTTATTTCAAATCCAAACACATCAATTACCAAAATACCTGTTTATTAAAACTAAGGTCACATTACACAGGCCTAAGCCAAATTACAATGAAATTTAGAATGCGCCCGATACTACTGGCCGTCGCCACCCAACTCGGTCGTTTCTTCATCTTCAGCATGCGGACCGCCCACCTTCTCGGCCTCAGCTTGGTCGGCCTCATCGGAATCCAGATCCTCCTCTTCATCATCGGGCAGAGGATTCCCGTCATCATCCAGGTAATCCTCAACCCTCGGCGGGGACTTGAGCCAAGGGAAGGCAATGGAGACCCCCGGGTTAGACAGCAACAACTTCTTGTAGAAGCCATCCTCCAAGGCAGCCCCAAACTTCATGAAGGTCTTCTCACATTCTTGGGAAGCCTTATATTCTTCTATCCCCACATTCTTGGCCGAGATCAACTGCTCGGCTAGCCTCGCAATGGCCGACTCCTGCTCAGCCAACCTTGACCTGGATTCTTCCAGCTCGGCTTGGACCCGCCTAGCCTCCTCGGCCCTCGTAGCTGTTTCCACCTCCAGGACCTTTACCTTCAGCTCCAGCTCCGCCTTGGCCTCGAGCGCCTGGTTGAACAGTTTTTGATTGCTAGCCAAGGCGTGCTCCCTCCCTTCCACTTCCCGTTTCATATCTAAGGCTTGCTGCCTGAGGTTGCTGGCATGACGGAAGGTCGAGAACACTTCTCCAAGAAACTGCACAAATCACAGGCCACGTTAGTCCCAAAAACAAAAAAAAAATAAAATAACAAAAAAAGGGGGCACCACGGAACAGAAACTTACATGAGAGCCAAGCCGCATGGTCTTGTCACAACGGTCGGCAAAGTCCCTCGGCTGAACTTCGGCTATCTCACCCAACTCATATTGGGACCCCCGGACCACTGTGTTCATAAAGTCCAGCTGCGAGGGGTGGAAGGCCGTGCTCAGATGCCGCCAGCTGTCGTCCACCTCAGTCGTCCTGATCAAGTCCGGCTCCCCCTCCGCATTGACGAAATATGACTTGATCGACGAGTCCAGCGTCGGCCTTTTCAGCTTCTTCGGCACCTGTCGGCCAGCCAGCAGGGAAGTCTGCGAGGGCACGACCATGTTCCTCACCTGTTCTAGGGTCTCCACCTCGGCCTGCCTCTTCTGCCGTTTTTTCTCGGCCGGCTCCTCATCTTCCCTATTTTCCTTCCTCTTGGCCAGCTTCTTTTTCTTCTTAAGTCGAGCCTCGGCCACGAACTTTCTTCTCTGCTCGGCCGCATCATCTATTTCGATGACGACCGAAGAACTGCCGAGCGTCGCCTTCCTCTTCTCACCGGCCGACGCAGGGGGACTTGAGAACAAGGGCTCAAGGGGCTCCAGCGTCGCTTCATCCACATCAGTTGCCGGCTGTTCCCCGGCTTGACTGGACCCCCCGGCTATCCGCAGCCTCGGTTTCACTCGGGCCGTAGACTTCGTCTTCAGTGGCTGCCTGAAGTCCACTTTGGATGACACCCCAGCTTTCTGAGCCTCGGCCTTCGCATCCTCAGCCTGCTTCATTATCTCTTGAATCTTAGCCATTCGATTCGAACACTGGGTGGCTGCAGCAAGCACGTAGTCCAGAGGAGCTGCACAACAAAACAAAAAAAAACAATCAATCACTTATCCAGGCCAGCCAACACTTTCACAGGGCATGATGAGTCGATAATTACGAAGTTCCGATATCAGGCCGACCTTGAGCAAATTCTGGGGCAACCTCAAAAAATCCCTACTCCTTTCTGTTCGGTCAAGCCTCTCGAACAATTCAACACAATCGGCCTTCTCTTTATCGGTCACGCTGGGACACTTGAACACTTCTGCAAAACAAACACACATTAGCCACGGCCTGCAAAAAACATAAAACAAGCCCTAACCGACCTACAACACCTAACACTAGCCACACCTTTCGACTGATAATTCCTCGGAATTCTCCTATCTTGGTCGGTTAGGTAGGACCACTCCCAGTCTCCGCAAACCAACACAAAACGATGCTTCCATGCCTTTTGAGAAGTGGGCATATCCCATATGAACGGCCCCCGGGTCTTCCTGTCTCTAGCCTCCACATAAATCCACCCCGTTTTATCCCTTCTAAACTGGTAGAGGTAGTTTATATGCCCCGAGGACGGCTCTCCTTTCCCGGCCAGCTTGAAGGCCGTGTACACACCTGTCAGGGCAATCCAGGTGTTGGGGTTGATTTGACCGATGGCCACACCAACCTGGGCAACCATCCTTTGCACCCATGGATGGAGGGGCAGGACGACTCCATGCGTGAAGACATCCAGGTGGAAGGTCGTCCAAGGCTCCGGGGGATCACTCGACATGTCCCTATCCCCGATTAACCGCATCACAACTGAATCGGGCACGTGAAACGCCTCTCGGTATGCCTGAATATCATCCCATTTGATCGTACTCAGCTGATGATCAATGTGATAGACGGATGTCGCAACGGTCACCTGCTTCATTGCATCATCCACGTCAATCTCAATCAACATCGGCCTGGATGTCGCATCTTGATCGCTTGTCCCCACTGCTTCTTTTTCTCTCGACCGACCTGACACAAGTGGTATGCCTTCAAAAACATCGGTCTGCCCCACCGAATCTACATCAACGATCAACCGTTCGGCCTCACCAATGGCCGAAACAGCCTCGTCTGGCATCTGGGCAAAAGCTTTCTCAACCTCCTCCTCCAGATCCCTATCTTCCTCGGCCTGAGACCTCAGATTCACCTCTGGCCGAGATGTCCCTGAAGTTGAAGCCGATCCACTCGTCCTCAACCGTGTTTCAGAAGCGGCCGAAGCCGTTGAATCATCCTCGAAGGCATTTCCAGACCGGGCGTCCGTGCCTTGAGAATCTTCAGACACCATCTACAAATACAAAAAACCCTCCTAAGAATGGGAAACAACGCGACTCTCCTGACTGACCGACCTATGGGATCTAGAAGCTACGGGAAAAACATGCATATGTGTTCATCCCATGTTCTTGCAAAAGACAAACATTGAATCCAAATCACAAGGTCAAAATTTACGTACCGTGTTTTTTACTTGGAGATCACCGTGAGCACCGCCGTGAGACTTGTTCGGAAATCGCCTTGCTTCGCCGGAAATCGCCTTTGTACTTCTCTCACCAACACTCACAATTTACTTGGAAGCAAAAAGTAAAAGGTGAACTTGGCTCCACTCCTTTTATACTAGCCAATTCTAACAATGGTTAAAAAACTAGCCGTTATTACCATGGTCGGCCAGCCCAACCGTCACTTTGACCTCGATAAGCGGAAGGGTCACCTCGATTTACACGCGCATTTAAAACGCACTACAAGGTGACATCCTTCACCTTGTCACCAAGTGACATGTTATCGACCTTCAGGGTACCCCCTAGGCCGATCGGTCACCTCATCGTGTAAGGTCCCGCGCAAGCTGACCGACAAAGGTGATCACCGTGGTACCCAAAGTGACATGTGATCGGCCTTCAGGGTACCCCTAGGCCGATTGGTCACCTCATCGTGTAAGGTCCCGCGCAAGCGGACCGACCAAGGTGACATCCTTCACCTTGGCACTAAGTGACATGTGATCGGCCTTCAGGGTACCCCTAGGCCGATCGGTCACCTCATCGTGTAAGGTCCCGCGCAAGCTAACCGACCAAGGTGACATTCTTCACCTTGGCACCAAGTGACATGTGATCGGCCTTCAGGGTACCCCCTAGGCCGATCGGTCACCTCATCGTGTAAGGTCCCGCGCAAGCTGATCGACCAAGGTGGTCGGCCTGCAGGGTACCCCCAGGCCGATCGGCCACCCACTTACACCCGTCCAACGCCGATTTTAAACTCCCATCCTTCGGTTTTCTCCTCTATCAAGGGCTTGGGGGACTAGGGACTGGCATACTACGCACCAGAACAGGCCGACAATCACAATACAAGCCCTCAACCGAGGCAATCCACTTCAGTCAACGACTTGGGGGACTTCTGTTCATACCTAAACTGGTTGGCCTGGTCAAAGGCCCAACCAATCTGACCTGTTCCCGCTCCACCAGTCCCAAGCAAGTCTCAGATTACGCCAACAAAGCCAAGAACGACATAGGAAGACCAAATCTGGTCGGCAAGGCTTACTGACAAGTCATAAATGCTATCCGGGACCACCACAAGACACCTGTCAAACTCTTAGAGGCAGCAACATTTATCCCACATTGACAAACACCAACAAACACATTCAATGCTACTATAAATACAAGGGCATCCCTCCTCCAAAAGGTAATGACAATCTTGCCCTCACGCTGTCTAAATTACAACAGTACCCTCCTACTTAACTGACTTAGGCATCGGAGACTGTTCGACCGGCACCACACCGGTGTCCCTTTGCATTACCCTCTTCCTGTGCAGGCCACAATATTTCGAGGGGGATCGCGAAGGAAACTCAGCGAGGCAGGAGTAGGTTGATCCATTTCTTGCATCAACAGTGGGAGATGGTTCTTAGTTTTCAAAGATTTTTCTTTGTTTTGGGCCTCTTTTTCTTAACAACAATTTGTTAAATTAGACATTGAGGAGATATATTGAGATAAAAATTATATTTATGAGGTATTTTGAATCAAAATGGTATTTAGAAGATAATTTAAGTAGGAGTGACATACTAAGCGAAAAACTTTGAATTAATCAGTCTAATACTGCCTACCAAACCCTACCAAACATTACCAAACGTGGCCTTGGGGTTTCGCTGCTAACCTTTGTTAGTGCCGCTTCGGAAGAGGACGAAGAACAACGAAAAGAGGAAAACTTAGGGTTAAGGGGTTCCTCTCCAATTTCCTTCTGATTCTGAATTGCACACAAACTGTTCGTTCATACGTCTCTCTTTGAGAAAAGAGGAAAGAGTTGCGCAAATTTTCTTAGTAAGGTAGAACGATATGGAGGAGGACAACCCTTCAACAACTGTACCTGAGTCATCTGTTGCAGCAGTCCCTATTCCTCCAGTCCGAGCTCCTGTACCGAGACCGTCGGCGCCACAAAATGGTGAAGCGAGGGCAAGCACGAGCGACTCGGATTCCGATTCGCCGGACCCTCCCCGAGCCACTGGCGTTTCGGGTGCGGAATACGAGATGTCGGAAGAGAGCAGAGTGGTCAGAGAGCGACAGGAGAAGGCAATGCAAGAGCTGTTGATGAAGCGCCGTGCTTCTGCTCTTGCTGTTCCCACAAACGACATGGCTGTGAGGGCTCGGCTGCGGCGACTCGGTGAACCGATCACTCTTTTTGGAGAGAAAGAGATGGAAAGACGAGATAGGCTGAGAGCGATCATGGCAAGACTTGATTCGCAAGGAGAGTTGGAGAAGTTGTTGAAAGTTCATGAGGAGGAGGAGGCTGCAGCTTCTTCTGCTGCAATGGAGGATGGTGATGATCAAATTGTTCAATATCTCTTTTACACTGAAGGCTCTAAAGCTTTGTTAAATGCTAGAATTGACATTGCTAAGTTCTCCATTAAGAGGGCAGCCTCGCGGCTTGAACGGGCTCGAAGGAAGAAGGATGACCCAGATGAGGATATGGACGCAGAGTTGGACTGGGCCTTGAGGCAGGCATCAAGTTTGGAACTTGATTCTAGTGAGATAGGGGATGACAGGCCACTTTCAGGCTGTTCATTTTCGCATGATGGAAAACTGCTTGCCACTTGGTATGCGTCTTTGCCTCTCCTTTTTGGTGTCTAATTCATTGCTAAGTTTGATTATTTATGTTACACTGTAATTATAATGAATTGAGTTAAGTTCCATCCTTTTCATATTAAAATGCTAACTAAGTGCTTCTAGGATGGCTTGCCTTGATTTTTGTTGTTTTACTAGTGTTATAGATTTTGTGAGACTATACTATTGTATCTACAAGAGGTTGGACTGATTTTGTTGTGCCGTTTTCTTTTTTCAGTGCTATAAGTGGAGTTGCCAAGTTGTGGAGCATGCCTAAAGCGAATAAGGTTGCCATTTTAAAGGGACACACAGAGCGCCTGACTGATGTTCAATTTTCTCCTGTTGACAACCTGTTAGCAACTGCCTCTGCTGACCGGACTGCAAGGTTGTGGAACACTGAAGGATCTCAGCTGCAGACTTTTAAGGGTCATTTGGACCGTCTTGCACGTATTTCCTTCCATCCATCAGGAAAATACTTAGGTACAACTAGCTTTGACAAGACATGGAGGTTATGGGACATAGAAACTAGTGAAGAGTTGCTTCTTCAAGAAGGCCACAGTAGGAGTGTCTATGGGATAGCCTTCCACCCTGATGGGTCATTGGTGGCATCTTCTGGGCTGGATGCGCTTACTCGTGTTTGGGACCTTCGTACTGGTAGAAGTATTCTTGCCTTGGAAGGGCATGTAAAAAAAGTGAGTTTCTAATTCCTTCTTTATTTTTTTAACGGAAATTTATTATCATTGTTACTTGTGTACGTTTCGTTCAGTTATTTGATACTTGATCATTTTTCCAGGTTCTTGCGCTCAGTTTCTCAGCTAATGGCTACCATTTAGCTACTGGGGGTGAAGATAATGCTTGCAGGATATGGGATTTAAGAAAAAAGAAATCCATATACACCATTCCAGCACATTCTAATCTTATATCACAAGTCAAATTTGAGCCTCAAGAGGGATATTTTTTAGTAACTGCTTCATATGATTCAACGGCAAAGGTATACTACTATTTGAGAGCCATGATTTCTGAATAGATAGTGAAATGGAGTTATTCTAGATTTGCCATTATTGGTTCATAGCTTGATTATGCAATATACCATCTTTTCCAGATATGGTCAGCTCGTGATTTTAAGCCTGTCAGGACACTATCTGGGCATGAAGCAAAAGTCACTTCTTTGGATGTTGCAGGAGGTAAGTTCTTCCATTCAAAGGTTATGCATATTTTTTTTATCGTTATTTCACTTTTTTTTCGCCCATTTAATTATGCATAGATGTTTTGGTGTATGACTGAGTCAAATGGAATGGTTCAAAGAATACTGAGAAATTGATGGGTGGGAGAAAGGGGGTGCAGGGAGGCTTAGGACAACCTTGTTCGGACTCCTTTTGTTTTTTTTTTTTTTAATTCTTTTGTAATTGATTACGTATACTAGTGGTGGTGGTGGTTGTTTAATTTGGATGGTCCTCTATGGTGATGTGTCTCAACTCTCAACCAATTGGGTTATGCGTAAACATCTCTCCTTTCTCTAACCTTTTACTAGTTACCCTATTAGAGTCTTGTCATATTTTCTCCTAGCCCCTTTATTAGATGTGCAAATAACCACCGTGAAAACTTTCTTCTTTGTGCAATTTCACGTTTGACTTCAAGCAGATTTATATGGACCCCTGTCATAATAAAGTGAGAAATTGTAGTTAATTCTGCTGTTTCCTTTGAGCATATTTATTGTTGTCTTTGGCCTAGTTGATTATCTCGTTATTCATTTCATTGATGATGAAGAATATATAAGTGAACTCCGTACAATTACTTTCTCCTGGTATAAAGAACGATAATTTTATTGTTAGTCTCACCAAGACATTTATATCACTCAAGATTATTACTCTGAATCGAAAAATTTCAGAAATTATTAGTCCATTTTCACTAGGTGTAATTTGTAGAAATATCTACAATGTAGCCTGAAAAGAACCACCCAAAGGTAACCCCAGAAATGAACTCTATCGCGTAGAAGAGCCACCTCCTCATCTTTTTGTTCCCTAAAAAATCTTTCATCCTCTCCATCCGCACCACCCAAAAGATTGCTATGACAACACATCTTCCGAACACTATTCTCATCTTTTTGCACCAAAGAACTCATTCTGACGCAGGACAGATCTGAAGCCTACGATTTAACAAACTAGGGAAAGCAAACTTTATGAAAACAAACATAAAACTTAAAAGATAGATTTGCAATCACTCCAAGGGCTTCACACCCAAAATTGGCCTCACACCAAAACTTGGTTTCACACCAAAATAATCTGGAATCGCTCTAGGGGCTTCGCACCGAAGGCGGTGGAGTGCTCTCATAACCTTTTCAATAACAGCTGGTTGACATTAATTCCTGCATTCTCGTTCTGTGTCATAGTCTCTGCTCTAGCGAATTCCCAAGGCGGTTGGAGTGCTCTCGCAATATGGTGGTGTGTTCTTGCAGTGTGGTCCGAATTGCAGCAACATCCTTGGATAGTTTCTCTAGGAGTTGTATTATCTGTTCAGTGGCCATATTTAATGGGTATATGCCGGATCACTACGAATTGTGGACGTATAACTGTGCCCAGTGGAGAAAGAATCTGCTCTGATACCAAAATTGACGCAGGATAAATCTGAAGCCTACGATTTAACAAACTAGCGGAAGCAAACTTTAAGAAAACAAACATAAAACTTAAATGATAGGTCTGGAATCACTCCAGGGTCTTCACCCCCGAAATTGGCTTCACACCAAAACTTGGTTTCACACCAAAATAATCTGGAATCGCTCCCGGGGCTTCGCACCCAAAATAATCCTTTCGCAGGAAAATATTCTCAAACCTTATTCATAAACTCATCTCCCTCCCATTGAATTTCAATGGGGTATTTATAAGGAATTAAACAAACTAGAAATCCTAGTTAAACTGGAATTGGAAAGTATATCCTAATCTTAGTAGAACATAGGAACATGCCTACTAATTAAAACAGAAAACAAGTAAACTAATCCTAATAGAACATGGAAACATGTCTATTCCTTATTAAAACATAAAACAGAAAATACTAAAACCCTAAAACCCTAAAGACTAAATTGTCCTTGACCATTCCGCATCATATACTTAACACATTAGTTTTTCCTCAAAATGAAGCTGATCTGTTTGGTTTGAAGCTTAAACGGGGAAGAGCATGCACTGTTGTCTATTATGGCCGAAGACAACACAATGATCCACAAATTCTCCACCATTTTCCTTTCAATTTTTCAGATACATGAACATCACTCTGCCAGCCAGCCTTTATTCTGTCCATAGACCTTGTAGATGCACCTACAGTTCTCTTATCTCTTTTCTCCCACCTTGGATATTGCTTGGAGTAACTAGTTTTTATTGTTATTATTATTTTTTTCTTTTTTTGAATAAGCCTTTCTTATACTGCTTATCGTTTTCCATATTTTTTAAAGTATTTTTAACCAGCATGGATTGTTCTCGGAGTGACTAGTTGTCTGATTTGTGTGCTTGAAAGCTAGTTTGTGCTATTAACATGCAAACGTATTGTTATGTGGTAGATGGACATCAAATTGCTACTGTATCGCACGATCGAACCATCAAACTATGGTCCAGCAGAAGCAGAGAGAGGGATGAGGCAATGGACGTAGATTAGTACCTGCTCAATCCTATTTAGAATACCAAACGATGATGATAAAAAAGTTGTGGATCGCACTTGGGGATACATGGAGTACGGCCAGACATGAAGTTAGTTTAAGACTAAAGCTTAATTTGTTTTCAGTTTAATATCTTAACGGTGGTTGTATCTTTAGCGTCTGAAGGTTGGTTAAGGTGCATGAAATAATGTCAGTAGCTGTTAACGTGAAAGACATGAACAAGCAACTTTTGGTAGTGTCTTCAGATGGAATCCTCTGTTGTGTAGCAGTCTAGCAGACTAGCAGCAGGTACACGTTTTGGGAATAGGTATACCTTAAAAGGCTTGCAGAGCAGACCAATGAAATTTTGTCATTGGCATGTTTCTGAATTGTTGCTCAACCTAAAACCTCATTTTCCATTGGAGTTTGGAGGCAACTCTATTATTTTCCACACTGCAAAATAATTTGTCGCATTCTTCAAAGAGGGACTTGAACATAGCCTTAGAACTTCTCATAAAACCAGACTGCCCATCACCAGCTGAGATTTTTTGTTTCATTTTTCCTTATTTGAATGTAGTTTCATTGATGGGAAGACCGGAAGAGTGAGAGGTTTTTTCTTTGGAAAAGTAATTCAACGTTAATATCAAGTAAATTACATGTGTAAACGTGAGTGTAATCACATTGTCCCGTTTGGATCTGCTGCTTTACTCTCATTATGTGAGTTAGATATGCATTCTTGCAATTTAGATTAGAAATTAAAGCATGTCTAAACAAAATGTACGAGTCACTCGAAGGATAATTCAAATGAGTGCAAATGGGTGTCTGTTTTAGTTAACTTGGCTGTCTATATTCACCAATTTTTACAAAGGTTTAACTCGTGGTGGTTCATTACTTGTCCATGTATGAGATTTTATTTGAATCTGATAAGCAAAAACGATGCAAATGTGCGCGTGCGATTTAAATTGGAAAATCCATTTGTATTCGGACTTTTATAATCCTTATTTTGGAAACTCAAATATAAATTAAAGCTAATATAATTCGATAATAAGCAATCCGACTTCTTCTTAGCTATTGTACAATAGTATTTGATATTTTAAAAAATAAACTAGAACCAAAAACAAAGAAAATTGGATAAAATCTTAGTAATTAATTATAAGGGTAAATGATTGCAACGGGCGTTGAACACATTACTATAATTTTAGCAACAATTTCTATACTTCATTAGTGTTTCCCGTCATTGAAATTGAGAATTATAAAAAAAAAAATTAGTCAAATTTTGACTTCTCAATTCATAAATATCATTTTTTATGAAAACTTTCAATATAGCCAAAAACCTAATAGTCATATTTCTTCACTCGACTCGACTCTATTCTTTTCATTTATTTTCAAGTCTAACGTGATACAACTCATACCAAAATTTAGGAAATAAAAAGGGTGAAATTACCAATTTACCCCTCTAGGCAGGACTTGGATTTCCATTAGCTGGGTCGTGTTGGACTTTTGTTTGGGTTGGGTATTGCGTATGTTCGTTTTGGGGGCCCAAATGCACAAGTAAATGTTTCATAATCCTATGACTGGTTTAACCAATAGGTTAAATGTGAACCAAGCCCTTAAGGACAAGACCAAGTTCAATTAAAGCTTTTAGGTTGATGCCTAATGTTACACTCCGTTATAGAAATACAAATCCAAAATTCAAAATTTACCAAATTGACCTTGAATGACATTCGTCCGAACCACGTTCAATGTGTTGTTTCGGTCATTGCACTTCAACCTAATTACCTTTGGTTACATGTAAAGCCCATAAGGTTGGTATTGACCAAAAGGAATTAAAGAGCCTTTTTTAGTTGAGCCCATGACTATCAGGCCCATTTGGAAGCCCACACTTATAAAATGCTTTTCTGGAGTCAATGGGTCATCTTCATCGCATAAGACCTTCTTCTTTGAATTTCCATTCACCGTACTTCCCCAATCGCCACTACTGAACTTTGTTGAAGTACCCCCAGCGACTCTCAAACTCCAAACAACTCACAACACTACCTAGCACCTTCTGATTTCCTGGCAGAGAACGAACACGGAGGTGGGATTCTGGTCGACAGCGGTGCAACCACATAGTCATGGACTCCACCGTCTTCCTGAAACCTCGAGTTAGGAGTTCAAACAACGCTGATCCTCTTTGTCTCCACCTCACGAGTATTCAGGTCAAGTTAGAGTACTTCGTCGGTCACCGTACCACGAGATGCAACGACAACCCAAACAAGATCCGTTTGAAATTGGAGTTCAACCCGGTGGGATTTTTCGCGATTAACGTAATGATTCGAACTCCTTTCATCCCCAATCGATCTGTTTTGTTGAGAGCTCCCTCCATATCACTTCACATGTCGTCCTTGATGCGAGAATCAACAGCGAGACCTCGTTGGAAAAATAGAGTCGATACCAGTTCCAACGAACCCACATTAAACTCGATGGATTTGGACGTCTGTTAAGGTAAAGGCAATAACTTGAACTTGGTTAGCTCTGTTATGGATTTCTGGGCAATATTCTGATTCGGTTGTTAGATTTTGAGTGTGAGGTATGACGGCCACCGCCGTCCCTGGGAGGTTTCAAGGCGGATAGCTTCCCGACTCTATTACAGTCGAAGTAGGTGATTTCTGGGCTTGGGAGTTTGATTTTCATAACCCTCACGATGAGTAGATGTTGATTGACTAATTGCATGTTGGAATCGGAATAAAAATAATGGATTTAGCCCTTGCAAAAAAACTTACTAAGTTTTTTCGACGAGTTTTTTGGTTTCTGGTTGCCATGCACGGCAGCGTTGGCGGCAGTTTGACCGTTGTCTACGGCGGAGCTCCAGTGACGACCGATCAACGCTGTTAGTGAGTCGTTAGTCAACGGCTGGTCAACTTCAAAGCTAATGGTCAAACTAACGGACGTTAATGGAATATTCCATGGAATATTCGAGGAATAATGAATATTCTCGCACGTGTAACACTGTAGCCGTGCACGCGCATCGCGTGTGACTAGCCCGTGTGAATGTGTGGCTGTGCGAGACCTCGGATGGCCAGCACATGTGGGCTCCTACTGACGCGTGGCGGCACGTGAGCCACTTTCGCGAGGCCAGTCAACGCTTGGCGGTACGTGGAGCCATTTTCCACCCCACGACGGTGCGTGTGCATTGTTTCAAACCATTTTTGGGCTGTTTAGATGGTTTTTCAACCTTAATAAGGCACCTAGAGTCGATTTTCGATGCTCGATAGCAAAGGGTTGCTGTTTTCTAGGGTCCCGAGCCTTCTTAAACTTGTATAGAACTTTGTTAAACATATCTAAAATCCATTTTGTACTACCTTTTAACCTATATAATGAATTTGGACGTGATGCTAACCCTTGTGAGTGGTCTCATTAGGGATGGACTAGGTTTGGAGGTTGTGGATTACTTGATTTGTTGGGTGATCCGACTTGAGTGAGTAGACCCCTTTCCCTAAATTCACTGGTTTTATATCATGCATTACTTACACGTTTTACGATGTTTGCACATTTGATAACTATTAAGCATGGATGATTTATTATGTGATAATGGTGATATATGATTGTTATGGATGGTTTCTATGCATATACGGTTATCCTGATACACTATGATATGATATTATGCTATGCTTAGTATGCATAGTCGTACGTTAGTAAGTCACATGTTGCATTGCATATGAGTCCCTGGGGCATTGATGAGATTGAGATAGTGTTAGAAATCCACTTAGGAGTCGTTGGTATCTAGTACCCATCTTTAGGCTACAGACTAATCCTCCACGTGATCGTTCACCCGCGATGCTGGCTATACAAGTTAAAAAGTGTCAATCCTATCCCCGAGCTCTAGGGGACTCGAGGTGACGGTGCATAGCACCCAGTCCTTCACGTTGTCGAGGTATGCGAGCAAGATACCTCGTAATGTTATGAGTATGAAACTCGACGCGACTCAAGAGCAATTTGATGTGGGTTGATATTGTGACATATGTATGGTTTATGCTTGGTTCATTTGATCATGTTATTAAAATTATTATTAAATGATCGTATTTATATTTCTCGTATTACATACAAGTATGTTATAGCTATTTTGGGTTTTTATTTAAAAATAAGAGGTTAAAATTATGTTTTGTACAACTATGGTTTTACACAGATATATGAATTTGGGTCCACTTCCCCTTGTGCTTTAAACCCCTCTAGTACCGCTAGTGCACACACATTACGAAAAGGCTTAGTAGCTGCTCTAACATCCACTCCAGAGTTCTAGGGCCAAGTTGACAATGATCGGGTACTTTAGGTAGTAAAGTTAATGGTATGATCATCAAGCTCAACCCCGCTCTACGCTTCTGCTATTAGTGAAATGGGATCGATTTTGACCAACTACGTTTCTAACAACTAATAAAACAACACCGTTTTAATCATTTAGCTTCGTCATATAAACGTCACTATCCAGATGTTGGCCAGCATGCCTTGACTTACGTGCCCTATGTGGACTTTCCAGTTGGGGTGTGTTAATTTGGTATCAGAGTAGTGGTTCTAGGACCGTGTTGTTATTGTTGGACACTTGATGATAATATGATCCAATATCTGGTGTCAGAGCCACTCACCGAGTAATTAATTACGCCTTTCGATATTAGGTTTAGTCCATTTACGGTTTGATCGTGAATCCCCATGAGAAAATTCAGGGTTCAACTTAACTTTTGTCACCCATATATATGATTTTATTAAGTTTTTTTTTTTCCGTCGAATTTCATGTTCAGGTGGTGCTTACGAGCTCGGGGCTCATAATGGGTGGTGTGAACGAGTTATTCGATGATGAGCGATGAACTCATAGTAATGGATGAACTTGTGTAACGGTTTTCCTGGTGGGAAAGTCTCTTGCATCGTTTTGCATGCTTGAGTTGACCTTTTTGACCAAGGTTTCAGAACTGCGACGTTATGACCGCTAATGAGGTTGTCCTTTGTTGGACATGGAACCCCATCTAGGATTTACGACAAAGGTTTTCACAAGTAATCTTTTTTATGAGTTTGCGATGCCTTAAGGGACACAAAATGATATATTTCTCAACTATCGTGTCTGAGAGACTTTTATTTCCAATCGAGAGCGTGTAACCCTTTGTGGATTTCTTATTGAGAATCTCCTGGTAGTTTGGGAATCCTATCACTAATTTGTAGTTGTGTGACCCAAACTCTCGTAGTACGAACCCTAGATACTATCTGATTTCATGGTTGCAAAAGTTCCTTGCTTTTTATGCCTTTGCTTTCAGAAACATTCATTCAAACCGAGTCATTATTCCCCATAGATGTTTTAAAATGAGGTTAAAGGATTTTCTTCCCAAAAAAAAAACTTTTACCCTGCTTTGTTCTTACCACGGGATTACTAGAGACGTCTGTTTTTTTTGTGTAAAGTTATTGCTGAGACGTTTTATTGTGTACAAGGTCATCTTTGGTAACATTTCGCTTTTCACATAACTTGAGGTTATTCAACGAAATCCCGGTATCGAGATTGTACCACATATTGTGTTGTGATACATCTTGATGCCATATGGATTCACCAGACTTGTTGCTAAGTTTCTTTTATGATTTTGAGATTCAATCTCACTAAATCATGCATTTTTACAATCGGGAGATCACACTTCCCTATTCGTTGCCTTTATGTAAAGCTATTTTAAATCCGAAATTTTCGAGTTACTTATGGTAAACGCTTTTGAATTTTGACGACAGTTCAGTTTTGATGAATTTTATTCCCCAGCGGATTTAGTGAACACATTTAAGCCTCTTAACTCAATTGCATATCTTTGCATTTGAACCACATCTCGCGTACTTGGTTTTACCTTAAGGTTTTGCCTCACTTTCTCTCAGTGGTCTACGAAACCCCGTGATTTTGATTAATTGGGACTCGTCCTTCCTTTTTTTGTAACAAGCGCTTTTGGAGAAGAATTTTGAAATCCTTGAGTTTTAACTTCTGTTTTTGGGAGAAATCCATTTCGTTTGGGGCAACATGACTTTTGGAAAAGCTTTCGTATTTTGGGCATTTCAGTTGAGAATGGTTGAATCCAGTTTTGGATGCTCTATTTTACGTTCTTCATCTCCCATCTTTTTTGGGTGATAAAAATACTAGACATATTCATAAGCTAGTCCATTGGCCCAAAATAACGTTACTGATTTAGAAACCGAGTATCGTGAAAGAGGTGCTCCAACAACATTGTTTCTTGTTGTGATCATTGATTCAGATGGAGGAACAGTGTATAGATCACAGACCACATTCTTTCCAAGATGTGTACTGTCACCACCAGCCTACTCCTTCCAGGAGGTCCCCTGGGAAGGTTAGTTGTAACCGAGCATCATGAACAAAGTAGTTGCAACAAAAATTGTTGAGAACAAAAAGAGACGGGAAGGAAAAGAAATCTTGAATGGTCCAGAGTGCTAAAGATGATGGCAATCACCAGACTGATATTGAACAAGTTGATGGTTTAGGAGATATTTGGAATGAAATTTCAATCGAATTAGAATCTAACAAGGATGATCTTGGATATGTTTGTCGCAATAGTGGGTGTCAGACTCTTCGGCCGTATTCAATAACTGTTTACTTCTTATCTCACCCTCTTGGATTTGGTCTGTACGTTGGGAAGTCGTGAGGTTAGTTACCCACACTTAACGATGACTACCGAGATTGCGACAAATTCCCCACTTCTTAGATACTATCTTTCTTCTCCTAGTGGTCATTAAAAAAAAACTTTATCGTTCTGTGTATTGGGATCACGGATCCTGAGTTCGGAAGTGAGGCAACCCTTAACTAGATTAGGTCACTGTCACGACCCGACCCATCAAGCACAATATTTTCCGCTTTGGGCCTAGCCCTCATGGTTTTGTTTTCGGGAACTCATGTACAACTTCCCAGTAGGTCACCCATCTTAGGATTGCACTAGTCTCAACTCGCTTAACTTTGGAGTTCCCAAGGAATCCAAAGCAGTGAGCTCCCAAAAGGCCTTGTGTTAGATAGATACGTGCCCACACATATAAGGCACTTCACCTTTCCCTCCCCGAGCGATGTGAGATTGTTCACCGTTCTTGCCTTTCCAAGCTCACGGGTCTTGCTCACCATTCTTGCTTCTCAAGCTCACGGGTCTTGCTCACCGTTCTTGCTTCCAAGACATGGGTCTTAAAATCCACCCCCTTTGGGGTCCAGCGTCCTTGCTGGCACACTTCCGGTTGGGGTCCAGCTCTGATACCAAATTGTCACAACCCGACCCATCAAGCACAATATTGTCAGCTTTGGACTTAGCCCTCACGGTTTTATTTTCGGGAACTCACGTGTAACTTCCCAGTAGGTCACCCATATTGGGATTGCACCAGTCTCAACTCGCTTAACTTTGGAGTTCCCAAGGAATCCAAAGCCAGTGAGCTCCCAAAAAGCCTTGTGTTAGATAAATATGTGCCCACACATATAAGGCACTTCACATTTCCCTCCCCGAGCGATGTGGGATTGTTCACCGTTCTTGCCTTTCCAAGCTCACGGGTCTTGCTCACTGTTCTTTCTTCTCATGTTCAGGGGTCTTGCTCACCGTTCTTGCTTCCAAGACACGGGTCTTACAGTCACCACATTTCAACCTGCCTCATTTAGCTTTTTGTCCTCAAACCTTGGGTCACTTCTGAGTAGTAGACTCTATACTCTATTGATGTGTTTGTTATGCTAACGTCCAGACCATACACTTGTGACATCTTTGAACACATGATGGTAAGATCGAGGTTTCACTATGAACTGGGGGTGTATGTATAATGGGACTTTCCTCTCCTAACCATGCTTTGGAAATTCGACCTCCAACTTTTTACAAACTAGCACCTTGCATTGGGTTGCATTTTGATGATATCTATGAATACATTTCACCAAGTTGGATTGATCCAAATTCTATCTGTTGCTGTACACTCCTAGTCGAATAGGATACGATGACGTACTCAATCTCCTTTTGATTCAGGGTACAAGCGTGTTGTTCCTGTCCCACTGTCACCAGTGACACCCTTCCTTAACCTGGGATGTATCTATTGACAAGATAACCTCGAATCGATGTTTGAACGATGACCTTCATCTCGTGATGTAGGAACCTACCCTAACTTGTACCCTCTTCATTGGATATGACTTTCTGACTGGATAAACTAGTCGTGGACACTCGAAGTTTACTTCAGGACCGGATAAACTTGTCGTGGACACGAGAAATTTCCTTGACCATGTTTCAGAAACTTTTGTGAGGTTAGTGAATGAACAAGAATACTTGATGCTCCTATTCCAATTGTAAACTTGCAGCATGGACTAGAGTGGACTTGACTACAAAATTACAAATAAACATTAAACTATGTCGTGGTCGTGGTATTGAAACCTTGTTTGGAAGTTAGACTAACCGACTAGACCTCATACCTAGCAAAGGTGGACTCCGAGGAATTTTAGTCACTGCTCGAGCTTGTTGCTTAACCCTGTTACAAGTGCATCGTTAACGGTTCATTAGATCAGAATTTTGTTCCCTGAATAAGCTACTTGTCAGGACCCGACCCTCTTCTGTCAGGTCCCGATTCATCTAGCACGATATTGTCCGCTTTGGGCCTCGCCCTCACGGTTTTGTTTTCGGGAGCTCACGGTGCAACTTCCCAGGGGGTCACCCATCTGGAATTGCACCAGCCTCAACTCGCTTAACTTTGGGGTTCCAATCCCCCCCAAAGCCACTGAGCTCCCAAAAGGCCTCATGCTAGATAGGTGTGTGCCTACACCTTTAAGGCACACCACCATTCCATTCCCAGACCATTCCCCCCTCGCAGGAATGTGGGATCGTTCACCGCTCACTACAGGACACGGGTCTTACAATCCACCCCCTTTAGGGCCCAGCGTCCTCGCTGGCACACTTCCCGGTCGGGGTCTGGCTCTGATACCAAATTATCAGGACCCGACCCTCCTCGATCAGGACCCGACTCATCTAGCACGATATTATTGGCTTTGGACCTCCTTGCCCTTGCCCTCACGGTTTTGTTTTCGGGAGCTCACGGTGCAACTTCCCAGGGGGTCACCCATCTGGAATTGCACCAGCCTCAACTCTCTTAACTTTGGGGTTCCAATCCCCCCCCCCTCCCCCAAAGCCAATGAGCTCCCAAAAGGCCTCATGCTAGATAGGTGTGTGCCTACACCTTTAAGGCACACCACCATTCCCTTCCCAGATCATTCCCCTCTCGCAGGAATGTGGGATCGTTCACCGCTCACTACAGGACACGGGTCTTACACTACTAAACTTACTCATGAACGTTTGCCCATACTTTGACTCTGAGTTGTAAGGTATAATTTCATCCCACTATTCCTTTTTTCGAGAAATGCATAAGTAATCTCTTAGACTACCTCATCCTTGTATTCTGTTCCAGATGCCACTCGGGTGATGGAGTGACGTATATATTCCTTGGAGTATACTTTCCCCCTTTTATTCAGATATAGTAGAAGTCAAATTTTGGATGTTCCTGAAACATTTTGAACGATGAATTAGACACTTCCGCGATGGAAGCCATCACGTATTATAGAGTAAGGTAAGGGTTTTCCTTGGGCATTATCGCCCCACTTAACAAGCCTTGAATTAAGCATCATTTTATACCCTTTATACTTATATTTTAATTTTTAAATACCAAATAATTGTAGAAAATAATATATTTAGTGAAAAATGTGCAGCATTGGATAGAGCATGGAATTATGAAAATTTAGGCGAAAGAATCAACTCGATCGGAGTTATATTGAATAAGTTATGATCGAATGAAGAAAAGCCACCAAAAAGAGCAAGGAAATTCGGTAGAAAGCTACCGAATCCAAAATGGCAGCCCGGAAATTGGTTCAGCTAGCACTTACCGATTTCCAGAAGTGACCTTCATCGCACGCTTACCAAAGCCTCCTCCAACCCTTCATCGCGCGCTTACCGAAGCGTCTTCCAACCTTTCATCATGCGTGTACTGAATCTTCTTCCAACATTTTAGCGTGAGTCTACCGAACCCACTTCCTCAGTCTTCTGGCACGTTGACCATGCGTTGACCACCGAAATGCAGCCCAAATTTCGTTGGGTTTCCACCGAACTGTCTCCTATTCAATTCCAGCACCTATTTTCCTTGTTTCTTGTGGAAATTTATCCAAATCAAGCTTGAATTTATTTCCTTTTTATTTAGGAAACCTTTTTAATTATGATTTTTATTACCTTTTTCCTTTAGGACTTTAATTTAATTAGTTTAATCATTTTCCTTTTATGATTTAAATTGTGAACTCCTATTTATTTGGGAATTAATTTTCTCCTATAAATAGAGAGGTTTAGGTTATTTGTAAATGTCGCCCATTTTTGTACCAAAGCTCTACTTAACCAAATTTCTCTTTTTATCAATTCGATATTTCGTTAGAAAAATGCAATCACACCATACTCCATCATAAACACCTTCACCCGTGACATATAGGGCAATTTCCGATTGTCTCACCAAGGAGTGTCAAGCCACTTAGCATCTGTAGGGAAATTTCGAAGGAGAAAAAGTGTAACACGACCTCTTTACCTTGTGATTGTCTTTTTTTATTGAATGATTGTTTTGTTGGATTGATCTTTAATATAATTATGGTTTTATATCTTATAGAGTTTCAATAATCTTCCATGTGTTCCAATATCATAGTTTTTGTTATACTTGTATGTTGTGCTTAATGCTTGATTAGGTGTAGGGAAATTTCCAAGCCTAGATCATTGAAAGTGTGTAGGGCAATTTCCGAGCACATACTTGAGATAATATGCTTGAATTTCGTAGAACTGAGATGAGGGAATTTCGTAGGTTTTGGAATTGGCATAATTTATGAATGAGTTAGGTTAAAAATGAGTTGACCATGTAAATAATAGATTAGGTTAGCTTAGATTAGTTAATCGCTTAGGATAATAGAAACAATTAATTACCCCCTAATTAAATAATCAAACGATAATCGTACTTAAGTACCCTCAATCTCTGGTTAAGAATAATCCCTATTTACCAATGCGACATCTACAAAAAAGGGTTTTTAATTGCATACGTTTCCTTGAGTGTTGAGTGTGACTTTGTGTTTACTCAATCCTTTACTAAAAGGTTACCATGTTTCGAGTAGTGTGCGATGTAGAACTCTACATCAATTGGAACACATGAGTTATGAGAGACTTTCACAGTAATCGATACCCCTTAGTTGAGGTGATAATTCGAACTTGTACGCTATTGAGAGAAATTAGTAGGACCGTTAGTTACGAAATTCTTGACCCAAAGCGTGTTGAGTTACCTTCCCTTTTCCTCAAGATCAAATCGAATAAGACGTTTACTTGGCGTCATCCGTGCCCTGGTGATTAACCATTGGATTAAAAGAATCATTTGGCGATGTTATCACTAAGATCTGTTAGGTCTACTTCTCCATACTTCCAACTTAGGTCACTGTTTTAATGAAGAATGGTACTTTGTTGCCTCTAAACCTCAAGGCCGTCGAGAATGTAGGGTATCTCCGAGCGTGTACGGTATCTCCGAGCCAAGACTAATTGTTGGCTAAGGAATCCTTACTAGACATTCATGGAACTATTTAGGAAGCATCTGATTTGTTCTACCATTTGAAAGAGATGTTATGGATTACTCATGGTAAACAGGGTGATACACCGATAGCTTGTTTATTGAGGCATAACGAATCCCTTAACGGAGCACTCCTCTATTAGACCCCATAAGAAAGTTGAATCATAAATGTACGAGCAGTGGATGATTTTTGGATACTTGTTTAGTGTATTACCATTGATTGATTGACCAAATTTCGGGGATGAAATTTCCTTAAGCGGGTAGATTGATATAACCCGTACCAAATATTAGGAAATAAAAAGGCAAAATTATCAATTTATTCATTTAGGAAGGATCCGAATTTCCTTTAGCTGGGTCATGTTGGACGTTCATTTGGGTTGGGCCTTGTGAATGTTCGTTTTGGGGGTCCAAACCCACAAGTTATGGTTTCAAAATCCTATGACGGGTTTAACAAATAGGTTAAGTGTGACCAAGCCCTTAAAGACAAGACCAAGTTCAATTAAAGCTTTTGGGTTGAGGCCCAATGTTACACTCCGTTCTAGAAATACAAATCCGAAATTCAAAATTTACCAAATTGACCTTGAATGACATTCTTCCGGACCACGTTCAATGTGTAGTTTCGATCATTGCACTTGAGCCTAGTTACCTTTGGTTAAATGTAAAGCTCATAAGGCTGGTATTGACCAAATGGAATTGTAAGAGCCTTTTTTAGTTGAGCCCATGACAATCAGGCCCATTTAGAAGCCCACACTTATACAATGCTATTCTGGTCAACGACGATGTGACCGCATAGTCATGGACTCCATCACCTGCTTGAAACCTCGAGTTAAGAATCAAGGGAGGGGCTTGACCTAAGCCAATGGCTAGCTTTCAGTGGTGTAAGTGGGCTGCAGCTGGCTTGCCCTGGCTCCATCAATTGAAGGGGCCAGGGCTGGTGAGATTAACCCTACAAATACCATGCGCAGAGAATGAGGGAGAAGAAGAGGGATTTGGGGAATGGGAACTGGTGCCAAATGGAGCAAAGAATGAGAGGATTCAGGGAGAGATTTTGAGAATTTTTTTTTAACTTTTAAAAAGAAATTAATATAAAATTTAATAAAGAGATATCAAATGTCTAAATTACCTTTACAAATTTGTAATATGACCGCCACGTCATCAATTTTCACGACATTAATAACAGAGATGGACGGATAGTTCAACGTTTTTGACAATGTAACGGTTCTTGTTGCTCATTGAGGCAAATTACAATCCTTAGTGCATTATGAGACAAAGTGACTTGTTCTAGGTGCACTAGCCTAATAAGCCAATGATAAAACCCCATTGCTTAGGTAGTGGTGGCGGGATTATGCTGTAGAGAAAATGTTTCCCCAACACCTATGGACCACAAATTTAGTCTCAAAATGTCCTATGAACCTGATTTTATTACAATATATCCCTTGAAACTCCTATTGTGTTCAAAATGACCCAATTCCGTTATCTTGAAACCCAATGTTAAATGCAAAGATAAAATTGTCAATTCGTACACTTTCTTTTGTCAAAACACTACAAGAAAACAGAATTTAGGCCACAATTGTTGACGACACCAAAACGGTTTTAGTGTCCCCTATTGTGGTATTGGACACCAATAATATTGCAATATCCTATTTTATTATAGCAAGCACCGAAAATTTTGGTATGTTTTGTTTTTGAAAAAAAAACAATTTTTTGTGCCCACAGATTGATACAATAGGCACCAAAGTTTTTGTCAAAACTTCCATTAGATGGAGTTACAATTAATCGTGCATATACAGTTGATATTTTGTGCACCAAAGGACACAATTGTTATATTTGGGTTTTTTGTTAATTCGAGGAACCACCTAATCCCGACGTATTACTAGGTATAGCATGCAATTTGAAAGAAATTATTTTAAAAATACCAAGGGTCCAACATCATGCTTACCATGCAATTTGAAAGAAATTATTTTATAACACAAATGATACAATTATATTAATTGTTATTTATTTAAGATGTTTGACATACCAATGGACAAAAATGTATATTTGTGTCTTGATTGTACTAAATATATGCACCAACTCTCTCCTCTCCTTCTATCACTCATCTCCATTATTGGGAAAAAAATTCATCCCCGCTACTAGTATTAGAAAATTTTATTCCCGCTAAAACTGTACATAGGAAATTAGGAATGTCTTTGGAAATAAAATTCCTGCTCAATTGTTGTTGTAGCCACCAATGAGCAAGTGTGCATATATTCATGGGACACGAATAATAGTTGTAGAAAATTCCCACTTAGTTATATGCTATGTTTTCTTCTATGAAACAATCACAATTAAAAAAATAATTTTTGAACAATTGTGCCCACAAAGGGCAAAAATAGTGGATGTGTTATTGTGAAGTTTAGTCCCATTATTTCAGTTTTTGCAGACGGGTTGTACGGTGGGACCATCAGAGCTAACAAGGCACCATCAATTGTGTCTTTAGTTCTCACAAAGGACAGAATACTGCACCATCAACTTACACACCTAATCGCTACCCTCTTTCTATAAAACCCACCGCTAAACTTCCCCACCACTCTAACTTCAAACCCGTCACTCATCCTCTCTCCCTCTCGCTCCCTCTTTCTCTGAGTGTGAAAAAGAAATCAAGATTTGGGTCTGAGCCTCAGCTTGACCTATTCTCAGGTTTCTACTTTACATTTTCTATATATAGAATCAATCTGCATGTGCCTTATAATTTCAGATTGGACTTTTCCCACCATTTTTCTCTCTACTTTCTACCCAACCAGCACCCTTAAACCCCTTTGCTTCTTTCTTCATCTCTTTTTTTCCATTTTTCCTTTGTTTTATTTTTGACATTTTTACAAATGCATCTTTTGTGTTTATTCAATGTCTCTCTTTCATTTGGACAAATAATATGATTGTGATCTGACATGCAGATCCAAACTCCAACTCAGACATCTGCCGCGGGGCATCCACATGAACTAATTGCCCTCCACCAGAGACTAAGAAGATGAAGCTAGTGTGTGTCGTCCATGAACATATTTTTTTATTACACAATGTCGTTGGTTCAAATATATACCAAGAAGTAGAATGGTAGATCTCTTCCCTAAGCATTGTCGAGGAGCTTTGAAAAGAAGTGGTTAAATTTTTATGGAATGTGGTAGCCAATTCTTTAAATGTAGATTCATGTAATATTATTTCGGTATGGTAGGAGGTTTCCTGTAAACCCATATCAAAATTAATTAGTAAATTAATCAAATCATATTAATTCTTCGAATCGATAAATAATAATGGAGAAGTACTTAACGTACAATTTGAATAACTCAGCGGCCGTGCACCATATTAATATTACAAGCAAGGTGGTAATAGAAAAGTGAGAAAGGAAGGTCACGAAATTGTACTCGACCACCTCAAAAAGAAACCAGAACACAAAAGCACATTTGTATTTTCAATAAAATGATAGGACCTATTTCAAAAACGCTTTAATAACCGAGCCTGGTCCTGCTCCCGTCTGATAAATCAACAGAAGTTCCGAGAATGCCCAGTCATACCTCTACCTCTAGATCATCCCTGATCATCGTGTAACGGCAGGACGAGTCAATAAAATCAATAAATGTGTGAGTGGACAAAAATAAGTATTTGCAAATATATTTTGAAAGTAAAATTTCCTCTCCAGATATTAAACATGCACACATATAGTAAAACATACGTAACTTCATTTCAATTCAATGCACATAATAAAACCATATGTGGGAACCACAAATCATCAAAAGCCCGCGACCTACATTTCCTTGAAATCTTCGTTCATCAATCATATCATAAAACATAGACACAATTATTAATAACCAATCCAAAATTAATCAGCAACTCCCCGAGCATCGCCCGTCTAAGAAACATCCGGGGTTTCAGCTGTAATGACCCGAACCAAGAGATAACGTAAAATAAGGAAAATGACGATTTTTCCCTTAAAAATGTTCGAAAAGAAGAAAAATAACCATTTTTACCCAAAGTCAAAGGGTTGACTTTTTGACCAAGGTCAAAGTGTTGACTTTCTTATTGGAACCTGTCCGGGATAAATCAAGAAGACTGTTATGAAGGTCTCAACCTCCCGAGTGCCTAGACAAGTGGCATGCCAAAATCAGAAGTCGAATAAAATAGTTATGGGTCAAGAATGGTGAAGGGCATTACGGTAATTTTAATGCAAAAGGGCAATTTGGTAATTTTGGAATTAGGCATGTGAAAAATATGGGAAAATCCTAAGAATTATAGATTTTTATTTCCCACTCTTGGCCACCGAATTAATAGGTTATTTATGTGTGTGTTAGGAGTCGGTGGAGGGAGGCGGAAATACTATCAAACCCAAAACCATTTCGTGAAAAAAAAAGAGAAATAGAGAGGAGAGGAAAGCAAATAGAAGTAGAGGAAAGAAAGTGAGAAGAAGAGGAAGCTGGAAAGAAGATGGGGAAAGCTTGAGAAAACAATGAAGATGGTGTAGTGATCCGAGAGGGGTGCTTACATCGGGTTTCTATTTTTGGGCCAAGGAGTTTGAAACTAGTTGCCCCAATAGCTGTCTAGGGGTCGTACGATGATGACTGAGGTGGGAGTTGTGAGTTTCGGACGTTGGAAACCTCTGATCAGTATTCGGATTCCATCGTCACAAAATTGGGAGTTCCAGCCTACGACCAAGAGGTAAGTTTTCCTATTTCTAAGGTTACATATCGAATTAGGGGATTGATTAGAAGTGTTTAGATGTTGGAATTGAGAAAAATGGATAAAAATGATGGGTTTTAGAACCGGGTTGCGATGCGGGTCGGGTGACCCGATTAGCAGATAAACGGGTCGTCGTCTGAAGGAAGACGATGACACTGCTCATAGCGCGTGAGCTGTACGCTCAGAGACTCATGGCCGCGCGTGCGGCCTCTGATGGCTAGTCGATCAACATGAAACATTTTTATTTTATTTTTTGAGTTTTATGATATAACTTTTGAAATTTTTGGACACTGTTTGGTCGTAGTTCTAACTATGTAATGGATTTTTTAAATAATTTAGATATTCCCTAATTATTTTTTAATTATGGAAAATTGCTGGTATATTATATTGATTAAATATGTGGTTATACATGAGTATTGATATGCTTAAGTAAGCCTAAAATGATATAAAAGGGTTGTGTTAATAAATTTACATAAAAGATATGGTATGGCGTAAGCTGTGGATTAAACATGATTTAAAGAATCATAAGCATTTAAAAGACCTTTAGTGCTACAATTCTACAATGAGTTAATTGTCGAGGGTAAATTAGTAATTCCACCACTTCCGGGGAGTGTGGGTGGTAACCTCGCGTGGTGGAATTAATTTGGTATAATTTAAGGCTTAGAGCCGAGAAGGAAATTGAAAAAAAAAAAAATCCCTTGTCCGACAAGAGGTGGTTGGAAGGGAATAGTACCGGTCTGGTTCTCCTTGAAATTTGCGACGGACCCTGTCAATTTGGTATCAGAGCACATGATCTGGATATTTGATCTAGAAATTTGAATCGTGCATTATAATTCTTCTATTCCACATGATTAATATTACAATGAAGGGATTTGATTTTAATAAATTTGATTAATCATTAAATACGTTTTTGTGGTTGAACTGAAATTCGATTCGGAATTTAGTTGGACTAAGTTTCGATTTGGAGATGTGAAATAGGATTATTGAAGGATTTCTGTGATAACAATTTGAGAATGTAAAATGGATCTTGAATATAACTGTTTGAGGCTTTTATGACAAATAAGTTGAAGTCCAGAGTTCAAAATACAGGAAATACTACTAAATTTTTTTCTGAAAACGTGTTGTTATAATTGGTTTTATGCACATTTTACGAAGTCTTGTGAACAAAGGGCGTTTTGGGTATCAATTCGGAAAATACGTTTTCTGAAAATATTCATAAATCGTGATGGAATAAATGTTTGGTTGAAAAATTGGACTTGGAAAAAAAAAGATAATATATACTTTATATGGCACGACGATTTTCAGGACTTTTAACTTGTTTTATGATTTAGGAATTCAAATGAATATTGAGAATATAGTTATGAAGTTTGGTGTAAATGTGATTTCGGTGTAAAAGAAGCTTAAAATCAATTGAGTATGATTGCCTCATGATTACCCAATAATGTTTTTGGAGTTATGATGTTCACATAATATATTAACGGGATAATATATGATGAAGAATACATGATATTCACTGGCGATGATGATGATGTTGATAATATGACATGATGTTATATATCGAACGATATATATATGATGATGGTTATGATATGACATGATGATAATGTGATGATATTGTGATTGTCGATTGGTATATGTTGCTTGGTATGACATTCTTGTGTTTTGGACAGGTGATGAACGGTCTCGGACGTCGAGGTAATGCTCCGTAGTTCCCGAGATCGGTATTGTGATGGGAAGTCTCAAACGTGTAGGTAATGCTCCGTAGTTCCTGAGACTGATATTATGAGGGGAAGTCTCGGACGTGGAGGTAATGTTCCGTAATTCCCGAGACTTGTGGATAGTCTCAGACGTCGAGGTAATGCTCCGTAGTTCCTGCGACTGGGACCGTAACTTAGACATCGAGGTAATGCTCCGTAATTCCTGAGCTGGTTCACACTCGAATGTCGAGGTAATGCTCTGTAGTTCCTGAGTGATGTATGTACCATTAGAATGAATATGATCCTAGGAAAAAAAAATTTAAATGGTGTGTGATATATGATGACTTGGACGTTGAGTCTGGGACCCCGATTCTTGAGTAAGTATACGGCATGCCTATTAACAAATGAACTTGTGAGGTGATAACATGGTATTTGTCCATTGCTAATGAATTGATTGTATGAGCATATGTGGTATGCTGATAATTGTTATCGGTGATTGATAGCATGTAGCATTACTATGTGGGCTGAGACGACCCACCCCCAATCCCCCGGGATTAAGGGCTAAGTCATGCTCCCGTCTAACTTACGAGTGACACGAAGGCTAAACCGACGTCCAACCTCCATGTAACATGTAAGCCGGACAAAGGATTTCCAAAATGAACCGTCCATAAGTACCAGACTTTCCAGAGCGAACAGAATCTAATGTAGATCGCGTGTGTGATGTCTCCGTCTCTCTCTACCAACAACCCACACCACAACAACCTAGAGGGTATCGAAAACACAAAAGACTGTGAGTGGACAAAAATAAAGAACATATTCTGAAAACAGATTATAGAAAAGTACATTTATACCCTCCACGCAAATACCAATGCATGCATATGAAAACTAATTCACAAAACCATTTCATATCCAAAACCATCAATGAAAACCAGAATCGTTTCTTTCCTCAAATCCGAAATTCAAATCCAGGGCCTCAGCCCAAAATCATAAATCCTCATCAAGTACCGGAACTCTACCCAAAACTCATCAAATCCAAATCATCCGGGCCATTGCCCAAAACATCTGAAAATCAGTGAAAAACATCAATCATTCAAGTTGCTGGATCTCAAGTGCGCCCGAGTCTTTAAACTCAAAACCATGCGCATAATCAGGCCTTCTCGGGATATCAACGAGTCATTAAACTCAAAACACAATCAACAGACCTCGAGGGATATCACAATAACCGAATCTTTAAACTCAAAACATATCAATCCAGGGCCCTCCTCCGTCAATCAACCGAGTCTTCAAACTCAAAACCAGATCTAGCCGTTTTCTTTTTCCGGGTCTTTAAACCCAAAACCAAGTGAAAACCATAGAAAATCCATATCCGAATTCGCAGTAATGATTCCGTAAGCCGGCATCCGGAACCATCATCCCGAACCCAAATACAGAATTTCTCTTTCAAGTTTCAAAACCGAATCAAGAATCATCTTTCCAAAATCCGATTCCAAAACCGAAATCTCGTTTATCGAAATCACATGAACATAGCTTCAAGCCCGAAATCAATTTCTCGAAATCCATTTTAAATCATTGAAATCAAATCATATTTCAAATCCCAAAATCATCAAAACCACGATCAAATCACAATATAAATCGGAAACTAGTAAAACGTGCAAATACATAATAATCTCGAAATACATGCACAACTGTAAATCATCATGGTCATAATCATAAACATAGAATCACATATGGAAAACATATAAAAACATATATGCATGCATCATAAGTTTGAAAGAAAAGTCCACTCACAGACCATTCACATTGTCGCCTCGATACGCGTGCACTTATGCCGTTCCTGGCCAATCCACTGTCACCGGCTTTCCCAAACCTGTCCAAATCCCATAATAAGGTCACTAACTACTTCACAATGGTTCTACTAAAGCCCCGTAATTTTCCAGAATTTTTCACTATTTCTAAACGTGCCCTAAAACCTTCGGACATCCCGAAACATATCGAGATGACGTCCGATCGACTCGAAACCAGTGTCAAAATGTTCGTTACATCGAATAATTTAAAAGTACTATTGGAACCACCCTAAAAAACCGTGCCACTTTCCCACCCGCGCCGCCCAAAGGGGCTGCGCGTGGGTCTCACGCGCTGCTACAGTGTCGTCTTCAACCTCTGTCCAATCTGGTCTGAACCGGTTCGAGCCGGCTCAGTTCGACCAAACTGGCGCCGACGGTTTTCCACGATTTTCCCATCTTTTTCATTCGTTTTAATCCCCATAGCTTCGTCCTCTTCATCCTAATCGATCTAACTAAGAAAACATGAACTTAAAGCGTGTTTCTTACCTTCCAAAATCAAAGTACGATTTCTAATTTTCCTCCTCCATGTCTTAGAGACTCAGGCCACCTCTTTCCTTGCTTCTGCTCCCAACACTTCCTGGAACCCCTAGAAACATCTTCCAATCGTCACAACCTCTCAATAGCCATTAATTCTCAACTTACCATAATCGATTTCAAACTAAGCTTCTCGAGAAAATGACCTTACCTCCACCGTCGCCCTCTGCTGTGGCCACCACCAGTTTCACCTCATCACCCTTAGAATTTTTGAAAAACAAACCAATAGCAAAGGATCATGTTTGAAGGTATTGGAATTCCATGGTTCTTTCGGGTTTTTCCCCGCACTCTATTTCTCTATTCCTCCCAAAATCCACGGCCACCGTCCACGGCGGTGGCACCACCACTCCTGTCTCATCTCAACACTCCGCTTCCCTTCACATAACACTCACAACTAATGAAGATCACAGGGTTTATCTGGGTTTTTTTCACGGTTCCCCTGCTCTGTTTTCTCTCATGGCCAAACCGTGCAAACAAACCTCCCCATTTTTTAAAACTGATTAAGTTGGCTGAGAAAGGTTCCATAGCCCTCTAGAGATGGGACATGTGTCCCAATCACATTAAACCACCATTCCAAGGCAGCCAAGTGTCCACTTAGTACTGGGCACAAATCCCAATGCATTAGAATGACCAAAATGCCCCTGCCTTCACAAATTACCATTTTGCCCTTTAGGCATTTAGACCAAAACCCGAACCAACCGATGTCCAATGATAGTGTGCCGCCTGTTATTATACTCAGGGGATCGAGACCTACCTAACAGTCGTCGAATTACATGAAAATAACTTGTCATCTAAAAAGTCAACTATTTGCCCTATTTCAACAAAATTACCAAAATACCCTCAAACTTCCGAACGTCATAACTTCCTCCTTGGATGTCGGAATCCGACGTGCCACTTGTCTATGAACTCGTGACGTCCCGAACTACGTCACAGTCATTGGTCAATGTCCATTTGACCATCGAACTAAAAGTCAACCTTTTTGCCCATTCTAGGGGAAAAACCGTCATTTCGCACCGTCCGTCCGAAAACATCCAACTAATCATCGATTAACTTCACTATTCTGTCATTAACCACTAAGCTAATCCAGGTTTCTAGGACGGGTCGTTACAATCTCCCCCCTTAAAGAATTTCGTCCCCGAAATTCCGAATCTCGTGCGATCGCAACTTACTAGGGGAAATCCAACTGATCTCACACCTGGTCTCCTACCCGGCGTCCTTCACCTGCCAATCCAACTTATCCTGACAGCTCCCAAACTGTCTCCCCAACTCGACCAAGTGAACCAACTCAACCGACTTTCGGTTCATCTGATGAACATCTCATTCTCACCGAGGTCATCACGTTCCAACTCATATCTGTGATACTTTTAACGTCACACCAGACGACACTCACGACTCGACTGTAACGCCCCGAACTTTTATAAATAATATTTTAATATGAAATGACCATTTTGCCCTTAGGGAAGGGAAAAATTTTACTTTTGGCCCTGGAACTATTTTGGACTTGGAACCATGACCGTGACGTAGATCGGGACGTCACGAGTTCATAGACAGGCGGCACGCTGAAATCGGACTTCTTACGTGAAAGTTATGGTCTCGGAAGCGAAAAATGGCTATTTTGCGCCTCGAAAACCGTGTTAATTAATTAATTACTGAGTGGTTGGAAAGTAGTTAAGGGACACTTGGATGAGTGGCAAGAGTCACTCTTCCGTTAGCTAGGGTTTAGTTTGGGGTTCATTGATTGGCCATATATATTTTAAGTCTTACCTCTCTCCTCACTCCATTCGTCTGTCTCAATTTTATTTCAAACACACAAATTTCCCCCACCCATGTTAACTGCACTAAACCTCCCTCAGCCATAACCGAGAACCACCCAAACTCGACCACCCTGTGACACCACCATGACCAGCTGAGAGAAAGGGGGACTGAGGGACTCACCTGAGCAAGCAGACGACATCGTAGGGAGGAGAGACCACGGCTGAGACGGCGGAGAGGTAAGCATCCTTCGAACCCTAAACCGTGTTTGCAACCCAGAAATGGAAGTTGGGTTTCCAACGTTTGTTTTCAATTTCTAATGACTCTAATGGCTTCTAGGGACTGAGAAGAGCTTATAGGATTTGGTTTCGAGACCAGTAGTGACTGGACCGGCAAGATAACGGTGACAGAAAACAGGCTTACTGTTCATCGAGGTAAACCTTCAGATCTAGCCCATGTTTGATGTTTTTGATTAGCTAGAACCATAGAGGGGAATCAGACGAGCATTTAGAGATAAACTAGGACTAAAATGGTTAAGAAATGAACAAATGATGGCCGGGGCAAGTCGCGGGTCTGAACGACCCGGTTGCAGACAATGGGGTCGACCCGTCGCGAGGTAGGGGTGATGACGTGGAATTGTCAGACCTGTCAGAGTACGTGGCCCAACCAACATCCGACACATGTCACATGTCAGTGCACAGTCAGCACTGATATGTCAGTGACGTGGCCTAATCAGGGGCTGCCACGTGTCACTGACATGTCAGTGACGTGGACCAGTGCAGTGCTGACACGTGGCACTGACAGAGCCATGACATGTCAGACCTGACAGTTGTCAAATGACGTCAGCAATGACGTCATGCTGACGTCATCGGTTACTGTTCCAGCGTTGACCGGCGCGTGAGGGCGCGTGTGAACAATGTTTTCAGTGGGACCACCACCATTCTTTAGGTTTCGACGATTCGGATCCAATGTCGGTGGTTCCGGGTCGATCGGAGATTGGTAAGTGGGTCAAAATAGGGTTTATTTCCTCAGGAAGTGCGTTCGGGCGGCTTTCTCTGGCCGGTTTCAGTCTAAGGTTTCATGGTTGAATATTAGGGACTTCTAGTGACCTTTTCGTGTACTTTGGACATGATAGGAATCGTACAATAGTACCAAGACAGGGTTATACGTTCGGATTTGCAGCAGGATTGTACTGTGAGTAGGCCTTTGATTTCATTAAACCCTTGCATGCATAATTGTTTTCACTTATATATATATATGGTTGGTTTAAACAAAAGCATCTGATTATCTTGAGTTATTACCATGGCACGATTTACGATGTTTGGGCATGAGACCCGTCTGGTTAATTTAAGCGTTGTTTTGAGTTATATATATATATATATATATGAGGATATCGATGACTATCTTTAGTACTGCACTGTATAGATCTAACCGTGTGATACAATCTCCTCCGGACGTGGGTACCCCAGAGTGGTCACGAAGCAATGCCTGCGAGGGGTCATTCTACGGAGGGACCAGACCGTAGGGTGACTCAGGAGCAGGATTGCTATTATTGGACATCTGGGACGTCAGGCATCTGGGATGCCATACCCGGTCAGGGGCTCGGGGTTTGAATTCGAGATTGAGACCCCGAGTGGCACGCGTAGCATTGGGACTGTGACCTTATTAGATGTCTGGGACGTCAGACATCTGGGATGTCAGGGTTGGGATGTATAGTGCAGTGACTAAGGTTATGATTATGTTATATTATGTTGCTTATGCTTATTTGATATGATATTACGGTTTTGATACTAATGCAAGCATGTTTGGAAAACGGAGGGGTAAAACTATATGCTTTATAATTGATGAACTGTTTTATAAACTTGAGTTTCGTCCCACTCACCCTTATTGTTTTATTGACCCCTCCAGGTCGTGCTACTGAGGCAGAAGAGGATCCCGAGGCAGAGGCATAGGTTTACGTTGCGCACCTGAGCCCCACTGCTGGGTAGGTTAGCACGTAGAGTATTTTAGGGTCGTGCTCAATAACTTGTATTGGAAACTATCCCTTGTCTGACACTCTTTGTATTCGGATGTTATGTATGACTTTAATTTAGATATTTATGCTTTTGAGTTTCTTTAAGGGTAAGATTGGTATGTCTTATTCGGGTGTCAGACGGGAGTAGGGCACGTCCCCGTGGTCCCAGGGAGGATCGGGGCGGGTCCTGTCAAATTGTCAGGACCCGACCCTCCTCAGTTAGGACCCGACTCATCTAGCACCATATTGTCCGCTTTGGGCCTCGCCCTCACAGTTTTGTTTTCGGGAGCTCATGGTGCAACTTCCTAGGGGGTAACCCATCATGGAATTGCACCAGCCTCAACTCACTTAACTTTGGGGTTCCAATCCCCCCCAAAGCCACTTGAGCTCCCAAAAGGCCTAGTGCTAGATAGGTGTGTGCCTACACCTTTAAGGTACATCACCATCCTCTCCCAGACCATTCCCCCTCGCAGGAATGTGGGATTGTTCACCGTTCCATCCAGGACACGGGTCTTACATCGACCAACACTAGGTACACCACAACACTACTGTTATCAGTCTCATCATCCTTGATCCTTTTTCGAGTCAAGCGTACCTCGTACCAACACGTTAGTACATCGTGCGAGTTTGCCGCCAACAGGTACAAATCTCAAGTACACCAATTCACAAGACGACATCTGCCGACCTCGGTACTCTCAAGCATCAATACCTATTCAATGTCCGTTTACTTCCATCAGCGATTTGCACCGACCTCGCCGGAGTCACAACGTACCCGCTCACACCACTAACTCAACCAATCCTCTCACCAGTGGTTCCACTAACCACCATCACCGTCAACTTGTGGGAACACCTACTACGTCCCACATTACCTATTTGCAACCGGACCCTATCACATACCTGTTTAATCGTGATCACACATCTCAATCTCAGGGTCCAACCAGCCCCTCATGGCTCTGAGTATCCAGCTCACATCAATACTGACTCCTAGCAACCAGTCAGATCACTCAGGATCACTCGAATTCAGTCCATATCTCAATCGTTCAATCACATCGAAACTGTTCCGATTCACCAAGACAATCCACAAAATCCCTCGGCACCAAGCCGGTTACCAACACCTCTATCAGAACATCACGATACTCGTCTGATCACATCGGAACATATCTCAAGTACATGCACCAATCACCACCAACCAGAACCACGTTGCATACCACCAAACACACGCAAAGCCAATCCCACGAACTTTGAATAAAACGAATATATTTTAGAATACCTCAAATGCAGCTCGTAGAGTATATCCTCACGTACTTCTAACGGTCATTCTACGGTACGTCCACTAATCAACCACGTCGGCATCAGCCACGCTATACGACACCTAAAATCCAACCAACAACAACGTACTGTACCCGTCACCCTCATAGTGAAATCTCCAGGGCACACAAACTTCCTCGTAACTATACTGATTACGACCTGCCAACAGGCCAAATACGCTTCACTTTTGCAGTCCGTCGGTCGAATCCTACCACTAAGCTGAACTACAAGGCTTCCGAGAAAATCCAACTCAAGTCTCTTCCGAGTCTTCAGGTCTCCTGGGTCTCCCGACCAATACGAAATCCAATCACATCTCAACCACGTACACAGGGTAGACCCATCACTAGGTCCAAGCTAAAACCCAAACGTATGCTAGACGCACCACACACGTCCTGCATAACTCCAAGGTGATCAAAATATCCATCCACTTTTATGCCTGCAAGACAGAGCAATCTCCTCAGCTATATGTCCAACATATCCAACCTCTGTCTTGCCTAAAATCCTCCTGTTCCACAACTACTCACTTCTTGAGCCAGAAGCGATCCAGTCTTGATCCACTCACTCCTAAGTGGATCCCACGTCTCGTCCATACAACTCTTACCATCAGACCATCACATCGAATTAAATCAATCCAGAATACCACACGTCTGGATTGTGGGTTCTCTTCAATACCCTCATATCGATAAGTTATAGTCACTCCTTCTCCGCTTCCTTCCGTCATCCTTCAACGGAACACACAATGGTCCTCAACCATGTCATCACAAGTCATTTTAACTCAATCCATCTAAACACGATCCCCTGACACTTGCCACACAGGCCACACCCGACGTCACCAAGTACTCTTCCTACTCCTGAACACCGCCACACGTGTCTTAGATCAAGGGGGTCACAATTCCTGAAGTGCCTTCACCGAGTCACGCAAATCGACTCCAGAGTATCCATCTCTCATACTCGACATCTAACACCAACTTGGAATCAACACACATCTCCTCGTCTAAACTACAACATCTCCTGATTCCAAGATTCCAAACATGGAACTAAATCCGCAACACGAATACCATCATTGGACCAATCGTCCAGACGTCAACTACGCTACACTTAGGCGATTCACAACTCTTTCGGATCACCACCACGTGTCCGTAACCAAACCAACTCACCGACCAACTCGCATGGCGGTTATCCCTGTTTATGCACATCCAAAAGGATGTCAATCATCACTCCTTCTGATGATCGCATTCTAACCTTTCCAAGGTTCAACCCCGAGCACCACTATCATACTCATACCCAACTCTCAGGACCACAATCAACGAGCACTCACCTCGGACTCCTCAATCACTATCCTCGAGGTCGTCAATCCCTAGTCCCGATGAGTCACCAAGTACCAGCCTCTGCATCACCACATACCAACCCCGGCCTTTGCCGATACAACCAACATCTGCTACCTCATTCGTTGCATCCTGCGGTAGCTACGAAAACTGACTCACTCATGGTCAACCCTACCATACCAACCTAACTCGATTCAACACGAAGCATAGGTCTACCACGTTTCCGCTGCGCTACTCTGATCAAACTAATGGTATCCTGACCGTTCGTCCCAAACATAACCTACCAAGGGTCGTCACACGAAATCCTACCTTAATCATCTCAAATACATGCATACATTTTTCAATATTATAAATGCACCGAACAACGGTCATAAAAACTTATAATACGATTCACCTTATATTATTGATTTTAATGTGTGTCAAACATTTAAATCTCTTCAACCCTATTCTAAGTGCACCGAACAACGGTCATAAACACTTAGCGTTAAATTGAAGGTTAAGCACTAAAACATATGAAGTAGATGAAATTCAAAAAGTAAAACACATGGAGATTATATTCACATTTACAAATGTTAGAAAGAAAATACCAACACATATATTGAATTATAAGTAAACCGAAACAATAACAAGAATTTAAGTAAAGGGAAGAAAGTTACACTTTCGGAATCCAAGAACAGCGTGTGATTCCGAAATTGGATGGAAACAATGGAATGTTATTCATAAGGAACACCGAACAGCGGCTAGAACCTTATGAAGATGGAGGATAAAACATAAGAATACGGACTTAAATTCTAGAATTATTTCGGAAATACTTTGCCTAGGTATTTCTTAAGAAAGCATAAAAATGTATTTAAGAGATCTCAAAGAAAAATCACAAGAACAAAGTAAAGAAGAAATGAAATTAAGAAATAACATAAATTATAACATAAATTAAGAATAAGAATTTAAAAGAAAGTTAATTAAATAAAAGAAATTACAAGAAGTTAATATGGTCCCCAAAAATAAATAACAAAAAGAAAGAAAAATAACTAAAGGAAGAGAAGAATTAGAGAGAAAAAATAAGAACTTAAACTAGAAAGAGAAGCAAAATGGGACAAAATGGGGACCCTTGTTACATGAAATGAACCCCTATTTATAGGGAGAAAAAACTACCAAAAATAAAATAAAAATTATAAATAAATAAATAAAAGTGAAATGATGAATAATGATGATTTTAGGGATGATTGGAACAAATTTGATGGCTAGAAAAAGGCAGAAAATGCAGAAAATCCGAAAAGAGACTGAAAAAAATGGAGCAGTTGAGGAGTTGTTGGATGGTTGCTGAAATGGAAGGATGGGACTCGGCATGTGCAGGCTGACAGGATTTGGTGGCTTCGGCAGGGCATGCAGGTGGAACAATTGAGGAAATCGGTAGGCGCGAGCTGGGCAAGGACTTTCGGGCCACGCGCGCCGAGCGAAAGAAGGGCACCTCGGCCAGCACCTGTCGACGGGTCTGAGGGGCTTGAGGAAGGAAATGAGGCGGGCCTGGGCCGGATTTTGGGCCTGAGGCGTACTGGGCTCGCCTGGGCTGCTTGGTTCGTTCATGGGCTGGGTCACGTGGGCCGGCGGGCTGAGTTGTGCAGGAAAAAGGCTGCACAAACAAAAAGATTTGGGCTGAAATAAAATCTGAATTTTGGGCTTTACAAAAATAATGATAATTAATAATATAATTCAATCGAATTTCGTCCATAATTTATTCGTTATAATTCCGATCGGGACGATTCTTTCGCCAAAACGCTCCAAATTACAAACTTTATTTATTTAAACAAAAATATCACAAAAAAAATTATTTTATCTAATTATTTACTATTTTAATATTAAAAGTCAAGTATAAGGGTATAAAATAATATAAAATAATGTTTATTTGAGGACCTATCAAATACCCCCACACTTAAACTTTGTTAGTCCCTAGAAAATACTAAAATTAAACTACGAATTCAAAACAAGTAAACTCTTAACCATATGTCTCAATATTTCATTATTATCATGGCATCAAAGATTTTCACTTAAATCAATTAAGCAGATGGAATTCAAGAGTTAATACATTGTAACAAAATATTTTAACAAGTAAGATAATGAGTAAATATGGTGAAATGGATCTCAATTTGAATAAAACAAGTATGAATCAACTCACAAGGATATGCACTCATAAATTCACTCAATTTTGTAAGGGTTTGTGTTTGCACTCAAAATATGTGAGAAAAATGCTCACATAATAGAAATGAAGTACTTTTGCAAAATTTCAAACAAACACCTCATGATAAAAACTAAACATACTTGCACAAATGAACCAAAACCATAAGCTTACTCAAGTGATTGACTCCACTAATCAAAATTTACTATCTTAAGGATCATAAGGTCTTTACGAAGGTTGTAATGAGGCTAAGTTTAGAGGTAAGGAATATATAGGACAAGTGGTGCTCAAATTCATTCCAAGACTCAAAATATTCCCAAAACATAACATAACTTCCCAACCTTAGTGCAATGATATCATGAATTCATCCCTTCGAACATAGAGCAAATTTCATCATGTTGGCTCTCAAATTCATTCTTTGTGTTGGATTTACAAATATAAAGGACTTAACTCAAACATTACATAATCAAACTTTATTACCTTGATAGAAACTCAATACATTTTTTTCTTCTTTTTTTTTTCTTCATATATCAAGATAATAACATGTGTCAAAAATATAACAAGGTTTGAGTAAGTAAATCCATATACATAAAGTCTTCAAAACATCATCAATTTCTCTTCACACAATCTTTATGTCTTCAACCGAGTCCTTGGAACAAGGGTGAAAGATGTCTATACTAAGCTCAAGTGTTTAGATAATCATGGTGATGAAAGAAAGGCTTAATGTAGGCTCAAATGGGTTAAAACTAAGGGGGTCGCAACTTGTGCGCACAAAATAGGGAACATGGATGTTTGAATTTGTGGTGTTAACCCTAATGCCTTAATCATTTCCAAAATCAGAGAGTTTATTGACTTAAAAGCTTTGAAAGTCACCTAGAATACGTTCTAGTACTCTAGAGTCCATTAAGATCTATTGCAAGTAGTTATGAGGCATATGTATATCAATTTAAACAAAGAACTTATGAATCACTCATCAAAGATGTATATACGGTTCTAAAGCTCACATAAGGTTCAAATGATTCATACTTATCTTAACATGCGCGTATATGTACCAATTTACATGCATTATCTACAAGTTATAACACTTAATCACAAAATATTACCAAACGAATTCAAGTTATAGTGATCATCTTAAGCCATAACATATTCATTTTTGTTCATTTATATCATTGATAAGTTAAAGGGCAACTTAATACTCGTAAAAACACTAAGTTAAAACAAAAAACTTTAAGAAAGCAATAAACAATTTTTTTATTTGATTTTATAATTTTTTTAAAACAATTTTATTGCACAATTAAAATTGTAAACCACTCCCCCACACTTAAATTCTACATTGTCCTCAATGTAAGAAAATAAAAAGTAATTGAACATAGAATCAAAGTACGGAAGAGGATTTACGAAAATAACGCAAGAAAATAATAAATAAACAAAATAAATGAGAGTGAAGGGTAGAAAAGATAGCAAATCTGCGGTGATAACTCCTTCACATCCCGGGAATATATTGGGTTGCCTCCCAACAAACGCTTGAAGTTTAACGTCCATCCAGCCTAGACAGAGATGCACATTAGTAAGTAATGCAAATTTAAGTTAAGGATGCAAGTTAAATGAAGGATGTAAGTTAGTTAAACTAAAGATGCAAATAAAATTTGTCATGACAAATAATGTAAGTTAAGATATAAACAATATTTACATGTTGGGGGAAGTCAAAGATATATATAGTTCACATAGATTCAAAGTTTAGATGGAGACTTATAAGTCCGTGCGGCCCAAGTAAATATCTTGGATTAATTCAACTGTTTGGGCAAGTTCAAAAGTGACCAGGTTAGAAAGAATAAACAAAAGAGGCAGGGCTAATTTCGAGACATCCCGAGGCTTAAACTCCATTGATGTCCCTTTCTTAGACCCAAAACCCGTTATGAGTACCGTCTCTTGTCCTAGACATCACCCTCAAAAATTTCTTACTCCAGAGGAATTAAGATAACTCAAGTGTTAACAATCACCGTAGGTGAGGGTTAACAAAAGAGTCTTCACCGATTAAAGATCAAAATCTAAACTTCGAAGTACAAGTGAGCTACATATAGCCGAGACTAATGCATGAATGCACGAATTATTTACAAGTACGTTTTTATGCACAATTTAAAAATATAACATCACAATTTACATATGCACAATTTATACAAGTTATGAACAATTATGAATAAAAAGACAAAGATGTACAAATAAATCCATAAATAATATGCAACTTAAATAAATACATCCACAAATAAAATCAAATAAACACGTAATATACAACTTAGGAACTAGTATAAACAAATAAGTATGAATTAACACTAACATGAAGCCAAAACTAAAGAAAGTTGGAGAGTAAATATATATATTTAAATTTTTTTAATTAATTTTTTTTCGGAATTTAATAAGTAAATAAATGAAATAATTTTTTTTAAAAAAGTTTTTTTTTAAACGAATTTTATGTTTTTTTTTACAAAAACAAATAAGAATAAATAAAAGTAAAAATAAGGAAAAATGAACATGTACCATATGCATTTATGAACAATTAAAAAGAATGAACATTATGTACAAGTATGAACAAAAATAATATGATGAGTAAAAGAATTATAAACAAACATAAATGAAAGTTAATTATGAACAAGTATGTATAAGAATCAACAAGTAAAATAAAAATTGAAATTTACATAAACAATTATAATATGAACAAGTATATAAAAAAAAATTATGAACATTTATGAACAAATATAAAAAGAACAAGTAAAGTATGAACATTATAAACAAATGATATAAGAACAATTATAAGAACATGTACCCTATTTACCAATACTACAACTACACAAAAAGGGTTTAAATTGCATAACACCCGAATTATGTGTTTAATTTAATGCGTAGTTTGGGCGTTATCAATTTTTGGCGCCGTTGCCGGTGAAATTAGGGAACATTAATAATATGTTAGTTAAAAAGAATAATGAATAATCAAAGAATAAAGAATTAAATAATTAAATAATTAAACAATTAAATAATAAAGAATTAAAGAATAAATGAATTAAAGAATAAAAGAATAAAAATATTAATGAATCAATGAAATGAAGAATAAAAGAATAAAGAATTAAATGGGGGGTTTGTTAAGATTGTAATTATAAAATAAAGTAAACAAGTAAAAACAATTAAGAACTTAATTCTACTTCTACTTTAACTTTTGTGCAAGTGAACTTTCTTTAAACACATATTTTTACCAACACTCTAACATCATGCTCATATTGAATCAATCACGAAATCCTACCTTAATCATCTCAAATACATGCATACATTTTTCAATATTATAAATGCACCGAACAGCAGTCATAAACACTTATAATACGATTCACCTTATATTATTGATTTTAATGTGTGTCAAACATTTAAATCTCTTCAACCTTATTCTAAGTGCACCAAACAGCGGTCATAAACACTGAGCGTTAAATTGAAGGTTAAACACTAAAACATATGAAGTAGATGAAGTTCAAAAAGTAAAACACATGGAGATTGTATTCACATTTACAAATGTTAGAAAGAAAATACCAACACATATATTGAATTATAAGTAAACCGAAACAATAACAAGAATTTAAGTAAAGGGAAGAAAGTTACACTTTCGGAATCCAAGAACAGCTTGTGATTCCGAAAGTGGATGGAAACAATGGAATGTTATTCATAAGGAACACCGAACAGCGGCTAGAACCTTATGAAGATGGAGGATAAAACATAAGAATACGGACTTAAATTCCAGAATTATTTCGGAAATACTTTGCCTAGGTATTTCTTAAGAAAGCATAAAAATGTATTTAAGAGATCTCAAAGAAAAATCACAAGAACAAAGTAAAGAAGAAATGAAATTAAGAAATAACATAAATTATAACATAAATTAAGAATAAGAATTTAAAAGAAAGTTAATTAACAAAAAGAAACTACAAGAAGTTAATATGGTCCCCAAAAATAAATAACAAAAAGAAAGAAAAAGAACTAAAGGAAGAGAAGAATTAGAGAGAAAATATAAGAACTTAAACTAGAAAGAGAAGCAAAATGGGACAAAATGGGGACCCTTGTTACATGAAATGAACCCCTATTTATAGAGAGAAAAAGCTACCAAAAATAAATTAAAAATTACAAAAAAATAAATTAAAGTGAAATGATGAATACTGATGATTTTAGGGATGGTTGGAACATATTTGATGGCTGGGAAAAGGCAGAAAATGCAGAAAATCTGAAAAGAGACTGAAAAAATTGGAGCAGTTGAGGAGTTGTTGGATGGTTGCTGAAATGGAAGGATGGGACTCGGCATGTGCAGGCTAACAGAAGTTGGTGGCTTCGGCAGGGCATGCAGGTGGAGCAGTTGAGGAAATCGGTAGGCGCGAGCTGGGCTGGGCAAGGACTTTCGGGCCACGCGCGCCGAGCGAAAGAAGGACACCTCGGCCAGCACCTGTCGACGGATCTGAGCGGCTGGAGGAAGGAAATGAGGCGGGCCTGGGCCGGATTTTGGGCCTGAGGCGTATTGAGCTCGCCTGGGCTACTTGGTTCGTTCATGGGCTGGGTCACGTGGGCCGGTGGGCTGAGTTGTGCAGGAAAAGGGCTGCACAAACAAAAAGATTTGGGCTGAAATAAAATCTGAATTTTGGGCTTTACAAAAATAATGATAATTAATAATATAATTCAATCAAATTTCGTCCATAATTTATTCGTTGTAATTCCGATCGGGACGATTCTTTCGCCAAAACGCTCCAAATTACAAACTTTATTTATTTAAACAAAAATATCAAAAAATAAATTATTTTATCTAATTATTTATTATTTTAATATGAAAAGTCAAGTATAAGGGTATAAAATAATATAAAATAATGCTTATTTGAGGACCTATCAACATCCCCCGTAATCCAAAACTCTAAGCAACTCAATGCTCAACCAACGCCGCAGTCTCACTGGACTCATCCAGAGTCGTCCACCAACCATCCACTACCTCGACTGCACCTAGCAGCACCATCTCCAATCCTGCCGTAAATCGGGCCAATCGCATCAACTATCTAACCACAAACCCCAACTCACAGTTTCCAGACCAATCATTCCACAGGGTTCATCAAATCATCCTCATCATACGGGTTATCCAAACCCGCGACAGCCACTAGTTCACAACAACCTCCACTCGGGTCATCACACCCGGCTAAGACCATCCCTTATCGTAACTCTACACACCAACGTCAACCAGTAACCATTACTAGGGGGAATCCCTCAGTTTACCCCCGCAACTCAAGGCATCCAATGGCTCATAGCCGCACAAGTCCAATCTCAACCAAACTGACCAAAGGGTCACCAAAAGGTCATCCAGCCTAACAAGCCACCGTCAACCGGCCTCCTCGGCCGACGTGTACCCCCAGCGCAACAAGCTGTCATGAGACTCCACATGCTGACTAGTCGACCATCAATCGTATCTCACCATCCAGGTGAAGCAATCTAGCACACAGACGACCATCTATCGGTGCCACTCCATCTGACCTTAAAGGCCAACTGACTATCAAGCATAGCCAGCACTAAACACGCTATCCTTTCCAACCCAAAGCCGAAAAGTAACACATCCAATCGCGTATCGGGCAACGCATCACCCAGTCCCTCGTACTCTCGCCACTACCTAAGCCACTAGCTATTTCTCGCGTATCCAGGTTGATGACGCGCTGTTTCGCGTCGAGACATCACATCCACAGTATAATCACAGCACACAAGTCGACAAACCACCTATTCTGGAAGCCAATCCTCAAGCAAAGCGCACAAACCTGCTCTAATACCAATTTGACACGACCCACCCCTAATCCCCCATGATTAAGGGCTAACTCATGCTCCCGTCTAACTTACGCGTGACATGAAGTCTAAACTGACATCCAACCTCCATGTAACACGTAAGCCGGACAAGGGATTTCCAAAACGGACCGTCCATAAGTACTTGACTTTCCAGAGCGCGCAGAATCTACCGTGGATCTCGTGTGTGATGTCTCCGTCTCTCTCTACCTACAACTCACACCGCAACAACCTAGAGGGTATCAAAAATATAAAAGACTGTGAGTGGACAAAATAAAGAATATATTCTGAAAACAGATTATAGAAAAGTACATTTATACCCTCCACGCAAAAACCAATGCATGCATATGAAAACCAATTCACAAAACCATTTCATATCCAAAACCATCAATGAAAACCAGAATTGTTTCTTTCCTCAAATCCGCAATTCAAATCCAGGGCCTCAGCCCAAAATCATAAATCCTCATCAAGCATGGGAACTCTGCCAAAAACTCATCAAATCCAAATCATCTGGGCCATTGCCCAAAACATCTGAAAATCAGTGAAAAACCAGTGAAAAACATCAATCATGCAAGTTGCTGGATCTCAAGTGCGCCCAAGTCTTTAAACTCAAAACCATGTGCATAATCAGGCCTTCCCGGGATATCAACGAGTCTTTAAACTCAAAACACAATCAACAGGCCTCGTGGGATATCACAATAACTGAGTTTTTAAACTCAAAAAATATCAATCCAGGGCCCTTCCCCGTCAATCAACCGAGTCTTCAAACTCAAAACCAGATCTAGTCGTTTTCTTTTTCTGGGTCTTTAAACCCAAAACCAGTTTTCAACGGGTCTTTAAACCCAAAACCATGTGAAAACCATAGAAAATCCATATCCGAAATCGTAATAATGATTCCGTAAGCCGACATCGGGAACCATCATCCCAAACCCAAATCCAGAATTTCTTTTTCAAGTTTCAAAACCGAATCAAGAAACATCTTTCCAAAATCCGATTCTGAAACCAAAATTTCGTTTATCGAAATCACATGAACAGGACTCCAAGCCCGAAATCAATTCCTCGAAATCCATTTTAAATCATTGAAATCAAATCATATTTCAAATCCTAAAATCGTCAAAACCACGATCAAATCACAATATAAATCGGAAACTCGTAAAACGTGCAAATACATAATAATCTCGAAATACGTACAAAACCGTAAATCATCATGATCATAATCATAACCACAGAATCACGTATAGAAAACATATAAAAACATATATGCATGCATCATAAGTTTGAAAGCAAAGTCCACTCACAGACCATTCGCATTGTCACCTCGATACACGTGTACTTATGCCGTTCTAGGCTAATCCACTATCACCGACTTTCCCGAACCTGTCCAAATCCCATAATAAGGTCACTAACTACTTCACAATGCTTCTACTAAAGCCCCGTAATTTTCCCAAATTTTTAACTATTTTTAAACGAGCCCTAAAACCTTCGGACATCCCGAAACATATCAAGATGACGTCCAATCGACTCGAAAGCAGTGCCAAAAAGTTTGTTACATCGAATAATTTAAAAGTCATGATGGAACCATCCTCAAAAAGTGTGCCACACGCCCACACGTGCTGCTACAGTGTCGTCTTCAACCTCTGTCCAATCCGGTCTGAACCGGTTCGAACCGGCCTAGTTCGACCGAACTGGCGCAGGCGGGTTTCCACCATTTTTCCATCTTTTTCATTCGTTTTAATCCCCATAGCTTCCTCCTCTTCAGCCTAATCGATCTAACTAAGAAAACATGAACTTAAAGCGTGTTTCTTACCTTCCAAAATCAAAGTACGATTTTGAATTTTCCTCCTCCCTGTCTTCGAGACTCAAGCCACCTCCTTCCTTGCTTCTGCTCCCAACACTTCCTGGAACCCCTAGAAACACCTTCCAATCGTAACAACCGCTCAATAGCCATTAATTCTCAACTTACCATAATCGATTTCAAACTAAGCTTCTCGAGAAAATGACTTTACCTCCACCGTCGCTCTCTGCTGTGGCCACCACCAGTTTCACCTCATCACCCTTAGCATTTTTTAAGAACAAACCAATAACAAAGGATCATGTTTGAAGGTATTGGAATTCCATAGTTCTTTTGGGTTTTCCCCGCACTCTATTTCTCTGTTCCTCCTAAAATCCACGGCGTCGTCCACAACGGTGGCACCACCACTCGTGTCTCATCTCAACACTCCATTTCCCTTCACATAACACTCACAAATAATGAAGATCAAAGGGTTTATCTGGGTTGTTTTCACGGTTCCCCTGCTCTGTTTTCTCTCACGGCCAAACTGTGCAAACAAAACTCCCCATTTTTTCAAAACTGATTAAGTCGGCTGAGAAAGGTTCCATATCCCTCTAGAGATGGGACAAGTGTCCCAATCTCATTAAACCACCATTCCAAGGCAGTCAAGTGTCCACTTAGTACTGGGCACAGATCCCAATGCATTAGAATGACCAAAATGCCCCTGCCTTCACAAATTACCATTTTGCCCTTTAGGAATTTAGACCAAAACCTGAACCAGCCGACGTCCAATGATAGTGTGCTGCCTGTCATTATACTCAGGGGAGTGAGACCTACCTAACGGTCCTCGAATTACGTGAAAATAACTTGTGACCTAAAAAGTCAACCATTTGTTCTATTTTAACCAAATTACCAAAATACCCTCAAACTTCCGAACGTCATAACTTCCTCCTCGGATGTCGGAATCAGACGTGCCACTTGTCTATGAACTCGTGACGTCCCGAACTACGTCACAATCATCAGTCAAAGTCCATTTGACCGCCCGAACTAAAAGTCAACCTTTTTGCCCATTTTAAGGGCAAAACCGTCATTTCGCACCGTCCGTCCGAAAGCATCCAACTAATCACCGATTAACTTCACTAATACGTCATTAACCACTAAGCTAATCCCAGTTTTTGGGACGGGTTGTTACATGGGCACCCTACGTGTTTCTCATGATGATTGTTGTGCGAAATCTGTGATTGATTTTCATGGTGATTGTGTATTGATAAGCTAGTTGTATGAGTGTTGTGGTATGCTTGCATATGGAATCATGATTATTGCGTTTGATTGTTGTGCATTAAGGCTCGGTGATTCTGACATGTGTGGATTTATGAGATACTAGAAACGGTTTAGTTATGTGACCTTGTTGTGATTGTTATATATTGATTATCTTTTTTTATTGTTGTGTGGATTTTGTGTTAATTATTGTGGTGATTTGTGTGTTGACAGGTGTGACTTCTGACATTATTGGACTCTAGTTTGTGACTTGAAACTATGTGATATTGTGTAATGGTAGCTTACAATGATTCCGGGTTGGATCTATTCGATGACATAATGGTTAATGGTTCCTTACGGATGACATTAGAAATCATTGTAATGGGTGAGATTACAATGAAATTAATTGTACATATGACTTTATACTTGAAACGATTTTCCCTTGTGGTTCTAGTTGTGCTGAATCAATTAGAATTTGAATGGAATTTGATGATTGGTTGAATATTAACAATATTTTGCAAAGAAACCGGGTATTATAAGACCTCGCTTATACCGAGTTTTGGAAAATGGTTTTATACGATATTGGTTATAGCTTGAAACCCCTTATGACTTTTGATGATTGAATTGACTATCGTGATGGTTGTCGCATGCCCTTGTGGGATTATTAGTGATTTACGGGTTGGTTGCTATAACCTCTAATGTCTGAGCTTCATAACATGAAGCTATAAGATATTATGCTATGATAAAGTTTCATTTAATTTATGATTATTTTTGGATACTTTGTGTAGTCTTTTATGTCCAGTTTTCAAATAACGTTCTGATTATAGGATTGGGTTGGATATGATTTATGGTCTATTGTAGGGAAGTTATGTTAATGACATGTTCATGAGACTAAGACCGTAATTAGGATTTATGGTCTTTGTGTAGTTGCGGGCTAAGACCGTAATTCTGATCGTGATTCTAGTTGATGTTGTTGATAGGTGATACGGAGGCGAACCTTCTATACACATAGTTTGTGGATGTTGAACCTTTTATACGTGACTACTCTATAAATTAGACTTGGGATATAACAAGTTATTCTATTATAAGTATTTCTCGGTTTCAAACTTGGTTTGAGTAGAGATAGACATGGATAAAATGGGTATATCACACCCTAATTTATGATTAAGTTTAGGCAACGGTTTCTACTCAGGATCTCGGTGATGTTTAATAAACTTGGACTTTATAGAATCGCTAAGTTAGCTAACAAGGATATAAATATTTGGATCAATTCTCAAATTTCGAGGATGAAATTTTTTTAAGGGGGAGTGAATTGTAATGACCCGGACCATGAGAAAACGTAAAATAAGGTAAATGAAGATTTTGCCTTAAAATGTTCGGAATGAAGAAAAATAACCATTTTGCCCCAAAGTCAAAGTGTTGGCTTTTGGACCAAGGTCAAAGTGTTGACTTTTTGATTGGAACCTGTCTGGTATAAATCGAGAAGACTATTACGAAGGTCTCGACCTCCCGAGTACCTAGACAGGCAGAATGCCAAAATTAGAGGTCGAATAAGATGGTTATGGGTTAAGAATGGTGAAGGGCATTATGGTAATTTTAATGTAAAAGGGAAATTTGGTAATTTTCGAATTAGGCATGTGAAAAGTATGGGAAAATCCAGAGAATTCTAGATTTTTATTTCCCTCCCTTGGCCACCGACTTAATCGGTTATTTATATGTGTGTTTGGAGTCGGTGGAGGGAGGCGGAAATACTACCAAAAATCACCCAAAACCAATCTGTGAAAAAAAAAAAATAGAGAGGAGAGGAGAGAAAACAGAAGCAGAGGAAAGAAAGTGAGAATGAGAGGACGGGGAAGTTGGAAAGAAGATGGGGAAAGCTTGAGAAAATAGTGAAGACGAGGTTTCTATTTTTGGACCAAGGATTTTGAAACTAGTTGGCCCTAGTAACTTTCTAGGGGTCATACAATGGTGACTAAGGTGGGAATTATGAGTTTGAAACGTGGGAAACCTGTGATCAGTGTTCGGACTCCATTTCCTCAAAATTGGGAATTCCAGCCTACGACCACGAGGTAAGTTTTCCAGGTTCTAAGGTTACATATCGAATTAGGGGATTAATTAGAAGTGTTTAGACGTTGGAATTGAGAAAAATGAATAAAAATGATTGGTTTTAGAAACGGGTCGCGATGCGGGTCGGGCGACCCGATTAGAAGATAAACGGGTCGTCGTTTGAAGGAAGATGACAACACTGTTCATAGCGCGTGGGCTATATGCGCAGAGACGCATGACCGCGCGTGGCCGTGCATACGGCCTCTGAGGGCTAGCCGATCAACATGAATCATTTTTATTTTATTTTTCTGAGTTTTATGATATAACTTTTGAAATATTTGGACTTTGGTAATAGTTCTAACTATCTAATGGATTTTCTTAATAACTTAGATATTACTTAATTACTCTTTAATTACTTTTTAATTATGAAAAATTGCTGGTATATTATATTGATTAAATATGTGCTTATACATGAGTATTGATATGCTTGGGTAAGCCTAAAATGATATAAAAGAGATGTGTTTATAATTTACATAAAAGATATGGTATGGCGTAAGTTGTGGATTTAACATGATTTAAGGAATCGTAAGCATTTAAAGGACTTTTAGGGCTACAATTCTACAATGAGATAATTCTCGAGGTTAAATTAGTAATTCCACAACTTCTTGGGAGTGGGTCCGATGTGGACAGTAACCTCGCACGGTGGAATTAATTTGGTATAATTTAAGGCTTAGAGCCGAGAAGGAAATTGAAAAAAAAAATCCCTTGTCCGACAAGAGGTGGTCGGACGGGAGTAGGACCAGTCCGGTTCTCCTTGAAATTTGGGACGGGTCTTGTCAACTTTGTATCAGAGCTTAGGATCTGGATATTTGATCTAGAAATTTTGAATCTTGCATTATAATTCTTCTATTCCACATGATTAATATGAGGCCAAAAACGAGATAATAAATATGGAAAATCCTAAACTAATCAATTTAAACTATTATTCAAATCATTGAAACTCAAATAATGTAATAAAACATTTAAAACATTCAACTATGCATGCATCACAACTTTAAAAACAAATGTTCACTCACATAATAACGAAGCTACTCAATTCCATACTATATACTCATTAGAAATTTTGGGAGTCATCTGTCTTTTCAAAAGGCACCACTTAGGGTCACCAACATTACAAATAATCTCACATTAAAATCCCCTAAATTTTCAGCATAAACTACGTATTAAAAACATAAACATAACACTTTGGATACACAAAATGTCCCTGAGATGATGTCTGATCGACTCGAAACCTACACCAAAATGTTCATAACATCAAAAACATGAAAACAAGTGCTAACCGAAAAATGAGACGATGTGGAACGTGCCACCACACCCCTCAGCACGTGGACCTCACGCACCTACAGGGGTTGTCTATGACCGCCAACCGTATCACCTCGGCCTATGCAACCGGATCCCGACCCGATTTCCGTACCTAGCGCCATTTTCAATCCAATTTCAATATGAATATCATGTTTTAAACCTCATATATGATCTACTCAATGTCAGAACCACATTTTCGACTTCAAAAATCAGAAATTTAACTTGAATTCATGCTCAAGAACATTAAATTTTTCAATTCAAATTTAACCTCAATTCTTGACACGACCTACCCCCAAATTGAACCTCAATTCTTGACACGACCTACCCTCAATCCCCCGGGATTAAGGGATAAGCCATGCTCCCGTCTAACTTACATGCGACATGAAGGCTAAACCGATGTACAACCTCCACGTAACAGGTAAGCCGGACAAGGGATTCCCAAGCGAACCGTCCAATTTACTTCCAGATTTCGCAAAGTGCGCAAAACCTACTGTGGATTGCATGTGTGATGTCTCCATCTCTCTAACAACAGCCGGCACCGCGACAACCTGGAGGGTATCGAAAAACACAAAAGACTGCGAGTGGACAAAAACAAATAAATAGTTTAGAAAACATTTATAAGGAAAGACATTTATACCCTCAATTTAAAAACCAATGCATGGATAAAAAAGCTGTTTCATAACCCATTTCATATCCAAGATAAGAAAACCATTAATGAAAACCGGAATCATTTCTTTTCCTCAAATCCCGAGCCTCATCCCAAAACCATCAAAATCCATATCATCCGGATCATAGCCCGAAACATCTGAAAACCATTATTGAAAACCATCATCATTCAAAACACATTTGAAACCACTTTTGAAACCCATTTCAATCAATCGAACATGTTGGATCTATCCGAATCTTTAAACTCAATAATAATTCGAGTCTTTAAACTCAATCCAGGCCTCAATATAATCTGAGTCTTCAAACTCTCGAGTCTTTAAACTCAATAGGCCTATGGGGGAAATCACAATATCCGAGTCTTTAAACTCCCGAGTCTTTAAACTCAATCCGGGTCTTTAAACCCAATCCGGGCCCGCCCCCGTCACATATCATATCCGGGTCTTTAAACCCAATAACCAGATCCAGCAAATCCAATCCAAAACCATTTTAAAACCATTTCCAAATCCATGTTCAAATCTGAATTCGAAATCACCATTTCGAATCCCAAGCCGAATCCGAAATCACCATTCCGAATCCAAATCCAGAATCTGGAAATCATATCCATAACCCATTTACAAATCCGAATCCGAAATCATCATTCCGTAAACCGGCATCTAGAATCAACATTTCGAACCCAAATCTAGAAATCCATTTTTCAAGCTCCAAAATCGAATCAGGAATCATATTTTTGAAATCCGATTCCAAAACCGAAAATCACGTTTACCAAAATCACTTTTCAAAATCCATTTCTAAACCTTTGAAATCAAATCATATTTAAAATCCCAAAATCATAATATTGAAACCATTATTAAATCACGGCATAAAACCATAAGTTCGTAAAACGTGCAAAACGTAAATATATTGAAATACGTGCAAAACCGTAAATCATCAATAGCATATCACAAATGTAGAAATCACATATAGAAATAGTATAAAACATATATGCATGCATCATAAATTAGAAATCAAGGTCCACTCACAGACTGTTAGCGTCGCCGTCTCGATACGCGTGCAATTACAATTTCCGGACTAATCCATTATCAGAGGTTTTCACGAACCTGTCCAAATCCCATAATAAGGTCACTAAATACTTCATAATGGTTCTACTAAAGCCCCTTAGTTTTTCCGAATTTTAAACTATTTTTAAACGAGCCCTAAAACCTTCGGACATCCCGAAACATATCGAGACGATGTCCGATCGACTCGAAACCAGGGCCAAAATGTTCGTTACATCGAATACATTAATAGTTGTGTTGAAAACTTTCCCAGAAGGTGCACCACACGCCCTCACGCGCCTCCCAAAAAGGCAACGCGTGGGAGCCACACGCCTGCAATGTTCATCATCATCTACCTTGGTTAGGCCGGGTTTAGACCGGCTCAGACCGGCCTCTGCAACTCGAACCGGAGCGACCGGTTTTCACTCATTTTTCCATTATTTTCACTTCTATTTAACCCATTAGCTTCATCCCATCCAGCCTAATCTATCTAACTAATAAAAACACGAATTTAGCACCTTAATATTACCTTCCCGATTCAAGATTAAAACCATGCTCTGTACCCATGCCCACCCATGGTTTCTGACCTCCTCCAGCCTCAACTTTAGTCCTAATCGACTTGTTTACCCTCCAATATCACGTTCCAATCATTAGCAGTCATCAACAAAGCCTAAAAACCCGTATTCAAAATTTAAACCAAAACTTACCGAATCGGTTCTCTAGCCACCAGTCCACGGAAGACCTCCGTCCAAAGTTCAAAGACCTCCTAGCAGACTCCTGGACCTCATCCTAGCCACCAAATTTGCTCATCAAGTCATCGACGGTTCTCGTGGTAGCACCTGCATAACGACCGCCTCATCTTCCCCTCTCTCTATTCCACTCCTAGGTCTGAGGCAGTTGATGGAGATTGAGAGAATTGGATTTCTCAGTGACTCATAACACTCTGTTCTCCAACATCGCGCTAGACGAGGATTAAAAACAAGTGACAATTGTGAAAGACGGTGAGAGGATTCTACCACCATCGGGGACAAGCCAGGTGTCCAAAATCCTGTGGACACAACTTCCAAGGCAAGCCAAGTGTCCAATTCTAACTGGGCACATATCCCAATGCTGTAAATGAACAAAATACCCCTACCTTCACAAATTACCATTTTGCCCCTCATGTTCCTAGACCCGTACTCGAGTCGTCCAGAGTCCAATGATAGCGTGCCGCTTGTAGTTGTACTCAGGGCATCGTGACCTACTTTACGGTCCTAGAAATGTGTGACAAATCCATGGCGTATGAAAAGTCAACAGTTTGCCCTTTTTAACCAAAATTACCAAAATACCCCTGTACTTATGAGCGTCATAACTTCTTCCTCGAATGTCGGAATAGGACGTGCCACCTATCTTTGAACTCGTGACGTCTCGATCTATGTCACAATCATCGGCCAAAGTCCATTTGACTGCCTGAAAGAAAAGTCAACATTTCTCCCATTCTAGGGGCAAAATCGTCATTTTGCACCGTCCGTCTGAAATCACCCAACTAATTACTGATTAATGTCACTAATCCGTCATTAACCACTAATCTAATCCCGATTTCCGGGGCGGGTCGTTACAATCTTCCCCCCTTAAAGAATTTCATCCTCGAATTTCTGAATATCGTACATCCGTAACTTACTGGGGAAAATCCAACTAATCTCACACCTGGGTCTCCTACCCGGTGTCCATCACTTGCTAATCCAACTTATCCTGACAGTTCCCAACTTGTCACCCCAACTCGGCCAAGCGAACCAACTCAACCAACTTTCGGTCCATCTGATGATCATCTCATTCTCACCGAGGTCACCACATTCCAACTCGTACCCACGATACTTCTAACGTCGTACCAGTCAACACCCACGGCCCTACTAACACCCGGTCGTGATGCACGACTACCAGTCACATCATCCTCGACTCATCCTCGAGTCCTACGTACCTCGTACCAACACCTCAGTTCATCGTAACTTCTGCCATCACCAGGCCCAAGTCTCACCTTGCGAACCAATTCTCAGGACGGCCTCTATCGACCTCGGTACTCCCATGCATCAATACCGATTCAACGATCTGTATTACTTCCGTAAGCGATTCGCACCAACCCCACTGGAGTCACAACGTACTCGCTCACACCACTAACGTAACCAATCATCTCACCGGTGGTTCCACTAATTACCAACACTATCAACTTGTGGAAACTTCATCCACGTCCTCCACCACCTTTCTGCAACTGGACCTTATCACATACCTATCAAACCGTGATCGCACGTCTCAATATCAGGATCCCGCCAGCCACTCGTGGCTCTGAGCATCCAGTTCATATCAGTATTGACTCCTACCATAACCAATCAAGCGGGATCACCTTGATCCAGTCCACATGCTCCGTCAAAATCAATCATATCGGAACTACGCCGACCCTCAATTCCCTACCAGAACATCACGATGCACGTCCAATCGCATCGGAACACATCTCAAGTACATGCACCAATCACAACCATCAAGAATCATGGTGCATACCACCAAACACACGCAACAACAACCCCACAAATTTTTTAATGAAACATAGATATTTTAGAATACCTCGATCACAGCGATCATAAAGTACATCCTCAAGTACTTCCAACGACATCCTACGGTAAGTCCATCAATTAACCACATCGGCATCAGCCGAGCTCTACTACACCCAAAGTCCATCCAACAGCACTATAGTGTACCCGTCACCCTCACAGTGTATCTTCAGGGCACACAAACATCCCCGTAACAATACTGATTACCTCCTGACTACAAGCCAATCACGCTTCACTTTTGAGTTTCAACGATCCAACCAGGCCCACATGTCTTCCGGGGAATATCAACTTAAGTCCATTTCGAGTCTCCCGATCGCCTGGGTCTCCTGACCAATATGAAATCCAATCACATCTCAACTCAGTATACAGGGCAACCCAACACCAGGTTCAATTCCAACACCCATACCTATGCGAGACGGACCACACTTCTCATCCACGTATCCCACTTCTAACTTGTTTAACCGCCTACCATGTCCAAACTCTGTCTTGTATACGATTTTTACTGATCCACAATAACTCAATCCTGAGCCAGAATCGATCCAATCCCGATCCACTCACTCCTAAGTGGATCTCACTTACTGTGTAGCAGACTACCGCATTGAATCAAATCGATCACGAATACCACACATCTAGTGATACATCTAGATTGTGGGTTCTCTTCAATAACCTCATATCAATCAGTTATAGTCACTCCTTCTCAGCAACCTTCCGTCATCCTTCAACGGAACTCACAATGGTTCTCAACCATGTCATCACAAGTCATTCTACCTTAATCCATCTTAACACCATCCCCTGACACTCGCCACACAGGCCACTCCCGGCATCACCTAGTACTTTCTTCCTCCTTAACACATCCACAAGTGTCCACGATTAAGGGGGGTGACAACTCCTGACGTCCCATCAATGAGTCTCCCAAATTGACTCCAGAGTCACCACACAACATAATCACCAACTCGGAACCAAACACAGCATCTCATCGTCTCAATCTCAACATCTCCTGATTCCGAGATTCTAGCCATGTTGGAAGTATATCCATCTTTTCAACCATGGGACTTCATCCTTAACAAGTATACCACCACAGGACTAACCGTCTACCTCTAATGGTCTTAGGAAAATCCAGACTCCCCCGGACAACCGTCTCGTCCGTAAATAATCCAACTCACCAACCAACTCACATGTCAGTTACCCTCATTTATACACATCCAAAAGGATGTCAATCATTACTCCTTCTGATTATCACGTCCCAACCTTTCCGAGGATCATCTCCGAGCACTACTACTCTCGGGATCCTCAATCCATAATTAATAACCTCGGACTCCTCCGTCACTACCCTTGCCTCGCCAATCCTAGGGAATCACCAAGTACTAGCTCGACATCACCCAATGCCAGCCATAACACACTTGACATCTCCAACACATCAAGATGAGTCCACGAAAACCAACCTCACGAATGGTCAACCCGACCATACCATCCTAACCCGATCCAACACGAAGCATAGGTCCACCGCGCTTCCGCTGCGCTACTCTAATCAATTAACGATATCCTGACCGTTCATCCCGAAACATGACCTACCCATGGTCATCGAATATCCAAGCTCGATTAGTGATTTCTCCTACCAGACACCAGTACCTCACGACTAGTCACAACCTCAATTCACGATGTGTCCATCCTACCGTTCACAAGCATCCCAGCTCGTGGCACATCATCCCCTATCTCGTGCTCACAGCACACCAGTCCCGAACCTCCACTCCTAAGGAGCTAAAACCCTCAATCTACTCTCGGATCGGGGGAACTGACATCCCTTGTAATCCACAACTCTGAGGAACTCAATGCTCAACCAAATTCCACAATCGCACTGGACTCGTTCAGAGTCATCCACCCAACCATCCAAAACCTCGGCTGCGCCCAACAGCACCATTTCCAATTGGGCCGTAAATCGGCCTAAGCCACAACCACCAACTAACCACAAACCCCAACTCAGGTTTCCCAAACTAAGCACTTACTCTGGGGTTTCTCACCAAGGTACTCACAGTGACAAGCTAGCCCTCACAACAGGGTTCCTGAAATCATCACTAGGGTTATCAAAAGCCCACGACATCCACTAGCTCACAACACCCTCAACACTCGGGTCATCATACCCGACTAAGAACATCCCTTCACATAAAGTCTACACAATCATCAACTGGTAACCATCGCTAGGGGGAATCCATCAAATCCTAAAAGCAGGTTCCTTTACCCCCGCAACTCAAGGCATCCGGTGACTCTTAGCCTCACAAGTCCAAGCTCGATCAATCTGACCAAGTGGTCACAAGTCCATACTATCGTCATCAAATCGCCATCCGGCCCAACAGGTCACCGTCAACCGGCCCCACTGGCCTACCAGCCAACTAACAATCGTATCTCACTGGTTACCATTCGAATTACACTCGCTGGCCTACATCCGACCCTTAGGTCCAACTCTCGAGCAAATCCAGTGTCAAGCACGTTATCCCTTCCAGTGCAAAGCCGGCAAGCATCACACCTCATCGCGTATCAAGCGACCAGCACCTAATCACTAGTAACCTTGCTACTAACTAAACCACTAACTATCGTACGATTACTTACTAACACTCGCGTGTCCAGGTTGATGACGGGTTGTTCCACGTTGAGACATCACATCCACAACAGCATCACAACACACAAGTCGACAAACCACCTGCTCTGGGAGCCAAAGCCTCGATCGATCACATGTCAACCTTGCTTTGCACGTGGTTCAATGACACTATTCGAGCCCTGATACCAAATTGACACGATCTACCCCCAATACCCCGAGATTAAGGGAAAAACCATGCTCCCGTCTAACTTACATGCGACATGAAGGCTAAACCGACGTCCAACCTCCATGTAACACGTAAGCCGGACAAGGGATTCCCAAGCGAACCGTCCAATTTACTTTCGGATTTCCCAGAGTGCGCAGAACCTACTGTGGATTGCGTGTGTGATGTCTCCGTCTCTCTTACAACAGCCCGCACTACAACAACCTGGAGTGTATCGAAAAACACAAAAGACTGTGAGTGGACAAAAACAAATAATAAGTTTAGAAAACATTTATAAGAAAAGACATTTATACCCTCCATTTAAAAACCAATGCATGCATAAAAAAGCTGTTTCATAACCCATTTCATATCTTAGATAAGAAAACCATCAATGAAAATCGGAATAATTTCTTTTCCTCAAATCCCGGGCCTCAGCCCAAAACCATCAAAATTCATATCATTCGGGTCATAGCCCGAAACATCTGAAAACCATTATTGAAAACCATCATCATTCAAAACACATTTGAAACCACTTTTGAAACACATTTCATTCAATCGAACCTACTGGATTTATCCGAGTCTTTAAACTCAATAATAATCCGAGTCCTTAAACTCAATCCAGGCCTCAATATAACCCGAGTCTTTAAACTCTCGAGTCTTTAAACTCAATAGGCTTACGGGGGAAATCACAATATCCGAGTCTTTAAACTCTCGAATCTTTAAACTCAATCCGGGTCTTTAAACCCAATCCGGGCCCGCCCCCGTCACATATCATATCCGAGTCTTTAAACTCAATAACCAGATCCAGTAAATCCAATCCCAAACCATTTTAAAACCATTTCCAAATCTGAATTCAAAATCCCCATTTCGAATCCCAAGCCGAATCTGAAATCATCATTCCAAATCCAAATCCAGAATCTGGAAATCATATCCATAATCCATTTCCAAATTCGAAATCATCATTCCGTAAGCCGGCATCCGGAATCATCATTTCGAACCCAAATCCAGAAATCCTGTAACGACCCGTCCCGGGAGTTCGGATTAGCAAAGTAATTAGTGAGACAGTTCGGGACGTTACGAGTCTGTAGACAGGTAGCACGTCCGATTCCGACATCCGAGGAGGAAGTTATGATGTTCGGAAGGTTGAGGGCATTACTGTAATTTGGTTAAAAGAAGGGGAAAAGTTGACTTTTCGCACGACAGGGTTTTTACACGTAGACCTAGGACCGTTAGTTAGATCTCATCGTCCTGAGTACAACGACAGGCGGCATGCCTTCATCGGACGTAGGACGAGTGAGATGCGGGTCTAGAACGGCTAAGGGTAAAATTGTAATTTGGACCCACAAGGGGTATTTTGGTATTTTTGCACATTGGGAATTGTGCAAGTCTGATGAGGGCAAGTGTGCAGTGCTAAGTGGATATTTTTGAGTTGGGACCATATGGTTTGGACACGTGGGGAGTGTCTAGTGGGTTCCAGTATGTTTGCAAGGTGAAATTAAATGGTTGAGTCGTGCTTGAGAGGGAAAACAGAGACTGAGCAAAGAGGAGAGATCGATCGAATTGCAGGGAGGTGTGAGTCCTTGTGAGTGTGTGAGTGTGTTCAGAGGAAGGCTGAGGGTGTGTGATCGTATTTGTGAGGATTAGGAGTGACTGTGTGTGTGTGAGGTGGGTAGAAGACCAGAGAAACATAGAGGAAGTTTGGTGGTGGTGTTGCCGCGCTTTGAGCAATCGTGGCTGCTGGTGGTGTTCAGAGGACGGAGGAAGACCTGAGGAGTCGAGTGGACCCCAGGGAACGCAGCGGCAGGCACGGCGTTGGCTAGAACGACGGTAAGGTTTCCTATTCCTCTGTTTTCCCGTTTTGTTTCAAACGTTAAGTCGTGAAGTTTGAGGTCGAGTCGAGGTGTTTTGTGAGTTCTATTAGACTCAGTAGGTCCCTAGGAACCATTAGGTTGTGAATCCGTGACGGGACGAAGGACGGGTGGCCCAAAACTGAAACAGAGTTTTGGGTGGTTGCTGGTTCGAGCGTGGGATGATGGGATTGAGGCAGTAATGTCTAGATTTTAGGATTGGAATTAGTTGCTAGGATGAGGACGAAGTGTTTGGGGGAAAAAGGAACGGAAATGGTTGAGGGACGGCGGAGAACCGGTCACGCCGGTTCAGACCGGCCGAGGGATCGAAGAAGACGATGAACAGTGCCACTGTGCAGGCGCGTGAAGCCCACGCGCAGCACCTTTGGACGGCACGTGAGGGCGCGTGGGGAGGTTTCTGGGGATGTTTCCAACATGGTTTTAAGTCTAATCGTTGTAATGAATCTCTTGGGACAAGTTTCGGGGCAATCAGACATCGTCTCGTGTCAGTTCTAAGTGGTCGAAGGTTTAGGGTTCCGTTTAATTATGTTTAGATTCGGGAAAATTGGGGGAAATTAGGAGGAACTTAGTTGACGTGTTAGTGGCTAGTTTTGGGGACTTGGGATAGGATCAGGAATCCCTGAGGCGACCGAGGAACGTACGGAACGTACGGGACGCGAGTGACGTGCCCGGGAACTGTGAGTGGGCTCCTTCCTTATAACTGAGCATGCATAACTGCTTTTAATTACTTATTTTATGGTTTTCATTATGATTTCATGATTATTGAATACTTTATACCTGTTTTATGAAATGGCACGGTTTTCGAGAAAGATTCCGCTTATGCTTTTGATGCTATGCTTTTGGGGTTTCAATCATTAAGTGGTTTTAATGATTATGAACGGGTTTCGAAACACGATTTGATAATCAAGGTTTTCGGTTTTAGAATCGGATTTCGGAAAGCGAGATTTGGTTTTAAAGTTGAAAAGTGGATTTCAGGATTTGGGTTTAGAATGACGGTTCTGAATGCCGGAAGGGCTTCAAGATAGTGATTTCGGATTCGGATTTGGATATGAATTTAGAAACAGTTTTCAAACGGTTTTGGATTGGATTTGCTGGATCTGGTTATTGGGTTTAAAGACCCGGATTATGTTTGACGGGGGACGGGCCCGGATTGGGTTTATAGACCAGGATTGAGTTTAAAGACTCGGGAGTTTAAAGACTCGGATATTGATATTTTCCCCGTAGGCCTGTTGAGTTTAAAGACTCGAGAGTTTAAAGACTCGGATTATATTGAGGCCTGGATTGAGTTTAAAAACTCGGGAGTTTAACAACTCTGATAGATCTAGCAGGTTTGATCGGATGATTATATTGGTATCTTATGCTTTACTGCTAATGTTTTATAACGATTCTCATACTGTGTTTATGTTGCTTCGGTTTCTATGATGAAAAGGATATGAGTTATAGATGTTTTTCAAACATTGGGTTATGCATGCATGTTTTCAAAACGGAGGACCAAACCCTGGTTTGTTTATGAAATGGTTTTTGAAACTTTTATTCTTTTTGGTCCACTCACACTTTTCTGGTTTTTAACTGCCCTCCAGGTCGTGGAGCTAGCGCGGGGGTTGACGTTGAGGCAGAGTCGGAGGCATAGAGTTATCCTCGAGTGATCCCGGAGTTTGTCTCGGAGTGTTTTCAAGTTTCCGTTGTGCGTGTAGATTTCGCTTTCCTTTGTTGTGTACTATGCTCTGTATAACGGTTGATTCTTTAGACGTTTTAAATTCTCCCTTGTCTGGCAATGTAAATTGTGGATTTTCGTGAGGTTGTTTCGGTCTTTTGTTTTGGGTTGTCAGACGGGAGCAGGGTTCACCTCGGTTATCGAGGTGATAATCGGGGTGGGTCCTGTCAAATCCACTTTTCAAGCTCCAAAATCGAATCAGAAATCATATTTCCGAAATCGGATTCCAAAACCGAAAATCACGTTTACCGAAATCACTTTTCGAAATCCATTTCTAAACCTTTGAAATCAAATCATATTTAAAAGCCCAAAATCATAATATTGAAACCATTATTAAATCACGACATAAAATCATAAGTTCGTAAAACGTGCAAAACGTAAATATATCGAAATACGTGCAAAACCGTAAATCATCAATAGCATAACACAAACATAGAAATCGCATATAGAAAACATATAAAATATATATGCATGCATCATAAGTTAGAAAGAAAAGTCCACTCAAAGAGCGTTAGGGTAGCCCGCCTCGATACGAGTGTAATTACGCTTTCCGGGCTAATCCACTATCACCAGCTTTCTCGAACCTATCTAAATCCCATAATAAGGTCACTAACTACTTCATAATGCTTCTACTAAAGCCCCGTAATTTTTCCGAATTTTTAACTATTTTTAAACGAGCCCTAAAACCTTCGGACATCCCGAAAAATATCGAGACGATATCTGATTGACTCGAAACTAGTGCCAAAATGTTCGTTACATCGAATACATTAAAAGTCGTGTTGAACACCTTCCCAGAAGGTGCACCATACGCCCTCACGAGCCTCCGAAAGGAGCTACGCTTGGGAGCCACGCTCCTGCACTGTTCATCATCGTCTACCTTGGTCAGGCCGGGTTCAGACCGGTTCAGACCAGCCTCTGCAACACGAACCGGCGCGACCGGTTTTCACTCATTTTTCCATTATTTTCACTTCTATTTAACCCTTCAGCTTCATCCCATCCAGCCTAATCGATCTAACTAATAAAAACACGAATTTAAGACCTGAATATTACCTTCCCGATTCAAGATTAAAACCATGCTCTGCACCCATGTCCATCCACAGTTTCTGACCTTCTCCAGTCTCAACTTTAGTCCCAATCGACTTTTTTACCCTTCAATATCACGTTCCAATCATTAGCAGTCATCGACAAAGCCTAAAAACCCGTATTCAAAATTTAAACCAAAACTTAGCGCGTCGGTTCGCCTGCCACCAATCCACGGCAGACCTCCGCCCAAAGTTCAAACACCTCCTAGTAGACTCCTGCACCTCATCCTAGCCACCAAATTTTCTCATCTAGCCTCATAATACCAATTTCCATTGAATGAATAACAGGGCACTTCACGGGTTGTCGTTTAGGACCACCGTCCACGACAGTTCTAGTGGCAGCACCTCCATCACGACCGCCTCATCATCCCCTCTCTCTGTTCCACTCCTAGGTCTGAGGCAGTTGATGAAGATTGAGAGAATTGGATTTCTTAGTGATTCATAACACTCTGTCCTCCAACATCGCGCAACACTAGGATTAAAAACAATTGACAATTGTGAAAGACGGTGAGAGGGTTCTACCACCATCCAGGACAAGCTAGGTGTCCAAAATCCTGTGGACACAACTTCCAAGACAAGCCAAGTGTCCAATTCTAACTGGGCATATATCCCAATGCAGTAAATGACCAAAATTCCCCTGCCTTCACAAATTACCATTTTTTCCCTCATGTTCCTAGACCGATACTCGAGTCGTTAAAGTCCAATGATAGCGTGCCGCCAGTCGTTGTACTCAGGGCATCGAGACCTACCTAACGATCCTAGAAATGCGTGACAAATCCATGGCGTATGAAAAGTCAACAGTTTGCCCTTTTAACCAAAATTACCAAAATACCCCCGAACTTCCTAACTTCATAACTTCTTCCTCGAATGTCGGAATCAGACGTGCCACCTGTTTATGAACTCGTGACGTCCCGAACTACGTCACAATCATCAGCCAAAGTCCATTTGACCGCCCGAACAAAAAGTCAACGTTTCGTCCATTCTAGGGGCAAAATCGTCATTTCGTACCGTCCGTCTGAAATCACCCAACTAATTACCGATTAACTTCACTAATCCGTCATTAACCACTAATCTAATCCCGATTTCCGGGACAGGTTGTTACAATTCTAGCTGCAATTCAACTCTTTTCCTCTCTTTCCAGCTAGGTTTCGGTCGCATAAGCCTAAACAAGTAAAAAATGATGTCAATTTCATGTCTCCATCTCAAAATCCCGTAATTCATTTTCAAGGGTACAAATTGGGTATTTGATTTCTCAGTCCCGATGGCCCCTTCTTCCTTCCTCTTTGATTCCATCTCTTTTTCTCTTCATTTTTCTCTCTAATTCTTTCTTTTCCCTTTCCAATTCCTAACTTGCTCGGCGGTTCTTTATTTTTGTCCTTCATTCCAACCATTTAAGCACACACGCACATGAAGAAATTCAAGAAGATGGAACCAACAAGCAAATTTGTCACCATGCTAATTGAACGCTACTGAGTCACCCTTTTAACACAAAAACAAAAATACCGCTAGTCTCAAAATTATCAAAATGCCCCTAGGTATTTTAGACCGATAATAGTCTCGTTCGAACACTAATTCCAATGTGTCACCTGTTTATGGACTCAGGACTCCGAGACCTACGCTACGGTGCCGGCGAAAGGTCCATAAAGTTCACTGATATAAAAAAAAAAGTCCTTGAATTGTAAGAGTAAAATTGTCAATTTACATCCAAAACATTCAAGATTACGTTTCTCAAATATTCGGGTCCCACAACCTACCCCCCTTAAGGAATTTCATCCTCGAAATTCAAACCGATCGATCAATCCACTAAAGTTGTGAGATACACAATAAAGTCTCGGTTCCTACCAAAATCCTCATTCGATATCCAATATTGTAACTAATATATCAAGTTTCCGGCTTTTCTCGAGCCCTAGTCCTATGTCCCGACTCCTACCAAGTCTTAATCCAACATTCGTAATCCATGCAATTACCTGCATGCCTCGTCACCAAATCAAACATCAGTAAGCGTACCACATCCTATAGAGGATCTCTCATTCCTTCATATCCTCGAATACTCACTCATGTATCTATCTCATCACCAGGCCGTGCACGAGGCTTGTGTCTTGGAGGCATGCAGTTGACAAATACAAATAATTACTACAATTCTCTGATAAAAAATTGATAAGAACCATTCCAAAAACGCTTTGATAAGCAAGCATGGTCATGCTCCCGTCTGATAAATCAACCAAAGTTTCCACCTCTAGATTAGCTCTGATCATCATGTGACAAAACCCCTTCTTGGAATACTTAGATAAACGTGAAGGATCGTGCTCCCATCTGATAGTTAATACTAGAAATTGAAACCAGCCTCAAAACTAATACATAGTATTGATAAGCTCACTTACTATTAGACAAGGGATATGTTACACAAATATTTACTCAAAACTTTTAATCCTACCCTAGTACGTTGAAGAGTGTGCAATGTCTAATTTATGCCTCTAGTCCCAAAGTAGGTCCTCGTCCCCGTGCCACAACCTGGAGGGTAAGTAAAAATCCATAAAAATGTGAGTGAACGAAAATCAATATTTAAAAACATAACTGAAATATAAAAAAAAAAAAATTAGTTCACCCTCCGTTTTCTAAAACTATACATGCATAAAGTGAAGACCAACATTCCATTTCCAAATCAAGTAACATTTTCTTGAAAAACTAGTTAGAAAGTCTCGTAAGCACATTAGCTATAATTTATGCAGTATCACTAAATTAAATTGTATTTGAAAGATATCAAGATATCACATTAATAATCACATATAACCAACCCATCCTCAAAGCTCGAGTATCAATCAAAATCAACCGCACTACCGGTAGGAAAACCACTCAGGAAACAAAGCCTAGCTCGACGTCCGAGTTAAAACTTACTGAGGAAACAGAGTCCATCTAGACGTCTGAGACTAACCAGATGACCTGCTCAGGGATACAACATCTGAGCGCTAACCAGCAATCCAATGAGGGTTTTCCAAAAATTCACAAATATCATGAAAACATATGTTTATATATTAACACATATAAATTCCTTAAAAAGAAAATCCAGAATTCAAAATCCTGTCTAAGCCCAAAACATAGTTTATGCATAATCTAATAAAACGTGCACTTAAAATAATCCCTGTAAAATCATCACAAATTATTTAAAAGTCATAACCAAACCAACATCACATAAATCATGTAATAAAGTGAATAAAATATTAAAATATGCATACATAATAATTTAATGAGAATAAAAGTCCACTCATAATCGTGATTGTGTAGTTTATTCTCAATTTGGGCGTTCTTCGCCAGCTCCTGAGGTCGTGTCGTCTACAAAAAATAATAATCTCGGGTCACTAAAGTCCTATGTAACTTCCCAATGAAAGCCCCAAGTCCCAGGATTTAATTGCAAAATTTTAAAACGTAAATATACAATTCAGACACCCATAATTACTCCGAGACGGTGTTCGATCGACTCGAAACCACCACCATTGGATCCAGGACGTCGAAAACTATCGGATACACATCATAGTGTCTAGAGAATTGGGTACATGCGTCGTCATGAGTCAAAGGGAGGTCGATGGCATTCCCACGCTCCGTCACGCGTGTCACACGCTCGTCTGACTAAGCATTGACTTAGCATGCCACGTGGAAACATGTGGCACTGACATGTCTTATATGATGCCCACATGGCATAACACGTGGCCCCATGTGGCATGACACATGGCAACACATGCCCTAACACGTGGCACCATGACAGTAGCCACATGAGACTACCACATCAGTTGTACCACATCATCACCCCTAACCTCACGATGGGTCGACCCCTTTGACTGGTTTCCAATTTTTCAACTCAGTGGGCTAACCCAACTCAAAAACCCAATTTTCTCACCTTTTACTTTGATTCAACCACTATTCTTTACTAATCAATCCTAGGAATAAATTTATACCTTCAAAATATGAAATCAACGTACCTTGCTTTCAGTCTAAACTCCCTTCTCGATTTCTAGGTCTTCCCACGTGTCAAAGCTCTTGGTTTTCGACTTTTAGGTCTCGTGTGAGCTCAAGGGAGATGTTGGAATCTTTGTTTCGAGGTTTGAACGTTTCAAATGGCTTGGGTGTTAACTGGTTGGCTTTTCGATTTTAGGGCTTAGGTTTCCTTCTTCTATCCTCTTCTCATCCTCCTTTATTTTTTTTCTTCCCTTTTATTCCTTTTAATTCCTGGTTGTTTCTGGTGGTTTCTCTGGTATGGTTTTCGATTTGGGGTGATTTTCTCACAACACAATACACACACAAAAACCCTCCTATATATTCATCCTTATCTCCTATGTCGATGCATCAAACCTAAAAAGATAGAGGGAACATCTGATAAGTATGAATTCACAAAAATCCCCCTTGTGAAATTACCAAAATACACCCTTGAGTTAAAATTACCAAAATGTCTGTAACAAGCCTAGACTCATAGGACATTCATTTGATCTCCAATTCTAACATGATACATGTCTATGGATTCAGGATTCCGAGACCTATACAATGGTACTCACGAAAAATCCAACCAATCATTTGAGTCAAAAGTTAACTTCAATACCATTAAGAGAAAAATGGTAATTTTACACAAAAAGTTTCCAAAATACATTTTCCGATGTTCCGATCATTACAACCTATCCCCCTTAAAAATTGCGTCCTAGAAACTTAAGCAAAAACTGTGGATACTGTGCATGTATCAGTGCCTCGAGCTCCCATGTGGCCTCTTCCACGTTATGATTCCTCCACGACACTTTTACTAAGAGAATAGTCTTTTGGCGCAACACCTTATCCTTTCAGTCCAGAATCTGCACGGACTACTCCTCAAAACTCAGATCCTCTTAAAGCTCAATGGGTTACTCTTCTAATACATGTGATTCATCAAGTAGATACTTCTTGAGCATAACGACAAAGAGCACGTCATGAACTCGGGAGTGTTCTAGGGGTAATGCCAATCTATAATCTACTGGGCCTATCCTTTCAACAATCTCATATGGTCTAATATAAGGGGGACTCAATTTTTTTCATCTACCAAACTACACATGCCTTTCCAAGGAGTTAACTTCAAGAAAACTTGATCTCCTACTGCAAATTCAAAATCTTGGGTTCGATAATCAACATAGCTCTTCAAGATCCCCAATAATCCTAATTTTTTTCTTCCATCTCATCTACAATATCAGGCATCAATAACTTCCTTTCACCCACTTCAATCCAAAAAAATGGTACCCTGCACTACCGTTCATACAGCGCCTCGTGCAGAGCCATCCCAATACTAGACTGATAACATTTATTATAGGTGAACTCGATCAATGTTAGATAGGTATCCCAATTCCCATGAAACTATAGGACACAAGCCTTCATCGTATCTTCCAAAACCTGGATTTCCCGTTCAGACTGGCCATATGTCGGTGGGTGAAAAGCAGTACTAAAATGTAACTTCGTTCCAAAATATTTCTTCAAACTCTTCCAGAATCTCGATGTAAACCTTGGATCTCGCTCAGACATGACTGACTCCGGGGTTCCATGTAATCTAATAATTTTATCAAAGAACAATCTAGCAAACTGTCCCATGTGAAAATTTTCCAATACTAGTAGGAAATGAGCCGACTTGGTAATTCTATCCATGATCACCCAGGCTCCATCAAATCCTTTCCGAGTCCTTGGAAGTTTAAACGCAAAATCCATTGTCAAATGATCCCACTTCCACTCAGGAAACAGAAGAGACTATAACGTCGCATATGGCTTCTGTCTCTTAACCTTTACTTGCTGGAATATTAAACACTTATTCATGAACCCTGCTAGCCCGCATATCATGTTAGCCCATCAATAAAGTTCTCTGAGAGTAGGATACATCTTAGTTCCTCCAGGGTGCATTGCATAAGCTAAATTATGAGCCTCTTCTAGAATCTCCTTCTTCAGCCCCTCATCTTCAGGTACACATGACAAACCCTATTTCTGTAAGGCTCCATCATCAGTAAGGGTATAATTCTACATTTGCCCTGCTTATACTTCCATTCTTAGAATGAAAAAAAATATGATCATGGGACTACGGCTCAATAATCTGTGACAGGACCCGTCCTAATTCCCCTGGATTATCATGGAACATGCCTACTCCCGTCCAACATTGCGTGTCAGACCAGGGATCAACTCGATACCTGTTCGGGCTCCATTAGATTATGCCAAGATCGGCGGTGGCATGTGATGTCTCGATCTCTGCTACACCCCGCATCCATGATCAACCTGAAGGGTATTAAAAACCATAAAAGTTGTGAGTGGAAAAAGTAAAAAGTTGGAAAACAGTTTATCGAAAAGACATTAATACCCTTCAATTAAAAGCATGCATGCATAATAAAATAGTTCTTTCAAATATATTCTCGGAATCAAGACGTATTGCTCCCAAATCAAAACACAACGAAAAAATGCTTCTCAGTCGAAGCCATCATCTTAGTAGGGTCTCAGCCCAAAAACCGAAACATACAGGGCCGCAGCACAAAACCAAACTCAAGGAAAACCCAAACGGAACCTCAGCCCAAATCGTAGAACACGTGGGAACACATCCCATGGGAACTCATCCCAATGTCAGTCACGATTCTAATCCTAGCACATGTGCATAAAGCTCAGGACCGCTCACAATCCTAGCATGTCGCCATGAACACATCACTCGCCGTGACCGTCTCTAGACCATCGCGAACACATCACCGATCAATTTCAGAAGATACCATCCGCACTCTTAAGTCGAGCATCCCTCGGTCACTGTATCCTGCAGCTTCTAGAAAACAGGTAGTGCATCATGACCTCTCTGGAAATAACACATCTGCAGTTCGAATGCGAGCGTCATATCATCCGGGACTCACCTAAATGCCATCTTCCATAGGGCCTCAAGTACGGAACATCACCAAATGGGTCACAGCCTGAAACCAGTGTCCAATTACACATCATATGACAGGACCCGTCCCAACTGGACGTCAAAAACCGTACCCGGTCCTGCTCCCGTCTGACAAGTCAACTAAAAGTCCGAAACTCCCCTTCAGTGCTTGCCAGACAAGGGATGTTTGCGCGGATTTCTGCTGCTGTCACTGCCTCACGATCAGTCCCGAACGTCGTACCACGGCCTGGAGGGTCACAAAACAGAAATGGTGTGAGTGGACAAAAATGACCTCTTATAAAAACATTTATCAAAATACAATCTTACCCTCCAGTTTTCACAAACTTGCATGCATATCGTAAAACATGAGTGACCGATAAAATTAAAACATATTTTCCCATGGTCCATAAAACTCATGTTCACCAAATCAGTTCATGTTATGCAACATCAAATCCCGGCTCTCAGGCCAAAACATGTGAAAACATAATCACCTGGCCACAAGGACCAAAAACCCGTACTCAATACCAGTACAACATCACAATCAATACCAATCAGCATTACTTACCAGTGCACAATAAATATATCAATCCAATCAATCCGCACTACTCACGAGTGCATAAAATATCACCAATCACATCTGCACTACTCACAAGTGCACAATCAATCAAACTGCACTACTCACAAGTGCTGCACTACGCGTAGGCCAATATCCAGTCACTCTCTCGGGAATAAACACCTCTGGGCTCAACCCCCTCGGGCTCAGTCACCTCTGGGCGAACACATCCCCAGGATCAGACACCTCCGAGTGGTACATCCAGGCTCAGTATCATCCGAGAAGCTGACTACCATAGGATCAACTCCCGATCCTACAATCACATCCCCCAAGCTCCGGTCGTCTGGGTAATCCCCCCAAGCACCGACCGTCTGGGAATATCACAATCACAATGAACACCATCCCGGGAATTACATCCCAAAACATTTCAATCAAATCTTGACTTCATACCAAGTCAAGGTCATTCTCAACTGGGTCTCAAGCCCAAAATACCTTTTACACATAAACCGTTAAAATCACATTTAAATCAATAGAATAATCCGGAAATCATCATTGACTCACCAACCAAGTCAAAACATCATTTTAGAAATCATTTAGACTCCGGGCCTAGCCCAAAACATCATTTGTACGTACCTCGTAAAACGTGCCCGAAAGGACTGATTAAAATAATCATAAAATCACCAAAATCATTAATTTCATCAAATTCACAAGTGACTCCAAAACCGAGTCAAAATCACTATTCACTTGGGTTATCATGCCCAACATATCATTATCACGCAAATCCATGCGTTGCAACCTCCGTTGCCATTTTCACATAAATCCACGAAATTGACCCTCGACTCATTCCCGAGTCACCACATCATCTTTCAATCCATGACTCAATAATCCGGGTCCAAACATTATTTTTACCAAATTTCGTAATTTCTCGAAAATCGCCCAAAATAATAATATAATAATCATAAAACCGAGAAATTACCGGATTGAAACACAAATCATGCCCAAGCATATAAAATCATATAATAAGGCATTTAAATCATATATGCATGCATCACTGTTAGAAAACAAAGTCCACTCACACACACCGTCCAAAACGGTCCGTTTCCGAGCTGCACGTTTTTCCGTAAAATCTGGAAATCACAACTCCTGTCCAAAAATCATTATAGAGGGTTACTAACATCTCAAAATACATCATATAATTTCCCCCAATTTTTCCGGGATTTAAATACGTATTTTTAACGTAATACAAAACTTCGGATACGCGGAACATTAACGAAACAATATCCGATTTCCCCGAAACCAACGTCAAAATGTTCGTTACACTAAGAGGATCAAAAGTCATGTTGACCTCACCTTGAGACTAGGCCGGACGCGCCCTCACGCGCCGCCGTGAGTGGCTGCGCGTGAAATCCACGCGCCTGCTACAGTGTCACCGTCCCAACCCGTTTGTCTGGTAAACGGGTCGTTTAACCCGCGATCAGACCCGGTTTCAATCCTATCAATTCGACACTGAATTCATCAATTGAGCATTCAAACAGCTTCGAATTAGGTTCAATTTAAGATCTGTGGACACAATTACAATCGAACTTACCTCAACCCTCATGATCACAGTTGATCATTCGAAGAACACCCCGCACACTGTTCATCCTCAGAACTCCCTCAATTTCAATCGATTTCTCTCAATTGATGCAACCAGAAGCTTCAGTGGATTCAGGTAAACTCTTTCCCCATCTCAATTGCATCAATTCATAGCTCAAACGCCACGACTCAAACTCGATTCTTCGTCACTGTGCAACTATGGAGTTCAGTCAATTTCAATCAGTTTCTTCCAATTGATGGATCCAGAAGCATCGTGGGATCCTCAGGAACACAATCCCCACATCAATTACACCGTTTGATCGCTCCAAGATCACGACACAGCCTCGATTTCTCTCACTGTTACCAAACCCGTTCAGAGCCAAATGAGCCTCAATTCATCTCGTTTTTGATTTGAAACAACTCGTCTCAACCTCAGGAAGCTGAATGTGAGCTTCAATTTGATCCTCACGACCCCTCACTCGACATTTGAATTTCCCCCCAATTTTCTAAATTTTCGATTTTGATTTCATCCTCCCTCACTCTGTCCCGTGTGTTTCTCTCAATTAATACAATCTTCAAGTCTCACAATTCCCTCAATTCTGCCACAAGAAGGCAGCCAAGTCCCCCAGCTCACACACTCCATAGATGTAGTTCACGGTATAAGGAAATATGGAGGAAAAGGAAGAGAAAATGGAGGACAAGGATGATTAGGGATGATGATGATGTTGTAATGATGGTGTTGGGAGGGAAACATGGACCAGATTTCAGGGGATGGGTGACACTTGTCACTCATCCGAATGTGCACAGTCACCGGGTACTGTTCATATTAAAATATTATTTTAATCCCGGTTCGTTCGGTTAATCGAGCCCGATTCCGTGACCATAACTTCGTCGTCGAATCTCCGATTTCAGCATGCCGCCTGTCGTTGGATTCGTATCGACGAGACCTACGTAACGGTCCTTGGCCCTCGTCCATCGGACCTCCCGATCAAAAAGTCAACATTTGGCCCCTACTATGCCAAATTACCAAAATACCCCTCATCATCCGATCATCATAACTTTCACTACGAATGTCGGAATCGAACGTGCCACCTGTCTATGAACTCGTGACGTCCCGAACTACGTCACAGTCATCGGTCAAAGTCCGTTTGACCGCCCGAACTAAAAGTCAACATTTTGCCCACACTAGGGGCAAAACGGTCATTTTGCACGTTTCGTCCGATTTCACTCAACTAATCCCCGATTAGTCATTCTAAATCATAATTAATTAATATTCAATCCCGATATTCGGGACGGGTCATTACATCATATCCCAAGATTCCTCGAATCCTATAGAATCCACAACTGGGTCTCATGCCCGAAATATCCTTTATAAACTCATAACTGTGTCATAGCCCGACATATCTCACGTTTGACTATACTCTAAGTCAAACCTCAAATCAACTAGGTCATACGCCCAAAAGATATTTCCAAAGCTGAAAACCAGTTCTCATTTCTAAAAAAATTTCAAATCTTAGTTTAACTGGGACTCGTGCCTGAATCTCGATTTCACACATTCCCGTGAAATCATCCAAAACCGTAAATCAGTTCCTCAATTTCACGTATCTTTGTGAAACCTTTAGAATCACATAAAACACAAGCATGTAGTATACTTGGTCGAAGCCCAAACATCATATAAAATGGAAATCTCGAACTACGTACAATACTGCATTTTCCTCGGAAAATTCTGAACAATTCATATTCAAATCACATGCACTCATGGCATCTAAAATCATATTCATAAACACATATAAAAAATTTATGCATGCATCATATTCATAACACAAAGTCCACTCTAAGACCGTCCAAAGTGCACCTCGATACTAGTGCCATGAGCCTCTCCAGGCTAATCCGATCTCTCCGGTCATCCGGACCTGTCCAAAACATACTCAAAGGTTACTACCAACCTAGACAAGTCCTAATCAAGAATCCCCAACATTCTCAGAAAAGTCAACGTGTCTCAGACACGCTTCCCTAGGCTTTAAATCTTAATTTGACCAACCTAGCGATCTCCGATCGACTCGAAACCACCACAATTGAATTTGTATCGTCAAAACCTTTAAAAAGGTCCTAGTCCCACCTTGAAATATGTGCCCACGTGCCCCACGCGCTAGTCAAAGGTGCTGTCGATGTTGACCAAAAAGTCAACGCTGACGTCAGTGGTCAACGCTGACGTCAACAGTGACATCGTCATTAACATCTGTCAATCTGACATAATGATGTCATCATCATCCATGTCTTTTGTCCAGGTTGACCCGGATCGCTATAACGGGGTCACGTAGACCCACGGACCAGACCCGATCCGTTCTCTCTAGTTCCTGATCTGATTTCGAAGTCGTTGCTTCCTACATGATCGTCTAGTCCTAAGCAATTGATCTATGGCTTCAAAACCTAGAAAAACTACCTAGAAATTACCTGGGAAATCAATAAACAACGACCCTATTTTCCCACGTCGATAGCCTCTGATTCCGGCCACCTCCGTTTGTGGTTTTGATCCCGTTGAAATCGTTTGGTCCCTGGGAAACTGTTTAGATCATCAGAACGATCCAACAAACTCTCTAAACCCAACTTAGAATTTGGACCCATATAACTGGTTTTGGGTTTACCTAGCCATGACCTACTCTGCCGTCCACGGCGGTCCTGCCGCCTCCCATGGTCTCGCTCAGTCCCTCACTCGTCCTCAGTCCTTCTCAGGAGCCCTCAATCGAACCAGCAAGGGAAAGGGGACTTTGGGTGGTTTGGGTTTCGGGTTTGGTTCGAATGAAACATAGAGGGAATGGATGCATGTACGTGTACTAGGAGCAATGGATGAGCAATGGATGTGTACTTGTCACTCATCCATTGGGCCTGAAACAAATAAATGGGCCCCACATAAGACAAACGACACTCGTCTCGTAAAACGTGTAATAGTACCTCAAACCTTCCGTGACCCGTACCTTTCCCCGTCAAATGTTTGATTTTGACATGCCACCTGTCTACGAACTTATATTGATTTTGACATGCCACCTGTCTACGTAACTGTCCTCGGTCCTAGTGCATTGGACTTCTCGGGTTAAAATTTAACTTTATGCCCTAGTCTAGGGGCAAAAGTGTAATTTTGCCCTAAACGTCTGGTGATCCTCGACTACTCTCCGATTAGCCTCGCTAATCCTCAATTTAATCTTAATTAATCTTACAAATTTGGGATGGGTCATTACAATATGATTAATAAGGATAGGGCTTACATGAAAATTGGCTAATAGTGCTCCTTGGTCACCAACTCCAAGCTCAACTCCTGTCTTCCAGAGTTCCAAGAGAAGTGGTAGATATACTGTCCATATGTGAGTAATAGATCCTGCAGATTTTTTGCTCAGTGCATCAGACACTACATTGAATTTACGGGGGTGATAATCGATAGTACAATCATAATCCTTGGCACCATTGATATGCATAGCCACCCAACTGAAATATCGCTATTAATACCATGTCCTCTGGTGGAAATCTCATAACCTCAAAAATCCTCTCTAGGTGGGTAATCCACTCTTCTACCTCTTCTGGGCTCATCTAGCCCGTAAACAATGTAGCCCTCAACAACTAGGCTATCACTATGTATGGGCCTTCTTTAACCCGCTTCGCCGCATCTTCAGGTTGTGCACAGGGATCTCATTGCGGAGGCTAAGACTTTACCTTACCTTGAAACAAATGTAGCTTAGTTCACACTTCGCAACTCGTAAGTGCAATCAATAGACAATAAATCTATACTCTGGTACCAAGTTGACATGACCCCTTCTCGAAATACTTAGATAAACGTGAAGGATCATGTTCCCGTCTGACAGTTAATACCAAAAATCGAAACCAACCTCATCAATAATACATATCATCGATAAACTCACTGATTGTTAGGAAAGGGATATTTTACACAACTGTTTACATAGCATACATATCAAAATACAACTCAGAACTTTTAATCCTACCCTAGTACGTTGAAGAGTGTGTAGGGTCTTATTTATGCCTCTGGTCCCAAAGAAGGTCCCTGTCCTCATGCCACAGCCTGGAGGGTAAGTAAAAATTCATAAAGCTGTGAGTGGACAAAGATCAATATTTAAAAACATAATTGAAAAAAAATAAGTAATTCACCCTCCGTTTTCTAAAACAATGCATGTATAAAGTAACGACGAACAATCTATTTTCAAATTAAATAACATTTTCTTGAAAAACTCAGTTAGAAAGTCACATAAGCACATCAACAATATGTTATGCAGTATCATTAAATCAAATCATATATGAAAGATATCAAGATATCACATTAATAATCACATATAACCAACTCATCATCGATGTTTGAGTATCAATCATAATCAAACACACTATTGTAGGCAAAGCACTTGGAAAACATAGCCTAACTCATTATTTGAGTAAAAATTGACACAGAAAATAAAGTCCAACTCAACGTCTGAGTCAACATAACAATATCAGGTCGATGTCTGAGACTAACAAAATAACCCGCTCAAGAATACAACATCTGAGCGCTAACCAACAATCTGAAGAGGACTATTCATGAGCACAAAAATTCAAAAATATTGTGAAAATATATGTTTATAACACATATCAATTCCTTCAAAACCAAATCTACAATTCAAAATCCAGCCTAAGCCCAAGACATAGTTTATGCAAAATATCGTAAAATGTGCACCTAAATAATTCCCGTAAAATCATCAAAAATTATTTAAATATTATAAGTGATAAGTCATGAATTAAGCATTGTTTCAATGTTGTTACTTATCTCTTTTACTAGTCTTTTGATTATAATTGTACAAACATGAAGGAATAGCACTAAAAGAAAGTTAAGGTCCCTAGCTGAAGTCCCATTTGAGACCCTCTCAGGTTTTGGCTTTGAATTGGAATTTTCCAATGTCTTGGATGTGATCAGGCTGCCCAGATAATCTTCAGGGGTCCCAATGAGGTATCGCACATGTCAAGACAATCAAGCATGACCAAGAAAGGGGTTCTTGCCTTTCTTGCCCGAGAGGCATTCCTAATCCTACAAGGAGTGTGTGTGTGTGTGTGTGTGTGTGTGTGTGTGTGTGTGTGTGTGTGTGTGTGTGTGTGTGTGTGTGTGTGTTACTTTGTGGACTAGCCTTGCATGCCTAGATTAAGTGGGATGTTTCAAACTATCCAACCTTGGAATCCAGCTAGGAAATTCGGCTAAAAGATCCATTAAAAGAAGGGTTCCTATCTGTTCCTTGCAACCCAAGTAACTTGGATTTCTTGCCTTATCAAGTTCCTACTTTTTAGGGATTTGGGGTTGCTGTCCTATTCCTAATTCCACAAGGATTCTTGGGCTGTTTGGTGACATGAAAAAAAGGTCTAATCTCCTATTTAAACTCATGAAAACCCTAGGGCAAGGGGTTCTGCCCTCTTAGATGCTTTTTAGGGTTTTGAACCATAAAATACATTGTTTTTTGCGATTAAGGAGTTCTTGATTAATTTGCAGCAATCTTTCATTGTCTTTTGCAAGCCTAGACTAAGGGAGTTTCTTCTTCCCTCTTCATTGTTTTGTACTTTAAACTTATTTATCTTATTAATTCAATGCAATTTTAGATTATGCTTTTGTTTATTAATCTAAGTATGTGTGAGTAGTTCCTTTAAGGATAGGGGTTGTTTCAAGCCCTAGCCATGTTAGTTTGTACTTAGATTTCTGGCTCTTGATTATGATTATTATTCATGATTGAATTTGTTGGATTACTGCGCTTCATGAACTCAATTTATACTAATAAGCTTAGCCAACTTGTTTGTATATAATTGTTGATATAATTGCTTGACGGGCCATCATATCATCTTGCAGTTTGCAGCATCAAGTTTAAGGGGTGGACTCTTATTCGTAATCTAAACTCATGACCTACTAGAATTGCACAACAATTTTCTAGGGATAGTATAGTGTCATTAAATCTTCTTTGTGTTTCGTGATTATCACGCACCATCGATAATAGACTTTTTAAGTTTGGGACATCATAGTTAAAGCATGCAAACTAAGAGAGGATGATAGGTGTGGGGTGAGCATTAGTCGGATCTTTGTACGGGCACTTAATTCGGAATATGCATAATAATTAGGTCAAGGAAATCTGATTAGCAACTATAATTGGTTAGTGGTGGATAGAGTGTCTTAACTTATTTATTTATTTTTATTATTTTTTTATGTTAATTATTTTATTTTTTAATTTTAATAATCTTTAAATCCCCCAATGTGTGTGTGCGTTAGTATTTTATTTTATTATTAATTAGTATTTGAGTTAATTAATTAATCTAAGCAATCATATGGATTAAATGTTAAGACAAGTCCTTGTGGGATTCGACCCTTGCTTATTTGCTATACTATCTTCACGATTTGTGCACTTGCAAGGTTAAACTGTGTAGAAAATATTTTATATTTATTTATGTTGCCTATTTTATCCAACAAGTTTTTGGCGCCGTTGCCGGGGACTTGTTCCTCAATGGTGTCCATTTTGTTTGAATCTTTTGACTTAGTGGTTTTTCTTTTTGTATATAACTGTTTCTTTTTCTTTTTTGTTTAGCATATGTTCCCCTAGGTGACCATGGAACCGTGGGATAGTCCATACTATCCTAGTGGCTGGGCATACGAGCTTTATGATCACTTTCCTTCGGCCTCAAGCAACCATGGAGGTTGGGAACACCCCTAAGAATAGACCAATGAACCTTCACCCTATGACTAGCCCCACTCAGCTCGATACAACCAAGGATGGGGCAGCCCACCACCTTGCACTTGGACCCCTCCTCCTCCTACTCCTAGCCATGTCCAACCTCCATGAATACTCCGGAAAACCCTTTTAGAGGATCGAGAACTATAGCACCTTCCAGTGAAACTTCTTTGGGAACCTTCCTGGGATGATGAGGACAACAAGGACATCCCCATGGCACCTGCCCTTGAAGTCCCTGAAATTCCAGCACCCCCACGGCTAAGGCCTATCCCAAAGTCAACGATTTCTCCTTCCATGGACCTAGTCCCCATCCAAGGCACACCCACGGGTGCAACCACTAAGGACATCATACCATCACCTACGGACTTGAGTGTGGATCGTGCACTTCTAGGACCTTACTTCTCCCTATCTTCACCTTTTAAGTTCGTTAATTAGATTATGTGTTTTGGTGAGAACTCTAATGCATTGCCTAGTCTTACGTACAGGTTTAAGAATCCTTGCAAGAGAAAGGACAAGAAGGTCATCATGTTGGTGGTGTGCACATTCACAACATTCGGCTCAAAGAATGGCTCAAGGCCACGGCCTAAGGATTCTAAGGCCCGTCTGCAACCTCTCCATTATGACCATCATGCATATATGACAAACGGGATCAAACACTTCTTACTTAACTTTAAATCTTTTTTGTATTTGTTCCCTGAAATGTTAAGGTCTAGAAAGTGGATTCCTTCATACATCACTAATCATTTATGTTCTATTGCAAGAAGGACACCACTAAAGGAAAGGCGAGTTTGGAGTCCCTTGAGTGCCCCTTGGTTCACAATCACCTTTGGGTGCTCACCTAGCCCTGTTTTGTTCCCTTTTCTTTGTGGACGTTTTTCGCTTGTGTACCTCCCTTACTATAATGTCTTTTGTGTTACTTTTGTATGGACCTTAAAAACTGCTTGTTTTGGAATACACAAACTAGGTTTCTGTTTTGTTTTTGCTTGCTATTTTTCAGTTTCTGTTTTGATTTCTATGCTGTTTTTTGTTGTGTGCTGCTAGTTTTTATGACTAAACAAGTTAATATGAATGCATAGAATATGAGAATTGCTTGTACTTACTATGAATCATTTCCATTGCCGTTGAATTAACACTTGCACTTCACGATACCATAATCAAGTGATCAACCAAAACAATTGAATTTGAGCATGCTTAGGAAATTAGTGGAGACTACCATTGTGAGATCTTTTAGATTGATTGCCTTTATTTCTGAGTGTTCTTCTTGTTTCTACTCTTAAACACTCAACATTTTGTTCCTAATTGCATGATCTCGTTTTAATTGCATTGATGTTTAAAGAATCATAGCTATTGCTTGCTCTTGATTTAATGTGTAATTGTTTATGAGATGTGATATAGGCTATGTGTGTTTTAGCTCCTAAAGGCCTTTCTTTTCCCGTCCTAATTGCATGCTTCTTAAGCCCCTTTGAAGCCAAGCACTTAGTCGTTTTATTCTTCACCTACATTACAACCTAACCAAGTTTTGAACCCTTCATGATGGGTATACCCTATAATCTAAGGTTGTGTCATGGTTGTATTGAATGAGATTCATGGTGAGGAGGAAATATGTTGATGTCTTGTGCTACCTATACTCATGTGATTGATGTATGCTTGAATGGAAAAGATCATTCTGTTATTTGTAATGTCAGGAAGTTATTGCATGATATTGGCTCAGTTCATATAAACAAAAGAAAAGTGTATCATGTTCATTAGTGAATAGAAAAGAAAAGAAAGCAAAAAGAAAAAGAAAAAGGAAAATTAAGATTAGAAAAAGAAAAATGAAAGAAAAAAATGAACTTAGAATTGAGCCAAGTGAGCCAAGTACCTCAAATAAGAACAATGTAGTGAGCTTAAGCACGGTTTCATCATGAAATAGTCGAGGTCCGAGTCATGACTTCTCATGCCTTGATGCGGTTTAGGTTCTTTGAATTCCAACATTCCTTTCTAAACCCAAGAACCTAGCCCATTACAACCGTTGAATGAAGACCTATTGATCTTGTGAATGGTTATGCAAAGGATAAAGGTACGTATGTCTGTTCTTAAACTTCAATTCCTTCGTGAGATCATTACTTACATATAAAGTGTTTTTCTTCATTGAAATTCATATGTGATTAACTTGATTTTCTTTACATAAACTCATCACATATGCTTGTTGAGTGAAATCCTTAGGATTCGTGTGTGCATTGAGAGATGCCTAGTGAGGATTAAAGTCGAGGCGAAATTGTTCTAGGACGTTTAGATGACATTGTTTTCTAGTTTGATCATGTGAGATGTTGGTATAAACACTTGACACATTGAGTTCATGGTTTTGGCATGTTCCTTGGTTTTTGTGAGTTTGTTTTCTGTTCTTGGTTCTTATTAATTTGTTGATGCATGAATTCTATGATTCTTTGTGTTAAGTAAAACGTTTGTTGGTATCATGCTGCTATAACCCTCAAGATATAAAACTCCTCCTACTAGGTGAACCTAGGGGTTTAAATGCTTATCTTAATTAGATCGAGTCTTTTGTTTTTTGTTTTGTTAAAGGACTAGCAAAAGATAGGTTTGGGGTATTTGATAAGTCATGAATTAAGCATTGTTTATTGTTGTTTCTTATCTCCTTTACTAGTCTTTTGATTATAATTGTACAAACAGTAGGAGAAAATGATCCATTTTGTGAGACTTGTGTGCGGATTATGAAAGTTAAGTCAATTACGAAGAGAATGCAAAAAGAATGGAGGAAATCCGAGAAAAAAATGAAGGAATAGCATTAAAATGAAGTTAAGGTCCCTAGTTGAAATCCCAGTTGAGGCCCTCTCGGGTTTTGGCTTTGAATTGGAATTTTCCAATGTCTTGGATGTGATCACGCTGCCCAGATAGTTTCCAATCACTATGTCATTTTTGGTCTTAGACGACAGTGAAAAACTGTCATTTGATTGCAAAAAAAAATGTTGTCTATGTGAGTATCATCTATTTGAGTAATATCAAATGACACTTACTATCATCTAAAGTAACATTAGACGACAGTTTTTAAACTGTTGTGTTGAAAAAAAAAATACTAAACACAGGAAAACTGTCATCTATTAGGGTAATAGACGACAGTTTTTTTAAAAAAACTGTTGTCTAATGCACCATCAAACAACACTTTTTCACAAAAATTGTCTTCTATTAGGCTCTGAGACGACAGTTTGTGTGAAAAAAGTGTTGTCTTCTATTAGGCTCTCAGACGACGTCGATTCAAATATAAATTTTTTTCAATGAATAATAACAAATCCATCAAACGTGATTCTTTTATTAAATCAACTAAAAGCAAAAAAAAAAAAATATTCGTACATTGTAATCCCAAAAATATAAGAATTAGCTATGTAGCTATGAAAACCTGAAAATTGTTGGAAAAAACAATAAGCAACCAAATTGACGTGAATACAGAATAAAGAACACATTGACAAACTTTCTATAGATCCTTAATGTGGATCATAGTTTTCCCGACCTCTTCTTTTGCTTTAGCCTCCACCAGATTTCTTGCATAATCCCTTAAATTTTGCTTCATTTTGGCAATTGTCTTCATCTAACTGAAAATTGGTAACTGCAGTTGCGAACCCTGACATTGCAACCTCAGTCTCATGATTAAGAAGTTTCCTTATTGAAGCCCAATTTTATTTTCCACCAGTTTCAACTAGAGCCTCTACAGGTCTAGTTAAAGACGCGGATAGTTGTTTCTGCAAATTAATAGGTATTTCATTAAGCAATTTGAGTAACAAAAGATAATGAAAGTGCATTAGCAAACTATATGCTTTGAAGGAACTTATCAGTGCATTAGTGAACTATAGAAGAACTCTTTGGTATCTGCTAGCACTCACTCCTAGATAGGACTGAGATAGTTCACAAATCTACTTGTCACTAGAGAGAAGAAAAACATACAACCATTAGGTAGCTCTCAATCACAACTAATAAAATAAATTTGTAAATGAAGTAATCTGAAAGTGCGAGCATAAATCTCAGCACATGAATCACATATCATTGTTATATGATTCTTTTATTGCATCTTAGAACATGAATCAAGTATGATTCTTTATTTCACAACTTCTTTCCCATAGTTATGACAACTGGTGTTTAATAGAATAAACCACAATTTTTCCACCAAAGTTTTTCTTATGCTTAGTTTTCCCCTTAAACTCCTTTTTCCAAATTAGTTCCTAGTTTTTAACGCTTCGAACAAGACTATTGTGACAGATACTAACAACATTCCCAACCACATCTCACAAAGCTGAGACGTACCCAGCTATGTGAGTAGGTCCACGTATCAGACCAAGAGTTTTGTAATCATTTCACATGGTACACATAACATTACTTCTAATTCCTAACCTTTTCTGAGCTTACACAACTTAATCAGCCAATATCAAATAACCTGTGAGACGGCAGATAGACACCGAAAATTCATAAATGAAAAAGGTTGTAAGATGATCAAACATGCAGGACAATATCAAAATTGAAACAAATATCAATGAGAAGAAGGCATCTTACAATGAGTCTAAATTCAAACAACTTGTGAGACGGTAGACAGACAGAAATGTAGTCAGGATTCAAAATACAGTTCTAGATATTCAACTAGAAAGAACGCCCACGCTTTGCTGCGGGATGCATTAGTACCATAGCAAATATTGTAAAATGCAAGTTACCTCATTGTAAGATTGAAAAGGAAAATAAAAATTGATCAAGAAAACAGTTAGCAATGCTAACAGCAAAGAAAGCAGTGAATTCCATAAGAAAACAGGGGAAAAGAAGGATAAGAAAATAGCAAGAAAACAGTTCAAGAAAATTCCAATTTACACCATAAGAAAACAGTGAACCAGACAAAACAAAATCATGAAGTACTCCAGAAGATATTAACTCAACTGTAACATAACCAAAATAAAAGGATAAGAAAATATTGTACCCAACCTTATTTTTTGAATACTGTGGGCTCCATATAAGGAAAAATCATTTCTTGTACTTGAATACTATGGGCTCAAAATTTATTGAATACACACCTTGGCTGATGTTTCTAGTGATGCTTCTCCTCAACCTACACTCTTGCTTAGTGTAACCTTCCTCCTTCACTTTGGCACTTTCTGAAACTCAAGTAAAAAACATGGTTTAACAACCACTGTAACAATAGAACAAAAAGAAAAAGAATTACTAGACAACAATTACAACCTGTTCCTTTTTAGCAAGCAAAACATCAGTAGTAGCATGTGAGGATTCCAAGAACTCCAATAACTTTACAGAAAGTTCTTCCTGTAAATTCAGCTTGTAAGATTAGGGCTCACCCATCAATTTTTCATACAACACAATAATCATTTCTTGCATTACACCTTCTTTATACCAGCCTTAATTGGAATATTAAGGAAGTCACAGAAATCCACTAACTTTTCTTTTAACACACTTATCAATCTTCTCCTTTAATCTTGCCCTTTGTTTATCATGCTGCGAACAAAATATATAAGCATGGTCAGAACGAAGCATTATAATAATATTGTACCCAAGACTAGAGAGAAGACCATATACAAATAAGAAAAACTGATCAATGTAACGACCCGTCCCAAATTTTCTGGATTAATTAAGAATTAATCAAGGATTAGCGAGACTAATCGGGAATTAGTCGAGGATCATCGGACGTTCAGGGCGAAATTACGATTTTGCCCCTAGACGAGGGCAAAAAATTGACTTTTGACCCGGGAGGTCCAATGCAAAAGGATCGAGGATCGTTATGTAGATCGAGTTGATACGAATCCGTAGACAAGCGACATGTCAAAATCGGACATTCGACAGGAAAGATACGGGTCACGGAAGTTTCGAGGCACTATTGCACATTTTACGAGACGGGTGGACTTTTTTCTTTAGTTTGCCCCACATATTTTCCCAGGCCCAATGGATGAGTGACAAGTGTCACTTATTGCCTATCATCACACAAACATACACCCCCCCTTCATCCTCATCAGTTCCATTCAAACCGAAACCCGCCAAACCCATGCAACCCAAAACACCACCCTATCCCATCCCCTACTGTGGTGACTGAGGAATTGAGAGAGAAGGACAGTGATGGAAGGATGGCTGTAAGACGACGGAGGGACGGTAGTGCACGGCGGAGGAGCCACGACCAAGTACAAACCCGAAACCGTTAAGGGGGTCAATTTTAGAAGTTGGGTTTAGAGGATTGTTAGGCTAATTCTAGTGATCGAATGGGGTTCCTGGGTGGCGTACGATCTCACAGAAACCAAAAGGAGGGACTACGATGGCTGGGAACGACGGGGACGCAAACTAGAAGTGGGCCGGACTGTTCATTGATTTCCTAGGTAAATTCAAGACCGTTTTTCTAGTTTTTGACGCCATAGATCAACTAGGAATGTTTGGAAGATCGTATTGGTACCAAAGGCATCAAAAATAGTGGTCTGCGGGACCCGCTACAGTGCAATCGGGTCGACCCCGACTCAGTGAAAACGATGATGACGTGGCATGATGACATCATCTGTTAGATGTCAGGCCATATAGCCAATGGGAGGCTGCCACGTGGCAGTTGTCAATGTCTAGTCAGCTTAACACGTGGCAGACACGTGGACTAGTGAGCGTGTGACACATGGCAGTCAGGCCTAACATGTCAGAACTGACACGTGTCAGTGTCAGTGTCAGTTTTCAGAGTTGACGTCATGCAGACGTCATCAATGACGTCAACATTGACTTTGCTTACGTGACGTCATGCAGACGTCATCAATGACGTCAACGTTGACTTTGCTTACGTCAGCGTTGACTTTTTTGTCAACGTCGACCAACCACTTTGACCAGCGCTTGGGGGTACATGGGCACATATTTCGAGGTGGGACTAGGACCATTTAAAAGGGTTCGACGATACGAATCCAATGGTGGTGGTTTCGAGTTGATCGGAGATCGTTAGGTTGGTTAAATCAAAGTTTTTAGCCTCGAGAAGAGTGTCCTGGACGTGTTGACTTTTCCGGTAATGTTGGATGTTCTTGATATAGATTTGTGTAGGTTAGTAGTAACCTTTGAGTGTGATTTGGACAGGTCGGGATGACCTGGAGAGGCTTATAGCTCGCGTATTGAGGCGCAGCTTGGACGGTTTGTGAGTGGACTTTTTTTTTATGAATTGATGCATGCATAAATGTTTTATATGTGTTTATGAACATGATTTGAGATTCCATGAGTGCATGTGATTTAAATATGAATTGTTTGACCTTTTCAGAGGAAAATATGTTATTGCACGTATGACGAGATTTTCTATTTTATGTGATACCCTAGGCTTAGGCCGGGTTTTATACGTGCATGTGATATCAAATGATTTGATTGATGAAATGATTTCGGATTTGAAAATATTATATCGAGCTTGAGACCCAGTTGATTTATGATATCAGGCTTGAAGCCCAGTTGATTAATGGTATCGAGCTTGAGGCCCAGTAGATTGATGGTATCGGGCTTGAGGCCCAGTTGATCGATGGTATCGGGCTTGAAGCCCAGTTGATTTGTGGAATCGGGCTTGAGTTTCAATTGTGGTTTATGAAATAAGATTTCAGGTTGGAGACCCTATTGAGATATGGATTTGGGCTGAGGCCTATGAGATTTGGATTTGAATCGAATTCGAGGAATCCTGATTTATGATTCGGGTATGGGACCCAGTTGAACTATAGTTTAGAAGGAAAAGTATGTTTTCACACTTATGTATATACCCTCTTATATGAGTAGTCTCCTCCAAACGTCGATGATCCTGGAGTGTCATGATACACTGTCTAAGATGAATGACTCCGAGAAGGAGCACATGCCCTGGAGTGAGAGATATGATATAATCTCGGACAGGGTCCGGAGACAAGTTCTCCCAGACGTCATAGATCCTAGGGGTAGACTCGGAGATGAGACCCGAGTAGTACGCGTACTGTAGAGAAATCGTGACGGGTTTTGATTAGACATCTGGGATGTCGAGGATGGGTTATATATATATATATATATATATATATATATATACGATATTTCACTGAGATTGGTTTTGAGCTGAGACCCTACTCAGTTAATGGCTTCGATGGAGAAGCAGTTTTCAGTGTCTTTTGATTTGAAAAGCAAAGTGTCTTGCTTTCAGAATGTTTTTGAAATGAACTGATTTTATGATGCATGCATGCTTTTACGTGAAGGGTATAAATGTCTTTCTGATATAAATGATTTCTATAAACTGTTGTTTTGTACACTCATAGCTTTTATGATTTTAATACCCTTCAGGTTGATATCGGATGCGGGCTGTAGCAGAGATCGAGACATCACATGCCACCGCCGATCCTGGAGTACTTTGATGGACCCCGAGCGGGTGACGAGCTTATCCTTAATCTGACACGCGTTGTTAGACGAGAGCAGGCTCGTCTCACGATAATCTAGGGGGATTGGGACGGATCCTGTCAATCAAGGTGACAACAAAATATGTAATACCTCATTCTCAACCCACACATAACCTGAAAATTGACTTATGTTTCTCTGCAAACCATGAGTCTGCAAAAGAACATCAACAATTATATCATCAAAATTTAATAAAAGACCACTAGATAATATAGTATGAAGTTAAAAACCCCAGAAATCACTTAATTAAAGGTAAACCAAAAAGATCACTTTTTCTTTCATCCCAAAAAGAATTGTGTGAAACAATAATACAGTATGGAGTTTAAAACACCAGAAATGACTAAATCAAAAGTAAGCAAAAATTTTACCTTTTCTTTTTTCCCAAAAAGAATTGTATGAAATAGTTGCAGGCTGTCATCAGCTTTTCTCTTTGACAACTTGAAAGCCACTGAAACAATTTAAAAATCAGAAAAAATAGGCCAGGCCACAGTAACAAGAATTTAAGTAATTAACACCTTGCACGCATAGTAAATTACCACTCAAAATACAATAAGAACTAAAACTTCCACCTTTCAGCATGCAGTTATCTTTGGAAAAGTGAAAAGTAATACAAAATCAAAGAAGAAAAAAACAACTGACCAGATACATATCAAAATCAACAAATAAACAAAATAATTACCAATAAATCATTCATTCTCACGTTGAACTCCTTCTATAACCTCCAAGCAAAATGTAAATAAGATTGAAAGCAAAAAAAAAAATCACTTTTATATTGGATATCCGATGAGTGATAACAGCCAACTAGAGGAACACAATGGAATTCCTATCACTAATGTTGTGTTTTTTTGCATACATATTCAAGTTCATCAATATCCCGAATCACATAGCAGTGACAAACATGGCTTCATTGGTTGTCTTCATTTGGGGCTCATCTTTTCCATCCAACAACAGTACATAACAAAAAATAATACTCAGTATTATTCCAAACTACCTGCAATTGTCAACATCCATTTTTGTACCACCACAGCACAACTTAGCTTGTCAATAACTAATTATGCAGTGAAATTCCAAAACACATTGACAAAAGTAAAAGAATGATCATGGAAAAGAAGTGCTTCTTCGAAGTTGGAAGATAAAATGTATCCTGGAAAACTACTAGGAGTAATATGTGTAATGTTAAAACATTGCACTTGTCTATAAAGAAATGAGTAGTACATGGAAATATTAAATTGGATCTAAAAACCATTACTATAATTCTTGTTTTCCTCAGTTAAACAATGGTATATATAAACAAGAACAACTAAAGCCCATAAGAAGAACAAGCCAAGCCAGGGAAAAGCACCACACCCAGAAACTAGACCGGAAAACAGCATCCCAAAACACAGCTAAAGCCAAGCAAGTGAAGCAAAACAAATCTACAACTTAAGGGAAAGGGACATTCCAACTACAAGTACCTACAAATTAGAAAGCATAAACTTAATAGTATACAGACAACATCTAACCATATTGGTAATATTCAGATTGAATGGAAATAGAGGGTACACTGTCTAGCTCAGTTTTCAGGGTGAAAGCCTCAACCAAGGGTTATAGCACGACATAAGGCAAGCAATAGTCTGAAGAATAACAGCAGAAGATCTCTAGAAAACAACTCCAAGCATAACAAGGTAATTGCTTTTGAGCCCTCTCCACGCATAATAAAACACAATGGACTGGAACCCAACGGGAATAATTAGTAATCTATGCAAATAGTTTGTTGGGGGGATATAAAAGGAGGAGCTTACTTGGTTTTTCATAGTAACTGTTTGTATTGGTCACATACAAACACAATGAATGTTATGATACCTTTCAAAACAACCAAGCTTAGATTACTAATTATCTTTAGAAGAAAACGATAATTTCAGAATCTCACCAAGTTTTTTGTTCATGCACTTGCAAAACAACCACAATGAATGCCATGATACCTTCCCGCCAGTTTCCCCTAGAGGCTAGAGGCACTCTCATCATCTTCAATCCCATCTTTTGAGTACTACAAGAATCACAAAATAATCCCAAGATTAAGAACATAGATCATCTAATTAACTTATCTATAATTAGTTTACGAACACTAAATAATTTTGGTTAGATGTATGTGACCTATAATTGTTATGAAAAAAGAAAAAACAAAACACAACGGAAGAAGCTAACCAGAGAGTTATATCCAGGGCTTTGGGTGCTCTGACGATGAGAATAAATATCTTGGCCACCATAATATATGGATGAGCTGAGGTGAGGTGACATGGTTGTTGTACTCTCTGATCTTGATAGATGGAACTTACTATGTCCCTGTTTGCTAAGTCCTAATTCTCTCCTTCACTCTCCTTTGAAGCACCACCTGCCCCGTCACCACCACCACCACAAAAGCTTCTACCAGACAAATAAGATCCCAATCAGTGAAAAAAGAAAAATTGTTTATTGATATTTGTCAAAGAAATAATAGGTATACTTTAGGGCTGGTTTTTCATCAGAAAAATTGACAGTAGAGGTAAAATAGAAAAAGCATATAAACAAACCTAGCTCTCTGGTTTATTCACACACGTTAAAATATTATGATAAAAGTCAGTCAGAGAGATTCTTAGAACAAACTTTCTCCAATTTAATTTGCAGAGGTAAAGCAAAATATTTTTAAAAAACAAGCCTAAACCAGCATTTTGTGATTCTAGAACCCTTGTTAATAAGACAAATGCAAGCTCTCAAGAAAATAATTAAAATCTTTTCTTGATCAATGAAATCAGCTTGCCTCAACCCATTCAGAAGAAATTATAGATAAACCCCAAGGAGATTTTATGTGGAGAACAGATACGGAACAATTCGAACCGAAATTAAAGGTAGAGTCCTTAAGCTATGTTCAATAAAACTACAAAACTAGGGAAAGAATTCCTCAAAATTCAAAGGCAACCCATCAAAATGGAGAAAAAATAATCAAAATCATTCAACAATCAAACAAAGTAACACATAAAAATAAGAGATTCAGATGAATAGATAAATGAAAAAAGACATGAACTTCGAAATTTGATCAGGACAAATACCAAATCCTTGGAAGGAGGCGCGATTATGGACATGAAGATGACAACTCCGATGACCCGAATGATACGCTTAAAATATCGATTTAAATAAATTTCTAATTCAAGTATATACATATTTTAAACCTTTTTTTGTGTCATTTTAATATTGGTAAATAATAATCATTTTTACCTAGGGAAATTAGAGAATATTAATAATAGTTAGTGAAAAAGAATAAAAAAATAAGATGGGGGAGTTCTGAGTGAAGTGTAATCATAAAAATACAAATAAAAACAAGTATAAAACTAATTATACTTCTACTTTAACCACCTATGTATAAGTGGACTTTCCTTAAACACAAAATTTATCAACACGCTTGCATTTGCATATATTTGAATCAATCACGAACTCATACCTTCACAACTCCGATGGACATGAAGATGACAACTCTGATGACCCGAATGATACACTTAAAATATGGATTAAAATAAATCTGTAATTCAAGTATATACATATTTTAAACCCTTTTTATGTCATTTTAATATTGGTAAATAGTAATCGTTCTTACCTAGGGAAATTAGAGAATATTAATAATAGTTAGTGAAAAAGAATAAAAGAATAAGATGGGGGAGTTCTGAGTAAAGTGTAATCATAAAAATACAATTAAAAACAAGTATAAAACTAATTATACTTCTACTTTAATCTATGTATAAGTGGACTTTCCTTAAACACAAAATTTACCAACACTCTTGCATTTGCATATATTTGAATCAATCACGAACTCATACCTTCACAAGCTCATATTCCTTCAAACATTTTTTTTCATATTATAAATGCACCGAATAGCGAATTTTTACTTATCTAAAATGTAAGAAGTAAAACGATTTTTAAAAAATAAAACACATGAAGATTGTATTCAATTTTACAAAAGATAAGAAGGAAAAACTAACACTTATATTGCATTATAAATAGATCCAATAACAAATAAAAGAGTTTAAGAAGATGGAGAGCAAATGTTACACTTTCGGAATGGATGAGAACAATGGATTATTTTTTCACAAGGATCACTGAACAGCGGCATGAACCTTGTGAGCTTAGAACGAGGATCCAGAGTTGAAACCTCCATTGTCCTGAGCTTAGAACTATCGTAGAGACTCCAAAAAGACGATGGGTTGCTCACTACCGTTAGTCCTGGCCCAGAACTAAAATCTTGATTCTTGAGCTCACGGGTTCCTTGTTCTAACCCAACTTTTCCTTCCTTTTCTTCTCACGATTTTCACAGAAATCTCATCCTCTTACCTTACCTTTCTCTTTCATTCCCTGGCTTTCCTATCACTTCTCCCTGTTTTCTTTTCATGATCATAACCCATCCATGGTTTCAGCCCATGGCCACTGAAACCATGCCCAACACACACACACACACACACACACACACACACACACACACACACACACACACACACACACACACACACACACACACACACACACACACACACACACACACACACACACACACACACACACACACACACACACACACACACACACAATCTACTACCCACATCAATATATAGGTAGCAAGTTGGTGAGGGAAGCCAAAATGTCAGACATTTCTAGAAGGGTGACACGTAGCAAGTCCCCATTGGTCATTAGGGCAAAATGACCAAAATGCCCTTGGTGGGCAAAATGACCAAAATGCCCTTGGTGGGCAAAAATACCAAAATGCCCCTCACCATTTGTTTTGCACACAACTCTTTCATTCGATCTTCGATTCAGCCATGCTACCTGTCTATAGACTTAGGATCACTAGACCTTCGTATCGGTCTTCTCAAATCATCTAAACAAGGCCCCGACCAAAAAGTCAAAAATTTTGACTTTGTTCAACAAAAGTCAACTCTTTGACTTTTACAAGGGTAAAATTGTCTTTTCATTCCAATTTACGTTTCCTCGGGATATGGGCCATTGCAATTTTCATCTTTTAACTTGAAGATATGAGTCACCAGGTTTTTTATTTTGTTTAAGTGGAATGTCACCATTCGAGTGGGATTAGTGGCATCCATACCCATGTGTAACATGCACATAACACCAACATGGTTGCACCAAATTTGAGACTCACTCATCACGTTAGGTGACACCAAGCACCTTTCGCTCCTCAACTCAATCAAATTCTGGTCCACAGAAAATCAATTTCCACTAGGGTATGTGACATCACCATGAAACCCAGAAGTGATGAAGAAAGTTCACTTAAGCTGACACGTGGTAAGGAATACTGGTCCCATACCAGCTCACTGTCTAGCTGTCTTGTCAAATCTAACTCTCAAAGGTCCATCGAATTTCGACAAAGAACACTAGGTCAGGAGCCCCAATTCCACTAAATCCTGTAATTGAGCTCTCAAAGCTCTCAACCCTGTCGGTATGTACCATAAACCACTAAACCCTCAGATGACTCATCGGCGAAACTCGGGCACGATCTAAAACTCACTCCAAGCTCATTAAGCCGATTGGGAACATCACAACACATGTCCCACGTCCCTAACGATCATATGACATAATGGTCCCGGCCTCCAAGCCATAACACACTTGGACATCGACCACGTTTCCAATGTAGGATAGATCACATAAAGTTTCATCTGGTTAGTCATTGGTAAAACTCTTGTAAAAAGGCTAAATACTATTCCTTAGTGATCTCCTCTAGTCCTTTGGTGGGATCAATCATGACAACTCAGGACTACCAAATACCACTGGTTCCTCCAACTCAATCGGTCTTTTTTCACACCTCATGCACCAATCCAATAGGTGGTTCCATCGCCGTACTCGTCGGAGTACCGGCTTGCATGTCCCAATCCAATAGGAACTCCATAGGATCAGCTCCTGAACTCAACACTCATGCAATCAGTCTAAAGTAAGACAAACACCTGTCTCTGCTCCAGATGCAGTACGTGTGACCAAAAGTCACACTGAACTTAAAGGATAACTGCCATCTCAACCGATCCTCTCAGGATCCTCTCCGTCGCGCTCATTGAACACTGCATCTTATATGTCTTCCATTAGACGAACTCGGAGCTAGAGGTAATCCTCGTCTAAGCTCCCTAAGCACACGAATCCGCCTGATGCCTCCCTGTTGTCCAGAACCACTCGGTCCTTGTGGGGATTCCAAATGGCACATCTCTACCTGAGATACCATATCATCACTTGAGTTTTACTCCTAAGACTCGACCTAAACTGATGAATCCCCATTGTATAAATCACTATCACATCTAGTGCGAACTGAGCCAAAACCAAAAAATCTTTGTTCATGCCGAGCAACCGTCAAATCTCCAGATCATGTCGGAAGAACTCCGCCTCCCTCGTATCTCGATAAAGCTAGGCCGAAAATTACGTAAGAACATTCCTCAAACGTCTCCCAACTCTTGATAATCTCATCCATGCCTATCGAAAGCAATGTCTGCCATGAATCTCGTGCAGACCCGACCAAGAAACACTTCGTTATCCTTACTAAATGCTCATAGCGGCAACTCGTCACCCGTACCATTCACTCAAAGTGTAAGATCCACTGATCAGTCCGCCCCAGGATCCGATCCACAAGTACCACTCTCCTGGTAACTTGTTCAACCAATCTCAACAAGGGTCATCAATGACCACATCCATTCAGACCAATCGTCAGTCACATCTCCTAGAACCTAGCTGAGGTCCGTTCCCACTTAACTTTTCTATTCTTACCCTCATTATCAGGTTGATGACGGGATGTCGTCATTGTAGAGATATCACATCATAAGCATGCACAACACCACAAGAGCAACCTAGTTGACAGGACCCATCCCAATCCCGACGGGATTAGTACGGGATGACCCTGCTCCCGTCTGACACCAAGTGTCAGACAAGGGAAATTTCCGACCTTTGCCCCCCCCCCCCGGGCTATCAGAGTACGCAAGGATCCGGAGGAGGTATGTGATATCTCGATCTCATCTACAGTCCACATCCGCTGTCAACCTGAAGGGCAGTCAAAACATTAAAAGCTGTGAGGGGACAAAACAAGAATTTATAAAAACATTTTAACGAGAAGACATATGTACGCTTCACTAAAAAGCATGCATGCATTCGAAAACCATTTATCCGAAATAAACCATATATGGGAACTAAGCCCAACACCAAGGTTGAAAGAACCATCATGAAAACGACCATACAGGCCACTGCCCAAATCCATAGTGAAAGAATCATAAAGACTCAACCGTACGGGCCACTGCCCAAAACCTATGTAAACACACATCATATATCATATATCATATATCATATATCATATTTATATCATATACACATATCATTCACACAACCAATCCTGTCACGGTTTCCAAAGCTACGCGCGTGCTACCCAGGTCTCAATCCGAGTCTTCTCAAAGTCAAGATCAATGTCCGTAGATCACTGACCCTACCCAAGGTAATAGTAATCATAGCCTTCCTAAGAGTAAGGAACCCAACTGGGGGGTGACTCCACTCAGTCGGTGCTCCGTGACTACTCTGGGGTCCACCCAGGCCAACGACCCTCCCCGGAGGAGATAGAAGAACAAGTAAAGGAAGGTATATGAACATATATATACATAACATAAACACCCATGCCCAGTTCCCCTGAACCGTCATGATCCATAACATCCATTAACCAGGGTTCATGCCGGTTCCCATAAACCGTCATGAACCAGAATGACCAGACCAAGGTTCATGCCGGTTCCCATAAACCGTCATGAACCACAATGACCTTTCCAGAGTTCATGACGGTTCCCATAAACCGTCATGAACTTGGAAATCCACGTAGGGTTCCTGACCCGAAATCATAAACCGTAAAGTAACTGGGTCTCGTGCCCGAACATATGACTCAACTGGGCACCGTGCCTGATATCTAAGGGACAGTCACGACTTCGATCATAGTGATGTGTGTAACCATCCATCCAGGACCGCCCTCAATCCTGGTATGTCGCCGTGAACGTATCAACTAACGCGACCACCACAAAATCATGGTGCACTCATCACCGATCGATATCCTGAACCGTCAGCACTCCGAAATCGAGCCTCCCCAGGCTGCCTGACCACGAATCGTGCATCGTGACCTCTCCGGAAAGAACACATCCCAAACTGGAGGCGAGCGTCGTATCGTCGATCGCCGTGCACATAGCACCCGTCGCGACCACGATTTAGACCCGAAGGTCGTAAATAGTGTCATATGCCCGAGACAAAACCAAATGGGTCTCATACCCGAGTTTATCCTTTTATAAATCCAAAACCTTTTCATTTAAATCAATAAAGAAATACAGACCCGTATAAGCACCGTATAAGGCTAAAACCTCGAAATACGTGCTTATACGTAACCACATACAAATGCACCCATGGCATCATCAAACATGTATGAAAACATATAATATACATTTATGCATACACCAATTTAGAAAACAAGGTCCACTCACAGACCGTCCGAAGTCGCGCCTCGATACGCGTGCCATAATCGTCTCCCGGGTCAATCATCGTCACCGGGACTCCCAAACTTGTCCAAATTCATTTAGAGGGTTACTAATAGCCTCATTAACCTCTCATTGAAGTCCCATAATTTTACCGATTTTCTAACTATTTTTAAAACCGAACCTAAACCTTCGGACAGCCCGAAACCTATCGAAACGATGTCCGATTGACTCGAAACCAGTCCCAAAATGTTCGTTGCATCGAATAGATGATTTGACATGTTGGAACCATCCTCAAATTCTCTCCCACACACCCGCATGAGCCGCTTGAAATGGCTGCGCGTGGGAGCCACACGCCTGCCAAAGTGTCATCCCCTACCTTGCGTCGACCGGTCTGAACCGGTCCGGTCCGGTTCGCCTGCAACTTGGACCGGCGTGACCGATTCAAGCTCATTCCGGCCCAGTTTTTCACCGTTTTCAATCCTAATCAATCCTAACCTTCCTATAATCGTCCTAGGGACCTAACCCAATTAATTAGAAGCCCTAAAACCTCTAAAACCCGACCGGTTTGATTTTCCCTTCACGGTTCGAAAATCCCAAAACCTCCCAGGGCTTCCCCGACGTCCAACCTACATCCAAACCTTCCTAAAAACTCCCTAGCAACCTAAATAACCCATCATAATCATCCAAAACAGTCCATAACATCAAAATCCAAATAAAAATTGAAAATGGGCTTACAGGGTACCCGCTCGGGTTCTGGGTTCCAGCCACCGCCCACGGCGGTTCCAGCCACCAGCTGCCATCCCTAGTCCTCCTATCTCACTCTCTGGTCTCTCCAGGATCATTTGGGGTTAAGGGTTTGGTGTTTGGGTTGCACAGATGAGAGAAATGAGATCGGGTGGGTTTTTGGGTTTGAAATTAAAATGGAATGGTTTGCACGGTACATGAATCAATTTGGGTGTCCATTGGATGGGTGACACTTGTCACTCATCCATTGGGCATCAGGACAAATATCTGGGCCCTCTAGAGTCCAAAAGTGAACTCGTCTCGTAATTCGTGCAATAGTGCACTCGAACTTCCGTGAATCGTAACTTTGCCGTCGAACGTCCGAATTCGACGTTCCGCATGTCTATGGATTCGTATCGTCCTTATCTACGTAATAGTCCTCGGCCCTTGGCCATCGGACATCCCGGTCAAAAAGTCAACTATTTGCCCCTTTTATCCAAAATTACCAAATTTCCCATAAACTTCCGAACGTCATAACTTCCTCCTCGAACGTCGGAATTGAACGTGCCACCTGTCTATGAACTCGTGACGTCACGAACTACGTCCCGGTCATCGGTCAAAGTCCATTTGACCGCCCGAACGAAAAGTCAACATTTTACCATGACCAAGGGCAAAACGGTCATTTCGCATCGTTCGTCTTCGCTCAACTAATCACCGATTAACCTCACTAATCGTGATTAGTCACTAATCTAATCTAGGAATTTGGGACGGGTCGTTACATAGTGCTCTGATACCAAGCTGATATGACCCATCCCAATCCCTTTGGATTATCGGGGGATGTGTCTTGCTCCCGTCTGACTCCACATGTCAAACTATGGATAAAACCGTAACCCACGTAGGGCTTCAACATTACGTAGCAATTTTCAGAGTACGTAGTAGCATGTGATGTCTACGTCTCAGTCTCATCTGTCCATCACATGGCTAACATGCTAGTCGTGTTCCAACACCGGAATCCGTCTGTATGATCTCTACTCTAGACGGACCACACTATAGTCAATGTCCTCTTTGAGTCCTTATGGTCACTAGACCAACTCCAGAGATAATCCAACCAATTCACTAACCAAACTCATTCCTTGGTTCATTCCAAAGGTCAACCGACTCACGTCACTAAGACGTACCAATCCCGAACCTACCGGTTACCTACCACCATCCAACAACACTCCATGGTCATCCACCACCAATACAATCTCTCCATTTGGAGTGATAACGAACCTGCCAATATCCTACTTGATTCATCGGCTATTCATCATTTCTAAATGGTACTCAATGTATTGTCTCATTTGCCACGGGGATAACCGCTACCCAACTGTCACTAACACTCATCCAATCCAAGTGATTCCAATCTCAACCGTCCTAGTTGGTTGGAATTAATCCCAAACTAGCATGATCCATAATCAACTCGGTCTATACTCATTTCGATCATCCATATTCACTCTCATCGTGATCCATAGCCCAAATCGGTCCAAAATATCCTAATGCATAAGCATCTCGGCTCAATACATATTCTTCTCAATCCTTTCAATCCCTTAAGGATCCACACTAGCTCTCCCAATCAGCATCACATGACTCATATCACCAGCATGAGTCTATCCAACTCTGGTGCTCACACATCACGTTCGGTGATGGTGTCACCTTTCGTTCTTTAACTCATTCGAATCTCACTGTACCATCAAAGGAACTCGGTACAACCAAAAACTCACTCCTATCTCACTGAGCTAGCTAGGGACACCTCAACACACATGTCCCACGTCCCTCATGACCATACAAACGTATCCTTCCGGCTTCCAAGCTGTCACTCACTCGGACCTCAACCCACGTGTCCTGAAAACCACTCTGTCTTAAGGTCAAAACCTTCTACGTAATTCCAATAGGTTGTTCCATCACCGTACTAGTCAGAGTACTATCTTGCACATCCCAACTCTATGGGATCAACTCTTGCACCTAACACTTGTACAATCTGCCCAAAGATAACAAGGGTGCTTGTCACCTATCAAGGCATACCTCGTGCCTTCCGTAATCTAAGCACACCCCCTGTTCGGTTGGATTACCGGAATCTTACTAAACTACTAGGGCTCCTCTCTGTCCCGCTCAGTGATCACTAACACCATATCTCGCGCGTCTACCACCCAAGGCTTCAAGCTCGAGGTAACCCTCATCCAAGCTCCCTAAGTACACGAATCCCCATGACGCCTCTGCGTCATCCATAACCACTTGGTCATTGTTGAGATTTCTTCAACCTCATCTCCCTTTGAAATGCCACATCATCACTTGAGTCTTACTCTCAAGACCTGACCCAAACTGATGAAGCCTCATTACCTCAATCGTCATCGCACTCAGTGCGAACCGAATCTAGCCCAAAAGCTCTGCCCGAACTTAGCAACCGCCAAATACCTCTGCACCGAACGCAGGAACTCACAACCTCGGTAACGTGTCGGGTTGCCGACATGACTGATGAATCCTCATCGTCTTAGTCGTCATTGGGCCATGAGTATACCATGACAAGGTCACAACCTCTGCTTGTACCTAGATAAGACTAGGGCAACGTAAAAATGTTCCTCGAATGTCGCCCAACTCTCAATAGTCTCCTCCATGTCCGTCGATGGCAATGTCTATCACGATCCTCATGTGGATTGGTCTGCACCAACTCATGTTATCATTGCCATCTGTACCCAACGCTACTGACTCACAAAACCATGTCCTAAAGAGTGCATCTCAACGTTGGTACCATCCCCCCAACGCTTATAATTCACTAATCGATCACCTCGGGATCCGATCTACAATTACCATAACCCTGGTAGCTTATCCAACCAATCCCCACTTGGGTCGTCCACGACCTTGTCTGCTCATTGCATCACATCTATCCTAACTGTCTATTAGTTTCGACTCTGAAAAGTTTCCATACCAGGGTAACTGGTATCCAACCAACCAAAATCTATCATCTAAGGATCTCAACTACTCATAACTCTAGGGCTCTCTGTCGTTGGGCCCACACGAACCTCGGCCCTACTCGGGGTCAAATCTGTAATGACCCGTCCCGAATATCGGGATTGAATATTAATTAATTATGGTTTAGAATGACTAATCGGGGATTAGTTGAGTGAAATCGGACGAATTGTGCAAAATGACCGTTTTGCCCCTAGCGTGGGCAAAATGTTGACTTTTAGTTCGGGCGGTCAAACGGACTTTGACCGATGACTGTGACGTAGTTCGGGACGTCACGAGTTCATAGACAGGTGGCACGTTCAATTTCGACATTCGAGGAGAAAGTTATGGTGTTCGGAAGTTGAGGGGTATTTTGGTAATTTGGCATATTAGGGGCCAAATGTTGACTTTTTGACCGGGAAGTCCAATGGACGAGGGCCAAGGACCGTTACGTAGGTCTTGTCGATACAAATCCGACGACAGGCGGCATGCCGAAATCAGAGATTCGACGACGAAGTTATGGTCACGGAATCGGTGAACCCGAATTGGAAACCCGTCGAGGATCGATCGTGAGTCGTGGAGATATAGACCCTAATTTGAGTAATTCAATTTGCAAAACTGGAATTATGTTGGAATAGAAGGGATCAGTTGTAAGAACGGATCGATTTGAGGTCGAATTGAGTGAGATTGAGTCGGGTCTGTTCGCGGGTTTTTCAACCCGTTTACCAGACAAACGGGTGTAGAAGGAGCACTGTAGCAGTACTGTAGCAGGCTCGTGGCTTTCACGCGCAGCCGCTTGTGGCGGTGCGTGGGGGCGCGTGAGTGAGAATCCCGAGGTACGATTAACATGACTTTTGATCCTCTCAGTGTAACGAACATTTTAACGTTGGTTTCGAGGAAATCGGATATTGTTTCGATAATGTTCTGCGTATCTGAAGTTTTGTTTTACGTTTAAAATACGTATTTAAATTCCTAAAAAATTAGGGAAAATTATATGAAGTATTTTGAGATGTTAGTAACCTTCTATAATGATTTTGGACAGGAGTTGTGATTTCCAGATTTTACGGAAAAACCTGCAGCTCGGAAACGAACCGTTTTGGACGGTGTGTGTGGGTGGACTTTGTTTTCTAACCGTGATGCATACATATATGATTTAAATGCCTTATTATATGATTTTATATGATGGGCATGATTTATCTTTCAATCCGGTAATTTCTCGGTTTTATGATTATTATATTATTATTTTTGGGCGATTTTCGAGAAATTACGAAATTTGGTAAAAATAATGTTTGGACTTGGTTTATGAGTCCGGGAATGAAATTGATTGAAAATAATGTTTGGACTCGGATTATGAGTCATGGATTGAAAACGATGTGGTGACTCGGGAATGAGTCAATGGTCAATTTCGTGGATTTACGTGAAAATGGCAACGGAGGTTGCAACGCATGGATTTGCGTGAAAATGGTATTTTGGGCATGAGAACCCAAGTGAATAGTGATTTTGACTCGGATTTGGAGTCACTTGTGAAATTGTGAAATTAATGATTTATTGTGATTTTATGATTATTTTAATCAGTCTTTCGGGCACGTTTTACGAGGAACGTGCAAATGATGTTTTGGGCTAGGCACGGAGTCTAAATGATTTCTAAAGTGATACTTTGACTTAGTTGGTAAGTCCATGATGATTTCGGGATTATTATATTATTTTAAAATGTGATTTTATCGGTTTACGTGAAAATGGTATTTTGGGTTTGAGACCCAGTCGGGGATGATCTGGATGTTGTATGGAGTCAAGATTTGATTGAAATGTTTTAGGATGTAATTCCCGAGATGGTTTATATTGTGATTGTGATATTCCTAGACAGTCGGAGCTTGGGGGGATTACCCAGACGACCGGAGCTTGAGGGATGTGATTGTAGGATCGGGAGTTGATCCTATGGTAGTCAACTTCTCGGACGAGACTGAGCCTGGATGTACCACTCGGAGGTGTCTGAACCTGGGGATGTGTTCGCCCAGAGGTGACTGAGCCCGAGGGGGTTGAGCCCAGAGGTGTCTGTTCCCGAGAGAGTGACTGGATATTGGCCTACGCGTAGTGCAGCACTTGTGAGTAGTGCAGTTTGATTGATTGTGCACTTGTGAGTAGTGCAGATGTGATTTTTGATATTTTATGCACTTGTGAGTAGTGCGGATTGATTGGATTGATATATTTATTGTGCACTGGTGATTAGTGCTGATTGATGTTGTTTGTGATAACGTACTGGTATTGAGTACGGGTTCTTGGTCTTTGTGGCCAGGTGATTATGCTTTCACATGTTTTGGCCTGAGAGCCGGGATTTGATGTTTTATAACATGAACTGATTTGGTGAACATGAGTTTTATGGACCATGGGAAAATATGTTTTGATTTTATCGGTCCACTGTACATACTTGAATGATTTCATACTATTACTCATGTTTTACGATATGCATGCAAGTTTGTGAAAACTGGAGGGTAAGAATGTATTTTGATAAATGTTTTTATAAGAGGTCATTTTTGTCCACTCACACCTTTTCTGTTTTATTGACCCTTCAAGTCGTGGCGCGATGATCGAGGCTATTCGAGAGGTGGAGGTATGTGCGGGCACAGGCGAATATCCCTTGTCTGACAGGTGCTGAAGGGTAGTTTCGAACTTTCAGTTGACTTGTCAGACGGGAGCAGGACCGGGCACGGTTAACTTTGTCCTTCGGGGACGGGTCCTGTCAAATTGGTATCAGAGCACTAGGTTGTTGATGCTGTTGTCATGCCATACCTCCGGAACGTGAGCCTCGTGCGCGACCTGGTAGTGAGATGGGTATATTAGGGTATTTGAGACCTTGTGATTAATCTCTGATGTAATTGACCTTGGTTTGTGGGTCAGATATTAATTATTGTAACTACGGCTTACTAATTGTCGAATCAGTATTCTTGTGGGTCCCAGGATTTATTGGATCCCGAGGCTTGGAAGGTAGCACAATTGGGTAGGTTGGACCCAGGATGAGATTATTCTCAGTAAATTCCTTGTGCGGAATGTGAGTTCCCAACTTCTAGAGTGTGTTGGGGTATTCTTAGGCTTTGTAAGTGGTATATGATGTGGTTCACCTGCAGTAATTTGCTAGGTGACCGGGTATGCCAGGGATGGCATGGATGAATGAGTCATGAATTCGGTTAGGACTCGAGATGAGTCATGGTAATATCTTAAGTCTCAGGAGCTGTCGGGTTTTGAGGAACCCTAGGTAGTAATCGCGGAACCCTAAGGTGGGATGTTTGGTTCGAAAATGTGTGCTGGCGAGTGGTTTGACTCTTAATGACTCTTCGAAGTCGAGACCGAGTGACGATTGTGTCAGGTCTAGTCATATCAGCTTTAGTGGTGGAACTGCAACCCACAGTCAGGGTTGGTACATGTCGATGGAATCCCAGAGTGGGGATATAGAGTAGTGTACGGGTACATGATTCCATTAGATGTGGAGTCTCGATACCGGTGTCTGGTGGTTAGGTCTGCACAAGTTTGTGGCAGGCACTACTACCGAGAGTGGTTGTTGAGAATTGGGGGACGTTCAGGGGACGTTTCCTTTTCTCACATGAGTTGTCAGGGTGACTGTACCCAGAGTTGTTAGGTACGAAGGAGGCAGAGTTTCTCCTATTCGAGCAGAGGTACGAGGTCGTCGCTTGTTATTAGCAGAGATCCAGGGTTGTCCGTTTTGCACACGGTGTGCTCATACTGATACTGTTGTCTGTGTGCTGGTGTTGGTGTCGGTGTATGTGCTGACGATGAGTCATGAGTCGAGTTGTGACTTCGTCGAGTTGGGTATGTGTCCGTAACCAGTCTAAATGGGACACGTGGTTGGTGTCTGAGTGCGTTGGTTCCAACATGGTTGGACCTACGGAATCGTGAGAAGTTATGTTTGAGGTGATTGCGGGTTTTCCGCATTGGGACTAGGTAATCTGAAGTCATCGGGGGTGACTTCTTATTTTCTGCTTGGTGGCAGACCATGTTGGGTTACATGGCGTGGGGAGTGCAGCGAGTTTTGTTTGCATCCACGTAGGATGAGTATTGGTGTCATTGTTTTGGATCATCCTTGGTTTTTCCCTAGGTGGGATGGCAAGGATAGATACGAGGTAATCAGTGAGAACCCACAGTCGCGGCGTGTCTCGTCGTTGACTGAACTTTTTAATTGTGGGTGTTGGTTGTCAAACGTTGTGACAGTACGCAAATTAGATGAGGGTGTAAGACCCTATGGTTCCTAGTAGTTAACTGTGTGGATCCTAGGTGGATCGGGTTTGTGATGTCGTGGACATTGGGCATTGTGACGATCTAGGATCGTGATGTTCATGGTTGGCTGACGTCATGATGGATCTGGGTCGTGATCCTGATGATCCAGTTGGGTAGAGAGTTTGTCATTCTTACTCCGGTATGTGAGTCGTAAATGACGGGACTGTACTTCTTTTCGAAGTGGAGCCCTTATGGTATATTACTCGAGCGAGTAGGTTACCGACGGGGTCGAATTTGGTCAGCCCTAGAGTTTTGACTGATAGGATTGGCTTCCCTATGAAGTCAATCGAGTATAGTGAACTGGTAACCGATAGGTTCGGTTTTGGTGTGTCCGAGTGGACGTGAACGAGATTTCGGGTTTTGGAACCGAATTTCTGGGTGACGATTCGGGATTCGATTTTGGAACTTGAAAGTGGAATACTGGATTTGGGAGTGGAATACTGGATTTGGGTGCGGAATGATTATTCCAAATGCTAGCTTATGGAATAATGATTTCGGTTTCGGATTTGGACATAGATTAAAAATGTGATGTCTGGGTTGGATTCGGGATTTCTTACGAAATTGCGAATTCGGATTTGGAATTGGAACTAGATGATGGGTGGAGTTTCGATTTGGGCAAATGGACTCCATTATTGCAACGTGTTTGGCTATGACCTAGGTGGTTGTAGTCTGGTCAAGTGATAAATGTATGTACCTTGTACATGGTTTGAGGTACGATACTTTGCAGACTTGTGGTGTCGGGTGACAGTATACGGGTTATACCAGTAGTACGTTGGTGAACGTGTTAGTAGTCGGCTTAATCTTGATACCATTGGATGGGTTGTGAACGTGAACTAGACATTGAACACGATGTACTGGGCAGAGTGATTCTGATGATTTCAGTGATTGTTTGAGCAGGTGCTCTTAGCCATGGTTGGCTAGTATAACTCTAGTGTTGAGTTGTGTGATCACTGCTAGGCTGGTGTTCAATGTGTTCCAGTTACACCATCTGATTGAGTGAGTTGGTGGTTAGTGTGACCGCAAGTTGCTTTGCGGCGAGATGTTACCTTGTCGTGACCTTACCAGCGTCTGGGATCGCTGAGGGGGTGACAGTTGTGGTTACTGCTGTTGGTATTTGTCGCAGGATTGAGTTTGCCCTGCGAGGGGAGATCATGTTGTTGATCTTGTGCTACATTGACGGACGTTGTAGTATGATGTGTTGTCACTGATTTGTTACTGATTGGCGCTTTACTAGAGTGGTAAAGCTTGGTGGTGACAGTTTGGCTTGTAGTGTCAGCATGGACTGACAAGTGAGTTTTGGTGACTCTCGATGAGAGCGAAGGTCAGGGCACATTAGTGAGTACGTGGGGCCGTCAAGCTGAAAGAGTCAGCTTAACGGTGACATTGCCAATTTCTGGTGATTAATTTTCACTCGGGGTGGTCGAGTGTAGTTAGTACGACGTGCATCTGTGATGTGACGTCTGAGTGCAGACGAGTTCTATGTTGGCTAGTGGGTGTACAGGTGTATACAAGTTGTGAGACCCATTTGTTTTCCACGAGGTAGTTGTGGAATACGGATAGTTGGAATTTCGGGGACGAAATTCTTTAAGGAGGGAAGGTTGTAATGACCCGTCCCGAATATCGGGATTGAATATTAATTAATTATGGTTTAGAATGACTAATCGGGGATTATTTGAGTGAAATCGGACGAATTATGCAAAATGACCGTTTTGCCCCTAGCGTGCCAAAATGTTGACTTTTAGTTCGGGCGGTCAAACGGACTTTGACCGATGACTGTGACGTAGTTCGGGACGTCACGAGTTCATAGACAGGTGGCACGTTCAATTCCGACATTCGAGGAGAAAGTTATGGTGTTCGGAAGTTGAGGGGTATTTTGGTAATTTGGCATATTAGGGGCCAAATGTTGACTTTTTGACCGGGAAGTCCAATGGACGAGGGCCAAGGACCGTTACGTAGGTCTCGTCGATATGAATCCAACGACAGGCGGCATGCCGAAATCGGAGATTCGACGACGAAGTTATGGGACAGAATCGGTGAACCCGAATTGGAAACCCGTCGAGGATCGATCGTGAGTCGTGGAGATATAGACCCTAATTTGAGTAATTCACTTTGCAGAACTGGAATTATGTTGGAATAGAAGGGATCAGTTGAAAGAACAGATCGATTTGAGGTCGAATTGAGTGAGATTGAGTCGGGTCTGTTCGCGGGTTTTTCAACCCGTTTACCAGACAAACGGGTGTAGAAGGAGCACTGTAGCAGTACTGTAGCAGGCTCGTGGCTTTCACGCGCAGCCGCTTGCGGCGGCCCGTGAGGGCGCGTGAGTGAGAATCTCGAGGTACGATTAACATGACTTTTGATCCTCTCAGTGTAACGAACATTTTAACGTTGGTTTCGAGGAAATCGGATATTGTTTCGATAATGTTCTTCGTATCCGAGGTTTTGTTTTACGTTTAAAATATGTATTTAAATTCCGAAAAAATTGGAGAAAATTATATGAAGTATTTTGAGATGTTAGTAACCCTCTATAATGATTTTGGACAGGAGTTGTGATTTCCAGATTTTACGGAAAAACGTGCAGCTCGGAAACGAACCGTTTTGGACGGTGTGTGTGAGTGGACTTTGTTTTCTAACCGTGATGCATGCATATATGATTTAAATGCCTTATTATATGATTTTATATGCTTGGGCATGATTTATGTTTCAATCCGGTAATTTCTCGGTTTTATGATTATTATATTATTATTTTTGGGCGATTTTCGAGAAATTACGAAATTTGGTAAAAATAATGTTTGGACTTGGTTTGTGAGTGCGGGATTGAAATTGATTGAAAATAATGTTTGGACTCGGATTATGAGTCATGGATTGAAAACGATGTGGTGACTCGGGAATGAGTCAATGGTCAATTTCGTGGATTTACGTGAAAATGGCAACGGAGGTTGCAACGCATGGATTTGCGTGAAAATGGTATTTTGGACTTGAGAACCCAAGTGAATAGTGATTTTGACTCGGATTTGGAGTCACTTGTGAAATTGTGAAATTAATGATTTATTGTGATTTTATGATTATTTTAATCAGTCTTTCGGGCACGTTTTACGAGGAACATGCAAATGATGTTTTGGGCTAGGCCCGGAGTCTAAATGATTTCTAAAGTGATACTTTGACTTAGTTCGTAAGTCCATGATGATTTCTGGATTATTATATTGTTTTAAAATGTGATTTTATCGATTTACGTGAAAATGGTATTTTGGGTTTGAGACCTAGTCGGGGATGATCTGGATGTTGTATGGATTCAAGATTTGATTGAAATGTTTTGGGATGTAATTCCCGAGATGGTTTATATTGTGATTGTGATATTCCCAGACGGTCGGAGCTTGGGGGGATTACCCAGACGACCGGAGCTTGGGGGATGTGATTGTAGGATCGGGAGTTGATCCTATGGTAGTCAGCTTCTCGGATGAGACTGAGCCTGGATGTACCACTCGAAGGTGTCTGAGCCTGGGGATGTGTTCGCCCAGAGGTGACTGAGCCCGAGGGGGTTGAGCCCAGAGGTGTCTGTTCCCGAGAGAGTGACTGGATATTGGCCTACGCGTAGTGCAGCACTTGTGAGTAGTGCAGATGTGATTTGTGATATTTTATGCACTTGTGAGTAGTGCAGATTGATTGGATTGATATATTTATTGTGCACTAGTGATTAGTGCTGATTGATGTTGTTTGTGATAACGTACTGGTATTGAATACGGGTTCTTGGTCTTTGTGGCCAGGTGATTATGCTTTCACATGTTTTGGCCTGAGAGCCGGGATTTGATGTTTTATAACATGAACTGATTTGGTGAACATGAGTTTTATGGACCATGGGAAAATATGTTTTGATTTTATCGGTCCACTGTACATACTTGAATGATTTCATACTATTACTCATGTTTTACGATTGCATGCAAGTTTGTGAAAACTAGAGGGTAAGAATGTATTTTGATAAATGTTTTTATAAGAGGTCATTTTTGTCCACTCACACCTTTTCTGTTTTATTGACCCTTCAGGTCGTGGCGCGATGATCGAGGCTATTCGAGAGGTAGAGGAATGTGCGGGCATAGGCGCAAATATCCCTTGTCTAATAGGTGCTGAAGGGTAGTTTCGGACTTTCAGTTGACTTGTCAGACGGGAACAGGACCAGTCACGGTTAACTTTGTACTTCGGGGACGGGTCCTGTCAAAATCTCTTAGAAACACGGCATACTATGCCCAATCGAATCTATCTGGGGTCATTCCCACTTAATCTTTATATTCTTACCCTCACTATTAGGTTGATGACGGGTTATTCTTATCGTAGAGACATCACATCTTACACATGCACAACACTCTAAGAGCGACCTAGTACTCTGATACCAAACTGACATGGCCTATCCCAATCCCCCTAGATTATCACGGGATGTGCCTGCTCTCGTTTAACACCGCTTGTCAGACAAGGGATAACAACAGTAACCCGCTCGGGGTTATCTAGAGTACGCAAGGATCTGTGTTGGTATGTAATGTCTTGATCTCTACTACAGCCCGCATCCACAGTCAACCTGAAGGGTATCAAAAAACATAAAAGTTGTGAGTGGAAAAAAATAATCAGTTATAAAAATAATTTATGAAAATGATAGTTATACTCTTCACGTAAAAGCATGCACGCATCAGAAAACAGTATTTCAAATACTTTTTGAAAAGTAAGACATATTGTTTTTCAAATCAAAACATAGTGAAAAATACTTCTCAATCGAAGCCATTTCCTCAGTAGGGTCTTAGCCCAAAACCAAATCATACAAGGTCTCAGCCCAAATCAAATCACATGGGCTCTCGGTCCAAAGATAAAACATGTGGGACCTCAGTCCAACTATAAAACCATGTGGGATCTCAGCCCAAATATAAAACCATATGTATAAAACCATGTGGGATCTCAGCCCAACTATAAAACCCTGTGGGATCTCAGCTTATCATCATCATTAGTATCATCAGCCACAATTCTAATCCCAGCAACGCGGGACCATAAGCTTCAGGACTGCTCTAATCCTGAGCATGTCACCATGAACACATCACCTGCCGATAATCACCAGATCGTCGTGACCATATCACCAATCGATCTCATATACCGCACTCTTAAGTCGAGCCTACCTCGTCTACCGCCTCTCTCAGCTGATCAACATCAGGCGCATCGTGACCTCTCTGACACACTACCACGTGGCACCACCCCACTGGTCCATGTGGTCTGATATCGCTGACGTGGACATGCCACATCAGCAACCACATCACCTAACAAGTCCGGACATACTGCCACATGGCACTATCTCACTAGTCCACGCGGTCTAACAAGTCTGACGTGGCAGGACAATTCTGACGTGGTCCTGCCATGTCAGCTAACTAGACTGAGACTTGGCCAAGCGTCACTCCTTGGTTGGCCACTTGTGACAGGACACGTCCCAATCCCCCAGGGATTAGTGCGGGATGACCCTGCTCCCGTCTGACACGAAGTGTCAGACAAGGGATATTTTCGACCTTTGCCCTCTCGGGCTATCAGAGTACGCGAGGATCCGGAGGAGGTATGTGATATCTCGGTCTCTGCTACAGTCCACATCCGATGTCAACCTGAAAGGCAGTCAAAACATTAAAAGCTGTGAGTGGACAAAACAAGAGTTTATAAAAACATTTCATAAGAAGACATTTGTACCCTTCACAAAAAAGCATGCATGCATTCGAAAACCATTTAACCGCAAGAACCATATGTGGGAACTAAGCCCAAAACCATAATGAAAACGACCGTACGGGCCACTGCCCAAATCCATGAGGGACTCAGCCCAAATCATAAGAAACTAACCATACGGGCCACTGCCCAAAACCTCTGTAACCACACATCACATATCATATATCATATTTATATCATATACACATATAATTCACACAACCAATCCTGTCACGGTTTCCAAAGCTACGCGCGTGCTACCCAGGTCTCAATCCGAGTCTTCTCAAAGTCAAGATCAATGTCTGCAGACCACTGACCCTACTCGAGGTAATAGTAATCATAGCCTTCCTGAGATTAAGGAACCCAACTGGGGGGTGACTCCACTCAGTCGGTGCTCCGCGACTACTCCGGGGTCCACCCAAGCCAACGACCCTCCCCGGAGGAGATAATAGAAGTAAAGGAATGTAAATGAATACATATATATACATAACATAAACGTTCATGCCCGGTTCCCTTAAACCTTCATGATCCATAACATCCATCAACCAGGGCTCATGCCGGTTCCCATAAACCGTCATGTACCATAATGACCTGACAAAGGTTCATGCCGGTTCCCATAAACCGTCATGAACCACAATGACCTTTCCAGAGCTCATGCCGGTTCCCATAAACCTTCATGAACTTGGAAATCCATCTAGGGTCCCTGACCCGAAATCATCAATGTAAAACAACTGGGTCTCGTGCTCGAACATATGACTCAACTAGGCACCGTGTGTGATATCTAAGGGTCAGTCACGACTCCGATCATAGTGATGCGTGCAACCATCCATCCAGGACCGCCCTCAATCCTGGTATGTCGCCGTGAACGTATCAACCGATGCGACCACGAGGTTGCCGCCTCGATTTGCGTGTGTTGGGGTATTATGAGTCTAAACCGCCTCGATCAACAAGGTCCACTCATAGACCGTCCGAGCTGCCGCCTCGATTTGCATGCCATACGGCTCCCCGAGCCGATCACCATCACCCGGACTCCCAAACCTATCCAAATTTTAATAGAAGGTTAGTAACTACTTAATTAACCTCCTACCACAGCCCCAAAATTTTTCCGAACTTTTAACTATTTTTAAACCGACCCTAAACCTTCCGACACCCCGAAAACTATCGAAACGATGTCCGATTGACGCGAGACCTGTCCTAAAATCTTCGTTACATCGAATAGAAGATTTCCCGTGTTGATCACTTTCCCAAATTATGGCCCACGTGTCCTCACGAGTCCTAAGAAGGTCAAAAATACTGTTCATCGTCTTCAACCTCCAGCTCACTGTTCATGTTACTGTTCATTCATCTTCAACCTCGGTTTTCTCCGGTTTCGGACCGATTTTAGGTCCATTTCATCCCATTTTAATCCTAATATCATCCTAATCCTATTTCCTATCATTTAGACATTAAAAACCGAAGGATAACCCACCAAAACCGTGCATCATCCGATCATCAATGGTGGCTGGAATTTCCTCCACCGTCCACGGCCTTTCCCGGCCATCCTAAACCACGAAAACAATCCTATTCTACTCTTAGGGTCCCCAGAAATATTTCCCAATCCTTAGAACTTAATAAAAAGCAACAAAACCGAAATTTGAATTTTTGAAAGCTTACCCAAGCCTTCGGGTTTCCTTGGCCGTGTACCGCCGTGAGCCGCCGTGGCTCTGGCAGTCATGTTCAGTCCCTCCACCTCTCATCACTCTTCACACGGTCACACACGGGCATATGGGTTCATGGTGGTAAGGTGTGTTTGTTTGTGTTTGTTTGAAAATGAAAAATGAAGGAAAATGGGGAATATGGGCTTCGGGCTTTGAAGATGAACAAAGAAGAATGATTGATGGCTGATGAGAGAAGAGATGGAATTGATGGTGAGGATTGAAAGATTAAGATAGGATGGAGGGCCAAGATTTAGTGTTAGAAGGTTTAATTATAAAATAATTAAAATAATAATATTTAATTACTTAGATCCACAAATTAAGGGATTTAGCCAATGGGATGAGTGACACTTGTCACTCATCCATGGGACCCACTGAAAATATCTGGCTAATCAAATTTTGCCAAATCATCCCCGTCTCGAAGTACGTGCATAGTGAAATCGAACTTCCGTGACCTATAACTTCCCCGTTCGAAGTCTGATTTCAGCATGCCGCATGTGTATGGATTCGTATCGTCCCGATCTACGTAACGGTCCTCGGCCCTCGGCCATCGGACCTATCGGTCAAAAAGTCAACATTTACCCCTCTTTTACCAAAATTACCAAATTTCCCCTAAACTTCCGAACGTCATAACTTCTTCCTCAAACGTCGGAATTGAACGTGCCACCTGTCTATGAACTCATGACGGCACGAACTACGTCATGTTCATCGATCAAAGTCCATTTGACCGCCTGATAGAAAAGTCAACGTTTTGCCCACAGCTAGGGGCAAAACGGTCATTTTGCATCGTTCGTCCGATTCTGCCCAACTAATCACGGATTAGCCTCACTAATCGTGATTATTCACTAATCTAATCCTGGAATTTGGGACGGGTTGTTACAACCTTCCCTCCTTAATTAATTTCGTCCTCGAAATTCCAACCGACCTAAATCCAACCGTTCTTCCCTCCTTAATTTAGTTTCGTTCTCGAAACTCCAACTATTCTGATTCCACATCAACCTCGTGGAAAGTACAATCGATCTCGAAACTCCTGTACACTCGTACACCAACTAACCAAACAAAACTTACTCGTCTGCAACCAGACGTACCACTAACGTTTACGTCGCATCGACTACATTCGACCACGTCGAATGACAGTAATCATATGTCCCGAATTGACACCACTTATCAAATCTACCATTTCGTTGACACAACCAACTTGAAGGTTCCTTTCTCAATCCCAATCTATCCTGACGTCTGCTCCCACTGGGAGTCATCAGACCTCACTAACTGATCCACGCTGACACCTTCGACAAACTGTCACCACTTGACAGTCGTCAGTCGAAAACTGACACTATACCCATTTGTGGTTATACTAACCACCAACTTACTCAACCTGAGTATACATCTACCAAAAAAACCCTCGACCTGTGTGTAACTGAACCCACCAGAAGTACCATGACCCAATGCACAATATCCAATGTCCAGTTCACGATCTCAACTAATCTGATGGTATCGTAACTAAGCTGACTACCAACACGCTCACCAACGTACCACTGGTATAACCTATATACCGTCACCAAACACCACAAGTTTGCTCGGTATCGTACCTCGAACAACGAATAAGGTACGTACATCTATCCATCAACCAGACTACAACCACCAATGTCATAGCCAATCACATTTCAATAATGGAGTCCACTTGTCCAATCCAGCATTAGACAAATCGAAACTCCAACCCATCATCTATTCCCAAATCCGAATCTGAATCCGTAATTTCATAAGAAATCCCGAATTCAACCCAGAAATCATATCCATGACAATTTCCAAATTCGAATCCGAAATCATCATTCCGTAAACTAGTATTAGGAATAACCATTCCGAACCCAAATCCATAAAAGAAAATCCACGGTCAAGATCTAGAATCAAATTCTGAATCGTCACCCAGAATCCGATTCCAAAACCCAAATCCAGAAATCCTCTTTCAAGTTCCAAAATCAAATCCTGAATCGTCATCCAGAAATCTGATTGCAAAACTCGAAATATCGTTCACGTTTACCGAGACGTACCATAACCGAACCTATCGGTTACCTGCTCAATCGATTACCACATTACCATCGATTGACTTCATAGGGAAGCCAATCAGAACATCAACACATCTAAGGCTGACCACATCCGACCACGTCGGAAAACTACTCACCTGAGTAATATGCCATACGGGATTTACCTCTAAAAGAAGTTTAGTCCCAACATCCTAGTAAGAGCGATAAACGCTCCACCTATCTGGATCATCAAAATCACGATCCAGATCCATCACTACGTGAATGCAATCAAAACTCACTGCACTCACCACGTCACGTAATCCAACATCGTCTGTCACTCCCGAACTACAAATACCAAACATATAAGTAACTCGATGGAGTCACATCCCGACTCGTGACTCACGTCATCACAATCACCGGCACCAGTACCAGCACTAGTACCAGCACACCAGCATCAACATCTGTATTAGCATCGGCACACAAACATCAGTATCAGTATCAGTATCAGCACCCCACGTGCAAACTGACAACCCTGGATCTCCGCTCATACCGAACGATGATCCCGTACCTTTGCTCAAATATGAGAAACTCTGCCTTCTTCGTACCCGGCAACTCTGGGTACAGTCACCCTGATAACGCATACGAGAAAAGGAAACGTCACCTGAATGTCACTGATTCCCAACAATCGTAACTAAGACCATTCTCGGTAGTAGCGCCTGCCACAGACTCGTGCAGACCTAACTACCAGACATCTCGATATCCAGGCTCCGCATCCAACGGAATCAACCACCTGTATTAACCACTCCGGATCCCACTTAGGGATTCCATCGACAAGTACCAACCCAGATAACTTGTCCAACCAATCACTAACCAGTCGCAACTCGACTCAACCAATGTCATCTACCAGGTCACCCACGACCTTAGTTGCACTAACTATCCATCATAACTAAGTAGCATGACAACCAACTAGGTTTAACCGATAAGTATAACCTCGACTGCAGAGTGCAGTCACAACACAAGCTGACATGACTAGACCGACTAACGAATCCAAATACGAATAGTCGTCCAAGTCAAACCACTAGTCAACTTACTGTTCCGAACCATACATCCTACCATAAGATTCCACGATCACACCTAGAGTTCCACTGAACCCAATTGCATAAGGCAGTAAAATTAACAATCTGATCGACTCCGCGGTCTTGACATCGTAAGGACATCAACCCAATCATATCGTCAATCCAACTAGGATTCCACGAATCCGACTGCTATCTACCATAAGTGCAACTAGAGTTCCACGAACTCGACCGCTAACTTCCAACCGCAGTACAATCCACGAATCTGACTGCTCCCAGCAGTAAATCCATCTAACTCAACAATATCCGATCATCGGATGATCACAACACCGAATCAGTGGTCGGAACCGATCCAACGACATCGTGAAAGACGATCCCAACTAACCGTCTCACGATCATAACTCTAATGTACCATTACGTTAATCCTTCCATAGGGTCCCACACTGTCAACCTTGACAGAATTATGGCAACCCCGACATCTAGTGCCGAACCAAGACATATCACGATTCAGTCCTACTAACTATCGTACCGGCACCCCAACAATCAGGTTGATCACGAACTGTAGCTCATTGAGATATCACATCCTCGACCTGCGTACATTCCAAGAGCTCCACGGTTGCTCGAATAGAGACAACCCCGCTCTCATAAGCAATCCTATGCTCTGATACCACGCTGACAGGACCCATCCCAATCCCCCCGGGATTAGTAAGGGATGACCCTGCTCCCGTCTGACACGAAGTGTCAGACAAGGGATATTTCTGACCATTGCCCTCTCGGGCTATCAGAGTACGCCAGGATCCGGAGGAGGTATGTGATATCTCGGTCTCTGCTACAGTCCACATCCGATGTCAACCTGGAAGGCAGTCAAAAAATTAAAAGCTGTGAGTGGACAAAACAAGAGTTTATAAAAACATTTCATAAGAAGACATTTGTACCTTTCACTAAAAAGCATGCATGCATTCGAAAACCATTTAACCGCAAGAACCATATGTGGGAACTAAGCCCAAAACCATAATGAAAACGACCGTACGGGCCACTGCCCAAATCCATGAGGGACTCAGCCCAAATCATAAGAAACTAACCATACGGGCCACTACCCAAAACCTGTGTAACCACACATCACATATCATATATCATATTTATATCATATACACATATAATTCACACAACCAATCCTGTCACGATTTCCAAAGCTACGCGCGTGCTACCCAAGTCTCAATCCGAGTCTTCTCAAAGTCAAGATCAATGTCCGCAGACCACTGACCCTACCCGAGGTAATAGTAATCATAGCCTTCCTGAGAGTAAGGAACCCAACTAGGGGGTGACTCCACTCAGTCCGTGCTCCGCGACTACTCCGGGGTCCACCCAGGCCAACGACCCTCTCTGGAGGAGATAATAGAAGTAAAGGAAGGTATATGAATACATATATATACATAACATAAATGTTCATGCCCTGTTCCCTTGAACCGTCATGATCCATAACATCCATCAACCAGGGTTTATGCCGATTCCCATAAACCGTCATGTACCATAATGACCTGACAAAGGTTCATGCCGGTTCCCATAAACCGTCATGAACCACAATGACCTTTCCAGAGTTCATGCCAGTTCCCATAAACCGTCATGAACTTGGAAATCCATCTAGGATCCTTGACCCGAAATCATCAATGTAAAACAACTGGGTCTCGTGCCCGAACATATGACTCAACTGGGCACCGTGCCCGATATCTAAGGGTCAGTCACGACTCCGATCATAGTGATGCGTGCAAACATCCATCCAGGACCGCCCTCAATCCTGGTATGTCGCCGTGAACGTATCAACCGACGCGACCACCACAAGATCATGGTGCACTCATCACCGATCGATATCCTGAACCGTCAGCACTCCGAAGTCGAGCCACCCCAGGCTGCCCGACCACGAATCGTGCATCGTGACCTCTCACGAAGGAACACATCCCAAACCGGAGGCGAGCGTCGTATCGTCGATCGTCGTGCACATAGCACCCGACGCGACCACGATTTAGACCCGAAGGTCGTAAATAGCGTCATATGCCTGAGACAAAACCAAATGGGTCTCATACCTGAGTTTATCTTTTTAGAAATCCAAAACCTTTTCATTTAGAACAATAAAGACATACAGACCCGTATAGGCACCGTATAGGGCCGAAACCTCGAAATACGTGCCTATACGTAACCACATACAAATGCACCCATGGCATCACAAACAAGTATTTAAAACATATAATAAACATTTATGCATGCACCAATTTAGAAAACAAGGTCCACTCACAGACCGTCCGAGCTGCCGCCTCGATTTGCGTGCCATACGGCATCCCGAGCCGATCACCATCACCCGGACTCCCAAACCTGTCCAAATTTTAATAGAAGGTTTCTAACTACTTAATTAACCTCCTACCAAAGCCCCGTAATATTCCCGAACTTCTAACTATTTTTAAACCGACCCTAAACCTTCTGACACCCCAAAAACTATCGAAACGATGTCTGATTGACGCGAGACCAGTCCCAAAATTTTCGTTACATCGAATAGAAGATTTCCCTTGGTGAACACTTTCCCAAATTATGGCCTACACGTCCTCACGAGCCCCTAGAAGGTCAAAAACACTGTTCATCGTCTTCAACCTCCAGCTCATTGTTCATGTTACTATTCATTCATCTTCAACCTCGGTTTTCTCCGGTTTTCAGACCGATTTTAGGTCCATTTCATCCCATTTTAATCCTAATATCATCCTAATCCTATTTCGTATCATTTAGACATTAAAAACCGAAGGAAAACCCACCAAAACCGTGCATCATTCGATCATCAATGGTGGCCGGAATTTCCTCCACCGTCCACGGCCTTTCCCGGCCATCCTAAACCACGAAAACAATCCTATTCTACTCCTAGGGTCCCCAGAAATATTTCCCAATCCTTAGAACTTAATAAAAAGCAACAAAACCAAAATTTGAATTTTTGAAAGCTTACGCAAGCTTTTGGGTTTCCTTGGTCGTGTACTGTCGTGAGCCGCCGTGGCTCTAGCCGTCATGTTCAGTCCCTCCACCTCTCATCACTCCTCACACGGTCACACACGGGCATATGGGTTCATGGTGGTAAGGTGTGTTTGTTTGTGTTTGTTTGAAAATGAAAAATGAAGGGAAATGGGGAATATGGGTTTCGGGCTTTGAAGATGAACAAAGAAGAATGAATGATGGCTGATGAGAGAAGAGATGGAATTGATGGTGAGGATTGAAAGATTAAGATAGAATGGAGTGCCAAGATTTAGTGTTAGAAGGTTTAATTATAAAATAATTAAAATAATAATATTTAATTACTTAGATCCACAAATTAAGGGATTTAGCCAATGGGATGAGTGACACTTGTCACTCATCCATGGGACCCACTGAAAATATCTGGCCAATCAGATTTTGCCAAATCATCTCCGTCTCAAAGTACGTGCATAGTGAAATCGAACTTCCATAACCAATGGATTCGTATCGTCCCGATCTACGTAACAGTCTTCGGCCATCGGACCTATCGGTCAAAAAGTCAACATTTACCCCTCTTTTACCAAAATTACCAAATTGCCCCTAAACTTCCAAACGTCATAACTTCTTCCTCGAACGTCGGAATTGAACTTGCCACCTGTCTATGAACTCATGACGTCTCGAACTACGTCACGGTCATCGGTCAAAGTCCATTTGACCGCCCAATTGAAAAGTCAACATTTTACCCACGGCTAGGGGCAAAATGGTCATTTTGCATCATTCGTCCGATTCTGCCCAACTAATCACGGATTAGCCTCACTAAATGTGATTAGTCACTAATCTAATCCTGGAATTTGGGACGGGTTGTTACAACTTGGCCTGACAGAGATGACATGGACTGCCACATCATCACCTTCAACCTCTAGTCGGGTCGACCCGAACCTCTGTAACGTGTCGTCTTGACCTGTGACCTGACTCAGTCGTATCTCCATCGATTCTCGACCAAAAACCACCGTTCTTTCACCAAACGCATCGTCTATCACCCATAACCTGATCTACGATGTCAAAATCAGAGAAAAAGCCCAGAAATTACCTGGTCAAGATCGATTTTTACGGGCCCAGTTTCAAACCTCCACCAGAGCTCCTCGCTGCGTCCATTTTCCTTGTTTCTTAGCCAAAAATACTCGCAATACCTCATAGAACCAAACCTTGACCTCAGAACACGATTTCATAGCCCAAAAACCAAAATCCAAATTTCAAACATAAATGGGTTTCAGGTTTACCTAGGTTTCAAGGGTTTCTCAGGCTGCTGCCATGCAAAGCTATCCCTCCACCGTCTAGTTAGTCTCTCAACCTCACTCTCAATCACAGTTTCTCTCTCAAGTAGAACATATGCGGAAGAAGAAGATGGGAGAATGGTTGGGTGAGCGGTTACGAGTAGGATGAAGATGAAAGGAAAATGGGATTAAGCGTGAATTAAATAAAAGGGGCCATAGGGTGGGTGACAAGTGTCACTCATCCTATGGTCCCAAAACATATATTTTGGGTCCCAAAAGTCAAACATCAAAAGTCAACTGTCTCGATTTTTGTGCAAATGTGAATAGTATAAAAATTGGCTCTAGACCTATATCTTTCCCGTACAATGTCCATTTTTGACGTGTCGCATGTCTACAGACTCATAACATCTTGATCTACGTAATGGACCTCGATCCACGTGCATTTGACTTCCCCGGTTAAAAGTTAATATTTTCACCCCTCTAGGGGCAAAATCGTCATTTTATCCCTATCGTCCAATAATCCTCGATTAATCCCCGATTAATCCTTAATTAATTCTCGATAATCCCATTAATTCAGGACGGGTCGTTACACCGGGTATGATTAACGAGGTGTCTTTAAAACGGGTCCTATCAACTTGGTATCATAGCTTAGGTTTGAGTTGTGCTTGTACTTGTCATGCCTCCAAGATGTGAGCCTCATGCACGGCCTAGTAGTGAGACCCGTATAGGAGCCCAGGATGCTTATAAGGCCGAAAGTGGAGTTGGATTATCCGTGGAATAGTGAATCTTACAAATTGATAAGAGAGAAAGTTATGTGCGTCCAGATAATAAGTGAGCTCAGCAGTGAAAGTCATTGTATTTGATGGTATGTTGGACCCGTATGGGTTAAGTGAATAAGTTTCCCCGGTTAGAATAAGCGTCTGTGGTTTAAGGTGATTAACGGCCTTTTGTCCAATCCTACGCGTGTAGTGATGTTTTGGTTGACAATTACATGTATCAATAATGGTATGGATTATGAATACCGCATTGGGACTCCACTCCAATAGGAGTCCGGATGTCTAGTTATAGTTTGGATGTGAATCTAGATATTGGAATAGGACTCGAGAAGTCGGAGTTAGGAAATTAGGTCTCAAGTAAAGCAAGCAGGTGGAAACGTTGATACAGATTGAGTATTGATGATAGGACCCATCCCTAAATTTTGTGAAAATCGGGTTCGTTCTGCTCCTGTTTGACAACTCTTGTCAGATAAGGGATATTTTATTAATTTATAATTTTCCAAAAATTAAGAACTTAATCAAACTAGGTCCACTCTTGTGGGGTTACCGCCCACGTCTGATTCTTCCCCGACAAGTAGTGCTATTTACTAATTCAACCACAATCAGTTTTACTTTATTACTATAGTTATCACAATTTACAACATCAATTATATATGAGGGTTACTATAAACCTAGGAAACACATTATTATTATGTTATAACATTATCATCGTATGTCTACCATCAAGTCAACATGTCATCATTTATGTAACGACCCGTCCCAAATTCCAAGATTAGATTAGTGACTAATCACGATTAGTGAGGCTAATCGGTGATTAGTTAGGCGAAATAGGACGAACGATGCAAAATGACCGTTTTGCCCCTAGTCGTGGGCAAAACGTTGACTTTTCATTCTGGCGGTCAAACGGACTTTGACCGATGATTCTGACGTAGTTCGTGATGTCACGAGTTCATAGACAGGTGGTACGTTCAATTCCGACATTCGAGTAAGAAGTTACGACGTTGAAAAGAACCCGTGAGGTAAGAATATTCAAAATTCGAAAATCAGTTTTTATTGAGTTTTAATCACAAATAATATCTAGGTTAGGTTTCTGGGGACCTAGGGAGAAGTTTAGGATTAGTTTTAGGGCCTAGGATGGCCTGGAGTGGCCGTGAACGGCGGAGAAAAATCTGGCTGCCATTAATGACGGTGAAGGTGCGGATTTCGAGGTTGTTTTTGGGTTTTGAACGTGTAAAATGATTAGAAAGGAGATTAGGATTGTATTAGGATTAGATTGGGTTGAAATGGGATTGAAAATGGACGGTTAGGGCCTTGAACCGGTTCGGCGGGTCCAGACCGGTTCAGTGCAGGTGGACCGGGTTTGGCTAAGGGAAGAAGACGATAACAGTGTCGCGCGTGGGCTACACGCGCAGAACCTTCACTGGGCGCGTGGGGGCACGTGCCTCATAATTTGGGGATGTCTTCAACACATAAAATCTTCTATTCGATGTAACGAACATTTTGGGACTGGTTTCGTGTCGATCGGACACCGTCTCGATAATGTTCTGGGCATCGGAAGGTTTCAGATCGAGTTTAAAAATAGTTAAAAATACCGGAAAATTACGAGGCTTTAGTGGAAGGGTAATAAGGTAGTTAGTAACCTTCTATTACGATTTGGATAGGTTCGGGAGTCCCGGTGACAACGATTGACTCGGGAGAGCCGTATGGCATGCAAATCGAGGCGGTAGCTCGAACGGTCTGTGAGTGGACCTTGGTTTTCTAAATTGGTGCATGCTCAAATGTTTATTATATGTTTTAAAACATGTTTGTTAATGCCATGGGTGCATTTGTATGTGGTTACGTATAAGCACGTATTTCGAAGGTTCAGCCTTATACGGTGCTTATACGGGTATGTATTTCTTTATTGGTTTAAATGAAAATGTTTTGGATTTCTAAAAGGATAAACTCAGGTATGAGACCCATTTGGTTTTGTCTCGGGCATATGACCCTATTGATGACCTACGGGTCCGAGTCGTGGTCGCGGCAGATGCTTGGTGCACGGCGACGGACGACGTGACGCTCGCCTCCGGATTGGGATGTGTTCCTTCCGGAGAGGTCACGATGCACAATCTGTTGTCGGGCAGCCTGGGGAGGCTCGACTTTGGAGTGCTGACAGTTCAGGATAGCAATCGGTGATGAGTGCACCATAATCTTGTGGTGGTCGCGTCGGTTGATTCGTTCACGGCGACATACCAGGATTGAGGGCGGTCCTGGATGGATGATTGCACACATCACTACAATCGGAGTCGTGACTGACCCTGAGATATCGGGCAGGATTCCCAGCTGATGTCATATGTTCGGGCACAAGACCCAGTTTGTTTATGGTTATGATTTCGGGTCAGGGACCCTTGATGGATTTCCAAGTTCATGGCGGTTTATGGGAACCGGCATGAACCCTGGAAAGGTTATTATGGTACATGACGGTTTATAGGAACCAGGCATGGAGGATGTTTATATATATATATATATATATATATGAATGGAATGGATATTATGGATCATGATGGTTCAGGGGAACCGGGCATGAATATTTATGTTATGTATATATATATGTTCATATACCTTCCTTTACTTCTATTATCTCCTCCGGGGAGGGTCGTTGGCTTGGGTGGACCCCAGAGTAGTCACGGAGCAACGACTGAGTGGAATCACCCCCCCAGTTGGGTTCCTTACTCTCAGGAAGGCTATGGTTACTATAACCTCGGGTAGGTTCAGTGGTCTGCGGACATTGACCTTAACTTTGAGAAGACTCGAATTGAGACCCGGGTAGCACGCGCGTAGCTTTGGAAACCTTGACAGGATTGGTTGTTTGAATTATATGTATATATATGGATTATGATATGTGATGTGTGGTTACACAGTATTTGAGCGGTGGCTTGTGTACTTGGTTTCATGATGGTTTGGGGCTGAGTCCTGTATGGTTTTGGGCAGTGGCCCGTATGGTTGAATCTTTATGATTCTTTGATATGTGGTGTCCACAGGTGTGCACAGGATTTGAGCAGTGGCTCGTGTATTTGGTTTCAGTATGGTTATGTCACAGGACCCATCCCAATCCCCCCAGGATTAGTGCGGGATGACCCTGCTCCCATTTGACACGAAGTGTTAGACAAGGGATAATTACGACATTTTCCCTCTAGGGCTATCAGAGTACGCCAGGATCCGGAGGAGGTATGTGATATCTCGGTCTCTGCTACAGTCCACATCCGATGTCAACCTGAAGGGCAGTCAAAACATTAAAAGCTGTGAGTGGACAAAACCAAGAGTTTATAAAAATATTTTAACGAGAAGACATTTGTACCCTTCACTAAAAAGCATGCATGCATTCGAAAACCGTTTAACCAAAGAAACCATATATGGGAACTAAGCCCAAAACCAAGATTGAAAGAAACATAATGAAAATGACCATACGGGCCACTGCCCAAATCCATAAGGGACTCAGCCCAAATCACAAGAAACCAACCATAAGGGCCACTGCCCAAAACCTGTGTAAACACACATCATATATCATATCATATAGCATACATCATATATACATATAATTCACACAACCAATCCTGTCACAGTTTCCAAAGCTACGCGCGTGCTACCCGGGGTCTCAAACCCAAGTCTTCCAGGTACCAAGTCAATGTCCGAAGACCAATGACCCGCCCTGACGTTATAGTACAAGCCTTCTTGAGAGTAAGGAACCCAACTGGGGCGACTCCCACTCAGTCAGTGCTACGTCACTACTCCGGGATCCACCTAGGCTAACTACCCTCCCCGGAGGAGATAATAGAAGTAAAGGAAGGTATATGAATACATATATATACATAACATACACATTCATGCCCGGTTCCCCTGAACCGTCATGATCCATAATATCCATAGCAAGGGTTCATGACGGTTCCCATAAACCGTCATGTACCATAAAGACCTGACAAGGGTTCATGCCGGTTCCCATAAACCATCATGAACCACAATGACCTTTCCAGAGTTCATGTCGGTTCCCATAAACCGTCATGAACTTGGAAATCCATCTAGGGTCCCTGACCCGAAATCATAAACTATAAAGTAACTGGGTCTCGTGCCCGAACATATGACATCAGCTGGGCACCGTGCCCGAACATATGACATCAGCTGGGCACCGTGCCCGATATCTGAGGTTATATGCCCGAGAAAAAACCAAACGGGTTTCATACCCGAGTTTATCCTTTTAGAAATCCAAAACCATTTCATTTAGACCAATAAGACATACAAACCCGTATAGGCACCGTATAAGGCCGAAACCTCGAAATACGTGCATATACGTAACCGCACTTCCAAATGCACTCATGGCATCACAAACAAGTATTTAAAACATATAATAAACATTTATGCATGCACCAATTTAGAAAACAAGGTCCACTCACAGACCGTCTGAGCTGCCGCCTCAATTTGCGTGCCATATGGCTCCCCCGAGCCAATCACTGTCACCGGGACTCCTGATCCTGTCCAAATCATATCCAAAGGTTACTACTAACCTATACAAGTCCATATTAAGAACCCTAAACTTTCCCGAAAAAGTCAACGTGTCCCGTACACGTTTCCCGAGGTGAAAAACCTCAATTTGACCAACTTAACGATCTCCGATCGACCCGAAACCAACGTCATTGGATCAGGATCGTCGAAACCTTTAAAATGACACTCGGCCCTCTCAAAACAATGTTCCCACGCGCTAGTCAATGCATTGAAAAAGTCAACGCTGACGTCATGCTAACGTCAGCACTGGCACCTCTGACAGTGCCACGTGTCAAGCTTCCATTGGTCCATATTCTGACAGGTCAGCTGACATTGTCAGATTTGACATGATGACGTCATCCCTGACATGATGATGTCATCAGTCATCCATGTCCTCTCGCCGGGTCTGCAACTGGGTTGCCGTGACCCGCGGGTTGACCCGGTCGGTTCTCCACCGTCCGACCACCAAAATGCCTCCCGTTTGTCCCATTTTCATCCTTTAATCCTAACCTAAGGTTCTATGACATTAGAATGGAAGGAAAACACCAAAAACCAGACCTTCGAGCTTGGCCATGGCGGCCGTGACTTTCTCCCGCCGTTCACGGCCCTTCCCGGCCGTCCCAAGCCTCGAAACCAATCCCTCTCGACTCCCCTAAGTCCCTAGAATGTGTTAGGATCCACAGAAACCCAAAACCGTCCCTTAAAACTCATTTTCGAGTTTTGAAATTTAAAAGGGTTCACGGGTACTCACCCTCGCCGTGTCCTCTGTCGTCCCCATCCGTGAACCGCCATCTTGGTCTCTCCTTTCACTCTCATTCCTCACGGTCACACACCAGATGAATGATGGAAGTGGTGATATGTAGGTTTGTTGTGTGTTTGAAGAAAAATGAAGAATGAAGGTAATATGGGTTATGGGGTTTCGGGTGTGAAAAAACAAAGAAGAAGAATGATGGCTGATGAGAGAAGAGAGAAGAGAGGATTAATTGATTGGCTAGGATTTAAGGGATTAAGTGAAATGGATGGATAGGATTTAGTGTGGTTAGGATTAATTATATAATAATAGATATAATAATATTTAATTACTTAGATCCACAATTTAAGGGATCTAGCCAATGGGATGAGTGACACTTGTCACTCATCTATGGGACCCACCTAAAATATCTAGCCCAATCAGATTTTGCCAAATCATCACCGTCTCGAAGTACGTGCATAGTGAAATCGAACTTCCGTGACTTGTAACTTTCCCGTTTGAAGTCCGATTTCAGCATGTCGCCTGTCTATGGATTCGTATCGTCCCGATCTACGTAACGGTCTTCGGCCCTCGGCCATCAGACCTCTCGGTTAAAAAGTCAACATTTGACCCCTTTTAACCAAAATTACCAAAATGCTCCTAAACTTCCAAACGTCATAACTTCCTCCTCGAACGTCGGAATTGAACGTGCCACCTGTCTATGTACTCGTGACGTCACGAACTACGTCACGGTCATCGGTCAAAGTAAATTTGACTGCCAGAATGAAAAGTCAACGTTTTGCCATGACCAGGGCAAAACGGTCATTTTGCATCGTTCGTCCGATTTCGCCTAACTAATCACCGATTAGCCTCACTAATCGTGATTAGTCACTAATCTAATCATGGATTTCGGGACGGGTCGTTACAACCTTTCCTCCTTAATTAATTTCGTCCTCGAAATTCCAACCGACCTAAATCCAACCGTTCTTCCCTCCTTAATTTAGTTTCGTTCTCGAAACTCCAACTATCCTGATTCCACATCCACCCTGTGGAAAGTAGAATTGACCTCGAAACTCGTGTACACTCGTACACCTACTAACCAGAACGATACTCGTCTGCAATCAGACGTACCCCTAACACTCACGTTATATCGACTATACTCGACCACGTCGAATGACAGTAATCACAAGTTCCGTACTGACACCACTTGTCAGTATCAAAGCAACCTGAGTATCCTATGAGCTAACCACTTGTCAGATCTACCCTTTCACTGACATAAACAACTAGACGGTTCCCTTCTCAATCACTAATCTATCCTGACGTCTGCTCCCACTAGGAGTCATCAGACCTCACTAACCGATTCACGTTGACACCTTCGATAAACTGTCACCACTTGACAGTCGTCAGTCAAAAACTGACACTATACCCACTTGTGGTTACACTAACCTCCAACTAACTCAACCATGAGTAAAAACTTACCCACAAAGCATTTCACTCAATTTGTGTGTAACTAGACCCATCAGAAATACCATAACCCACTGCACAGTATCAAATGTCTAGTGCACGACCTCGACTAATCCAATGGTATCGGAACTAAGCCGACTACCAACACGCTTACCAACGTACTACGGGTATAACCTATATACCGTCACCAAGCACCACAAGTCTGCCCGGTGTCGTACCTCGAATAACGTACAAGGTACATACATCTACCCATCAATCAGCTTACAACCACCTAGGTTGTAGTCAATCACATTTCAATTATGGAGTTCATATGTCCAACCCAGCATTAGACAAATTACAACTCCGACCCATTATCCATTTTTAAATCCGAATCCGAATCCGCAATTTCGTACGAAATCCCGAATCCTAACCCAGAAATCATATCCATAATCATGTCCAAATTCGAATCCGAAAGCATAATTCCATAAATCGGCATTAGGAATGACCATTCCGAACCCAAATCCATAAAAGGAAATCCACTGTCAAGCTCTAGAATCAAATCCTGAATCGTCACCCAGAATCCGATTCCAAAACCCAAATCCAGAAATCCACTTTCAAGTTCCAAAATCAAATCCTGAATCGTCATCCAGAAATCTGATTCCAAAACCCGAAATATCGTTCACGTCTACCGAGACGCACTATATCCGAACCTATCAGATACCTGTTCAAATGATTACCACAATACAATCGATTGACTTCATAGGGAAGCCAATCCCAACATCAACGCATCTAGGTTGACCAAATCTGACATTGTCGGACACCTACTCGTCGGACAACTACTCGGGCGAGTAATAAGCCATATGGGATTTACCTCGAAAAGAGTTCATTCCCAACGTCCTCAACTCAAACATCCCAGTAAAAGTGATAAACTTTCCAACTATCTGGATCATCAAGATCACGATCCAGATCCATAACGATACCCAAAGTCCTAAACCAATTCCCACATCTAGACAGATCAGTCAACGACGAGACACGCCGAGACTGTGGGTTCGCTCCAATTACCCCGTATCGATCCTTGTCATTCCACCTAGGAAAACCAAAAGATAATCCAAAACCGATGACACCAAGGTCCATCCTACGTGAATGCAAACAACACTCGCTGCACTCACCACGTCATGTAACTTGACATCGTCTGCCACCAAGTAGAGAATGAGAGATCTCAGTCACCTAACTTCGATATACTCACTCCACCTGATGACCCAAGACAAATCACGGGTCCATCAACCAATACACGATCGGTGTACTAGTGGCAACCAATAACATCTACATAATCAACATCATCTACCATCATCAATCATGGTAGAATCTGAGAAGTCACCCAAAATGACTTCGAAATTTCCATTGCCAATGCTGAAAACTCGCATTCCACGTGTCCCCTCAATCGCAACCTCTCGCGATTCCGAAGTTCCAACAAGATTGGAAACAACATACCCGGACATCAACCACGTGTCCATTAACCAATCTAACTCTATCTGAGATCCACTCTCGAACCACAGATACCGAACCTATATGTAACTCGTTGGAGTCACATTCTGACTCGTGACCCACCGTCATCACAATCACCAGCACCAGCACCAACGCCAGTACCAGCACCAACGCATTATCACCTGCACTAGTATCAGCACACGGGCATCCACACTAGTAGCAGCACACTAACACCAGTATCATTTCCTGTCAGCATCAGCACACAAACATCAGTATCAGTATCAGCACCCCGTGTGCAAACTGACAACCTTGGATCTCCGCTCATATCGAGCGACGACCCCGTACCACTGCTCTAGTAGGAGAAACTTTACCTCCCTCAAACCCGACAACTCTGGGTATAGTCACCCTGACAACTCATACGAGAAAAGGAAACGTCCCCTGGACATCCTCGATTTCATACAACCGTAACTATAACCACTCTCGGTAGTAGCGCCTGCCACACACTCATGCAGACCTAACTACCAGACATCGCTATCGAGATTTGCATCCAACGAAATCAACCGCCCATACTAACCACTCTGTATCCCACTCAGGGATTCCATCGACAAGTACCAACCCTGATAACTTGTCCAACCAATCACTAACCAGTCGTAACTCGACTCAACCAATGCCGTCTACCAGGTCGCCCATGACCTTAGTTGCACCAAACCACAACTGAGTAGCACGACAACCAACTAAGTTTAACCGATAAAGTCAACCTCGACTGCGAAGTGCAGTCCCATCACAAACTGACATGACTTGACCGACTAACGAATCAAAATCCGAACAGTCGTCCAAGTCAAACCACTCGTCAACTCACATTTCCGAACCATACACATCCTACCTTGGGATTCCACGATCACGCCTAGAGTTCCCCTGAACCCAACTGCTAACTGCCAACCACAGTACACTCCACAATCTGACCGACCCCACGGTCTTGACATCGTAAGGACGTCAATCTAATCCTACCGTAAGTCCAACCAACTAGGATTCCTTGAATCCGGCTGCCCCCAATAGCATAGCCACCAAACAGAACAAGATCCGATCATCCAACTCAACAATATCCGACCATCCGATGGTCACAATCCCTAACCAGTCGTCGGAACTAATCCTTCGACATCGTGAAAGACGATCCCAACTAACCGTCTCACGATCCAACGCTAACGTACTATTACGATAATTCCTTCATAGGGTCCCACACTGTCAACCTCGACAGAACTATGGCAACTCCGGCATCGAATGCCAAACCAAGAAATCCCACGATAAAGTCCTACTAACTATCGTACCGGCACCCCAACTATCAGGTTGATCATGAATTGTAGCCCATTGAGATATCACATCCTCGACCTGCGTACCACTCCAAGAGCTACACGGTTGCTCGAATAGGGACAACCCTGCTCTGATACCACGTTGACAGGACCCATCCCAATCCCCCCAAGATTAGTGCGGGATGACCCTGCTCCCATCTGACACGAAGTGTCAGACAAGGGATAATTACGACATTTGCCCACTCGGGCTATCAGAGTACGCCAGGATCCGGAGGAGGTATGTGATATCTCGGTCTCTGCTACAGTCCACATCCGATGTCAACCTGAAGGGCAGTCAAAACATTAAAAGCTGTGAGTGGAAAAAACCAAGAGTTTATAAAAACATTTTAACGAGAAGACATTTGTACCCTTCACTAAAAAGCATGCATGCATTCAAAATACGGTTAACCAAAGAAACTATATATGGGAACTAAGCCCAAAACCAATATTGAAAGAAACATAATGAAAATGACCATACGGGCCACTGCCCAAATCCATAAGGGACTCAGCCTAAATCACAAGAAACCAACCATAAGGGCCACTGCCCAAAACCTGTGTAAACACACATCATATATCATATCATATAGCATACATCATAGAAACATATAATTCACACAACCAATCCTGTCACGGTTTCCAAAGCTATGCGCGTGCTACCCGGGGTCTCAAACCCAAGTGTTCCAGGTACCAAGTCAATGTCCGAAGACCAATGACCTGCCCTGAGGTTATAGTACAAGCCTTCCTGAGAGTAAGGAACCCAACTGGGGCGACTCCTACTCAGTCAGTGCTACGTGACTACTCCGGGGTCCACCTAGGCCAACGACCCTCCTCGGAGGAGATAATAGAAGTAAAGGAAGGTATATGAATACATATATATACATAACATACACATTCGTGCCCGGTTCCCCTGAACCGTCATGATCCATAATATCCATAGCAAGGGTTCATGCCGGTTCCCATAAACCGTCATGTACCATAATGACCTAACAAGGGTTCATGCCGGTTCCCATAAACCGTCATAAACCACAATGACCTTTCCAGAGTTCATGTCGGTTCCCATAAACCGTCATGAACTTGGAAATCCATCTAGGGTCCCTGACCCGAAATCATAAACCGTAAAGTAGCTGGGTCTCGTGCCCGAACATATGACATCAGCTGGGCACCGTGCCCGATATCTGAGGTCATATGCCCGAGAAAAAACCAAAGGGGTTTCATACCCGAGTTTATCCTTTTAGAAATCTAAAACCATTTCATTTAGACCAATAAGACATACAAACCTGTATAGGCACCGTATAAGGCCGAAACCTCGAAATACATGCCTATACGTAACCACACATCCAAATGCACTCATGGAATCAGAAACAAGTATTTAAAACATATAATAAACATTTATGCATGCACCAATTTAGAAAACAAGGTCCACTCACAGACCATCTGAGCTACCGCCTCGATTTGCGTGCCATACGGCTCCCCCGAGCCAATCACTATCACCGCCATTGGATCCGGATAGTCGAAACCTTTAAAATGACACTGGGCCCTCTCAAAACACTGTTCCCACGCGCCCCTAGGCGCTGGTCAATGCAAAAGTCAACGCTGACGTCAGCACTGACACCTCTGACAGTGCCACGTGTTAATCTTCCATTGGTCCATATTCTGACATGTCAGCTGACATTGTCAGATCTGACACAATGACGTCATCCCTGACATGATGACGTCATCAGGATGATGTCATCAGTCTTCCCTGTCCTCTCGCCTGGTTTACCACCACATCGGGAGATTGAGTTCACGATTGAACTACTTCCCGGCACACGACCTATATCGCAGGCACCATATCGGATGGCACCAGCGGAGTTACGGGAACTGAAGATCCAATTGCAGGAGTTGGTGGACTTGGGATTCATCCGACCGAGTACATCACCGTGGGGAGCACCAGTATTATTTGTGAAGAAGAAGGAGGGGAGCCTCCGTTTGTGTGTGGATTATCGACAGCTCAACAAAGTCACGGTAAGGAACCAGTACCCCTTACCCAGAATTGACGATCTCTTTGATCAACTGCGGGGAGCACAGTACTTCTCGAAGATAGATTTACGATCTGGTTATCACCAGTTGAAGATTGCTGAAGGAGATGTCCCGAAGACAGCGTTTCGGACCAGATACGGGCATTATGAATTTCTTGTGATGCCTTTCGGCTTGACGAATGCTCCAGCAGCATTCATGGATCTGATGAATAGGGTCTTCCGATCTTATTTGGATAAGTTCGTGATCGTGTTCATTGATGACATCCTTGTGTACTCGAGGAGTGCTCAAGCTCATGAGGAACACTTACGTTCGGTGTTAGGGAAGCTGAGGCAGAACCAGTTATACGCCAAGCTGAGTAAGTGTCAGTTTTGGCTAACCAGCATTGGTTTTCTGGGACATGTAGTGTCAGCAGACGGGATTAGTGTGGATCCCCAGAAGACCGAAGCGGTGACAAATTGGGCTAGACCGACAACCGTGACAGAGGTACGGAGTTTCGTTGGTTTGGCAGGATACTACCGGAGATTTGTTGAGGGCTTCTCTAGTATTGCTGCACCGTTGACTCGTTTAACCAGGAAGGGAGTAAAGTTTGTTTGGGATGAACGGTGTGAGCAGAGTTATCAGGAATTGAAACGTCGGTTAACTACCGCACCTGTTCTTGCTTTGCCGGATAACAGTGGAGAGTTCGAAGTCTACAGTGACGCATCGTTGCAAGGTTTGGGTTGCGTGCTGATGCAGAATGGCAGAGTTATCGCTTATGCATCGAGACAACTAAAGACACATGAGCTGAACTACCCTACGCATGATCTGGAGTTGGCGGCGGTGGTTCACGCTTTAAAGATCTGGCGACATTATCTGTACGGGGTGACTTGCAGGATCTTCACCGATCATCAGAGTTTAAAGCATTTGTTCACTCAGAAGGAGCTGAACGTAAGGCAGCGACGGTGGTTGGAACTGATCAAGGATTACGATTGTACGATTGAATATCATCCAGGGAAGGCGAACGTTGTGGCAGACGCACTCAGTAGGAAGTCAGCAGGATCGATTGCACACCTGAGGCTGGTGTACCTTCCTTTGCTAGTGGAACTCCGAAGAGCTGGAGTTATGCTGGGAATGGATGAGCAGGGAGCTTTGTTGGCCAGTTTTCATGTACGACCTGTGCTTGTCGATCGGATTATCGAGGCACAATTGGAGGATCCGACACTTTGTATCTACAGGATCGAGGTCGAAGCAGACGAGAGGCAGGACTTTACTATCCGACCAGATGGAGCTCTGGTGAAACTGGGTCGTTTGTGTGTTCCTGCAGTGGCAGAGTTACGGGCAGAAATTCTCGAGGAAGCCCACAGTTCGGCTTATGCCATGCATCCGGGAGGTACAAAGATGTACCGTACCCTCCGGGACCACTATTGGTGGGCAGGAATGAAGAAGGATATTGCAGTGTTTGTGAGCAGATGTTTGACCTGTCAGCAGGTCAAGGCTGAGCGGCAGAGACCGTATGGAGCAATGCAACCGCTTCCGATTCCCGAGTGGAAGTGGGATCACATTACCATGGACTTTGTCTTCAAATTGCCTAGAACTCAGAGGGGATGCGATGGAGTTTGGGTGATTGTCGACCGATTGACCAAGTCAGCTCATTTCTTACCAGTACAGGAGACATTTAAGCCAAACCGACTGGCTCAGCTGTTCGTGAAGGAGATCATTCGACTTCATGGTACGCCGGAGTCGATAGTGTCTGATCGAGATCCGCGTTTCACATCTAGGTTCTGGCGAAGTTTGCAGAACGCCTTGGGTACAAACTTACATTTCAGTACAGCGTTCCACCCACAGACCGATGGGCAGTCAGAGAGGACTATCCAGACACTGGAGGACATGATGAGGTCTTGTGTACTGCAGTTTCAGGATTCGTGGGATACTCATTTGCCTTTGATGGAGTTCGCATACAACAACAGTTATCAGGCAAGTATCGGGATGGCACCCTACGAGGCACTGTATGGCCGACAGTGCAGGACACCTATCTGTTGGATGGAGGTAGGAGAGCGAGCAGCTTTAGGACCGGATTTGATGGACATGACCCAGGAAACAGTTCGAATCATCAAGGAAAGATTGAAGGCAGCACAAGATCGCCAAAAGAGCTATGCGGATCGACGAATTCGAGACTTGGAATTCGAGGTTGGAGATTTTGTGTTCCTTAAGTTATCTCCATGGAAAGGAATTATCCGTTTTGGCCGACGCGGGAAGTTGAGTCCACGTTACTTTGGACCGTTCGAGATCATTGAGAGGATTGGACTAGTGGCATACCGGTTGGCATTACCTCCAGAACTTGCCAGAGTGCACGATGTTTTCCATGTGTCCATGTTACGGAAATACCTACGGGACGATTCACATGCCTTGCCGGAACAACCAGTAGAACTGATGACTGATCTGAGCTTTGAGGAGAAACCAGTGCAGATTCTGGATCAGAAGAACAAGGTTCTGAGAAACAAGACGATTCGGTTGGTGAAAGTGCTATGGAGGAACCATGACGTCGAGGAGGCGACGTGGGAACCCGAAGACTTGATGAGGGAGCAGTACCCGTTTTTATTCGAGTAAATTTCAAGGACGAAATTTCTGTAAGGTGGGTAGATTGTAACGACCCGAACTTTCGTAATTATTATTTTATTGTAAAATGACCGTTTTGCCCCTGAGGGGGGGGGGGGAAGTTGACTTTTACCTCGGGAAGTATTTAGGACTTTGACACGTGACCGTGACGTAGTTTAGGACGTCACGAGTTCATAAGCAGGTGGCACGTTCGATTCCGACGTTCGAGGAAGAAGTTGTGACGTTCGGAAGTCGAGGGGCATTTTGGTAATTTGGCCATTTGGGGGCCAAATGTTGACTTTTGACCCGGGAAGTCCAACGGACGAGGGCCAATGACCGTTACGTAGGTCTCGTCAATACGAATCCGTAGACAGGCGGCACGCTGAATTCGGACTTACGACGAAAAAGTTATGGTCAAGAACGTAACCGAACTAACCGGGACTCGGAACTTAAAATAATAATAAAATAGTATAATCTGATTTACTTTAACACAATCAATCTGGACCCTTGATGAGTGACACATGTCACTCATCTACCCCATCCACATCATCCCCAACATTCTGGATCTTGGTCTGCCATGGGATTAATTAAATGGTTTAATTTCCTTAAATCCTCACCCTTCACTCTTCACTCAGGTTGAATCTCAGCCATCCATTCTATTTCTCCTTCTGTTCTTAAGCCATCAGAGACTCACTTCTTCATTTTCATTTCTTCCTTCAAACCGTGCAACCTCCCATTCTCTGCACAAACACATCAGCCATCACACCACCCCTCAGCCTCAACCCACACACCAGCCTACATCTCAGCCACCTCCAGACGACCATCACCACCACCACGGACGGCGGAGCAACCCGGAAAACCCACAAACCCGTGAGGACCCGTGCAGCCCAAAACCATCCAACCATCCAAACCGTGACGTCTGGGCTCGAACCAACCTAGGGCTAGGACCATTGTGACCTCTGGACGGCGTAGGACTGGACTGGGCAGCCCACGGCGGCGACACGGCGGCGGTAAGCCTGCAAACCCGTGAAGGCCGATTTTCCTTCCCTGCCTCAAACCGTCCGTTTTTAACGTTGCATTTGCTTGGTTGTTTTTGAGACTTAACCTAGGAGACTAGACGAGTGTTTTGGACCTGAGTTGGTGGCTGGAGGTGTGACGGCTCGCCGGAGAAGACGAACCAGAACCGGCAGCCAATTCCCCGTCGTTTTTCAGGTGATTCCTCGATCTTAAAATCCAGTTTTGATCACACAGAGCCATAGAACATGTTCAGACGAGTCCATAGGAACAAACCCCATCGATTTTGGTGGTCGGAATCACGATCTGTGATCGGGTCGAACCGTGGGTCTGCGGTGACCCGATTCGCAGACCCGATACTGTAGCTGATGACGTCATCATGCTGACGTCAGCAGTGACGTCATGATGACGTCATCATGTCAGAATATTGTCAGACCAGGGACCAATGGGCTGTTGACACGTGTCCTCTGACACTGTCAGTGATGACGTCACGCTGACGTCAGCAGTGACGTCATGCTGACGTCAGCATCACTGTAGCACCGTTGACCAGAGGGTTGACCGGCACGTGGGGGGCGCGTGTGAACAGTATTTTGTGTGGGACCAGTGCCATTTTCAAGGTTTCGACGATACGGATCCAATGGCGGTGGTTTCGTGTCGATCGGAGATCGTTAAGTTGGTCAAATTAGGGTTTGATGCCTTGGGAAGCGTGTTCGGACGGCTTTCCCGGGCCGGTTTCAGTCTAGGGTTTCGTAGTTGTTTAGTAGGGACTTAAAGTGACCTTTACGTGTGTTTTGGGCATGACAGGAATTGTACTTTAAACCTTGGACGGGGCTTTACGCTAGGGAGTGCAGCGGGATTGTACTGTGAGTGGGCCTTTGATTTCACTAAACTTCGGCATGCATAACTGTTTTACTTCCTACTATATCTATATGTGATTTGAGTAAAAGTATCTGTTTAGCTTATGTATGATTTATGGCACGTATTACGATGTTTGGGCATGAGACCCGTATGGTTGTTTATAATGGTTTGGAGTCATATATATATGTATAATGGATCTCGATATTATCTGTGGTACTGCACTGTATAGATCTACCCTAGGATTCTATCTCCTCCGGATGTAGGTACACCGGAGCGGTCACGGCGCATTGCCTGTGAGGAGTCATTCTACGGAGGGACCGGACCGTAGAGTGACTCAGGAGCAGGATTGCTACTATTGGACGTCTGGGACGTCGGGCATCTAGAATGCCATGCTCGGACTAGGTTCGGGATTTGGACTCGGGATTGAGACCCCGGGTGGCACGCGTAGCCTTGAGACTGTGACCTTATTGGGCGTATGGGACGTCAGGCATCTGGGATGTCAGGGTTGGGATGTATAGTGCAGTGACTAAGATTATATTATGTTGATATTATTCTGCTTATGACTATATGGTTTTGTGGTTTTGATACTATGCATGTCTTTTCGGAAAACGGAGGGGAAAAGCTATATGTTTTCGAAATGGTAAACTACTTTGTAAACCTTGAGTTTCGGCCCACTCACCTTTGTTGTTTTACTACCCCTCCAGGTAGTGCTATCGAGGAGGAGGATCCCGAGGAGGAGGAGGAGGATCCCGAGGAGGAAGAGGCATAGGTTTACGTTGCGTACCTGAACCCTACTGCTGGGTAGGTTGGCACGTAGTGTGTCTAGAGTCGTGCTCAATAAACTGTATTCGGGAACCATCCCTTGTCTGACACTATTTGTATTTGAGTATTTGTGTGGTGTGCTATGTATGACTTAACTATGGATTTTCTTTATGCATTTTATCTTCAATAAGGGTATTTTTGGTATTTTAACGTCGGGTGTCAGACGGGAGCAGGGCACGTCCCGGGTGGTCCCAGGGGGATCGGGGCGGGTCCTGTCAACTTGGTATCAGAGCACTAGGTTGTGGTCAGCATGCTAGACTAGTGGTCAGTACTTAGTTTAAACGATGTCAGTATCTAATCTATGCCTCTTAACAGCGGGTTATGCCTCCAAGGAGAATTCCTCAAACACGAACTGACGAGGAAATCGCGAGAGAGATGGAATGTGCTAGCATTGAGTGGGCTCAAAGGTTGGGAGCCACACCGTTCAGCGGGGGATCAAACCCCGAGGATGCCCATGAGTGGATTGCGAAATGGGAAAGAATCTTCACCGTGATGCACTGCCCACCCGGCGAGCGGGTGGCATTGGCGGCCTTCTTACTGGAAGGCGGGGCTTATCAATGGTGGCATGGTCTTGAGATGTCCGGGTGGACTGTTCACACCACCACATGGGAGGTCTTTCGTGCCCGATTCTTAGATCAGTATTACCCGCGTTCATTTCGCATGGCACGAGAGGCAGAGTTCCTGCGGCTGGAACAGGGAGATATGTCCGTGGCAGATTACGAGCAGACCTTCGGGAAGCTTTCCCGTTTTGCCGCAGCTTTCGTGAGTACTGAGGAGGAAAAATGTCAAAAATTTGAGTTGGGACTCCGAGGGGAGTTGCGGGCAAGTGTGACGGCTACTAGTTACGCGACTCTGAGGGACATGGTCGACGCTGCAGTTCGTGTCGAGGCCAGTCTGGCGGCACACCAGGCGCGACAATCATCAGGCGAGGGGCAGCGCCGGGATCGTCCACATCCTGGACCAACCGGCCCAAAGATCTCTAAGGGGGGAAATTACCGAGGAGCACCCTCATCTCTACGTGGTCGTGGCTGGTCAGGTCGACATGGGAACTCTCAGAGGGGCGGATCGAGATTCAGTTCTGGACAGCATCAGGCTTGGAGTGCTGCATCAGGAGTGTCTTGGGATGGACCGAGGACAGTTAATTGCTTTGCTTGTGGAGGAGCGGGCCACTATGCCCGAGATTGCCATTTATTGTCAAGGAACAACGAGACTAAAGGTGTTAGTGTGACACAGAGTTCGGCTTCTCACCCTTCCAGAGGCCGAGGACAGAGTGCTGAGCGTGGCGCGCGTGGGCGCGGACAGACTGCGGGACCCAGAGCTCGTGTTTTTGCAGTGACTCAGCAGCAGGCGAGGTCAGCCCCTGGTGTGGTTACAGGTACTCTTCATATCTCAAATATTGTTGTACGGGTATTAATGGATGCTGGGGCTACTCATTCTTTTATTTCGAAAAGTTGTGCGGGTATGTTAGATCGTGAGGTGTCAACCTTGGATAGTGAAATGGGTGTTGGTACACCGATGGGCGTTGTGTACATCGTGAATCAGGTGATCCGGAGATGCCCAGTAAGGGTGGAGGATGTAGATCTGCTAGCTGATCTAATCCTGATGGATATCCATGACTTTGATGTTATCTTGGGAATGGATTGGTTGACTGAGCACGGTTCGCTCATCGACTGTTGTAGTAGGCGGGTGATTCTGCGAAGTCCGGGTTTGTCGGAGGTTACTTTTCAGGGAGAGCGCGACGGTTCGCTACCTGAAGTAATTTCTTCACTTGCCGCTACGAAGCTTCTACAGAAGGGATGCCAGGGTTATCTGGCGCATGTTGTGACGACGAATAGTGATACTTCGGGTGCCGATGATATACCTGTGGTGCGGGAATTTCCGGATGTGTTCCCGGAAGATTTGCCTGGTTTACCACCACATCGGGAGATTGAGTTCACGATTGAACTACTTCCCGGCACACGACCTATATCGCAGGCACCATATCGGATGGCACCAGCGGAGTTACGGGAACTGAAGATCCAATTGCAGGAGTTGGTGGACTTGGGATTCATCCGACCGAGTACATCACCGTGGGGAGCACCAGTATTATTTGTGAAAAAGAAGGAGGGGAGCCTCCGTTTGTGTGTGGATTATCGACAGCTCAACAAAGTCACGGTAAGGAACCAGTACCCCTTACCCAGAATTGACGATCTCTTTGATCAACTGCGGGGAGCACAGTACTTCTCGAAGATAGATTTACGATCTGGTTATCACCAGTTGAAGATTGCTGAAGGAGATGTCCCGAAGACAGCGTTTCGGACCAGATACGGGCATTATGAATTTCTTGTGATGCCTTTCGGCTTGACGAATGCTCCAGCAGCATTCATGGATCTGATGAATAGGGTCTTCCGATCTTATTTGGATAAGTTCGTGATCGTGTTCATTGATGACATCCTTGTGTACTCGAGGAGTGCTCAAGCTCATGAGGAACACTTACGTTCGGTGTTAGGGAAGCTGAGGCAGAACCAGTTATACGCCAAGCTGAGTAAGTGTCAGTTTTGGCTAACCAGCATTGGTTTTCTGGGACATGTAGTGTCAGCAGACGGGATTAGTGTGGATCCCCAGAAGACCGAAGCGGTGACAAATTGGGCTAGACCGACAACCGTGACAGAGGTACGGAGTTTCGTTGGTTTGGCAGGATACTACCGGAGATTTGTTGAGGGCTTCTCTAGTATTGCTGCACCGTTGACTCGTTTAACCAGGAAGGGAGTAAAGTTTGTTTGGGATGAACGGTGTGAGCAGAGTTATCAGGAATTGAAACGTCGGTTAACTACCGCACCTGTTCTTGCTTTGCCGGATAACAGTGGAGAGTTCGAAGTCTACAGTGACGCATCGTTGCAAGGTTTGGGTTGCGTGCTGATGCAGAATGGCAGAGTTATCGCTTATGCATCGAGACAACTAAAGACACATGAGCTGAACTACCCTACGCATGATCTGGAGTTGGCGGCGGTGGTTCACGCTTTAAAGATCTGGCGACATTATCTGTACGGGGTGACTTGCAGGATCTTCACCGATCATCAGAGTTTAAAGCATTTGTTCACTCAGAAGGAGCTGAACGTAAGGCAGCGACGGTGGTTGGAACTGATCAAGGATTACGATTGTACGATTGAATATCATCCAGGGAAGGCGAACGTTGTGGCAGACGCACTCAGTAGGAAGTCAGCAGGATCGATTGCACACCTGAGGCTGGTGTACCTTCCTTTGCTAGTGGAACTCCGAAGAGCTGGAGTTATGCTGGGAATGGATGAGCAGGGAGCTTTGTTGGCCAGTTTTCATGTACGACCTGTGCTTGTCGATCGGATTATCGAGGCACAATTGGAGGATCCGACACTTTGTATCTACAGGATCGAGGTCGAAGCAGACGAGAGGCAGGACTTTACTATCCGACCAGATGGAGCTCTGGTGAAACTGGGTCGTTTGTGTGTTCCTGCAGTGGCAGAGTTACGGGCAGAAATTCTCGAGGAAGCCCACAGTTCGGCTTATGCCATGCATCCGGGAGGTACAAAGATGTACCGTACCCTCCGGGACCACTATTGGTGGGCAGGAATGAAGAAGGATATTGCAGTGTTTGTGAGCAGATGTTTGACCTGTCAGCAGGTCAAGGCTGAGCGGCAGAGACCGTATGGAGCAATGCAACCGCTTCCGATTCCCGAGTGGAAGTGGGATCACATTACCATGGACTTTGTCTTCAAATTGCCTAGAACTCAGAGGGGATGCGATGGAGTTTGGGTGATTGTCGACCGATTGACCAAGTCAGCTCATTTCTTACCAGTACAGGAGACATTTAAGCCAAACCGACTGGCTCAGCTGTTCGTGAAGGAGATCATTCGACTTCATGGTACGCCGGAGTCGATAGTGTCTGATCGAGATCCGCGTTTCACATCTAGGTTCTGGCGAAGTTTGCAGAACGCCTTGGGTACAAACTTACATTTCAGTACAGCGTTCCACCCACAGACCGATGGGCAGTCAGAGAGGACTATCCAGACACTGGAGGACATGATGAGGTCTTGTGTACTGCAGTTTCAGGATTCGTGGGATACTCATTTGCCTTTGATGGAGTTCGCATACAACAACAGTTATCAGGCAAGTATCGGGATGGCACCCTACGAGGCACTGTATGGCCGACAGTGCAGGACACCTATCTGTTGGACGGAGGTAGGAGAGCGAGCAGCTTTAGGACCGGATTTGATGGACATGACCCAGGAAACAGTTCGAATCATCAAGGAAAGATTGAAGGCAGCACAAGATCGCCAAAAGAGCTATGCGGATCGACGAATTCGAGACTTGGAATTCGAGGTTGGAGATTTTGTGTTCCTTAAGTTATCTCCATGGAAAGGAATTATCCGTTTTGGCCGACGCGGGAAGTTGAGTCCACGTTACTTTGGACCGTTCGAGATCATTGAGAGGATTGGACTAGTGGCATACCGGTTGGCATTACCTCCAGAACTTGCCAGAGTGCACGATGTTTTCCATGTGTCCATGTTACGGAAATACCTACGGGACGATTCACATGCCTTGCCGGAACAACCAGTAGAACTGATGACTGATCTGAGCTTTGAGGAGAAACCAGTGCAGATTCTGGATCAGAAGAACAAGGTTCTGAGAAACAAGACGATTCGGTTGGTGAAAGTGCTATGGAGGAACCATGACGTCGAGGAGGCGACGTGGGAACCCGAAGACTTGATGAGGGAGCAGTACCCGTTTTTATTCGAGTAAATTTCGAGGACGAAATTTCTGTAAGGTGGGTAGATTGTAACGACCCGAACTTTCGTAATTATTATTTTATTGTAAAATGACCGTTTTGCCCCTGAGGGGGGGGGGGGGGGGAAAGTTGACTTTTACCTCGGGAAGTATTTAGGACTTTGACACGTGACCGTGACGTAGTTTAGGACGTCACGAGTTCATAAGCAGGTGGCACGTTCGATTCCGACGTTCGAGGAAGAAGTTGTGACGTTCGGAAGTCGAGGGGCATTTTGGTAATTTGGCCATTTGGGGGCCAAATGTTGACTTTTGACCCGGGAAGTCCAACGGACGAGGGCCAATGACCGTTACGTAGGTCTCGTCAATACGAATCCGTAGACAGGCGGCACGCTGAATTCGGACTTACGACGAAAAAGTTATGGTCAAGAACGTAACCGAACTAACCGGGACTCGGAACTTAAAATAATAATAAAATAGTATAATCTGATTTACTTTAACACAATCAATCTGGACCCTTGATGAGTGACACATGTCACTCATCTACCCCATCCACATCATCCCCAACATTCTGGATCTTGGTCTGCCATGGGATTAATTAAATGGTTTAATTTCCTTAAATCCTCACCCTTCACTCTTCACTCAGGTTGAATCTCAGCCATCCATTCTATTTCTCCTTCTGTTCTTAAGCCATCAGAGACTCACTTCTTCATTTTCATTTCTTCCTTCAAACCGTGCAACCTCCCATTCTCTGCACAAACACATCAGCCATCACACCACCCCTCAGCCTCAACCCACACACCAGCCTACATCTCAGCCACCTCCAGACGACCATCACCACCACCACGGACGGCGAAGCAACCCGGAAAACCCACAAACCCGTGAGGACCCGTGCAGCCCAAAACCATCCAACCATCCAAACCGTGACGTCTGGGCTCGAACCAACCTAGGGCTAGGACCATTGTGACCTCTGGACGGCGTAGGACTGGACTGGGCAGCCCACGGTGGCGACACGGCGGCGGTAAGCCTGCAAACCCGTGAAGGCCGATTTTCCTTCCCTGCCTCAAACCGTCCGTTTTTAACGTTGCATTTGCTTGGTTGTTTTTGAGACTTAACCTAGGAGACTAGACGAGTGTTTTGGACCTGAGTTGGTGGCTGGAGGTGTGACGGCTCGCCGGAGAAGACGAACCAGAACCGGCAGCCAATTCCCCGTCGTTTTTCAGGTGATTCCTCGATCTTAAAATCCAGTTTTGATCACACAGAGCCATAGAACATGTTCAGACGAGTCCATAGGAACAAACCCCATCGATTTTGGTGGTCGGAATCACGATCTGTGATCGGGTCGAACCGTGGGTCTGCGGTGACCCGATTCGCAGACCCGATACTGTAGCTGATGACGTCATCATGCTGACGTCAGCAGTGACGTCATGATGACGTCATCATGTCAGAATATTGTCAGACCAGGGACCAATGGGCTGTTGACACGTGTCCTCTGACACTGTCAGTGATGACGTCACGCTGACGTCAGCAGTGACGTCATGCTGACGTCAGCATCACTGTAGCACCGTTGACCAGAGGGTTGACCGGCGCGTGGGGGGCGCGTGTGAACAGTATTTTGTGTGGGACCAGTGCCATTTTCAAGGTTTCGACGATACGGATCCAATGGCGGTGGTTTCGTGTCGATCGGAGATCGTTAAGTTGGTCAAATTAGGGTTTGATGCCTTGGGAAGCGTGTTCGGACGGCTTTCCCGGGCCGGTTTCAGTCTAGGGTTTCGTAGTTGTTTAGTAGGGACTTAAAGTGACCTTTACGTATGTTTTGGGCATGACAGGAATTGTACTTTAAACCTTGGACGGGGCTTTACGCTCGGGAGTGCAGCGGGATTGTACTGTGAGTGGGCCTTTGATTTCACTAAACTTCGGCATGCATAACTGTTTTACTTCCTACTATATCTATATGTGATTTGAGTAAAAGTATCTGTTTAGCTTATGTATGATTTATGGCACGTATTACGATGTTTGGGCATGAGACCCGTCTGGTTGTTTATAATGGTTTGGAGTCATATATATATGTATAATGGATCTCGATATTATCTGTGGTACTGCACTGTATAGATCTACCCTAGGATTCTATCTCCTCCGGATGTAGGTACACCGGAGCGGTCACGGCGCATTGCCTGTGAGGAGTCATTCTACGGAGGGACCGGACCGTAGAGTGACTCAGGAGCAGGATTGCTACTATTGGACGTCTGGGACGTCAGGCATCTAGAATGCCATGCTCGGACTAGGTTCGGGATTTGGACTCGGGATTGAGACCCCGGGTGGCACGCGTAGCCTTGAGACTGTGACCTTATTGGGCGTCTGGGACGTCAGGCATCTGGGATGTCAGGGTTGGGATGTATAGTGCAGTGACTAAGATTATATTATGTTGATATTATTCTGCTTATGACTATATGGTTTTGTGGTTTTGATACTATGCATGTCTTTTCGGAAAACGGAGGGGAAAAGCTATATGTTTTCGAAATGGTAAACTACTTTGTAAACCTTGAGTTTCGGCCCACTCACCTTTGTTGTTTTACTACCCCTCCAGGTAGTGCTATCGAGGAGGAGGATCCCGAGGAGGAGGAGGAGGATCCCGAGGAGGAAGAGGCATAGGTTTACGTTGCGTACCTGAACCCTACTGCTGGGTAGGTTGGCACGTAGTGTGTCTAGAGTCGTGCTCAATAAACTGTATTCGGGAACCATCCCTTGTCTGACACTATTTGTATTTGAGTATTTGTGTGGTGTGCTATGTATGACTTAACTATGGATTTTCTTTATGCATTTTATCTTCAATAAGGGTATTTTTGGTATTTTAACGTCGGGTGTCAGACGGGAGCAGGGCACGTCCCGGGTGGTCCCAGGGGGATCGGGGCGGGTCCTGTCAACTAATTGTCAGGACCCGACCCTCTTCTGTCAGGTCCCGATTCATCTAGCACGATATTGTCCGCTTTGGGCCTCGCCCTCACGGTTTTGTTTTCGGGAGCTCACGGTGCAACTTCCCAGGGGGTCACCCATCTGGAATTGCACCAGCCTCAACTCGCTTAACTTTGGGGTTCCAAAATCCCCCAAAGCCACTGAGCTCCCAAAAGGCCTCATGCTAGATAGGTGTGTGCCTACATCTTTAAGGCACACCACCATTCCCTTCCCAGACCATTCCCCCCTCGCAAGAATGTGGGATTGTTCACCGTTCCCTCCAGGACACGGGTCTTACAATCCACCCCCCTTAGGGCCCAGTGTCCTCGCTGGCACACTTCCCGGTCGGGGTCTGGCTCTGATACCAAATTGTCAGGACCCGACCCTCTTCTGTCAGGTCCCGATTCATCTAGCACGATATTGTCCGCTTTGGGCCTCGCCCTCACGGTTTTGTTTTCGGGAGCTCACGGTGCAACTTCCCAGGGGGTCACCCATCTGGAATTGCACCAGCCTCAACTCGCTTAACTTTGGGGTTCCAAAATCCCCCAAAGCCACTGAGCTCCCAAAAGGCCTCATGCTAGATAAGTGTGTGCCTACATCTTTAAGGCACACCACCATTCCCTTCCCAGACCATTCCCCCCTCGCAGGAATGTGGGATTGTTCACCGTTCCCTCCAGGACACGGGTCTTACACTAGGATTTAAGGGATTAAGTGAAATGGATGGATAGGATTTAGTGTGGTTAGGATTAATTATATAATAATAGATATAATAATATTTAATTACTTAGATCCACAATTTAAGGGATCTAGCCAATGGGATGAGTGAAACTTGTCACTCATCCATGGGACCCACCTAAAATATCTAGCCCAATCAGAATTTGCCAAATCATCACCGTCTCGAAGTACGTGCATAGTGAAATCGAACTTCTGTGACCTGTAACTTCCTCATTCGAAGTCCGATTTCAGCAGGACGCCTGTCTATGGATTAGTATCGTCTCGATCTACGTAACGGTCTTCGTCCCTCGGCCATCAGACCTCTCGGTCAAAAATTCAACATTTGACCCCTTTTAACCAAAATTACCAAAATGCCCTTAAACTTCCGAACGTCATAACTTCCTCCTCGAACATCGGAATTGAACGTGATACCTGTCTATGAACTCGTGTCGTCACGAACTACGTCACGGTCATCGGTCAAAGTCCATTTGACTGCCAGAATGAAAAGTCAACGTTTTGCCACGATATGGGTAAAACGGTCATTTTGCAGAGTTCGTCCGATTTCGCCCAACTCATCACCGATTAGCCTCACTAATTGTGATTAGTCACTAATCTATCATGCATTTCAGGACGGGTCATTACATTATGGTTTTGGGCTGAGTCCCTTATTGGTATCTTATGGATTTGGGCAGTGGCCCGTATATTTGATTTGATTATGGTTTTGGGCTTAGTTCACACAGATGGTTCCATTTGGTTAAATGGTTTTTCGAATGCATGCATGCTTTTTAGTGAATGGTACAAATGTCTTTATGGAAATGTTTTTATAAACTTTTGTTTTGTCCACTCACAAATTTTAATGTTTTGACTGCCCTTCGAATTGACAGTGGATTTGGACTGTAGCAAAGACCGAGATATCACATACCTCATCCGGATCCTAGCGTACTCTGATAGCCCGGGAGGGAAAATGTCGGAAATATCCCTTGTCTGACACTTCGTGTCAGACGGGAGCAGGGTCATCCCGCGTTAATCCCGGGGGGATTGGGATGGGTCCTGTCAATTTACCCATTATCAACATAATCAGTTTCATCTCCCATGATCATTACATATTCATTATTATATATCATCCCATCTCTCCTATCATCAACATACCACGATTATTTTAACAGCCCGTCCCGGAAATCGGGATTAGAAATTAATTGGACGAATTCGGACGAACGGTGCATAATGACGATTTTGCCCCTAGAATGGGAAAAAATGTTGACTTTTGTTTGGGCGGTCAAATGGACTTGGACTGCTGACCGTGACGTCGTTCGCGATGTCACAAGTTCATAGACAAGTGGCACGTCCGATTCCGACATTCGAGGGAATAGTTATGACGTTTGGAAGTTGAAGGGCAATTTGGTAATTTGTTCGAATAGGAGCAAAAGGTTGAATTTTTGGACGACAAGAAATTTCCATGTATCTCAGGGACCGTTAGATAGGTCTCGATGCCCTAAATACAACGACATGCGGCATGCGTCAATTGGACTTCAGATGAATTAGTTATGGGTCTAAAGGTACTAGGGGTAAAAAGGTAATTTGTGAAGGCAAGGGCAGTTTGGTCATTTTGCTTCTTAGAAGTTGTGCCCAGTGATCATAGGACATGTGGCTGTTTTGGGAATTGGACCCAATGGTTTTGGGACACTTGTACACTTCTGGAGGATTGTAGAAATCTTTTCACCGCCTAGCAAACAATTTAAACGGATTGCACGGTTTGGAACACCAGAAAAGAAAAACAGAGTAAACCCTGAACCCCACCTCGATTCACTTCATAACCCTCAGCATTTGCCTTTGAAGTGTGATCAAGAAAGGAAGAGGATGTTGAGATGAGGACTCTGGTGGTGCCACTGTGGCAAGCCACCGTGGACGGTGGCCACGACCCCATGGAAACAGAACAGATGAAGGGGAACTTTTGTGAGAAGCCAACTCCTATGGTCGTTCGTGGCTGGTAGTTTGTTCTTCAAAAACGACCAGGGAGATGAGAGGAAGTTAGTGGAGGCCACGGGTGTGAACGACGGCGCTGGTACGGTGAGCTTCCCGGGAAGTCTTATTTAAATTCTAAATTGGTGCTGTTAGTTATAGGGCTTGTAGATCAAATATGATGCCTGGACTCTGTTTTTAATGATCCCAGAGTTTGATTGAGATCAAAACCAAGATTCTAGGAGGTCGGGAATGGTCGCAGAACAAGGTTGCAGAGCCTTCGTTATATCTTGCATCGAGACGGTACGTTTCAGACCCCAATTTTCCTTGTTAAATAGGTAGATCGATTAGTTAGGTTAGGACGAAACTATAGGAACAAATAGGATTAGAAAAGATGGAAAAATGAGAAAGAACCGTGATCGCCGGTTCGGTTGGACCGAACCGGTTTGAACCAGATGAACCGGGCTTACCAGAGGTTGACGATGACACTGTTCACGCGCGTGGGTTTCACGCACATGAGGTTCCAGACGCGCGTGGGGGCGCGTGAAAGGTAGTTTGGGGAATCTGCACGTGAAAGTTAGTTTGGGGAATCTTCCAACATGACTTTTAAATTATTCGATGTAACGAACATTATGGGATTGGTTTCGCGTCAATCGGACATCGTCTCTATATGTTTCGGGATGTCCGAAGATTTTAAGGCTCGATTAAAAATAGTTAAAAATTCGGGAAAATTACGGGGACTTAGTAGAAGCTTAATGAAGTAGTTAGCGACCTTATTATGGGATTTGGACAGGTTCGGGGTAACCGGTGATAATGGATTGACCGGGAAAGGCGTAAGTGCACGCGTATCGAGGCAGCGGCGAAATGGTCTGTGAGTGGACTTTGCTTTGTAACTTATGATGCATGCATATACGTTTTTATATGTTTTCATACGTGATTCTATGATTATGACTATGAACTTGATGATTTACAGTTTTGCACGTATTTCGAGATTATACATATTTGCACGTTTTACGAGATTTCTATTTTCGTTGCGATTTGATCATGATTTTAATGATTTTATTTTGGGATTTGAAACATGATTTGATTTTAATGATTTACGATAAATTTTGGAAAAGTGATCTCGGGCTTGGAGCCCTGTTCATGTGATTTCGATAAACAAGATTTCGATTTTCGAATCGAATTTCGGAAAATGGATTTTGGATTCGGTTTTGAAACTTGGTAAAAGAAATTCTAGCTTTGGGTTCGGGATGATGGTTCCGGATGCTGGCTTACGGACTCTTTGTTGCGAATTCGGATATGGATTTTCTATGGTTTCCACTTGATTGAAAAATGGTTTTGGGTTTAAAGACCTGGAAAAAGAAAAGAAAAACCACTGGATCTGGTTTTGAGTTTAAAGACTCGGTTGATTGACGGAGGAGAGGGCCTGGGATTGATATGTTTTGAGTTTAAAGACTCGGTATATTTTTTGAGTTTAAAGACTCGGTTATGATACCCCCCCCCCCCCCCCCCCGCCCCCCCCTCCCCCCGGATGATTTGGATTTGATGAGTTTTGGGACTGAGTTCCCGTAATTTGAGATTGATTGTGATTTTGGGCTAAGGCCCTGGATTTGAATAACGGATTTGATGCGGGTTTTCAATAATGGTTTTCATTGATGGTTTTTTATATGAAATGGTTTCATAACATGAATTGATATGCATGCATTGGTTTTTGCGTGGAGGGTAAAAATGTAATTTCTTCTGAACTGTTTTCTAAATAATTATTTATTTTTGTCCACTCACAGTCTTTTGTGTTTTTGATACCCTCCAAGTTGTTGCGGTGCGGGCTGTTGGTCGAGAAAGACGGAGACATCACATACGCGAACCACAGTAGAGTCTGCGCGCTCTGGGAATGTCCGGACGTGTTAAGCAGTGCGTTTGGAAATCCCTTGTCCGACTTACGTGTCACATGGAGGTTAGACGTCGGTTTAGCCTTCGTGTCATGCGTAAGTTAGACGGGAGCAGGTCTTAGCCCTTAATCTCGGGGGATTGGGGGTAGGTCCTGTCAATTATCATGTATCATCATATTATTGTACCATTAACATATAGCTCATATTATCACACATGTGACTAGACCCGCCCTCAAATTCTTCGAAAAACCAGGTCGGTCCTACTCCCGTCTAACAATTCTTGTCGGATAAGAGATTTTTCTACTTTTATTCTTATTTTCATTTGACCCTTAACCGAATAGAATCCACTTCATGCGGGGGTACCGCCCACATCCAACCCACTAGACCTCGACAAAAGTGAAAATTACTAATTTGACCTTATTCGGGTTCTTACTTCCAATGTTAAATATTACCATTATATGCCATCTCAAATATATATACATACATATATATATATATATATTAAAATTATTAAAATAGTGACAAGCATAAAATATGTAATGTTTTACATATTAAAAGCCCACAATGAAAAATATAACTTAGAACCTCTCTAATTACTCATTCCCAATTTATTTGTAATGGTCCTTACATAAACAATCCTCATAACTTCCACAATTATTCTATTCATTATAAGTTACTATTAAATTTTATTAATACCAAAATAAATTGTAGACTTAATTTCATAAGAAACCAATCCTTTGCTAATATACTTATTTCCATAAAATACTTAATTTCATAGTTTACTATTAAGGGTACTTTAATAAACATACCTAATCCTTTCATAACCCTTGTGAATTTCCAATCACCATCACTCAATACTACAACTAGTCATCCAAATTAACCTTATTAAATTCCTCAAGTTTTTTTGAAAAATAATTGTTGAAATTAAAGATATAACATAATATAACATAATATCTTTAACATCTGAAACTCTCTCTAAATGAAGTCCAATTAACTCAAACTTTGCACCCATAAACTCATGAATTCAAGAGGAATATTTTCATGTTGACCGTACCACCCGGAGCTACAATATGTGATGTCATGCACCAACGAAACACCCCTGCAAGTGAGAGCCACACACCAGTCACATGCTCCTTCAACCTCCAGCTGGTCGACCCGGTTCCTTGCAACTTGGGTCGGGCGACCCGCGATTCTAACTCGGCTGTAACTTAGCCATACCTCAACCATTCACGACGAGCCAAACATCAAAATTCATTGTTACTATCCTAGGAAAAGATCTATTGTATTGAAAGGGAGAAATACTTACCTAAACTCACTATTCGAGCATACCAACTTTTGGTCATGGCCTCCTACACCAAGAGTCTTACTTTCCACGTTCAAAACGTCCCATTTCTATCTAAACTTGACTGAAGGGACCTTCATGGCATATTAGGATCCTTGGCTCCGATCAAATTGAACCCAAAACTACAAGGTGACTCTGAAAACACGGGTGGAAAACTTACGGCTTGCTTCTGGGTACATGTTGGGGTATCCCAACCTCACCAAAGCTCGCCCTTTTTCCTGGCTCCTTCTCACTTATTCTTTGTTTCCCTTTTTTTCCCATCTCTCTTTCGTTCCTTTTCTTCATTTCTCATTTTCTCTCTTTCAGCTACCATCCCCCTATTTACCCATACAAACACACATTCATTTAAATATGAGGAGTAGGGTGGTAGAGAGAATGGGAGAAAAAAATCAAGAGAAATCTAGATTATTCTAGGCCTTTCAAAAAATTACCAAAATACCCTTATATACAAGATTACCGAAATGTCCCTAGACAATTTTGCTCCATAACGAAACCATTCAATCTCCAATTTCGCCCTACCATCTATCTAGACTCAGGGGTCCGTGATCTTCATAACGGTCCTCAAGATACATCCATAAGATCTCTCAATCAAAAGATCAACATTTTGACCCTACAAGAGCAAAATCATCATTTTTTATTTTCTCGAATTATCGGGGCGTTACAATAGGTGTGTCACTTCGTCATATTATCATCATAAACTCAGCATGATCCGCACCTATACTCTAATTATAATTTGTACGAAATCTCATTCAATAATTACTAAAATTATAATAAACCACTTTATAGGCTATTAATATTCAAAATAAGACTATTTAAATTCACATAGTTTAGAGTAGGTATGATATCTATCAAGTTTGGGATATTCACAATAACTTACATGAACTCTTTCCATTCATTAAATTCCATCATTTAGGGGCTCATACCATCCACCCTAGGTTTTAAGCCCCAAATCTCATGGTAATTAACTCAATTTTAAACATAACATATATTCTTTAATAATCCGAAATTGTGTCCTAACGATGCCCATTTTCCTTAAAACTTATACCAACATATTCATATTAAAGAGTAAAATAAAAACCATGTTGAACATGTCCTCAAATAAGGCCAGACACTATGCCATTTTTGGTCTAAGATGACAGTGAAAAACTGTCATCTGATTAGAAACTTATAATCTTATTACAAATGACATTTGTGTGTCACTTCCTCAAGCACCTGTTATCGGTTTTTATATAAATTTTTTTCAATCAATAGTAGCAAATCCATTAAACAATCATTCTTATATTAAATCAACTAAAAAGATAATCATACATTGCAATCCCAAAAGTACACGAATTAGTTATATGTAGCTAAGTGAATACCTCTCAAGATATAATCAAAACAAAGAGGCAAAATTAACATAAAAGTACATTGTTTAAGTCGTGCAATTCAATTGTACTGAGTCATTCATATGCTACCTAAACCTAAGTTACATAATTTCCTAAAAAATCAGCCCTCTCATCACGCACTTCATCTATCTCCTTTTGCATGCATGTGCTAGTCCATACACTTCCCTGTATATATTGGCATATTCTCAATATCGTTGTACATGTTGAGGTCTAACAGCAAATCCATACGCTTCCCTGCCCGAACACAACCACCAATTTCAATTCTGGAACTCTAGGTGAATGATAATGAATCTACATCTTCATTGAATTTCCTTAAACAAAAAATAGATACATCTAATATTGACATAAGAACACCTCCATAATGAGATTACTACCAATTGAATCAACAAAGGTGGGGTTAAATTGGTGAGAGGCATATATGATTTTCTGCTTTCAATGCCTATAGATATATAAATGAGCAAAAAAGAAACAACAAAACATATGGACTCTTAATTTACTAGGAGCACGGGAAATTACGCTATACAGTAACAACAAAACGATTACCTACCTATGAAAATATGCTCTCTTAGTCCAAGTATTGTCAGATATCTAACACCATCATGTTTCTAAAGAAATTCAAGCAGAAACGATAAAACATATGGACTCTAGCTGGAATGTACCTACCTCTGGTGTAACTGATATCGAATATAGCACCATGTCCCTCAACAGGGATGCTTTCATAATAAAAGAGCTGAGAAGATAAAAGATTTCAGAAAGTAAGTTCGGAATGTACACTAACTAAGCTGAACGCATTTTAAGAGTAGTTTACCTGAAGAAACAAAAGACAGCCACCAACAGCAAGCTGCTTCCCTTGATTAAAACGAGATACCTCACAAACTAGCCGGTCCAGTAAGACTTTCCCCCAATTATATTGATGGATATGGTCCATATTCATCAAAAAGTGAAGGAATGAAGGGCTTACATCCAGCCCTGCTGTTGGGGACAAAAGTGTACCCAATGCATAGAGAAAAAATTATCTTCGAAATTCCTCTCCTGCTTCAAAAGCTGTCAACCTTTCCTCTAGGAGCTTCACTGAGATACCATGATTTGAAGCATCATAACTCAGCCGTAAGTCTGCAATCAAGTCATCAGGCCCTGAGTTTATGATGTCTTTCCCACTTGAAGCTAATCCCATCAAAAGCTCGACATCATTTGGTGTTAATGGAATGAGCTCACCGCAAATCTCCAAGCTACATTGAGTAGTGTTAAACCTTTCCAGGAGCCAAAATCACAAGCTTCAGCGGAGAGTTCACCATCTAAGGTCAAGAAGGCTCCCAAATCCCATTCTCTTTACTGCAGCCTTTTTGTTCGGGTGTGAAACTTTAATCAATCATACAGCTGTTATTACATCAAATATACCATGCCATCAAACCACAGTTTTTGTACAAGTTTTTTTTATCATATTTAAATGACAATTTTGTTTCATAAATTGCTTTGTAATTTATATAGATTTTGATTGTACTACAAATGACAATTGGGATCCTTTATATTGTAATTTATATTGATTTGCTTTGTAATCTGTTTTTGTGTGTGTACCATAAATAGTACATCGTCTACATATTTTCTCCATACCGGACATCCTACAAAGACAGGAAGCATGGTAAGACCTCACTTCTACACAATTTTCTTCAACTTGGATCACATTTATTGACATCACTGATTAGTTAGGGCATAGAATGGTCCTTTGTAGCTTCAATTTTAGGTTTTAAGTATCAAATTAAAGCAATAACCAATATGAGACCACAAACTTAAAGTCTAAGCTCTAAATGATGTTCTAAATCCTAAAACAAACAACCAAAATTGAAAAAAACCTGAGTAGCAATAAGGGTTTCTAAACACGTCCACTAGACAGAATGTTTCCATTTCCTTTCATACACAAATTCTACATGCAAAATTCAAATACATAATTCTTAGAGTGCAGCTATCTTTCATCATTTCACACAAAAGAAGAACTTGAGAATCATGACATTACCTCAATGCAATGGATCATACTTGAACGGTTTGATGTGTCATTCACAGTTTTCATCAACGAATCATTCATCAGGAAACCCACAAGACAAAAGGTGTAACAAGATTATGCTACATCTACTTTCGGTGCATGAAAATCATGTTTTTTTCTTACACTTACACGACACCATAAAACAGTGTGTTTATTTTGACTGTAATTGTCCCCAAATTATATATCATCTATTTGATTTGGACAGGATAACTGGCTATGATTTTACCCCCAAATGGTCATCAGATACAAATCGATAAAGGAGAAAAGGGGGACTTAGCAAATTACCTCACATGTCTTCTGTGGGTTCAAATTGAAGTCTCAGGTGACCAAAGAAATCATTACCTATCTTGTCCTGTGGAATTAGTAACATCAACTTGCTCTAAAAGAGTTAGCAGATCAGTCCAAGTTAAAACAAAATGATTGCTAAGAAACCAACTATCAAAGAGGAAAGATCGCATAGTAACTTCAAGATTCTGGAGAGCATCAATATGAAAAAGACTTGATCTCATCTTCACCTATCTTCTTCATAATAAAACCTCATATAAACCCAAAGAGAAAAAAGTGAATTTCATATGCATTAAAGAAAACTCAAACACAAAATCATTTCCAACACAGAATCAGTTTTCAAAGCATCACATGTTTGAGCACATTAACTATCAAACAAGATTTCAATCAGCAGACTAAGATATGGTAAGATATTGGATAGCACTGCTAATAGGAATGTTTATAGTGTATTATGCCATATACAACCTGCTATCAAAAGATAATGTTTATACTTCGGATAAGATTCGGCAAATTTTCATAATTTCTTTGTATTATTTCGAAGGGACCTGACAAATGTACAAAACAAGCAAATTAATCATAGAACATTGAGACAAATGGTTGCACAAGCTTTGTGGAGATCAGCAAGACAAAATTAGTAATTTCATTAATATTGTTTACCAAAAAATTGTATTGAGTACATAGAAGGCCGACAATAATGATCTCTACCTACCTGTGAAAATAAACATAAACAATGAAACCTCTAAACAATCATGGTTTCTTATCACTCTAATTCATAAAGTTTGATCTCATGTTGTTCACCAGAAGAAAGGATTTTCACACCCACCATACCCCTTTCCCACTCCAAAACCCCTACTAGTATCAGCCTATTAGCATTTATTCTCGCTGCACGCTTGAATACCCTGACATAGAACAAATTCAACCCATGGAACAGTACCATATTAGAAAAGGTGATTGACAGAGAAAATTGCAAGCACCTACAAGATGGTAGAAAATACCATTTAAGAGGTTTGTTCTCCAAGACTAAATCAACACTTTGACCTTTTCCCCTAAGTATGGTAGCAACCGTTGTAGCTGCTTCTTGAAGTCCAGGATCTAGAGCACACACAATGTTCTTTACTTGTAGGCTGAGTACCGGGAGAAGACCTTTCTCCTTAAGCAACTATAATCCTCGGACAAAAATGTCATACAAATGACAATTTGGAACCATGAAAGAAGACCATAAAGCAACTACTTCATTGTACTACAGAGGGAGGAAGTAAGAAAGCTTCAACATCTGCAATAAAAAAATGCCACATTTAGTGTACTTCCAGGAAAAGGAAAAGAAATAGAAAATATATTGAGAAGGAATGACCTTGAGTTGAAAATGGCGCATCAATAGTTGAGCCTAATACTACCACATCAATGAACAAAGATACTAAATCATAAGTACAGATGCATCAAACCCCCTTTCAAGAACATCAATCCACTACACTGTGAACTTCGCAGTGAAGAGATGAACTTCCTTAGAAGGCCAAATACCATTTCTCTTAACAACAGTACGATCCTTTTAATACATTAGAAGTAACAAACAAATTCAAATTAGAGAAGATGCATCGTAAGCAATTTCCAAAGAAGAACAGTTTAACACAAATGAAAAAACGAAACTAAATCAAATTTTAAGACGCATCAAACCCCCATGTCACTTAATCTAAATCAAAACAAATAAATCTTATAGAGACTTACTTTCTCTTACGATTGAGTGGGGTTTCTGGTTGAATCCAAAAGAATGATGGAACCTGAAAAATCAAAACTCGCCTTACTATTGAATGAGATTTCTGGTGTCTGGTTGGCGATGGTCTTAGACTCTAACACAGACACGGAATCCCTGGCTCCTTGGCGTTCTAAGGCGTCAATCATGAGCTTGAGCTTAGAAATTTTTCGGAACAGGCAACGCGGTCACGGGCCAATCGTCTCTCTTCCCTCACGCAGCCATTGTCGTCCCTCGCGCAGCCATCGCCGTTATTCCCTCGCGCAGCCATCGCCGCTCTTCCCTCGCGCATCCATCGCCGCTCTTCCCTCGCGCATCCATCGCCATTCTTCCTTTGCGCAGCCCCGCCTCCTCTCACCTCGCCCTTGGAATTTCGATGCTTCGCCCTAGGTTTCGAAGTGAAACACTTCGCGTTTTGTTCAGCGGATTTAGCTTTAACCTTTTTGTTTTAAATGATGAATAGTAAGGAGCGTGTTTTGTATTTTGGTTACCGCTTTCATCTTTTGGCTATTATAAAGTCTTGTCTATTAGTTCCCAAAATTCTGAAAAAATAATCATAAACAATAATATTATCAAAAAGTGTTGTCTATTAGTTCTCAAAATATTAAAAAGATTGCCATAGATGACGATTTTAATCAAAAGTGTTATCTCTCAAAATAAGATGGCAGTTTTAATTTAAACTGTCATCTGATTAGTGTCATCTATGACTAAAAATAGTATAGTGAGACATTCCCTCACATGCTGTCTTCTCCCTGCGTGGTGGTCACGTGTTTGCGCATGTTGTCTTCAACCTTGAATCGGGTCAACTAGGTTTCTGCAACTCAAGTGTTTGACACGCAATCTTGACCCGACTGTATCTCAGTCATTTTTCATCCATTTTCAACGTTCCAAACATCAAAATTTATATAAACTATTGAAGGAAAGGATCAATGATCTCAAAAGGAGGAAAAACTTACCAGATTCCACTGTTTGACCTTACCAAGTTTCAGCCAAAAGCACAAGCTCAAGTTCTGGAGATTCCAACGTCCAAACCTTGGATTTTCTAACTCACTGTGGTCTTAGGGACTCTCTGCTCGTACTAGAGTCCTTTTTTTTTTTAATTGAAGGCCGCAAAACAATCTGGAACTCTTTGGGCCATTTTCAAGTTCTCACGGGTTGATCATGGTTGTAGGCCAGAAGCACCTTCTCCTTTCCTAGTTTTCTCCCTTTCTCCTTATTTTTTTTCCTCTCCTTCCCTCTATTTCTTCTTGGCTTGCTTCTGTTCGCTTCCTGGTTTCTTCCTTTTCTTTCCTTTCTTCATTGTTCGACCTTCCTCCCCCCTAAGTCCCACTCCAACACACACACACACACACAGACAAATTTAGACAAATTTATACACAAATAGGTTGGTGGAAGATTTTTGGAGGGAGAATACTAGACCATTCAATATCAACACACATTATTCACATGTAAATTATTGTACAATTACCAAATCACCCTTTATGTCAAAATTACTATAATGCCCCTATTTGATTTTGACTCGTATCTAATTTATTCAACTTCTATTTTGGCATACTACCATTCTACGGACTTTGAGCGCTGAGACATATGCAGTGGTTCTCACCAATCGCCCATAAAATGTTTTGGTAAAAAAGTCAACCTTTTGACCTTAAGGGGAAAAATTGTAATTTTTTTGTTTCCCCAAAATTTTGTGTCAGGACCCGACCCTCCTCGGTCAGGACCCGACCCTCCTCGGTCAGGACCCGACCCTCCTCGGTCAGGACCCGACCCTCCTCGGTCAGGACCCGACTCATGTAGCACGATATTGTTTGTTTTAAGCCTCATTTCCCTTGCCCTCACAGTTTTGTTTTCAGGAGCTCACGGTGTAACTTCATAGGGGTCATCCATCATGTAATTGCACTAACCTCAACTCGCATAACTTTGGAGTTCCAACTGAACCCAAAGCCACTGAGCTCCCAAAACGCCTCGTGCTAGATAGGTGTGTGCCTATACCTTTAAGGCACACCATCATTCCCCTCCCAGACGATTCCTCCCTCGCAAGAATATAAGATCGTTCACCGTTCCCTACAAGACACGGGTCTTCCAATCCACCCCCCCTTAGGGTCCAGCGTCCTCTTTTGCACACTTCCCGGTTGAGGTCTGGCTCTGATACCATTCTGTCAGGACCCGAATCTCCTCGGTCAGGACCCGACTCATCTAGCACGATATTGTCCGCGTTAGGCCTCTTTGCCCTTGCCCTCACGGTTTTGTTTTCGGGAGCTCACGGTGCAACTTCCCAGGGGGTCACCCATCATGGAATTGCACCAACCTCAACTGGCTTAACTTTGGAGTTCCAACCGAACCTAAAGCCACTGAGCTACCACAACGCCTCTTGCTAGATATGTGTGTGCCTACACCTTTAAGGCACACTATAACGACCCGTCCCAAATTCCAGGATTAGATTAGTGACTAATCACGATTAGTGAGGCTAATCCGTGATTAGTTGGGCGAAATCGGACGAACGATGCGAAATGACCGTTTTGCCCTTGGTGGTGGCAAAACGTTTACTTTTCAATCGGGCGGTCAAATGGACTTTGACCGATGACCGTGACGTAGTTCGTGACGTCACGAGTTCATAGACAGGTGGCACGTTCAATTCCGACGTTCGAGGAGGAAGTTATGACGTTCGGAAGTTTAAGGGCATTTTGGTAATTTTGGATAAAAGGGGTCAAATGTTGACTTTTTGACCGGGAGGTCCGATGGCCAAGGGCCAAAGACCGTTACGTAGATAAGGACGATACGAATCCGTAGACAGGCGGCACGTCGAATTTGGACGTTCGACGGCGAAGTTACGGTTCACGAAAGTTTCGGGATACTATTCCTAGCGACACGTTCTACGAGACAAAAAGTAAGTTTTGTCTTTTGTGGGCCCAGTTACTTTTCAGCAACCAATGGATGAGTGACACTTGTCACCCATCCACTGGCCAACCTCACCCATTCATGCACCAAAACCCATCCCCGTGCATCGTCCATTTTCTTTGTTCCCAAACACAAACCCGATCCCATTTCTCACCCAAAAATCCAAACCCTTGACCTGTGAGCATAACTGAGAGGAGATGGAGAGGACCGGCTGGACGTGGTGGCTGGCCAGGCAGAGCCGCCGTGGGCGGCGAAGGAGAAAACCCGAACGAGGTAATCGGTTTTGCCCGTTTAATCCATTTTCGATTTCTAGTTGTTATGGGTCGGTTTGGACGATTGGTTTGAGTTAAATAGGTTGCTAAGGAGTTGTTAGAGAGGTTTTGGTGGTGGTTGGACGTCGGGGAAGCCCTGGGAGGTTTCGGGAAAATTGAACCGGTCGGATTTCGAAGATTTTAGGTAGTTCTATTAATTGGGTTAGATAGGAAATGAAGAAATAGGAATTTAGGAATTGGAATGGAAGCAAACGGACCGAAAATGAGGGAGAAGGAGACTTGGACCGGTTACGCCGGTCCAAGTTACAGGAAAAATCGGACCGGACCGGTTCGGACCGGTCTGACCGATGTAGGGGATGACAGGTGACGTCATCATGCTGACGTCAACATGTCAGGGATGACGTCAGCATTGTCAGATCTGACAATGTCAGCTGACATGTCAGAAAATGGGCCAATAGGAGTGCGACACGTGTCACATGTCAGTGCACAGTCAGCACTGACATGTCAGTGACGTGGCCCAATAAGGGGCTGACACGTGTCACTGACGTGGACCAGTGTTGTGATGACACGTGGCACATGTCAGACTGCCACATGGCACTGACAGCACAGTGACGTGGACCAATGGGAGCATGACACGTGGCACCTGTAAGAGTCTGACATGTCAGACCTGACATCTGTCAGATGACGTCATGCTGACGTCAGCGATGACGTCAGCATGTACTGTAGCTGGCGTGTGAAGCCCACGCGCAGCCACTTTAAGCGGCGCGTGAGGGTGCGTGGCAGGGAATCTGGGGAAGGTTCCAACATACGAAATCTTCTATTCGATGTAACGAACATTTTGGGACTGGTTTCGTGTCGATCGGACACCGTCTCGATATGTTTCGGGGCATCGGAAGGTTTAGGTTCGGGATTAAAAATAGTTAAAAATACGGGAAAATTACGGGGATTTAGTGGGAGGTTAATTAAGTAGTTAGTAACCTTCTATTACAATTTGGACAGGTTTGGGAGTCCCGGTGATGGTGATCGGCTCGGGGAGCCGTATGGCACGCAAATCGAGACGGCAGCTCGGACGGTCTGTGAGTGGACCTTGTTTTCTAAATTGGTGCATGCATAAATGTTTATTATATGTTTTATTACATGTTGGATGATGCCATGGGTGCATTTGTATGTGGTTACGTATAAGTACGTATTTCGAGGTTTCAGCCTTATACGGTGCTTATACGGGTCTGTATTTCTTTATTGGTTTTAATGAAAAGGTTTTGGATTTCTAAAAGGATAAACTCGGGTATGAGACCCATTTGGTTTTGTCTCGGGCATATGACGCTATTTACGACCTTCGGATCTAAATCGTGGTCGCGACGGGTGCTATGTGCACGGCGATCGACGATACGACGCTCGCCTCCGGATTGGGATGTGTTCTTTCCAGAGAGGTCACGATGCACGATTCGTTGTCGGGCAGCCTGGGGAGGCTCGACTTCGGAGTGCTGACGGTTCAGGATATCGATCGGTGATGAGTGCACCATGATCTTGTGGTGGTCGCGTCGGTTGATTCGTTCACGGCGACATACCAGGATTGAGAGCGGTCCTGGATGGATGGTTGCACGCATCACTATGATCGGAGTCGTGACTGACCCTTAGATATCGGGCACGGTGCCCAATTGAGTCATATGTTCGGGCACGAGACCCAGATGTTTTACACTGATGATTTCGGGTCAGGGACCCTAGATGGATTTCCAAGTTCATGACGGTTTACGGGAACCGGCATGAACTCTGGAAAGGTCATTGTGGTTCATGACGGTTTATGGGAACCGGCATGAACCTTTTTCAGGTCATTCTAGTTCTTGACGGTTTATGGGGACCGGCATGAACCCTAGTTATGTTATTACGGTACATGACGGTTTATGGGAACCGGCATGTTACCTGATTATGGATATTATGGATCATGACGGTTCAGGGGGGAACCGGACATGAATGTTTATGTTATGTATATATATGTTCATCTACCTTCCTTTACATGTTCTACTATCTCCTCCAGGGAGGGTCGTTGGCCTGGGTGGACCCCGGAGTAGTCACGGAGCACCGACTGAGTGGAGTCACCCCCCAGTTGGGTTCCTTACTCTCAGGAAGGCTATGATTACTATTACCTCGGGTAGGGTCAGTGGTCTGCGGACATTGATCTTGACTTTGAGAAAACTCGGATTGAGACCCGGGTAGCACGCGCGTAGCTTTGGATACCGTGACAGGATTGGTTGTGTGACTTATATGTATATATATGATATATGATATATGATATGTGGTGTGCACAGGTGTGCACAGGATTTGAGCAGTGGCTCGTGTACTTGGTTTCTTTATGGTTTGGGGCCGAGTCCCTTATGGATTTGGGCAGTGGCCCGTATGGTCGTTTTCATTGTGGTCCTTTCGACCTTGGTTTATATCTGCTTTGGGCTTAGTCCCACATATGGTTTGTTTTTGGATAAATGGTTTTCAAATGCATGCATGCTTTTTAGGGAAGGGTCCTAGCGTACTCTGATAGCCCGGGAGGGCAAAGGTCGGAAATATCCCTTGTCTGACACTTCGTGTCAGACGGGAGCAGGGTTATCCCGCACTAATCCCGGGGGGATTGGGATGGGTCCTGTCAGCGTGGTATCAGAGCATATGATTGCTCGTAGGATGCTTATTAGAGCGGGGTTGTCTCTATTCGAGCAACCGCGGAGATCTTGGAGTATGTATGCAGGTCGAGGATGTGATATCTCAAGGGGCTACAGTTCGTTATCAACCTGATAGTTAGGGTACCGGTACGATAGTTAGTAGGATTGGCATGCCTTGGTTCGGAATTTGAGGCCGGAGTTGCCATAGTTCTGTCAGGGTTGACAGTGTGAGACCCTACGGAAGGGATGACGTACATGTACGTTAACGTTTTGATCGTGAGACGGTTAGTTGGGATTGTCTTTCACGATGTCGTCGGATCGGTTCCGACGACTGGTTAGGAATTGTGATCATCGGATGGTCGAATATTGTTGAGTTGGATGATCGTATTTGATTGAGTTAGATGGATTTACTACTGTCGGCAGTTAGCAGTCGGATTCGAGGAATCCTAGTTGGATTGACGTCTTTTCGATGTCCAGACAGCGGAGTCGGTTAGATTGTGGATTGTACTGCAGTTGGTAGCTTGCAGTTGGGTTCAGAGTGACCCTAGGTGTAATCGTGGAACCCTACTTTTGGGCGTATGGTTCGGAAATGTGAGTTGACGAGTGGTGTGACTTGGACGACTATTCGGATTTGGATTCGTTAATCGGTCTAGTTATGTCAGCTTGTGTTGGGACTGCACTTCGCAGTCGGGGTTGTACTTATCGGTTAGACCGAGTTGGTTGTCGAGCTACTCAGTTGTGGTTTGGCTCAACTAAGGTCGTGGGCGACCTGGTAGACGACATTTGGGTTAGTCGGAGTACGACTGGTTAGAGTTCGGTTGGACAAGTTATCAGGGTTGGTACTTGTCGATGAAATCCCTGAGTGGGATACAGAGTGGTTAATACGGGCGGTTGATTCCGTTGGATAGCGATGTCTGGTAGTTAGGTCTGCACGAGTGTGGGGCAGGCGCTACTACCGAAAGTGGTTGTAGTTACGGTTGTTGGGAATCGGGGACGTTCAGGGGACGTTTCCTTATCTCGTACGAGATGTCTGGGTGACTGTACCCAGAGTTGTTGGGTACGAGGGAGGCAGAGTTTCTCCAATATGAGTAGAGGTACGGGATCGTCGTTCAGTATGAGCGGAGATCCAGGGTTGTCAGTTTTGCATATGGTGTGCCGATGCTGATATTGATACTAGTGTTGATGATAGTGCGTTGGCGCTGGTACTAGCGCTGGTGCTGGTGCCGGTGATTGTGATGACGTTGAGTCACATCCGTCGTGATGGGCTTATGTTTGGTATCTGTGGTCCCAGAGTGGATCTCAGATAGAGATAAATTGGTTAGGGGACACGTGGTTGATGTCTGGGTATGTTGTTTCCAATCTTGTTGGAACTTCGGAATCGCGAGAGTTGCGATTGGGGTGACACGAGGAGTGCGGGCTTTCCGCATTGGTATTGGGTAATTTGAAGTCATTAGGGTGACTTCTCAGGTTCTGCTAAGGCAGATGATGGTTGTATCACTAGTACACTGATCGTGTATTGGTTGGTGGACCCGGGATTTGTCTTAGGTCATCAGCATGTGTTGAGTATATCGAAGTTAGGTGACTGAGATTCTCATCTTCTGCATGGTGGCAGACGATGTTGAATTACGTGGCGTGGTGAGTGCGGCGAGTTTTGTTTGCATTCACGTAGGATGAGTATTGATGTCATTGTTGGGTATCATCCTTGGTTTTTCCTAGGTGGAATGACAAGGATCGATACGAGGTAATCATGAGAACCCACAGTCTCGGCGTGTTTCGTCGTTGACAAATCTGTTTAGATGTGGGAATTGGTTTAGGACTTTGGGTATCGTTATGGATCTGGATCGTGATCTTGATGATTCAGATTGGTGGAGAGTTTATCACTCTTATTTGAGTGTTGAGTTGAGGATATTGGGACTGAACTTCTTTTCGAGGTAAATCCCATATGGCTTACTACTCGCCTAAGTAGTTGTCCGATGAGTAGTTTTCCGACGTGGTCGGATATGGTCAGCCTTAGGGATGTGCGGATATTGTGATTGGCTTCCCTATGAAGTCAATCGATGGTATTGGAGTAATCGGTTGAGCAGACAACCGATAGGTTCATGATTGATACGTCTCGGTAGACGAGAACGATATTTCAGGTTTTGGAATCAGATTTCTAGATGACGATTCAGGATTTGATTTTGGAACTTGAAAGAGGATTTATGTATTTGGGTTTTGGAATCGGATTCTGGGTGACGATTCAAGATTTGATTCTGGAGCTTGACAATGGATTTCCTTTTTATGAAATTGGATTCAGAATGGTTATTCCAAATGCTAGCTACGGAATAATAATTTCGGATTCGAATTTGGACATGATTATGGATATGATTTCTGGGTTTGGATTCGGGATTTCTTACAGAATTGCGGATTCGGATTCGGATTTGGAAATAAAGAATGGGTCGGAGTTTCAATTTGTCTAGTACTGGATTGGACAAATGGACTCCATAGTAGAAACGTGATTGGCTACAACCTAGATGGGTGTAGGCTGATTGATGTGTAGATGTACGTACCTTGTACGTTGTTCGAGGTACGATACTGGATAGGCTTGGGGTGTTTGGTAGCGGTATTCTGGATATACCAGTGATACGTTGGTGAGCGAGTTGGTAGTCGGATTGGTTCTGATACCATAGGATTAATCGAGGTCGTGAACTAGACATTGGATACTGTGCGTTGGGTCATAGTGTTTCTGATGGGTCTAGTTACACACAGGTTGAGTAATTTGGTGGTTAGTATAACCACAGGTAAGTATGGTGTTAGTTTCTGACTGACGACTGTCAAGTGGTGACAGATTGTCAGAGGTGTCAGCGTGGATCTGTTAGTGAGGTCTGATGACTCCGGGTGGAAGTAAACGTCAGGATAGTTAGAGATTGAGCAAGGAACCAGCTAGTTGTTTATGTCAGCGAAAGGGTAGATTTGACAAATTGTGTCAATTCGAAACGGGTGACTACTGTCATTCGACTTGGTCAAATGTAGTCGATGTAACGAGAGTGTTGGTGGTACGTCTGGGTGCAGACGAGTAAGTATTATTTTGGTTAGTTGGTGTATGAGTGTACACGAGTTTCGAGGTCGATTCTACTTTCCACGAGGTGGATGTGGAATCAGGATAGTTGGAGTTTCAAGTACGAAACTAATTAAGGAGGGAAGAGCGGTTAGATTAGGTCGGTTGGAATTTCGAGGACGAAATTAATTAAGGAGGGAAGGTTGTAACGACCCGTCCCAATTCCAAGATTAGATTAGTGACTAATCAAGATTAGTGAGGCTAATCCGTGATTAGTTGGGCGAAATCGGACGAACGATGCGAAATGACCGTTTTGCCCCTGGTGGTGGCAAAACGTTGACTTTTCAATCAGGCGGTCAAATGGACTTTGACCGATGACCGTGACGTAGTTCGTGACGTCACGAGTTCATAGACAGGTGGCACGTTCAATTCCGACGTTCGAGGAGGAAGTTATGACGTTCGGAAGTTTAGGGGCATTTTGGTAATTTTGGATAAAAGAGGTCAAATTTTGACTTTTTGACCGGGAGGTCCGATGGCCAAGGGCCAAAAACCGTTACGTAGATAAGGACGATACGAATCCGTAGACAGGCGGCACGTCGAATTTGGACGTTCGACGGCGAAGTTACGGTTCACGAAAGTTTCGGGATACTATTCCTGGCGACACGTTCTACGAGACAAAAAGTAAGTTTTGTCTTTTGTGGGCCCAGTTACTTTTCAGCAACCAATGGATGAGTGACACTTGTCACCCATCCACTGGCCAACCTCACCCATTCATGCACCAAAACCCATCCCCGTGCATCGTCCATTTTCTTTGTTCCCAAACACAAACCGATCCCATTTCTCACCCAAAAATCCAAACCCTTGACCTGTGAGAATAACTGAGAGGAGATGGAGAGGACCGGCTGGACATGGTGGCTGGCCAGGCAGAGCCGCCGTGGGCGGCGGAGGAGAAAACCCGAACGAGGTAATCGGTTTTGCCCGTTTAATCCATTTTCGATTTCTAGTTGTTATGGGTCGATTTGGACGATTGGTTTGAGTTAAATAGGTTGCTAAGGAGTTGTTAGAGAGGTTTTGGTGGTGGTTGGACGTCGGGGAAGCCCTGGGAGGTTTCGGGAAAATTGAACCGGTCGGATTTCGAAGATTTTAGGTAGTTTTATTAATTGGGTTAGATAGGAAATGAAGAAATAGGAATTTAGGAATTGGAATGGAAGCAAACGGACCGAAAATGAGGGAGAAGGAGACCTGGACCGGTTACGCCGGTCAAAGTTACAGGAAAAATCGGACCGGACCGGTTCGGACCGGTCTGACCGATGTAGGGGATGACAGGTGACGTCATCATGCTGACGTCAACATGTCAGGGATGACGTCAGCATTGTCAGATCTGACAATGTCAGCTGACATGTCAGAAAATGGGCCAATAGAAGTGCGACACGTGTCACATGTCAGTGCACAGTCAGCACTGACATGTCAGTGACGTGGCCCAATCAGGGGCTGACACGTGTCACTGACGTGGACCAGTGTTGTGATGACACGTGGCACATGTCAGACTGCCACATGGCACTGACAGCACAGTGACGTGGACCAATGGGAGCATGACACATGGCACCTGTAAGAGTCTGACATGTCAGACCTGACAGCTGTCAGATGACGTCATGCTGACGTCAGCATGTACTGTAGCTGGCGCGTGAAGCCCACGCGCAGCCACTTCAGGCGGCGCGTGAGGGCGCGTGGCAGGGAATCTGGGGAAGGTTCCAACATACGAAATCTTCTATTCGATGTAACGAACATTTTGGGACTGGTTTCGTGTCGATCGGACACCGTCTCGATATGTTTCGGGGCATCGGAAGGTTTAGGTTCGGAATTAAAAATAGTTAAAAATACGGGAAAATTACGGGGATTTAGTGGGAGGTTAATTAAGTAGTTAGTAACCTTCTATTACAATTTGGACAGGTTTGGGAGTTCCGGTGACGGTGATCGGCTCGGGGAGCCGTATGACACGCAAATCGAGGCGGCAGCTCGAACGGTCTGTGAGTGGACCTTGTTTTCTAAATTGGTGCATGCATAAATGTTTATTATATGTTTTATTACATGTTGGATGATGCCATGGGTGCATTTGTATGTGGTTACGTATAAGTACGTATTTCGAGGTTTCAGCCTTATACGGTGCTAATACGGGTCTGTATTTCTTTATTGGTTTTAATGAAAAGGTTTTGGATTTCTAAAAGGATAAACTCAGGTATGAGACCCATTTGGTTTTGTCTCGGGCATATGACGCTATTTACGACCTTCTGGTCTAAATCGTGGTCGCGACGGGTGCTATGTGCACGGCGATCGACGATACGACGCTCGCCTCCGGATTGGGATGTGTTCTTTCCAGAGAGGTCACGATGCACGATTTGTTGTCGGGCAGCTTGGGGAGGCTCGACTTCGGAGTGCTGACGGTTCAGGATATCGATCGGTGATGAGTGCACCATGATCTTGTGGTGGTCGCGTCGGTTGATTCGTTCACGGCGACATACCAGGATTGAGAGCGGTCCTGGATGGATGGTTGCACGCATCACTATGATCGGAGTCGTGACTGACCCTTAGATATCGGGCACGGTGCCCAATTGAGTCATATGTTCGGGCACGAGACCCAGATGTTTTACACTGATGATTTCGGGTCAGGGACCCTAGATGGATTTCCAAGTTCATGACGGTTTACGGGAACCGGCATGAACTCTGGAAAGGTCATTGTGGTTCATGACGGTTTATGGGAACCGGCATGAACCTTTTTCAGGTCATTCTGGTTCTTGACGGTTTATGGGGACCGACATGAACCCTGGTTATGTTATTACGGTACATGACGGTTTATGGGAACCGGCATGTTACCTGATTATGGATATTATGGATCATGACGGTTCAGGGGGGAACCGAACATGAATGTTTATGTTATGTATATATATGTTCATCTACCTTCCTTTACATGTTCTACTATCTCCTCCGGGGAGGGTCGTTGGCCTGGGTGGACCCCGGAGTAGTCACGGAGCACCGACTGAGTGGAGTCACCCCCCAGTTGGGTTCCTTACTCTCAGGAAGGCTATGATTACTATTACCTCGGGTAGGGTCAGTGGTCTGCGGACATTGACCTTGACTTTGAGAAGACTCGGATTGAGACCCGGGTAGCACGCGCGTAGCTTTGGATACCGTGACAGGATTGGTTGTGTGACTTATATGTATATATATGATATATGATATATGATATATGATATGTGGTGTGCACAGGATTTGAGCAGTGGCTCGTGTACTTGGTTTCTTTATGGTTTGGGGCCGAGTCCCTTATGGATTTGGGCAGTGGCCCGTATGGTCGTTTTCATTGTGGTCCTTTCGACCTTGGTTTATATCTGCTTTGGGCTTAGTCCCACATATGGTTTGTTTTTGGATAAATGGTTTTCGAATGCATGCATGCTTTTTAGTGAAGGGTACAAATGTCTTCTCGTTAAAATGTTTTTATAAACTCTTGTTTTGTCCACTCACAGCTTTTAATGTTTTGACTGCCCTTCAGGTTGACATCAGATTGTGGACTGTAGCAGAGACCGAGATATCACATGCCACCTCCGGATCCTGGCGTACTCTGATAGCCCGGGAGGGCAAAGGTCGGAAATATCCCTTGTCTGACACTTCGTGTCAGACGGGAGCAGAGTTATCCCGCACTAATCCCGGGGGGATTGGGATGGGTCCTGTCACACACCATCATTCCCCTCCCAGACGATTCCCCCCTCGCAGGAATGTGGGATCGTTTACCGTTCCCTCCAAGACCCGGGTCTTACATTTTGGGTTGTTACAACTGAATAAGGCTTCGGGATGGAACCCAAAGAAATGTTACGAGCCCGATAAATCTAGTTGTTTAAATAAGTTAAAGTTTCATAATGATTTCAGGTAACCCACTAGGGTGATAAGTATGAAATCAATACCCCTATTTTGGATAAATGATTTGTTGAAGAACTGAGAGAGGCTAGATACTTTTTAGAAAATCGAATAATGATCAGGATATCAGAAATTGAGTAAAAAGATGACCCTTATGTTGAGATAAGGATTATTGTAACTTTTTAATAAAGTTATTTGGATTAATTAATACCCTAGTGATATTTATGGATTCACAGAGGTAATGTGAATGTTTTTGAATTGATAAGGATTTATGCATTAGTGAGGACCAGTTGCATACAAGTATAGTATGTGTTTGTTTTGGCTAACTGGTGAAATTCTTTAGGGGGTATGATGCTAGTTGACATTATTAACATAGGCAGACCCAGTAATATACTATGACAGTTGACATTATTAACATAGGCAGACCCAGTAATACTAAACATTTTTAATTATAGATGACACTAATTTGATAGTCGCTCAAAAAGTGTTAATTGCCTTTACAAATACTCACTAATCAAGTTTAGAGAGTGGCAATAAGACATTAGTCTTTTTTTCCTTTTGGATTGCCTCCTGGAATCTGTAGATGACTTGTTCATTTCTTGGATTTTTAGAAATTTAATCTGACGTTTTTCATTTTCTATATGGTTTACTCAAAATTTTGTATTTCTTGTAATTGAGTTGCTCAATGTTCTTCTGTTTGATGACCTTATCTCCTCTATTCTCAATTTCATCATTGTCAACTAGATTTGAACATAAAATTATTTTAATTGTAAGCTTAACTTTGTTTCATAAGCCTTGGTCTATATTCTAGGATTTCAATACAAAATGAAACGATCTGATCTATATAAGCATTTGTTTCTCAATTCTCTTCTGATGCTTTATGGTATTAGATGTTGCACTCTTATGGTATTAGATGTTGCACTCTTATGGTATTAGATGTTGCACTCTTATTTTTGAATGCTCAGTGTTATTCTGCTTCTAATCATATTGATCAAAATGTTGGCGTTCCAAATGCTCAAGGAGAACAATGGGTGTTATAGGAACGTACTTCTGAAATCTGTGATGTGGGTACCTATTCTTTCGTCAATGAGTTCTTTACGGTAGGAATGAAATCATGTGTTTGCAGTTGAATGATTTTTCTGATATCCTTTAAATACGTGTGCAAGATGTTTCTTTCGATCCAGAATATCGAAGAATCAAGGATCTGAGTCTGAAGGTTAGCCAACTCAATATCCCTGTAAAAATCTAGTTCATGATATTAAGGCTTTTTACTATCGACAAATGCACTAAAAAGATCAAGAAAATGTGTCTGAGAAGGTGAGAAAGTTAATCCATGGTTGAATAGTTTATGATTCATTAGGATTGAATTTTTTATATTGTTGGTTAATGTTTCAGCAGTTAGTCTGTTCGACGGTTTCTCCAAACTTTATTTCTTACAGTGCTTCATTTTTCTAGGTTTCTTTAGCATCTAGGTTTCTTTAGAATCAGATTTCATGTACAACTACATGTCAAGAGACGTCATAGCTAGTTTTGGTTATGATTACATTCTTCAACGTGTACCTTTTGTTATTACGATAACTAAATATTCATGCTATTGGTGTGTTTGGCAGTAATTATATTTCTGGAATTTTTCATGTTGTGAAGTGACTGCAATAATGATATGGTTCTGTCATGATTTCTCACTTTCCCATAATCGGGTGTACCATTAATACCACTGGGACTTTGCATCATGTTAGAGCTTTTCTGCCCTTGATATGATTTTTTTAGGCCCGTGCTTGCAATGGAACAGAATGGGACCACTCTGTCAATAGCACCAAAAGACGTTCATGAGAATCAGATTCCTGACTCAAGGGTGGCTGTTCACATCCTCTGGAGCTGCAGACTATTAATGAGAAAGTAACTATAGAAGTTTATGTGAGATGATTGTTGTCATAAATTTGTCATCAAAATTTCTTAATAGTTTGTTGAAACAGAATATGATTGTCTTCTAATGGATTTAAACATCATTTTTGGCTTTTAGTTGGTTTAATGCAATAATCATTTTTGATGGATTTGCTTTGTAAAATTGTCTTTTTATTGATTGAAAAAGATTTACATGCGAATTGATGATAGGTGTCTGAGGAATTGACACAAAATGTCATTTTCTAATAAAATTAAAAAATATCATATAACAGTGAATTACTGTTGTTTTAATTATAAAAAACTATCGTCTACAAGTATATCACACATCTAATTAAAAAAATGGTTGTCTATATTAACACATACGACGCTTTTGTTGCTAAAGTGTCATCTGATGGTGCATTAGACGACACTTTAATGCATATAAGGCGTTTTCTACTTGGCCCTAAGATGACTGTTTTATTGAAAAATCATCGTCTAATAATGCATCAGATGACAGCTTTTTAGTAAAATCGTCGTTTGAGGGCTAAATAGATGATTGTTTTTTTAGGTTGAGTTTTTTTTTTTCAATAGAAGACGACTTTTTAGTAAAATAGTCGTCTGAGGGGATAATAGATGACAATTTTTCTGAAAATACCGTCATATGATGTTACTTTAGATGATAGTTAAAAAGTTTCGTCTGATATTATTTAAATAAATGACACTCACATAGACAACATTTTTTTTTGCAATCAGACGATATTTTTGTGTTGTCGTCTAAGGGAAAAAAATGGCATAGTACAAAATTTTGGTAGTTACCAATTGGGCCCAATTAAAGGAAGTGAAGGAAAAAGTTCTAGACCTGGGGAAATTTTAAGGAACGAAATCTCAGAAATCAAATGGTTCATTGATCGGATGTTGGGCCACAAAATGAATTACGTTGTGTTTTGAGGCCTAAGTACACTATTACTCGTGCTTGTTAACTAGGGTGTGTGGACGTTAGTGAATGTGACACTGAGGTAGACTCCTAAATTCCATGATGTTGATGGCCATGGAATACTTAAGAGTGTGTTACGATTGCAGTGGTTTCTTGGTAAATGATTTGTATGTTTTGGAATCTGATTGCATGTTTGTTATATGTTTGATATGAAAGGTATTACCTACGCATCTAGATAAATATAACCTTATGGATTAAACGACCCCACGTATGACTTGGGTGTGACGATCCGGAAATTCGAAAAAGGAAAAATCGAAAAAATTGGAAGGAAATGACGATTTTGCCCTTAGTTATAGGGGCAAAAGTTGACTTTTTGATCGGGACCTTGTTTGGACTTTCTGGAAGGACCATTGGGTAGGTCTCGAGACGCTGAATCCGTAGACAGGCGACATGCGTCAATCGGAGGTCAGATGTGAAAGTTATGGGTCTCGAACGACGAGGGGCATTTTGGTCATTTTGTTGGTAAGGGCAAAAAGGTAATTTGGCGTTGGAATTTGTTGATGCAGCCCTATTGATGAATCATTTAGCTCATTGAGTGACACATGTCATTGTGCAGAGTACCATTAGTGGCAGTGCAATTGGATGATGGCGGTGGAAGGAATTTAAATGGAGTTAGCCGTGTGTGTGTTCGAAAGGGGAAAACAGAGTTGGATGTGTATCCCTACAAATCAGTACCAGTCCTTTGATCATTTGATTCAATGAGAAAATAAATGGAAGTGAGAGAGGGAGAACAAAGAATAGGAGATGAATCGTGAAAGAAAACCCGAAGAGAAACCCGAAAACCCTCAAAGAAATTAAAGTTCGAATTTGAAATTGTGGACATCCATGAGTGAAATTGACCTTGGATTAAGGATATTGAGCTCAAACCGAGTCGAACCCAATTAAACTTGAAGGAAATTGGAGTCGTTTTGGGCTAGAACAGAGAGGAGGAAGACTTTGGATTTTCAAGCTTGAGTCAAGGAATTGGAGACATGGAACGATGCAATTGATGTTGGAAATATGGTTAATAGAATCCCACGAAGCTTCTTGATGCATCAATTGAAAGAAAACAATGAGAATTTATGGAGATTGAGGGATGAACAGTGTTCGACAGTTCTTCGAATTCGAGTTCAAATTGAATGGACTGAGGTAAGTTCAAACGTAATTGGATTTACAGAGCCTTAATTGGATGAATAATGATGCTAATGGACGGTTAAATTGTAGGAATTGATGGAGACTAAACGGGTCACGTCGCGGGTCGCAGGGATCCATTTGCAGGGAATCGGGTGAAGGAGACGACTGTGTAGGGTACTGTAGCTGGCGCGTGAGGGCGTGTGGGCACAATTCCCGAGGTGAGGTCAACATGACTTTTGTTCTATGCAATGTAACGAACATTTTAGAGTTGGTTTCGAGTTAATCGGATACCGTTCCGATATTGTTTCGAGGGTCCGAAGGTTTATGTTACGTTTTAAATTTGTAATTAATTCCTGGAAAATTATGGGAAATTAATACGATGTTAATTGAGTCATTAGTAACCCGTAATGATGATTTTGGACAGGATTCAAGAGTTCGAGAAAGTATCGAAAATTACGGAAACACGTGCAGCTCGGAAAGTGAACGGTTTGGACGGTGTGTGAGTGAACGTTTGTTTTATAAACAGATATGCATGCATAGTTAATTTTTTTACATGATTCATGACATAATTTGATTTGCAATGATTGCATGATTTGATATGCTCATTTACAGGATTTAAATGATTATTTTAATCAGTGTTTTGTGCACGTTTTTCGAGAAACTGTGAAATTGCTGTTTTGGGCGAAGGCCCGAGATTTGAGGTTGGTTTTGACTTGGATTATGAGTTAAAGATGATTTTATGAGAATTTAATGATTTTCGTATATGATTTTACGGATTTACAAGAAATGAGAAATGAGATTGGGCATGAGACCCCGTGATAAATGGCTTTGACATGGTTTTAATGATGATTTTGAAATAAAGATTTTGATTTCGTATTGATGTTTAGTGCCCCCAGATGTGTAATTCCTGGGTAGACTTCGGATGTGTAATTCCCGAAGTGACTCCTGATGTGTAATTCCCGGAGGGACTCCGGATGTTTAATTCTCGGAGGTACCGGATGTGTAATTTTCGGTGAGGCTGGATGTATAATTCCCAGCAGGATGATAACTCTGGATGTGTAATTCCCAGAGGACCCTCAGATGTGTAATTCCCGACTTATATGCTTTATTGTATGATAAAATGGTTTTATGAAATGATTCATATGTTTTATTCTATGCAGCTCGGAAAGTGAGAGGTTTGGACGGTGTGTGAGTGGACGTTTGTTTTATAAACAGATATGCATGCATAGTTAAATGTTTTACATGATTCATGGCATGATTTGATTTGCAATGATTGCATGATTTGATATGCTCAATTACGAGATTTAAATGATTATTTTAATCAGTGTTTTGGGCACATTTTTCGAGAAACTGTGAAATTGATGTTTTGGGCGAAGGCCCGAGATTTGAGGTTGGTTTTGACTTGGATTATGAGTTAAAGATGATTTTATGAGAATTGAATGATTTTCGGATATGATTTTACGGATTTACGAGAAATGAGAAATGAGATTGGGCATGAGACCCCGTGATAAATGGCTTTGACATGGTTTTAATAATGATTTTGAAATAAAGATTTTGATTTCGTATTGATGTTCAGTGCCCACAGATGTGTAATTCCTAGGTAGACTTCGGATGTGTAATTCCCGAAGTGACTCCTGATGTGTAATTCCCGGAGGGACTCCAGATGTTTAATTCCCGGAAGGACCGGATGTGTAATTTCCGGTGAGGCTGGATGTGTAATTCCCAGCAGGATGATAACTCTGGATGTGTAATTCCCAGAGGACCCTCGAATGTGTAATTCCCGAGTTATATGCTTTATTGTATGATAAAATGGTTTTATGAAATGATTCATATGTTTGATTCTATGCATGCATGGTTTGATAAACTGGAGGGTAAATGATGTATTTTGAAATGTGTTTTAAATGATATTATTTTTGTTCACTCACACCTTTCCTGTTTTGATGACCCTCCAAACCGTGGCACGGCGTTCGGGGCTGATCGAGAGGCGGAGGCATGAGCGGAAATCAGTGCTGTTATCCCTTGTCTGACAAGTGCTGAGGGGTAGTTTCGGGACTTCAGTTAACTTGTTAGACGGGAGCAGGATCGGGTACGATTATCAAAGTCCAGTTGGGACGGGTCTTGCCATTGGGGCTGGTAACAATATCATATTACTAAAAGTTTGAAGCCACTCTTTTATAAGGAGAAATATAGAACTTGTGTGGATTATAAGCATTTAAAGTATTTAGTTACCTAGAGGATCTAAATCAGAGACAATAGATGTGAGTATATTATTGGGTATTATTTAGCGGAAGCCAATGTTGTGGCTAGTACCTTGAGCAGGATGTCTGTGGATTCTATGTCTTAACCTATATGATAATTTTTGAAGGAACTAAAAAGCATTACACTCATAGGAAACATTTTTGGTAAGCTGGCCTAAATTGAGAAATGAAGAGTTCATGGATAGATATCGTGTTAAGCCAGCAAGCAAGGAACTTAGGGGTGGAATCTATATGAAATTTGACAGTTGCTTCTGATTCTTTAATAGATGGGGTATTTACCTAACGATGAAATATGTATTTCAGGTTCTAAGTATCCAGAGAAGTTATGATAGAGTCTGGATGGTTGTAGGCGTTAGTCCAACTCTTACTGGTAAGAGAAGATCTTTGCATGGAATAATATGTGGAATGGCTAATTGATGGAATTAATACATTGAGTCAATTATGTTTGACTGGGATCCAATGATTTCATCGAGATTCTGGTAGAACTTGCAGGAGGTTGTTAGAATAACATTACAGTTTAGTATAGCTATCCACCCTCATATCGTTAATCAATTTGAGAGGACCACACAGATCCTAGAAATGTGATGTGGATATTGTAACAACCCGTACTTTCGGGAAGGGTAAAAATGTAATTTTGGAAAATGTTGTGTAAATAGACGTTTTTCCCTTGTGAATAGTAGACGAAAAGTTGACTTTTTGAATTACCGATTGGATGAGTGTTGACCCTTGACTGTGACGTAGTTTAGGACGTCACGAGTCCGTAGACAGGTGGCGGGTTCGATTCGGACAACCGGAGGAAAAGTTATTACGTTCGGAAGATTGGGGGCGTTACCGTAATTTTGAGTAAACGAGGAAAATGTTGACTTTTTGGAGGACTTGTGATTTTCACGTAGACCGAGGACCGTTAAATAGGTCTCGACGTCCTGAGTTCAACGACAGGCGGCACGCTGTCATCGGACGTCGGACGGAAAAGATACGGGTCTAGAACGTTCGAGGGCAAAACGGTAATTAATTGTACAAGGGGTATTTTGGTCATTTCCCTCAGCCCAATCAGATAAGGGCAAGTGGCAGGGATATTTTGGGCCAACCTATGGCTGCTGGACACGTGCAAGGGACTGGATGATTCCAGGGGCTACTAACGTGTGCACGGCCACACGTTGTTCTATTTTGAACCGTGCTTGTTCGAAGAACACAGAGAAACAGAGGGGAGAAACGGGAGAGATTTGGATCGATTTGGTTACAAGGGTGAGTGAAGGGTGATTGGTGAGAGTGACAGAGAGACGAAGGTGAGGTGTTGTTCGTGTTTTGGGACTGGAATCGTGCACGGCGGTGCGGTGGTGGTGCGGCGAAGATTTGAGGAAAACAGGGAGGCCGTGAGTTCGTGGTGGTGGCTACGCCGTGTGGTGGCTCAAATCACGACCGTGGGACGTTCAAGAGGCTGTAGGGAGTCCAACGAACACCGTGGTATGCGGCGGCGCTTGCAGCGGAGCCAGTTGACGGGGACGTACACGGCAGAGCCAGTCGACGGAGAGTACTCTGTACTCTGTTTTGGCCGTGGGATTAAATGTCGAGTCGTGACGTTTGGGCACGAGTCGACGGTCAAGGTGAGTCGGGTTAGATGTAGAAGGGCCCTAGGAACCGTCTGGTGTTGTCACCGTGACGGGGGATGACCGGAGTGGCTGGATCGTGAAACAGGGGCCGTCTGTGTGTTTCTTTCGAGCTTCAGTTGTGAAGTTGAGTGGTGAATCGAACCAGGAGAGTGAGGGGAATGGATAGGTTGGAACTGGACGAAGCTTTAGGTGAAGAAAGGGAGAGAAATCGTGCAGGTACGGCGGAGAACCGCTGACGCCGGTTCAGTTTGCAGACTACTGTGCTGAACCGGGTCTGCTCAAGGTTGAAGGGCACTGTAGCAGGCGCGTGAGGCCCACGCGCAGCCACTTTGGGCGGCGCGTGGAGGCGCATGGAGAGGAATCTGGCCAAGCTTCCAACATGAGTTTAGTCCTAAAGGTTCTAAGGAATCCAATGGTATAGTTTTCGGGTGAATCGGACGGTGTTACGGAGTTGTTCGGGAATCTAGACGGTTGAAGGTTTAGGATTAAAATATTATGTAATTCCCGAAAAATTGGGGAAATTAGGATTAGGATCCTTGATGTATTTGTAACCCTATTTGGTGCATTTTGACAGGACGGGAGGTACCCGAGACAGTCGAGGAGCCGACGGAGCGCGAGTGACTCGTTCTGGATTTGTGAGTGGACTCTTTCTTTCTTTCGATCATGCCTAACTGTTTTATTGACGTTTTATGATCTTAAATATATTTTTATGCTTTTGAATGATGATTATATGTTATTGATGAGTTGCACGTTTTTCGAGACATTTCTGAGATTTTGCACGTTTTTCGAGAAAAAGCTGATTTTTTAGATTTTGATGCCATATTTGCGATTTGACCTATAATGTTTCCTGATGATGATCACTGAGTTATGAAATATGAATTATGCTTATGTGGAATTTCTGAGTATAACAATGAATTTCCGGATTTGGGTTCGGAATGTCGGTTCGGAACGCCGGAAGGACTTCGAACCGGGGATTTCGAATTCGAGTTTGGCGATCGATTTCGAAATGGTTTTTACACTGGATATGGATTGGATTTGCTGGATCTGGATATTTGGTTTAAAGACCCGGATTGATATTGACGGGGGACGGGCCCGGATTGAGTTTAAAGACTCGGGAGTTTAAAGACTCGGATATGTTAATGTTACCCCCATAGGCCTATTGAGTTTAAAGACTCGGGAGTTTAAAGACTCGAATTTCATGTAAGGCCTGATTGAGTTTAAAGACTCGGATAGGTCCAGCAGGTTTGATCGGAAATGATGATGTAATATTGAAACTATGATTTCTATAGCCACTTTATAGTGTTTCTGTTTCTTATGGTATTTTATAGTGTATCTGTTTCTTATGAGATTTTATAGTGTTTCTGTTTCTTATGATGTTTCATATTATGATTTTCTAGTACTTCGTTGGGCATGCCTGTTTTAAGAACGGAGGGAACACTGATTCTTATTTTTCCTTAACCTCGAGTTAGTGATAAACTGATTTTACAACTTTTGGTTATTCTAGTCCACTCACACTTTTGGTTTTAAATTTTCCCTCCAGGTCGTGGTGATAGCGCTGGGGTGAACGTTGAGGCAGATATCGAGGCATAGAGCTTCCGACGTCCTTCCGTTGCGAGACTAGCATTGTAGGACTTTTATGCCCATTTTGTAGAACTATGCTCTGACTGGCTGTTGTGTTGTGTATATGTTACTCCTTCGTCTGATAATTATGCTTATAGTTGTGTGAAGGTTGTTTGTTTGTTTTGATACTGTAAGTGTGATTGTCAGACGGGAGCAGGGTTCGTCCCGGGTATCGAGGCCATATTTGGGACGGGTCCTGACAATTGGTATCAGAGCATAGGTTGTGTCGATTTGTGTTGGGTCTAGGTTGTTTTACTAACTCTATGCCTCTTTCAGCGTACGATCGATCATGCCTCCGAGACGTGAACCCCCTCCACGACCTGAAGATGAAGCGGCGAGAGGGACTGAGAGCGCTTCGATCGAGAGAGCCCAGAGGCTTGGGGCTACTACGTTTAGCGGTGGGGCCGATCCAGAGGAAGCTCACCGATGGATCACCTGACTCGAGCGTATTTTTGGGGTGATGCACTGTCCTCCAGAGGATCGGGTTTTGTTAGCTACTTTTCTGTTGGATAGAGCTGCATATGAGTGGTGGTACACGCTGGAACTGTCCGGCTGGGATGCACATACCGTGACTTGGGAGACTTTTTGGGAGCGGTTTCTAGATCAGTACTATCCCCGTTCTTTCCGGGATGCGAAGGAGGCAGAATTTCTTCACTTGAAGCAAGGGAATTTGACAGTCACAGAGTATGAGTAGAGATTCCAGATGCTATCTCGTTTCGCTCCTGCATTTGTGGCGACCGAGGCGGAGAAGTGCCGCCGGTTTGAGTTGGGCCTTAGGGGAGAGATCAGGGCCATAGTGACAGCTGGCTCTTTTGCTACATTTCGGGAGTTATCTGATGCAGTTGTCAGGGTTGAGGCCAGTTTACCTGCTAGACCACAGTATTCGGGCAGTGTTCGACGCCGAGAGCAGTCATTTCCAGGAGCATCGAGTCAGAGGCCCCCGAAACGGGGTAATTTTGGTGGATCGTCATCGGTTGGTGGAGCCCGGTATGGCAGACCAGGCAGTTTTCAGAGCTCTGGATTTCGAGGAGCTAGGTCACAGCCGACTCCTCAGGCGAGTGCGACTTTAGTGGCTTCTACAGGGAGGCATACCGGTGGACCCGGTAGGGATACTTGCTTCTATTGCAGAGAGCGAGGACACTTCCGGAGGGAGTGCCCATTGTTAGCTTCGGAGAGTGGAGTAGGCAGAGGTGCAGCGGAACCCGGGCGGAGTACTGCTTCTGTGTCGGAGGTAGCAGGCCCTAGGGGTGGCGGTGGTGCCACGAGCAGTTCCAGGGGGCGCGGTAGGTCATCGGGACCTCAGGCGCGAGTTTTTGCTATGACTCAGCAGGAGGCTAGGTCAGCACCGGGAGTGGTGACAGGTGCACTCACCCTACTTGGTCACACTGTTTTTGCTTTGATAGATCCCGGGGCTACCCATTCATTTGTAGCTCGGAGTTGTAGTTTGGTTACGGAGAGGGAGGTGTCCACTTTGGATTGTGTTTTAGGGGTGAGTACACCTACTGGGGAGGTGTTGGTGGTGACTCAGGTGTTGAGAGAGTGTCCAGTGATGGTAGGTGAGGTTGAGTTAATGGCAGATTTGTTACTATTGGATCTACGGGACTTCGATGTTATTTTGGGTATGGACTGGTTGACGAGACATCATGCTTCTATCGAATGTTTCGATAGGAGAGTGACTTTGCGGAGTCCCGGCTTATCAGAGACTACGTTTCAGGGGGATCATCGTGCACTTCCTACTGGAGTTATTTCGGCACTTGAGGCTAGCAAGTTGTTGCGTAAGGGGTGCCAAGGTTACATAGCTCATGTGGTGGATACACGTGCTACGCCAGTGAGGGCGGAGGACATACCAGTGGTGCGGGAGTTTCCCGATGTTTTTCCCGAGGAATTACCAGGACTACCCCCACACCGAGATCTTGAGTTTACGATTGATCTTCTTCCAGGTACACAGCCTATCTCACAGACTCCTTACCGTATGGCACCTGCAGAATTGAGGGAACTTAAGGCCCAGTTGCAAGATTTGGTCGATATAGGATTCTCTCGACCGAGTATGTCACCTTGGGGAGCACCTGTTTTGTTCGTTAAGAAAAAGGATGGAGGATTGAGATTGTGAGTGGATTACAGACAACTGAATAAGGTAAGTATTCGGAATAAGTATCCCCTACCCCGGATTGACGATTTGTTCGACCAATTGAAGGGAGCCCAGTATTTTTCGAAGATTGATCTTCGCTCCGGTTATCATCAGTTAAGGGTTAAAGAGGAGGATATACCGAAGATAGCTTTCCGGACCAGGTACGGTCATTATGAGTTTGTTGTGATGCCTTTTGGTTTGACTAATGCCCCAGCAGCTTTTATGGACCTTATGAACCGCGTGTTCCGGCCATACTTGGATCGTTTTGTGATTGTCTTCATTGATGACATTTTGGTGTATTCGAAGAGTGCGAAGGCACATGAGAAACATCTGAGACTCGTGCTTGAGACTTTGAGGGAGCATCAGTTGTATGCGAAACTGAGTAAGTGTCAGTTTTGGTTGACCAGTGTTGGATTTCTTGGCCATGTGATTTCGGCCGAGGGCATCAGCGTGGATCCTCAGAAGGTTGAGGCGGTAGTGAATTGGGAACAGCCTAAAACGGTGACAGAGATCAGGAGTTTTCTAGGTTTGGCAGGTTACTACCGGCGTTTTATTGAGGGCTTTTCTATTCTAGCAACACCGTTGACGAGGTTGACTCGGAAGGGAATTCGATTCGAGTGGGACGAGAACTGTGAACAGAGTTTCCAGGAGCTTAAAAGACGGTTGACATCTGCTCCTGTGTTAGCCCTTCCAGATGATAGTGGGGAGTTTGAGGTGTACAGTGATGCTTCTTTGCAAGGCTTGGGTTGTGTCTTGATGCAGCATGGGAGAGTGATTTCTTATGCTTCCCGGCAATTGAAACCCCATGAGATGAACTACCCTACACATGATTTGGAACTAGCAGCGGTGGTTCATGCACTGAAGATTTGGCGACATTACTTATACGGTGAGAGGTGCAGGATCTTCACGGACCACAAGAGCTTGAAGTATTTGTTCACTCAAAAGGAATTGAATCTGAGACAGCGCCGATGGTTGGAGTTGCTTAAGGACTACGACTGTACCATTGAGTATCACCCAGGGAAGGCAAATGTGGTAGCCGATGCTTTGAGCAGGAAGTCAGCTAGTTCTTTGTCACATTTGAGGACAGTACGGTTACCGTTGCTGGTTGAGCTCCGCAGGTTGGGAGTAGAGTTGACGGTGGATGATCAGGGAGCATTCCTAGCGAGTTTCCATGTACGACCTGTTTTGATTGATTAGGTGATTGATGCTCAGTTTGAGGACCTTATTCTATGCATCATTCGGATTGAGGTCGAGGCTAGAGAGAGACAGGACTTTGAGATCCGTGAAGATGGAGCCTTGGTTAAAGCTGGACGGTTGTGCGTACCTGAGGATGAAGCATTGAAGAAAGTAATACTGGATGAGTCTCACTGTTCAGCTTATGCGATGCATCCTGGTGGGACCAAGATGTATCGTACACTACGGGAGCATTACTGGTGGTCAGGGATGAAACGTGAGATTGCAGAATATGTCAGTAAATGCTTGATTTGTCAACAGGTAAAAGCCGAGCGGCAGAGACCTTATGGAGCAATGCAACCTTTGCCGATCCCCGAGTGGAAATGGGATCATCTGACTATGGATTTCGTGTTCAAGCTTCCGAGAACACCGAAGGGACACGATGGTGTGTGGGTTATTGTGGATCGACTTACGAAGTCTGCTCATTTCTTGCCAGTACGGGAGAACTTCAGGTTGGAACAGTTTGCACAGTTGTTCATAGATGAGATTATTCGGTTGCATGGGACTCCAGAGTCGATTGTATCTGACAGAGATCCGAGATTTACTTCCCGATTTTTGCAGAGTTTACAGGAAACTTTTGGGACTAAATTGCATTTCAGTACTGCATTTCATCCTCAAACTGATGGACAGTCGGAGCGGACTATTCAGATTCTCGAGGATATGATGCGAGCTTGTGTCTTACAGTTCCAGGGTACTTGGGAGTCTCATTTACCTTTGATGGAGTTCGTCTACAACAACAGTTATCAGGAGAGCATTGGGATGGCTCCTTACGAGGCTTTGTATGGGCGACAGTGTCGGACTCCATTGTGTTGGACTGAGGTTGGTGAGAGAAGGTTGACTACTTCTGAGTTGGTGGAGCTTACTCAAGAGAAAGTGGCACTGATCAGGGATCGATTAAAGGCAGCCCAGGACCGACAGAAGAGTTACGCCGACCGTAGGATCAGAGATTTGGAGTTTGCCGTAGGAGACTGGGTTTTCCTGAAGTTGTCTCCTTGGAAAGGAATTGTGCTGTTCGGCAGACGAGGGAAGTTGAGTCCTCGTTATATTGGACCTTATGAGATTATAGAACGGATTGGTCCTGTTGCATATCGATTGGCTTTACCTGCAGACCTGGAAAAGGTACATAATGTCTTTCATGTCTCTATGCTTCGGAAGTATATCCGAGATGATTCGTATGTTCTGGAAGCACAACCAGTTGAACTGAGGGAAGACTTGAGTTTTGAAGAACAACCTGTCGCGATTTTGGATCGGAAGGATAAGGTTTTACGAAGGAAAACAGTTCCCTTGGTTAAAGTATTGTGGAGAAATCATCAAGTGGAAGAAGCTACTTGGGAACCCAAGGCCTTGATGCGGGAACAGTACCCTAACTTATTTCACTGAATTTCGGGGACGAAATTCTTTTTAGGGGGGTAGATTGTAACAACCCGTACTTTCGGGAAGGGTAAAAATGTAAATTTGGAAAATGTTGTGTAAATAGACGTTTTGCCCTTGTGAATAGTAGACGAAAAGTTGACTTTTTGAATTACCGATTGGATGAGTGTTGACCCTTGACTGTGACGTAGTTTAGGACGTCACGAGTCCGTAGACAGGTGGCGGGTTCGATTCGGACAACCGGAGGAAAAGTTATGACGTTCGGAAGATTGGGGGCGTTACCGTAATTTTGTGTAAACGAGGAAAATGTTGACTTTTTGGAGGACTTGTGATTTTCACGTAGACCGAGGACCGTTAAATAGGTCTCGACGTCCTGAGTTCAACGACAGGCGGCACACTGTCATCGGACGTCGGACGGAAAAGATACGGGTCTAGAACGTTCGAGGGCAAAATGGTAATTAATTGTACAAGGGGTATTTTGGTCATTTCCCTCAGCCCAATCAGATAAGGGCAAGTGCTAGGGATATTTTGGGCTAACCTATGGCTGCTGGACACGTGCAAGGGACTGGATGGTTCCAGGGGCTACTAACGTGTGCACGGCCACACGTTGTTCTATTTTGAACCGTGCTTGTTCGAAGAACACAGAGAAACAGAGGGGAGAAACGGGAGAGATTTGGATCGATTTGGTTACAAGGGTGAGTGAAGGGTGATTGGTGAGAGTGACAGAGAGACGAAGGTGAGGTGTTGATCGTGTTTTGGGACTGGAATCGTGCACGGCGGCGCGGTGGTGGTGCGGCGAAGATTTGAGGAAAACAGGGAGGCCGTGAGTTCGTGGTGGTGGCTACGCCGTGTGGTGGCTCAAATCACGACCGTGGGACGTTCAAGAGGCTGTAGGGAGTCCAACGAACACCGTGGTATGCGGCGGCGCTTGCAGCAGAGACGGAATCGAAGGGTAAACTTCTTTACTCTGTTTTCCCGTGCTTTTTCAATTCAAAATTCGTGAGGGTAGGATGAGAATCGAAGGGAGTGGTGAGTGCAGTGGTGTTCAGGGAGGTTCTAGGATTGATGTGGGATGGTCGCCGTGACGGGGACGTACACGGCAGAGCCAGTCGACGGAGAGTACTCTGTACTCTGTTTTGGCCGTGGGATTAAACGTCGAGTCGTGACGTTTGGGCACGAGTCGACGGTCAAGGTGAGTCGGGTTAGATGTAGAAGGGCCCTAGGAACCGTCTGGTGTTGTCACCGTGACGGGGGATGACCGGAGTGGCTGGATCGTGAAACAGGGGCCGTCTGTGTGTTTCTTTCGAGCTTCAGTTGTGAAGTTGAGTGGTGAATCGAACCAGGAGAGTGAGGGGAATGGATAGGTTGGAACTGGACGAAGCTTTAGGTGAAGAAAGGGAGAGAAATCGTGCAGGTACGGCGGAGAACCGCTGACGCCGGTTCAGTTTGCAGACTACTGTGCTGAACCGGGTCTGCTCAAGGTTGAAGGGCACTGTAGCAGGCGAGTGAGGCCCACGCGCAGCCACTTTGGGCGGCGCGTGGAGGCACATGGAGAGGAATCCGGCCAAGCTTCCAACATGAGTTTAGTCCTAAAGGTTCTAAGGAATCCAATGGTATAGTTTTCGGGTGAATCGGACGGTGTTACGGAGTTGTTCGGGAATCTAGACGGTTGAAGGTTTAGGATTAAAATATTATGTAATTCCCGAAAAATTGGGGAAATTAGGATTAGGATCCTTGATGTATTTGTAACCCTATTTGGTGCATTTTGACAGGACGGGAGGTACCCGAGACAGTCGAGGAGCGCACGGAGCGCGAGTGACTCGTTCTGGATTTGTGAGTGGACTCTTTCTTTCTTTCGAGCATGCCTAACTGTTTTATTGACGTTTTATGATCTTAAATATGTTTTTATGCTTTTGAATGATGATTATATGTTATTGATGAGTTGCACGTTTTTCGAGACATTTCTGAGATTTTGCACGTTTTTCGAGAAAAAGCTGATTTTTCGGATTTTGATGCCATATTTGCGATTTGACCTATAATGTTTCCTGATGATGATCACTGAGTTATGAAATATGAATTATGCTTATGTGGAATTTCTGAGTATAACAATGAATTTCCGGATTTGGGTTCGGAATGTCGGTTCGGAACGCCGGAAGGACTTCGAACTGGGGATTTCGAATTCGAGTTTGGCGATCGATTTCGAAATGGTTTTTACACTGGATATGGATTGGATTTGCTGGATCTGGATATTGGGTTTAAAGACCCGGATTGATATTGACGAGGGACGGGCCGGATTGAGTTTAAAGACTCGGGAGTTTAAAGACTCGGATATGTTAATGTTACCCCCATAGGCCTATTGAGTTTAAAGACTCGGGAGTTTAAAGACTCGGATTTCATGTAAGGCCTGATTGAGTTTAAAGACTCAGATAGGTCCAGCAGGTTTGATCGGAAATGATGATGTAATGCTGAAACTATGATTTCTATAGCCACTTTATAGTGTTTCTGTTTCTTATGGTATTTTATAGTGTATCTGTTTCTTATGAGATTTTATAGTGTTTCTGTTTCTTATGATGTTTCATATTATGATTTTCTAGTACTTCGTTGGGCATGCCTGTTTTAAGAACGGAGGGAACACTGATTCTTATTTTTCCTTAACCTCGAGTTAGTGATAAACTGATTTTACAACTTTTGGTTATTCTAGTCCACTCACACTTTTGGTTTTAAATTTTCCCTCCAGGTCGTGGTGATAGCGCTGGGGTGAACGTTGATGCAGATATCGAGGCATAGAGCTTCCGACGTCCTTCCGTTGCGAGACTAGCATTGTAGGACTTTTATGCCCATTTTGTAGAACTATGCTCTGACTGGCTGTTGTGTTGTGTATATGTTACTCCTTCGTCTGATAATTATGCTTATAGTTGTGTGAAGGTTGTTTGTTTGTTTTGATACTGTAAGTGTGATTGTCAGACGGGAGCAGGGTTCGTCCCGGGTATCGAGGCCATATTTGGGACGGGTCCTGACAGATATTGTGAGGTTTAGTGGATATGGGAGATTGAGTCCTCGTTATATTGGGCCACGTGAGATCATTGAAAGGAATAGGGGTTGCATAACAACTTGTGTAGATTGGACTGGAAAAATAAGATATGGAAAACATTTTTACCTTGTGTGTTTGACATGTTAGTAATGGTATGACTACTGGTTTCAGACGCGGATGTAAGTTAGGGTAGTGGAATGAGAAAACAAGATAATAGGAAATTATGAAAAAGAAGGATAAAAGTAAAGGAAAAACAGAGAGGCTATATTTTTTTGCTTTGGGATGTGTGGTTATGCACTTGGAATCGAGGAAACAAGTGTTCTAGCATCTTCTTGGAGACCTTATGTTTCATTAAAAGGTGAAGAATGACAATGATGCTTTATGATTAGAAAAGTCAGTGGTGGCACAGATTCAGGTTTCGATTTAGAACTCGAACATGAGTTAGAATAATGAGTTCAGATTTGAAAGAAGTTGAAATTGAGAATTATAATTCAGAAAGAAGTTGGAAAGCAAAATTGTTGACTACAATCTTTAGTAAAGAATAGGAATTAAGAAGGAATTCAATTTACGGTTGTAGGCCCAAGTTTTGGTTATGTTTTATTTTGGTGTTAACTCTAGTATTGGTATCAATTAAGTTTTACGTGGGTAGGATGCGATTGTTTTATGGTATTTTTTGAAAAAAAGGTACTTGCGTTAATTTCGATTTAGAAATATTTTGATTTGAAATGTGAGTTAAGGTTTGTGTCGACCGGGAAGTTTTTGTGATTTAATCTATGAATTATGCCCAAGGTTATGATGCCTTATTTTCCCAAATGGTTGAAGATAAGAAGGTTCCATCGCGTTTGATGCTCGGGATATTAGCCCATGCGCAGTACAGTTGTACAATGTGATTGGTATTCGAGTTGAGACTTGGTTCAGCCTAATTATGGGGCTGATGTGATTTAAATTACGAGCGCTATGGTTATAAGTTCTTGAAGGTGACTTGGATAGGGCATAATGCACACTTCGAGATGATTTATGCTGATGAGCTATTGCGATTCATACCCGAGTATAAAGGATTGGTTGGCTGATGGTGATTTCGGCATGACTGATATTTGTATCTCAATAATTTTGTACGAATTGATGGGTTTGGATTTTACGAAATGGGGGCCGCATATTGTTTAAGAGTCTTTCATGATTGTTTTGATTTCCCGGTCTATAGTTATGTGATTCGAAAGGTGATTTTTGTTGTTTACCGTTCATCCTAGGTGATGACTGAATTATGGAGATCTTAATACATGCGGTTAGGGTACAAGCTCATATATAGTGTTGGTTCTCATCATCATTAGTGCTTGAATTGATGATTAGTTCTCTTCGGCTAGCGAAGGTCAGGTCTGAATGGTGTAATGAGATTGGCGGCATGTCCAGAGAAGTAGTTTTTAGACATAGCCCCGACAATCTTGAGTTCAGTTTCGAGGTTGATCATGTGAGATAATTACATTACACGAGATCCGGTAGTTTCTTAGATTCGAATGAAGTTATATGTTAGAAATCCTTTTAGAAAACAAATCAACGAGTAGATTAATTTTAAGGTACTTCAATTGCCCAATTTGAGTATGGAGATAAGACTAGAACTGTTTCTCGACATTGGAGAATCTGGAGGTGTGTTAGCTACGACCGCAATTAAACCCACCTCGAATTTTTTTTAAAGAGGGTAGGTTGTAGTGACCCAGAAATTCAAGAAAAGTATAATTTGGGAAATTAAATAGAAATGACTATTTTTCCCTTGGGTGGTCAAAAGTTGACTTTTTTATTCGAGTACCTTCTGGACTTCTCGTGAGTATCGTTGTATAGGTCTCGAAATTCTGAGTCTATAGACAGGTGACACGGAAAAATCGAAGATCGAGGGGAATGGCCAAATGGCATTTTGGTAATTTTAAAACAAAGGGTATTTTGGTCATTTCACAATGGTGATATTTTGTGGCTTACATCTTATGGTGATAAGTATGCTTATCTCCTTGGATTTTGGGATGCACCGACCTTGTGTTAGGCAATGGTGTTATTTGTGTATGTGTGTTCATCGTGTATGTTTGGTGGATGGATACCCGAAAACCCAAAGAACACCAACCCATCGCCCATGGAAATGGAAAATAGAAAGAAAGGGAGAAGACGAAAAGGAAATGAGTGAGGGAGAGAAAGGAAAATGAAAAATCAGAATGGAAGAAAGGAACAAGAACACGTGAGTAAACAAATTTTTTTCCTGTGAAGATTGAAATCGAGCTTTCGATTTAGACTTTAATTGTTTGAATTGAGGTTATAAACCTTGTTCTAAGACCGTTACGAGCATAATAACTGGAATTTAAAAGAAAATCTCGTAGACATGAGCCTAGAATAAGGTTCGAAATTGGGACCGCGAGGTTGGTTGGAAATTTATGATTTAAGGTGAGTTAATCCTCAAATTGGACTAAGAAGTGTATTTAGGGGTTAATTCCGAGTACGTTAGTGTGATCAATTGTGAAAAGGACTGAGAAAATGGATGAAACTGAAAACAGGTCGCTAATTGGGTCGGGTCTAAATTGCTTACCCGTTGAGAGGTTGGGGGTGACCTCTACTGTAACAACCCGTACCTTCGGGAAGGGTAAAAATGTAATTTTGTAAAAGTTTTGTATAAAAGGGACGATTTTGCCCTTGTGAATAGTAGGTCAAAAGTCGACTTTTTGATTGACTGGTTGGATGAGTGTTGACCATTGACCGTGACGTAGTGTAGGACGTCACGAGTCCGTTGACAGGTGGCATGTCTGATTTGGACAATCGGAGAAAAAGTTATGGTGTACGGAAGATCGTGGGCGATACCGTAATTTTGATTAAATGAGGAAAATGTTGACTTTTTAATGGACTTATAATTTTCACGTAGACCGAGGACAGTTAGATAAGTCTCGACGTACTGAGTATAAGGACAGGCGGCATGCTGTCATCGGACGTCGGACGGAAAAGTTACGGGTCTAGAACGTTTGAGGGAAAACAGTAATTATTTAAACGAGGAGCAAAATGGTCTTTTTCCCTCAGCCAATCAGATAAGGGCAAGTGGCAGCAGGTGGAGTGGGATATTTGTTTTGCACCAAGGGATTGTGGACACGTGGGGAGAAGCCAGAGGCTTCTGGAGGAGTCTAAGTGTGCACGGCCACACTTTGCACAAAATCAAACCGTGCAATTGGGTTTGAACGCAGAAAAACAGAGAGAAAGAAATTGGAGGACGGTGATCGATTCTGTGAGGGTGTGAGGTTTTGGTGAATTGAGAGAGTGACAGGGAGATAAGAGTGAGCTGGTGGTCGTGCTGTTGGACGGAAATCGTGTACGGGGACACGGCGGAGGACAGTTGAAGTTTCTGGGAAATCTGAGAAGCTGGGAGACAAGGGCGGTGGCTAGGCCGTGTGGTGGCTCAAATCAAGGCAGTGGGAGGCTTAGGAGGTTGCAGGGGACCCAACGAACACCGTGGCACGCGGTGGTGCGCACGGCGGAGACGGAATCGAAAGGTGAGTTCTATTCCCCTGTTTTTCCCGTGAGTTTCAAATTGGAAATCGCGGACCTAGAGCTAGAGTCGAGGGGATTGGTGAGTGAAGTAAGGTTTAGGGAGGTCCTAGGAGTAGTTTATGATGGTTGTCGTGACGGGGGAGTTCACGGTGGGGGTGGTGCGACGGCGGGTACTCTGTTACCCTGTTTGGCCATGAATTTCAAACGGGAAATCGTGGACTTAGAGAGTGAGTCGAGGGTTCCTGTGAGTTGTGTGTGATTCAGTGAGGTCGTGGGAGGAGTTTAGAATGACCATCGTGAAAGGGGAAGAACTGGGTGGCCGGGAAGGAAAACAGAGTTTTGTACGGGTTTCTTTCGAGCTTCAGTCGTGAAGTTGTGGGTCGAGTCGAACCAAGAGAGTGAGGAGGATGAGTTCTTTGAGATTGGACGAAGCTTTAGGTGAAGAAAGGAGGGGAAACGTTGGCCGGACGGCGGAGAACAGTTCTCGCCGGTCCGGGTTGCAGCCTAGTGCGAACCGGGTTCGATCGAGGAAGACGGTGGCACTGTAGCAGACGCGTGAGGCCCACGCGCAGCCACTTTGGGCGGCGCGTGGGGAGGAATCCGGCCAAGCTTCCAACATGGTTTTAGTTCTAAATGTTCTAAGGAATCCAATGGTATAATTTTCGGGTTAATCGGACGAAGTTACGGGATGGTTCGGGAATCCAGACGGTTTAGGGTTTATGAATAAAATATTATTTAAATTCCCGAAAAATTGGGGAAATAGGGTGAGTATCCTTGATGTAATTGTGACCCTATTTGGTGTCTATTGACAGGACGGGAAACGCCTGAAACGGTCGAGGAGCGCACAGAGCGCAATTGACTCGTTTCGATCTGTGAGTGGACTCCTTCTTTTCTTTCGAGCATGCCTAACTGTTTTTATTAATGAATTACGATATTAAACGTGTTTTATGCTTCTTGTTGATGGTTATATGTGGTTGCTATGGTTGCACGTTTTTCGAGATATTTCTGGGATTTCACACGTTTTTCGAGAAAAGCTGGTTTTTGGACCTTGATGACATCTTTGAGGATTTAAATTTATAAATGTTTTCTGATGATGATAAATGGGTTGTGAAAAATGATTTGTGATTATATGTGGTTTTTGGTGTAAAAATGGATTTCCGGATTTGGGTTCGGAATGTCGGTTCTGAACGCCGGAAGGGCTTCGAACCGGGGATTTCGAATTCGAGTTTGGCGATGGATTTCGAATTGGTTTTGCACAGACTTTGGATTGGATTTGCTGGATCTGGATATGGGTTTAAAGACCCGGATATTGATTGACGGGGGACGGGCCCGGATTGAGTTTAAAGACTCGGGAGTTTAAAGACTCGGATATTTATGATATTACCCCCATAGGCCTATTGAGTTTAAAGACTTGGGAGTTTAAAGACTCGGATTACATTTAAGGCCTGGTTGAGTTTAAAGACTCGGATAGACCCAGCAGGTTTGATCAGAAAATGGTGTTTTTATAGTGTTTCTGTTTCTTATGATATTTTATAGTGTTTCTGTTTCTTATGATATTTTATAATGTTTCTGTTTCTTATGATGTTTCTTGGTTTATAATTATTTTAATCACTGAGTTAGGCATGTGATTTCAAAACGGAGGGAACAAAGTGTTCTAGTTTCCTAGCTTTGATTTGATAATAAACGGTTTTCAAACTTTCATTTTCTTTTAGTCCACTCACATCTTTTGGTTTTAAATTTTCCCTCCAGGTCGTGGTGATAGCGCTGGGGTGAACGTTGAGGCAGATATCGAGGCATAGAGCTTCTGACGTTCTTCCGTTGCCACACTAGCATAGTAGGATTTTGTGCCCATTTTTTCGAACTATGCTCTGACTGACAGTTGTATTATATTTACTCCTTCGTCTGATAGTTATGCTTATAGTGGTATTGTAGTTATTTTGGTACTTTATGTGTGATTGTCAGACGAGAGCAGGGTTCGTCCCGGGTATCGAGGTGATATTTGGGACGGGTCCTGACATCTACTGCAGGCGCATGAGGCCCACACACAAAGGCCATTGGTGGAGCATAGCGGTACGAGATGCAATATCTCAGTTTCCGATCAACATAAAACTTCATGTTTTCGACGATACGAATTGAACGATACAGTCTTCAAGACATTTGCACATCGTCTTAGGGTAGTTTTGACTATCCAAGTATTTGTGTGCTATTTTAATTCGTTTAAATATTCTGGAAAATTTATGGATTTTAATTTGAGTTATCTGGGATGGTTGGTGATCTTAAAACTGAATTTTGATAGGGGGGAAGTTTGGGAAATACAAAAAACTTGCATTTTAGTGTTGGACTACGTGGATAGTGTGTTAGTGGAATTTATTTTCCTTAAACTATTATGCATGCATATTTAAACGATTTAAATGCTTTTCTATATGAATTTGGTGATATTGATTTATTATGATTTTTGTGTGATTTTGGAGATTTTTCGGAAGTTGTTTTATTGCATGTTTTACGAGGAATTTAGATATATGGTGTTCTGGGGTTTATAATGAGTTTTGGAATTGGTTTTAGCCTTGATATGAATTTCCTACATGATTTTGGGGATATTTGATTGATTGGGATTTGTATATGAGTTTTGACGATTTTATGGATTATTGTGATGACACGTTTTACCAGGTTTGGGCTTTGGCCTGGATTTCGAGCTTTGAATTTGGGTTATGAAATGGACATGAGTCTTAAATATGTGTTTTCTCGATATCTGCGATGTGATTCTAGTTATATATGGATTGGGTGTGGTGGACAACTGACACGACACATCCCGTGTTAATTCCATGGGGATTGAGATGTGATCCCGTGTTAATCTCAGGGGGATTGGGATGGGTCGTGTCAACGACCTTTCTCGGGATAGTTGATTCTCATATGTCAAATACTGGGCTCTGTTTTCTTGAGCGGTTGTTTAGTCTCAAGCGTCCCTAGCGGGGCTCTGTTTTCCTGAGACGGTTATTTGAGCTAGGACCCAGACATCTAGAGCTGAGCTCTATTTTCTTAGGTCAGTTCAAACTCAAACATCTAGAGCTGGGCTCTGTTTCCCCGAGTGGTTTGGCTTACCGGTAGTTCATCTATGATAAGATGATTGAGATTCAGGCATCGAGGATAGGTTGGTTTGATGTGATTTTTAATGTTGTGCATTGGTATGTTCGTATAGCGTAGGTTTATGGATATGGATTTGAGTCACATATATTTATGTGTATTTTGTGATCTCTTTGTTCTCTGTCCATTTTATCGAGATTTGAGACTTTATCACATGCATTCATAGGTTTATAAAACGGAGGGGATTACTTATGTTTCTTGAACTATATTTTTTTAAATATTTATTTTTCGTCCACTCACATGTTTTCTTAGTTTTGAAAACCTCTAGGGTCGTTGTAAGGGAATTGAGGCTGTTCGAGAGGTAGAGGCATGAACTGGCCAAAAGTACGAGTATTCCCTGTTTAACGAGTGTTTAGGGGTGACTTCGGTCTTTTGGTTTACTTGTTAGATGAGAGCAGGGTGACAGGACCCGTCCCTAATAACACCTCGTTAGCCACACCCGGGTCCTACTTCCATCTAACAAGTAACTTAATAAACTGAAGTCGCCCTAAAGGACCCGTCAGACAAGGATACTTTTACCTTTTGTTAGTTCATGCCACCGCCTCTCGAGCCTCGACTCCCATGTAGCGGCCTTGGAGGGTTACAAAAAAACCACGAAAATCGTGTAAGTTGACGAAAATAATTTTTTTAAAACATAGTTTCGAAAACACAAATAATTCTCTATATTTTATAAAACTAAGCTTGCATGTGATAAGTTCTCAAATCTCAAGAAAACAAAGAGAAAACAAGTAAACTCGAAAATACGAGCAAATACCAGAAAACAAGTCCATATAAAACCATATCAAGATACCAACACAAATGTGATCATACTAGTGCACAACCATAACAATCACACTGACCCAACCTATCCTCAATGTGAGAATCTCAATCATCATATCATATCCATACTACTGGTAGGACATACCACTTAGGAAAATAGAGCCCAGCTCTAGATGTCCGAATGCACCCGGGGAAAACAATGCCCATCTCTAGATGTCTGGGTGTAGACCGACCCAGGAAAATAGAGCTCGGCTCTGGATGTCTAGGTCCTAGCCCAAATAACCCATCTCAGGAAAACATAGCCCTACTCTGGACATTTAGGACCAATCAACTGCTCTGGAAAACAGAGGCTGGCTCTGGACGTCTGAGCTTCTAACATACCACATCCCGAGGAGGGTTGTCCAACACATTAAAAACCACACATATCCATAATCACATCACAATTATCGAGAAAACACATCTTTATAACTCATATTCAATTGTTTAATCAAAACCATATCTCGAAAGCTAGGTCTAAGCCCAAATAACAAGTCATGCCAAACCTCGTAAAATGTGTCATTAAAATAATCCATAAAGTCATCAAAACTCGTATGAAAAACCCAATCAATTAAATATCACCAAACTCATGTAGGAAATTTATATCAGTTCTAAAATCCAAACCAATATCTATTATAAAGCTAGAATACGAAATATGCAAATCCCTCATAAACCATGCTATAAAGTAACTTCCGTGAAATCACCAAAATCATATAAAAATGATACTCAAATCAAGCATCACTAAAATCACATAGAAAAGCATTTAGAACACGTAAATATGCATGCATAAGAGTTTAGGGAAAAGAAAGTCCACTCACACTCGGTCCGCGCAGTCCGATACTGATTTGCATGCATATCTGTAATTTTTGAAACGTTGGAAGCCTGTCATAAACCACTTCAAAGGGTTACTAACGATCCCAAGTAACTCATATTTTAATCCATTAATTTTTTTTGAGATTTCTAAATGAATTTAAAACAACTCCTAAATCTTCGGGCAATCAAAACTGTCTCGAAACGATACATGATCTTCTCGAAAATTGTACCATTGGACTTGTAACGTTGATTACATCAAGTGACAAGACCCAACCCAGAAATCACCATGTATAATATACCCGGGTCCAGCTTCCATCTGAAGGTAACCTAAATACTATATGTATCCTCGAAACCCTGTCAGACAAGGGATGCTTGCATACTCGTTAGCTCTTGCCTCCGCTGCGTGAGCAGCCTCGATTCCTGTGTAGTGGCCCTAAAGGGTTTCAAAACAATCAAAATGTGTGAGTGGATAAAAATAATGGTTTTAAAACATAGTTGAAAAACATGCTAATTTCCCTCCATTTTATAAAACAACGCATGCATCAAACTTACCAGAAAAATAAGAATCTCGAAATACGTGCAGTAACACAAAAATCCAGTAGTTTCATAAACTTGCCCAATTAAAGCTCATATCAATGCACCAATGCAATTACGACCAAACTAAAGAACATACTCAACAAACATAGTGAACCAACCATATCGATATACCAACATAGATATGATCAAACCACTGCATAACACATCACCTCGACTAACCCATCCTCAATGCATGTAAGTTGAAACATCATACCAATATGAACTGCTGGTAGTCCAAACCACTCGGGAATAATGGAGCCCAGCTCAATGTCCGAGTATGCATCGACTCAAGAACTACGGAGCCCCAAGCTCGACGTCCGAGACTATCCATCATAATACCAATCTTGGGAACTACGAAGTTTTACCTCAATGTCCGGGTTCGTCCAACCAATCTAGTATCTGAAGAAGGGTTTCCACATCACATCACACATATATCCAGTATTCACGTCCAGTCATGTCGCATGTATCGAGTAATCACATAACCATATACAAGACCAAGTTTAGAAACTGAAACCAATCCTCAAAACTCAAGCCTAAGCCCAAATCAGAATACACCAAAAACCTTGTAAAACGAACTATTAAATAATTCATAAAATCCATATAAATTCCATTTAATACAATACCATCAAAATCGCATGAGAAGATAATTTTGGGTATAAAATCAATTCTCACAATTCAATATCAAACCAGAACACAATATAGTAAACTCCACATAAAACGTACAAAGTTGCAATTATCGTAATATCACCAAAACCATGTAAAATTACATAAATTGTACTTAAATCATCATTAAGGAAAAACACCTTATAAACCATAGAAAACTATATATAAATTTCATGCATAAGGTTTAAGGAAAATGAAAGTCCATTCACATGTACCTTACACAACTGTAAAATTCAAGAATATCACCTCCTATCAAAAATCACTTCTAAGGGTCCCTAATCACCTCAATTAACTCACTATTTAATCCCATATATTTTTGGGATTTCTAATCGAATTAAAATGGACCCTAAACCTTTTGGACAATCAAAATTTCCTCGAAATTGTACCGTTGGACTCGTATTGTCGAATACATGAACTTTCATGTTGAACACATAACGAGAATAGGTGCCACGCTCTCACACGCGCCACCTGAAGTGATTGTATGTGGGAGTCACACACTAGCTACAGTGATCGTCAAGCTCTGCCCGAGTTAGCCAACTGGTCTACACAGAAGACCCAACCCAAGCGACTCGACTTGGCCCTAAAACACTAATTTCTTGGTCTTTTTCACTCCTTTTTGACCATTCAACTCTCATCTAATTGCAGGTTGGATATATGATTTTAAAACAAAGAAATGCCAACCATAAGTTAGGAAACCTTACCTTCATCTCTCGACCAATCTTCGACCTTCGACCTGCACCATCTCCAGAGGCCAAAAGCTTTGCTTCCAAGCTTCACTAGATTGCAAAGCCTCCAGAAAGACCTTAGAATGCTTAACTCTAAGCTTCCTGGCCTTGGAAGCTAGACCCAAACCTTGAACCCAAAAATGACACTTTTTGGGTCTACGATGTTCTCCCCTTCCTCTCTATTCTTTCACATCTCCCTCTAACATAGAACGTTTAGTGGCAAAATTTGAAGCGTAGCTTGAAAGGCGCAAAGGCATGAGCATTACTCGCCTTAATTTAGAAGCATTCAATAACTATGATTGATCATGCAATTAACTAGTAGAATAAATAGGAAATGTAAGCGTTGCCTAAGGGGCAATTTTTTGTATTCCAGATTAACTAGTCAGTGAGAATTCTCTCGCTTTTCTGGTGGATTCCAGATGAAACTTAAAGGGTGAACGTGAGGATCCCTCTATTTATTTTCTTACTGCATCAATTGGTATTAGAGCAAGATTTCCTTGGCTCAATGGGGAACGACTAGAACAATGATAGCCCCCATCCTGGCGGGGAACCAGTTTCCAAGATAGAGTTTGATGTTCTTGTTGCGTGTGTTGAAGACATTCAGCATCTGCTTCTCAACCTTAGAAACAATAACAACAACAATATACAAAATGATCGAGATAATCGGCGTGGTGGTGGCAGAGGAAAACGTGAAGGCCATCGTCCATGGGAGATTAGCGAGTAAAATTTTGAGGAGGAGATAGAAACATGAGATTGTAATTAACGTGGATTCCAGTCGTGTATTACTAGGAAGACCTTGGTAGTTTGATGTTGATGCTACCCACAAAGGGTGTGGTAATGTGTTTATTTTTTAGTGGGGTTCTTGTAAAATTCCTCTTGCTCCTATTAATCAATCTGGAAAGTTAGAAAACCCACAAGCTGGGAGTTCAAATTTTCTAGCTATCTCAAGGAATAACCATGAGTTTGAAGACAGTATTAAAGAAGTTGGATTCATGTATTCAGTTGTACTTAAAGTGCTCATGGTGATAGATGCTATTACAAATCACATCCATAAAGAAGTGCTGGAAATTTTGAGAAAATTTGAAGATCTGGTTTCTGAAGATTTACCAGAACAACTTGCTCCCATGCGAGATATTCAACATCAGATTTATTTAATCCCTGGAGAAAGTCTTCCTAATCTTCTCCATTATAGGATGAGACCGAAAGAAAATGTGATCTTGAAAGAGAAGATCGAAGAACTGCTGAAAAAGGGATTTATTCGTAAGAATATGAGTCCTTGTGCAGTTTCCGTCTTGTTAGTGCCGAAAAAGGATAACACTTGGTGTATGTGTGTTGACAGTAGAGCCATTAATAAAATCACCATCAACTGTAGATTTCCAATTCCACGGTTGGAGGATATGTTGGATGTTCTTGAGGGCTCTAAGGTGTTTTCAAAAATTGATTTACGCAGTGGCTATCATCAGATTCGAATTAAACCAGGGGACGAATGGAAGATGACATTTAAGAGTAAGGAGGGTATGTACGAATGGCTGGTAATGCCCTTCGGATTATCAAATGCACCAAGTACTTTCATGCGAGTTATGAACCAGGTTTTGCATTCTTTTACTGTATCATTTGTTGTTGTGTATTTTGATGATATTTTGATTTACAGTAAAAATAAAGAAGAACATTTAGTGCACCTGAGAAAAGTACTGGATGTTTTGGAAGAGAATAAAATTTATATTAATTTGAAGAAGTTTACGTTCCTTACAAATAAGCTGTTGTTTTTAGGGTACATTGTTAGCGAAGATGGAATTCATGTGGATTAGGACAAAGTACGTGCAATTCGAGAATGGCCTATTCCAAAGACTGTAAGTGAGTTACGTAGTTTCCATGGCCTTGCTACTTTTTATAGGCGTTTTGTACGGAACCTAAGTAATATTAGAGCTCCTATGACTTAGTAATATTACAGCTCCTATGACTGAGTGTCTCAGGCAAGGGAAGTTTCAGTGGGGTGAAGCACAAGACCAAAGCTTTGCGCTGATTAAGGAAAAGATTAGCACTGCACCAGTTCTAGCCCTTCCTAGTTTCAAGAAGATATTTGAGGTTGAATGTGATGCAAGCGGAGTGGGCGTGAGAGCTGTGTTGTCTCTAGAAAAAAGGCCAGTGGCATTCTTTAGTGAAAAATTTAGTGAAGCCCGTAAAAAAATGGAGTACTTATGATTAGGAGTTTTATGCGGTTGTGCGACCTTTGAAGTAATGGGAGCATTATCTAGTGTAACATGAATTCGTTCTTTAAGTTCATCAACAACCAGAAGAGTGTGAGTAAAATGCATGTAAGGTGGGCCACTTTTTCTCCAAAAATTTCCTTTTGTGATTAAGCATCAATTTGGATCTCTCAATCGTGTTTTTGATGTTTTGAGTTAGAGAACAAACTTGTTGATTACTTTAGCACAAGAAATTGTGGGGTTTGAGTTTCTGAACAAGCTATATGAAGCTGATTTTGACTTCAAAATCTCTTGGGAAAAGTGTGATCAGAATCAGCCTGTTTCAAATTACCACATTAAAGATGGGTATTTGCTTAAAGGCAACAGGTTGTGCATTCCTAGTTTGTCCTTATGAGAGAAGCTTATTTGAGATATGCATGTAGGTGGTTTGAGTGGAAACCTAGGCAGAGACAAAACCATTGTAGGAATTGAGGAACGTTATTTTTTGCCTCAGTTTAAGAAAGATGTTGGAAAACTTGTGCGGGGGTGTTATGTATGTCAGGTGTAACGACCCATCCAAGGAGTTGGGATTAGATTAGTGGTTAATGATGGATTAGTGAAGATAATCAGTGGTTAGTTGGATGCGTTCGGACGGACGGCCAAAATGACGATTTTTCCCCCAGAATGAGCAAAATGTTGACTTTTCTTTCGGACAGTCAAAAGGACTTTAACCGATGACTGTGATGTGTTCGGGACGTCAGGTGGCACGTCCGATTCCGAAATCCGAGGAAAAAGTTATGACGTTCGGAAGTTCAAGGGCAAATTGGTAATTTAGTTAAAATGGGGCATTTTGTTGACTTTGTAAACGACATGACATTTTCACGAATTTCGAGGACCATTAGGGAGGTCTCGACGCCCTGAGTACACTGACAGGCAACATGTGCCATTTGGAGTTCGGGAATTAAAGTTATGGGTCTAGATTAATGAAGGGTAAAACGGTAATTCAGAAATTTAAGGGCAAAATGGTCTTTTGGCTAGTTTGGAATCTGTAAACACTGAGATGATGACATCTGTCCCATTTTCATCAGAAACTGGAGGGCTGTGGACACGTGGGTGAGGTCTGGTTGGTTCCAGCCCCATCTTCCATTTGTTGGCTTCTGTTATTATATTTATCGTTTAACAAATTTCCTCAGTTTCTCCCAGTTATAACCCAAAACAGAGACTGAGATAGATCGATCAATTTCCATTGAAGTGATGTGAGTATGTCATTAGAGGCAGTAACTGAGTAATCATAGACGTGTTATGAGCTTGGTGAGTGAACCTTGGTGAGGGACTGAGTGGAGGAAAGGTTGTGAGAAGGGTGAGAAACACCAGGAAACAGAGAGGCTCTTGTGAACATCCGTGGACTCAACCGATCAAACCCATAAAAAGTGGTCTATGGAGGTGTTCAGTGAGTAAGAAAGGAACCCAGAATGCCAAGAACCAGGGTGGAGGTTATGGCGGTGAACGACGACAGTGGTAAGCTCTCTGTTTTAGTTAAAACGGTTCAGTTGGACTCAGGTTTGATCAGTCACCATTTAATGCTAGTTGTTGCGTTTTCTTTATTGGACTGGTCTTTGGAAGTTTTCAGAGCTGCAAAGGAACGGAAATCATGACTGGAGAGCACTGTGGTGGCCGGAGACAGAGACTGAGATTCTGAGTTTTGGGTTCGAAGCTTGGGAGGTAAGAGTTTCTGCTGAATTCTCAGATTTTCTTAGGTTAATCAACTGCTTAGCATAGGACGAAGGTAATGGAATTAAAATAAGGGGAAAACCGGATGAAATTGCATGAAAACCATGAATGCCGGTTTAGCCTAGACGGGACCGGTTCGAACCAGGTGAACCGGGTTCACCAGAGGTTGATGGTGACACTGTTCACGCGCGTGGGTTTCACGCGCAGAAACTTCTAGAGGCGCATGGGGGCGCGTGAGAGGTAGTTTGGGAAATCTTCCAACACGACTTTTTAATTATTCGATGTAACGAATATTTTGGCGCTGGTTTCGATTCAATCGGACATCATCTCGATAGGTTTCGGGATGTCCGAAGTTTTTAGGGCTAGGTTAAAAATAGTTAAAATACGGGAAAAATTACGGGTCTTTTGTATAAGCTTTGTGAAGTAGTTAGTAACCTTAGTATGGGATTTGGACAGGTTCGGCAAAGCCGAGGATAGCGGAATGGCCGAGAACGGCGTAAGTGCGCGCGTATTGAGGCGACGTTAGAATGGTCTGTGAGTGGACTTTGCTTTCTAACTTATGATGCATGCATATATATTTTAATATGTTTTCATACGAGATTCTATGATTTGCTTTATGATTTTGATGGTTTACGGTTTTACACGTTTTTTGAGGTATTTACGAATTTTCACGTTTTACGAGATTTCGAATTATCTTGCGACTTGATCATGGTTTTAATGGTTTGATTTCGGGATTTGAAATGTGATTTGATTTCAAAGATTTGAAATGGATTTCGAAAAAGTGATTTTGGGCTTGGTGCCCTGTTCATGAGCTTTCGGTTTTAAAACTAGATTTCGGAAATTTGGAAAGGAAGTATGGATTTGGGTTCGGGACAGTGGTTCCGGATGCCTACTTACGGAATCATTGTTGCGAATTCGACTGTGCTTTTCACTGTTGCTTTGGTTTTGGGTTTAAAGACCCGAAAAAAGAGAAAAACCCACTGGATCTGGTTTTGAGTTTAAAGACTCGGATTGATTGACGGGGGGAGGGCCCTGGATTGATATGTTTTGAGTTTAAAGACTCGGTATTGTTTTGATTTTAAAGACTAGGTTATGATACCCCCCGAGGCCTGTGATTGTGTTTTGAGTTTAAAGACTCGTTGATATCCCAGGAAGGCTTGGTTATTTGCGTATGGTTTTGAGTTTAAAGACTCGGGTGCACTTGAGATCCAGTAAACTTGTATGATTGATGTTTTTCACTGGGTTTTCAATGTTTTGGGCAGTGGACCGGATGAACTGGATTTGACGAGTTTTGGGACTGAGTCCCCGGATTTGAGATGAATTTATGGTTTTGAGGCGGAGGCCTGGATTTGAATAGCGGATTTGATTCGGGTTTTTAAATGATTTTCAAAGATTATTTTTAACATGAATGGTTTCATGACTTGGATTCGATATGCATGCATTGGTGTTTAAATGGAGGGTATAAATGTATTTATTTTATTGAACTTTTTTGAACTATACTTTATTTTTGTCCACTGACAGTCTTTTGTGTTTTCGATACCCTCCAGGTTGTTGTGGTGCGGGCTGTTGGTCGAGAGAGACGGAGACATCACACCTGCGATTCACAGTAGTCCGGTGCACTCTGGGAAGTCCTGTTACTTTTGGGATGGTTGGATCAAGAATCCCGGGTCCGACTTACGTGTCACATGGAGGTTGGACATAAGTTTAGTCTTCGTGTCATGCGTAAGTTCGACGGGGAGCAGGATTTAGCCCTTAATCCCGAAGGATTAGGGGTGGGTCCTGACATCAGGTGTCAAAGGGGCAAGCACAAAATACTGGTCTTTATATGCCTTTACCGGTTCCTAACGAAATTTTCCAAGACTTGTCTATGGACGTTGTGTTGGGACTTCCTCAAACTCAAAGAGGGGTCGATTCTGTATTTGTTGTGGTTGACAAGTTTTCTAAGATGACCCACTTTATAGCTTGTAGGAAGACTTTAGACGCTACTCACATAGCCAGACTATTTTTCAGGGAAGTTGTACGTTTGCATGGGGTACCCAAAACTATTACATATGATCGTGACACCAAATTTCTGAGTCACTTCTCGATTACCCTATGGAAGCTGTTTAGTACCACCTTGAAACGTAGATGTACAACGCATCCTCAAACTGATGGCCAGATGGAGGTAACTAATAAAATGCTTGGAAACATGGTTCGAAGTGTTCGTGCTGATAAGTCGAAGAAGTAGGATAATGGCGTGCCTCAAGTAGAGTTTGCTTACAATAATGCATTTCATAGTGCCACAGGAAAGTCTCATTTCTCTTTGGTCTATACTTCAGTTCCTAACCACGTCGTTGACTTGGTTAAACTTTCCAAAACTCATGGGATTAAGATAGGTGCTCAACATATGCCTAAAAATGTTATGGAGGTCAAAGAAGAGGTACAGAGTAAGCTATAGAAAACCAATGCTAGGTACAAAGCGGCTGCAGACAAGCATAGGCATGCCAAAGTGTTCGATGAGAGAGATTATGTTCTGGTGTATCTCAGAAAGGAACAGTTACCTGTTGAAACCTATAGCAAGTTGAAGCCACGCAAGTATGGACCATATAAGATTTTGAAGAAGATCAACGATAATGCTTATATTGTTTACATGCTTGCATCTATGGGAATTTCAAGGACTTTTAATGTTACCGATTTATATGAGTATCATGAAGATGAATCCCTCTATTTCGAAGATAACTCAAGGACAACTTCTTTTGGAGTGGAAGAGCTTGACGTAGAACGTTTAGCGACAAAATTTGATGCGCAGCTTGAAAGGCACAAGGGGAAGGCGTAAGGGCATGAGCATTACTCACCTTAATTTAAGAGCATTCAATAAGTATGATTAATCATGTAATTAACTAGTAGAATAAATAGGCAATGGAAGCATTGCCTTAGGGGAAATTTTTTGTATTCCAGATTAACCAATCAGTGAGAATTCTCTTGCTTTTCTGGTGAATTCCAGATGAAACTTAAGGGGTGAATATGTGGACCCTTATATTTATTTTCTTCCTGCGTCACCCTCACACCCTCCCTGCTCTCCCATCACTTTATTTTTTCCCTCGCTTTCTATCTCTCTGTTTCCCCTCCTCTCATGGTGTTGGTGTGTTTTATGGTCTTTAATGGCTTTCTGGCCCTAACCATCAAAATCACAACTCAGCGCGCGCACACACACACACACACGCGCACACACACACACACACACACACACACACACACACACACACACACACACACACACACACACACACACACACACACACACACACACACACACACACACACACACACACAAGTAGAGGGCTAGGTCGGTGGAGGGAAGAGTGTGACATGTGGCAGGATCCAATTGGCCTTTATTACAAATGACCAAAATGCCCTTCCAACTTAAATGGCCAAAATATCCTTCCAACTTAAATTACCAAAATACCGCTAAGGGTTATTAACCCAAAACAGCCTCATACATTCTCCAATTTTGGTGTGCCAGCTGTCTACAAACTCAAGGTCTTGAGACCTTCGTAACCATCTTTTCATATTTCCGAAAAGAGATTCCGATAAAAAAGTTAACACTTGATATTTTAACATTCCAAGGGCAAAATCGTAATTTTTAACCAATATTTCTAATTTTGCTTTACTCAAAGGTCCGGGTCGTCAAAACCTACCCCCTTAAAGAAATTTCATCCTCTAAATTTCAGACCACGAGTTATGGTAGAATCAAGAAGTATCGTATACGCTAACTAAATCACATAAGAAACCTTTAACTTATCATGATAACACTCATTTAACTCTCAAGCCAAAATAAAAGACCATAGAATCAAATTAAAGATCACACTACTACAACTTTATATCCGAGTCACACTATGTCCTCATTGAACTTACTTTCCATCGCCAAGTATCACAAATTTACATAAAGACTGCCCAAAAATTAAACTTACCATTACTCAGCTACGTTGAATTGCATTTTCAATACCTTGGATATGTCTAAAAGCTTATTACGTCCTTTAAATTTGGCCCCTCGCCAGAAAACATTGATTCATTAACTCGAATCTGAACTACCATAAACAACAATACATGACATAAACTTGCTTCTGAATCCTATTCGTCATGATCTTCATAATTGGATCATCTCTTAGGTATTTCATTTCAGATCACCTAACCATGACAGGGTCCAACTTCTCAAAATCTATACGAAGTAAATGAAAATAAACTACGTAGACGTAGATGCCGGATATGCCAAAACCAAACCATCAATACAATTAGCCATTGCTTATTCACACATTCATGGCTATGGAATCAATCCATTAAAAAACTTCCTCAACCAACTGGCTTCATATGCCATAAATACCATGTAAATGATTCTTAATCAAATCTGAATACTCGGGTCTCCCTCTAACTACTAAACTGCATAAAAACCTTCTAAATCAAGAAATTACCAAAATTAGATTTAAATATCATATCCCTGACACCAGTGAACTTTCAGACATAAAGCTTCTACTCAACTTTTATTCCTTGGTTAAACTCAATGATTTACCATTCAATCCGAAATACTTATATACTGATCTTAATACCTGAATAACTTCAAATGCTTCTAAATCATCTGCGTCACAATCAAGCACAGACACAATAATAATAATAATATAACCCACATGCTTAATCACTCGATGGAATAAAATAATACTACGTATACTCATCCATCACAAAATTCATACCAAAAACACAGTAATCACAAACAATTCAACATAATATGTGTGAAGGTCTTGATACTTATATATAAACATACACTTCCTATCTTATCTCTGCATTCTAAATCGACAACCCAATCACAATACTTAAAAGTAGATACTTACAACTTTTAATTCTTTTTTTACTATTTATCCTTCCTTTATATATATATATAGTCAACCACATAATACTTCTCTTACTTCTTTATTTTCTTGGATCTTCTTCTTCTCCGACATGTTGAGGACATCATTGAAGTGTTCATGGGCCACTTCTCGATATGTGGGCACTCATTTGACTAATGCTTAGGAAATCTGACCAGTGTACTAGAGAGGTGTCAAGAGTGCAACTTAGTTTTTAACTGAGTGAAGGGTCACTTCATGGTACAGTAGGAAAAATACACACGTGATCTCAAGTCTAGGCATAGAGGTGGATAAGGCAAAGCTCGACATTGTGGAAAGGTTCCCCAATCTGACAATCGTGAGGGAGGTATGATCCTTCCTTGCTGTGATATTTTATTTGGAGAAGATGGATGCCAAGTCTAGGCATAGGTATGTACACGAATCGTGGTGCTCTTAAATTCCTTCTTAACAAGATGGATGCCAAGCCTAGGCTATCGAGGTGGATTATGCTCCTCCAAGAGTTTTACTTGGAGATTCGTGACTAGAAGGGTAGTGAAAATATTGTGGTAGACCATCTGAGCTAGTTGATTCATGAATCCAATGAGGAAGCTTACCATCTACCATTATTTGAGACCTTCCCGAATGAGCAGCTCTTTACTATCACGACTATGGAACCATGGTAAAGTTGACATAGTCAAATATCTAAACAAAACATGCTAGATGGTTTGAACATGTACCAAAGAGTCATGCTTCAGAGACAAGCTAGGTACTACATTTGGGACAACCCCTATCTCTAGAAACATTGTCCCCACCAAGTGATCCGACTATGTGTCCTGGATGAGGGGCACGGGTTCATCCTCACCTTCTGCCATATCTTGTCATGTGGAGGAAATTTTGGAACCAAAAAGACCACACTCAAGGTGCTCCAAAGTGGATTCTATTGGCCGAGCCTTTTCAAGGATGCATATGACTTTGCGCTTACATGTGATTGATATCAAAGGCAAGGTAGCCTTGGTCCATGAAATCAGTTGCCACTCCATCCCATACTTGTTGTGGAAATCTTTGATGTTTGGGGCATTGATTTCATGGGCCCGTTCCCTAACTCTTATGGTTTCTTGTATATCTTACTTGTGGTTGATTATGTGTCGAAGTGGGTGGAAGCAATCCCCACTAGGACCAATGATGCAAAAAGTGGTTGTAAATTTCTTATAGGTCAATATCTTAGAGTAGTTTGGTGCTCCTTGAGCTATTATTAGTGATGGCGGTGCCAAATTTTCTAACCGGCCATTTGCAGCCTTGATGCGGAGGTATGGTGTCACCGATTGGGTTGGCACCCCTTACCACACAGAAACAAGTGGCCAATCGGAGGTGTCCAATTGGAAGATAAAAGCTATCTTGGAAAATAAACTAAATCCAAATAAGAAGAAATGGTCTACACAACTTAATGATGCTCTTTGGGCCTATCAGACTGCTTATAAGACTCCAATCGGCATGTACCCATTTCGACTCGTTTGTGGCAAAGGATGTCACTTATCGGTTGAGCTCAAGTACAAGGCCTATTGGGCTATGAAGTAGGTCAACATGGATATGGATGAAGTTGGTCTTCATAGAAAACTCCAACTTAGTGAGTTAGACGAACTCAGAACACTACTTTTGAAAATTTTCGCATCTATAAAGAGAAGACCAAAGGTTTCCATGACAAATAGATCCGAGGCAAGCAATTCGAGGTGGGCAGTAAGTTCTCCATTTCAACTTTTGGCTCTGTTTATATCCAAGTACGCTTCGTTTCCGATGATCTAGTCCTTATGTCATACCCCATGTCTTTCCCCACGGTGTAGTGGAAATTCTACATCCGATTAAGCAGGAACCGTTCAATGTGAATGGCCATCGACTAAAGCACTACTTTGCAACTCATCCCAGCCCCATCACGAGTCATATTGACCTCTCTTTGCTCTGCCCAACATAGCGGGCTAAGCTTCATCTTTTCCAGACGTTAAATAAAGCACCCCTAGGAGATAACTAGCTTCGTTTTGTATCTCTTACCCCTTCATTTTTCTAATCTTCCCCTTGAACCTTGCTAATTTTTGTCCATGTTGCATAGTTATTACATTAAGGATAAAGTAAGATTTAGGTTTGGGGGTGAGGATTACGTTGGCATATAGAAACCAATAGGTTTCGAGGTTGACAGTTGAGAGTGTACACCCTACCTCAAGAATAAAAAGTAAGAAAGGATAAAATGTGTCTAATAAGCATACTGCGCCTTAGGAATGGGCATCTAATTTAATCACTAAACGAAGATGACTAATAAAGGCTAAGGAAGATAACAAGTGGTAGGGTGGATAGTTAACCCTAATTCTACCTTTAAAAGCAATTTAGAAACCTACTCATCACTTTACTTGCAATCCAAGCAATCAAATACAAACCCTTCTTTCACTTTTCATATCTAACCTAATTGGACTTAAGCAAATTGGATACCTTGAACAAGTCCCTGAGGAATTCAACCTTTGTTGTGCCATTATACTATATACACGTCTTGTTCACTTGCAAAGTTATTACACGTAGATCACTTGTCTTGCGTAATCATTGTTGGACTTGCTATCTATCACGTTTTGTCGCCGTTGTTGGGGACTTGTTCCTCAACAATGTCCATTTTGTTTAATCTATTGACTTAGCATTTTATTTGGCTTTTTCAAGTGTCTTTCATGAGCTCAAATCTAGGAGTTCACCTAGAGTCAAGTTCAGGCTCCACCTCACCATCAAGGATCACATCCACACCGTCTTCACAAAATTCATCAGACCACGAGAGTCCTCCACGTGATCCAAACCTAATTGAGGAACCACCACCTGAGAGACCTCTTGCACTGTCGCCAGCCCCAAGCCTCTTAAGGGACTATGCTGCACCACATGTATCTGAGGATCAGTTCCCAATCGTGTTCCCCGAGAGCACTGTAGCTAACTTTGAGCTAAATTCAGGTACAATTCACATGCACCCTATCTTTAAAGGTTTAGAAGGTGAGGACCCTCACCTACATATTAAGGAGTTCCTTCAAGTGTGTTCCACACTTAGGATCAATGGAATGGCTGAGGTTGAGATCAAGCTCAGATTGTTCCACTTTTCTCTCAATGATAGAGCAAAGGCTTGGTTTCATTCCCTAGCCCCAACTTCTACTCACACTTGGAGAGACTTGACCTCCAAGTTTCTAACTTATTACTATCCCATTGAGAAAATTAATGAGTGGAAAGGTACGATAATGAACCCTAGACAGTTCTTTGATGAAGCTTTCTATGAGTATTGAGAGAGGTTTAATGAGATGTTGAGAGCCTGCCCTCACCACAACATTGCTGATGAGCACCTCATAATGTATTTCTATGGAGGACTCAATACAGGGGATAAACTTAGTGGACTCTCAAACTCAGGGTATCATGGAGGGTATAGCTGAGCAAGCCAAGATGGCCTTTGTGAACATTTCTCAAAGGGAGAAGAGGTTTAGCTATAGGGGACACTTTTCTAACCCAATTTTGGAGGGTAAAAACGACGATAAAGATAACACTATAGCCTAATTGACTGCCATGGTTAAGCAGTTGTGTAGTGAGAAGAGCAAGGGGATGAGTATGTGTGATGTCAGGACCCACCCCGGTTCCACCCCGAAACCCGAGGTAAATCCCGCTCCCGTCTGACTTCTCGACACAAAACTCAAGTAAAACTCACTCAAATCCAGTCAAACGCAGGAGTAATTAGACACAATGTCCCGAAGGTAGCATTTACAGAACATAGTACGAACATACAAAGAAAATAAAACCGATAACTACACGCACACGGAAGCCTTTAATCTATTCTGGGAACTCTCACGTCACTTCTATGCCTCAGACTCTGCCTCGACGTCAAGACCCCGCGCTAGCTCCACAACCTGGAGGGCAATTTAAAACAGAAAATGTGAGTGGACCAGAAAGTACAAAAGTTCAAAAACCATTTTATAAGAAAACCGAGTTAAACCCTCCGTTTTGAAACCACATGCATAACCACCAGTTACGAACACAGTTATAAACAAATCATTATAAAGCATCATAAGAAACAGAAACATTATAAAACATTGAGAAAAACCACGGTAGATGAAACATAAAACCATAGCAGAATCATAACATCACATCATCATTTTCCCGATCAAACCTGCTGGACCTATCCGAGTCTTTAAACTCCCGAGTCTTTAAACTCAATCCAGGCCTTAATCATATCCGAGTCTTTAAACCCAATATCCAGATCCAGCAAATCCAATCCCAAAACCATTTGAAAACCATTTACCAATCCACATCCAAACCCGAATCCGAAATCACTGGTCCGATGCCCTTCCCGGCATCCAGAACCGTCATTCCGAACCCAAATCCGGAAATTCACTTTCCAACTTTAAAACCAAATCTCGTTTTCTGAAATCCGTTTCTAAAATCGAAAACCTTGATTATCAAAATCATGTCCCAAAAAAAAACCCTTTAAAATCATGGAAATCATTTATCTTTCCAAAATCACCCTTTCCTCGTAAAACATGCTAAACCGTCTTTTTCTCGGAAAACGTGCAAACACATAAAATCATCAATTCATATTCAATCAACATAGATTCATAAGTAAAACCAATTATAGAAAACAGTTATGCATGTTCGAGTTTAGAGAAAGGGTCCACTCACAGTACTGAGCCCTACTCGCGTCCCGAACGTCCAGCCCGTTCCTCGGCTTCCTCGGGAAATCCCGATCCTGTCAAACACCGTCAAATTACATTACTAATACGTCTACAAACACTCACCTAAATTCCCTAAACAAAATCCCCGAATCGAAAACCGAAAACCCGGGACCCTAAACATTCTCCCTCGCGGACCTAAACTCAAACGACTCCCGATTGACCCGAAACCAACTCCATTGAACTCAACACAACTCCTAGACCAAAAGTCAAGTTGACCGTTCTCCCATCCGCCGCCGGACGCGCCCCCACGCGCCGCCCAAAGTGGCTGCGCGTGGCCCTCACGCGCCTGCTACAGTGCACCGTCTTCCTCAGACAAACCCGGTTCGCCACAGTGGTCTACAACTCCGACCGGCGTCAGCGGTTCACTGTCGTGCCTGCACGATTTCCTTCCCTTTCTTCACCTAAAGCTTCGTCCAACCTTACTCTAAGCATCCCCATCCTCCAATCACCTCGACACAGCCTCCTACCCGTCGTCTCAAGCTCGAAATCAAACCTCCCCAAAACTCTGTTTCACGATCCGACCACTCAGCTCACCACCCTTCACGGTGGCTTCGCCAAACTCTTCCCTGAACCTCACTGAACCTAAACCAACTCTCCTAGACCTTCGACTCAACCCCAATCGTCACGACTTTGGGTTCAAACATCACAGCAAAACAGAACACCAGAGTGTCTGCCGTCGTCTGAGCTCCGCCGTGTACCTCCCCGTCACGGCGACCATCCTAGTCGACGCCTAGGACTCTCCTGAACCTCGCCCTGGCCTCCAATTCCCTCGACTCTCACCCTAGACCCACAACTTCCACGTTGAACCTCAACGGAAAACAGAGTACCGAAACGGGGATGAGGAAATTACCTGCCTCCTGCTGCCGTCGTGAGCTCCTCCGGGGCTGGTCGACTCCCCACAGCCCTCACGACACCACCGCTATCTTCGTTGCACCGTGCACGGCCACCGCACCACCACAAGCCCTCAATCTTCTCCGTTTTCCCCCCTGAGTTCCTTCCTGGTTCCCGTGGCTCCCCACTCGCACACACCACGATTTCTCACCTCCTAACCGTCTCAACTGCTCTCTCCCACTCTCTAATCTCCCTCACACACTCACAAACTCACCAGCCACCACAATCAGCCTTCCAATTCTCTCAATTTCCTCCCTCTGTTTCTCTCTGTGTGTCGAAGCACCAGAATGCATAGCACGGGTGCACCCCAATTAAGTGGGCCGTGAATGCACAGGATTCCACCAGAATCCTCTACACACATGCCATGTGTCACCATCCACTCCACACACTCCTACATGGCCTAATCCCAGCCGTCCATTCCTTTCCTCTGTGCACAAATCCCAATGTGCCACAATGACCAAAATACCCTCCTGTTTTACTCATTTTACGGTTTTATCGAAACTTCCTAGACCCGTAACTCTCGTCTCGTAAATCCGATGAACACGTGCCGCCTGTCATCGAACTCAGGACGACAAAAACTATCTAACCATCCTAGGTCAACCTACCAAAACTCGATTATTCAAAAAGTCAACTATTCCCCCTACTTTACCCAAATTACGGTAATACCCTCGACCTTCCGAACATCACAACTTCCTCCACGGATGTCGGAATCAGGCGTGCCACCTGCCTATGGCTTCGTGACGTCCTAAACTACGTCCTGGTCATTGGTCAAAGTCCATCGGACCTCCCAAAATAAAAGTCAACATTTTTGCCCAAAGCAGGGGGCAAAATCGTCATTCTAGGTTCCCGGACCCCTCGGGACCACCTAACCCCTGATTAACCTTACTAATCACACCTTAATCACTCTACTCATCCAAATTCTCGGGACGGGTTGTTACATGTGATGTGTATTCCATGCAGAGGCACACTTATCAAGAGTGTGTCATGGCTGAAGATCTCAATTACGTAGGTGGGTACAACAATGCTCCAAGACCTAGAATGGCCCTTACTCTAACACCTATAACCCGGGTGAGAGAATCATCCTAAATTTAGGTGGAGTAATCAGAATACTGCCAATCCTTAGCCTAATAAAGTTCCTAACTGACCCAAAATGTGGGCACCTTAGCCCAAAAGCTAAGAGAAAGCTAGGCTAAGACTGATAATGATATAGCTAACTTGGAGAGGCAAGTAGGACAAATGGCCATTCATCTCAACCACTAGGAACAAGGGAAGTTCCCTAGCCAACCCTTAGTCAATCCCAAAGGACCTCATGGACCTCATGGACCACAAAGTCCCACGACCAATGCCATTACTATAAGGAGTGGGACAAAACCTCCAGGACCTACTTATGTCCCCCATGAGGAAGTGATAGCCCAAGGACATGCTGATCACTTAGAGCCTCCATCAGTACGAAATTCCATGAAGTTGCCCTCTGAACAAGGGCCAAGCACTCAGAACCCTCCAGGACCTTCAATGCCCCTATTTAACTGCCAAACGGTCCCAAATCCTCCACTAGTGCCAAGCCATATGTTCCCCCAAATCCCTAGCCATGCAGCTCCCAAGTCTACTCCTATTCACAATAAGCAGCCCAAAGAAGTGACTTCTGGCGTGCCCCCCAAGGTATCCATTCCTTTTCCTCGTAGGTTCCAACCAAAGGACAAGTAGAAGGAAGAGTTTGAAGAAGAGATCATCACGATGCTAAAGAAGTTACATATCACTCTTCCCTTCTCTCAAATTCTCCAACACAAACCTATATTTGCCAAGCTCATTAAGGACCTTGTGGAAGGTAGGTGTGGCCTCGGTTCTACTCATGTAGTGGACCTTCACAAGGCATGTGCTGCCACTCACTTTAAGATGCCTACCAAGTTCAAGGACCCTGGACCTCCAACCTTATCGTGTGTCATTCAAACCAAGAGGTTTGAGCATTGTTCGTGTGACACGGGGGCCTCAATCAATATCATCCCCTCCACATCTACAAGTCCTTGGACTTGGGAGAGTTGAAGCCCACACACTTGGGTGTCAGATTGGCCAATTCTTTGGTCACAAACCTTGTTGGGGGTACTAGAGGAAGTCCTAGTGAAGATTAGGGACACATGTATCTCCACTGACTTCTACATTCTGAGGATGGACCACAGAGAAAAAAATGGAGAGCCTCCTCTCATACCTAGCAGGCCTTTGCTTGCCACTGCTGAATGTGTGATTGATGTCAGGCATGAGAAAGTTTCAATAGGGTAATGGACCAAGTATGCACCTATTCCATGCATGATTTTGTCCAATACCCTTTTGAGCCCATTGTCGATTTCCCTCTCAACACATTGGAGATGGTGTTGCAGCAACCTTGGATGAGACATGCACCATAGATGAAATGGAGAGTTCTTTGACCACAACAGACAGGACCCGTCCCGAATCCCTTGGATTATTGTGGGACGTGCGCTCCCATCTGACACCGCATTCCAGATCAGGGATAAACTCGTCACCCGCTCGGGGTCCATCAGAGTACATCAAGATCGTTGGTGGTATGTGATGTCTCGATCTCTGCTACAACTCGCATCCACTATCAACTGAAGGGTATTAAAATCATAAAAACTGTGAGTGGACAGAATAATTAACTTTATTAAAAAACACGTTTATACAGAGATTATTTATACCCTTCACGTAAAAGCATGCATGCATTCAAAAACCATTTCTTATTAATTTAAATCATTAGGGCCTTAGCCAAAACCGTCAACCAAAGTAAATGGGAACTCAGCCCAAACCAATTAGGTGGGACTCAGCCCAAAACCAAATCCGTAGGGACTCCACCCAAATCAAGTCACGTGGGTCTCAGCCCAAATCCAGTACACGTGGGTCTCAGTCCAAAACCAATTATAGAATACGAGGTCTCAGCCCCAAGATGATCTCTGTAAAACCTCATACATACATACATATATATAACCCATCCTAGGAATCTCATATGCCCAATCAAGAACCCGTCACGATAAATCTAAAGTTTGCATACTACTCGGGTCTCATCTCCAAGTCTACTCCCAGGATATTCGACGTCTGGGAGGGCTTGTCACTGGACTCTATCTGAGACTATCTCATATCTCTCACTCCTGGGAAGTGCTCCCTCTTGGAGTCACTCATCCCAGGCAGTGGATTGTGACACTCCAGGATCATCGACGTCTGGAGGAGACTACTCATACGGGAGGGTATATACATATTCATGTACTTTCTTTCAATTCATTATTCAATTGGGTTTCATACCCAAACATCTCAATAGGATTCATCGAATCCGATTTAAATCCAAATATCACAGGCCTCATCCTAAATCCACATTTCAATAGGGTCTTAAACCCGAATTCTCATTTCATAAACCATAACAGGGACTCAAGGCCGATATCATAAATCAACTGGGCCTCAAGCCCGATACCATCAATCAGTTGGGGCTCAAGCCCGATCTCACATGAAATCAAATGGACTCCAAGTCCGATAGTTTGCAACTCAAATGGGTCTCATGCCCCGTTCCTCATTTTCAAATCCAAACCATTCCATCAAACCATAATTGAAAACACAGCAAGTATAGGCACGACATAAAACCAGAAATCTCGAAATCTGTGCAAATACGTAAATACTAATTACCACAATCATATGGACTCAAGGCATCTCAAATTATTGATATAATACACATGTAAAACATTTATTCATGCATCAATTAATAAAATAAGGTCCACTCTTAGATTGTCCAAGCTATGCCTCGATACGCACGCCATAAGTCCTTCCTAGGCCAATCATCGTCACTGGGACTCTTGGACCTGTCCAAATCACAGTATAGGGTTACTAACTACTTGAATAACCTCTCATAAAAGCCCCCTAATTTTTTGGGATTTTTAACATATTTTAAACTTGATCCTAAACCTTCGGACATCCCGAACTATATCGAAACGATGTCCGATCGACTCGAAACTAGTCCCAAAATGTTTGTTACATCGAAAAGATGATTTCATATGCTGAACACTTCCCCAAACAGTACCCCATGCGCCCCAACGTGCCGTCCAAAGGCGTTGCGTGTGTGGCCCACGCCTCCTGCACAGTGCATCTTCAACCTTCGGCAGACCCAGTCCGAACTGGGTCTCTGGTTTTCGGACCAACCGGACCGGCAAGACCAATCCAGTGCTCTATCGCCCTCATTTTCAATTCGTTTTCATCCATTCCAATTTCTACTTATTCATCTCAATATTCCCGATCGATCTATGTCTTCAAAACATACAAAAAGGACGAGAAATTACCTTTTTGATCGAAGAACACACGGCCAGTTTTCCGGCCGTCGGTCCAGGCCGCACAGCCGTCCTCCTCCGTCCAAAATATTCCTTACATGGTCGTACACACTTCCGAAGCATTATCAGATCGTCAAAAGCATTCCCCAAACGTTTAAAACTAAAACTCCAAAAACTAGAACGTAAAACTCACCTCGTGTTGTCCCTGGCCACCGTGCACGACGGCCCCCGATCCTGCCAATGTCCAGCTCGTCTCGGCCTGTTCTCTCACTTCCCCCTTCATGGTAACCATATAAGATGAAGGTTTGAGGAGACTGGGGTGGGTTGTGGTGAGTGGCTTCGAATGAGATTGGGTGAAAACCCGTTGAAAATGAAACGGGGATATGCATGTATCTGTTTAAGGGAAGCAATGGATGGGTGACCCTTGTCACTCATCCATTGGGCCTGTTTCAAAATATCTGGGCCCCACACTAAAAGACAAAAGTCCACTTTTCTCGTAAAATGTGTAATAGTACTCGGACCTTTCGTGACCCGTAACTTTATCGTCGAACGTCCAATTTCGTCGTGTTGCTTGTCTATGGACTTGTATCGACCTGATCTATGTGATGATCCTTTGCCCTCGGGCGTCGGACGTCTCAAGACAAAAGTTAACTTTTTGCCCTCGTTTAGGAGTAAAAATCGTAATTTCACCCAGAACGTATCATAATCCTCGGCTAATCTCCGATCATCCTCACTAATCCATAATTAGTCTTAGTTAATCCTTAAAATCAGGGATGGGTCGTTACAAACTCTCATCCTTAAAGAATTTCATCCTCAAAATTTAAAAAGACCTAATTCCACAACTAAACCGTGGAAATCCAATCATGTCCCCCCTACTCGGACACTCTCGTGTAACCACACATCGGCTCGTAAGTCTCACTCGAGACACTAATATTCATCGATCTCTCCTGTCACTCACTATGATAGGTCAGTTATACTAAGTTAACGTCAGATCCTTTTCAGTTAGACCACATCCTATAGATCCTGCCATCACACTGGCACGGATCCCATCTCGCAGGACATACTCCAATCTACGGGATTTGTCGGCCTCAATACTCATATCAGTCAACTCTCATTTTCCAATACTTACACTAACTCCCACTAGAGTCTCATCATTGCATACCAAATCTGAATCTGTCGGATACCAATTCCCCTAATTACCACAACATGCCAGATTGACTTTTTAGTAAGCCAATCCCATCTACAACTATCGTGACCAGCCAGTAACTCCCGGCTCCACTGTGCCTTCGCTACACCACTCTGATCTCGACTCACACTCGAGTCCCCACATCATAACTCATGTCACTTAGTGACTTCTACCGAAATCCCGACTCGTCCTGAGTCTGAAACCATCACATCACGTATCCTGTCGAAACACATTCGACATCGTACCCATCCTGGGTGTATCTGGACCCCACCGAATACTTTCTAGCAGAGGTAATCACATATATAATATCTAGGGTTCCTCTGGCCCACATAGCCCTGAGCTCTCAGCTCACATAATCACTGAACCCTCTCAATCGTCTCTGTACTAGCACAGTATTCGACGTCCAGTCATCATCTCATCATGTAGGAACACATCCGATCAAAAACCTCATCAAATGTCACAATCAGATCAAATCCGATCACCCTCTCATGTCCATCTAGGACTTCATCCAATCAACACACCTTCATCCTCTTGGATAACTCTCCACCCCAACCATATCGATCATCAAGGCACCGCACGGCCTGCTCAGGGACTACCCTCTGGCATGTCCAACACAAACAAATCCTCCTCTGCTCCTAGCTTAGCATAGTCAGCAAGGCAATTCATCTAGATGACGATCGACTTCAGTTTACACGACCCACGGTCACCACTATCATCTCAATCACCTCGATCCTGTTGACCGTCACCACATGGTTCGATCCGATCATGCCTCGATCCTCTTGATTCTAGGAGGATCCATACTAACTCTCGCATCCAATGTAACATGACCCGTAACACTAACATGGGTCCACTACCTCGGACACTCATTCGTCACACTCGGTGACATAAGATACCATCGGCTCATCCAGTTAATCAATTTTTGATTCACAGCCTAGCTGTTCAGTTCTTACGCCCTCTTTGTATCCTCTAACTTCCATATCACTCCTCGTCATCCCACTTAGGGAAGAATCAAAGATGATCCAAGACGATGACATCAAAATTCATCCTATGTCATCCTGCGGCACCAAGCACCATCTGCTAAAGAGCAGAAAATGAGAAGCCTCCTTCTCCGACTAAGAGTATTCTCTGAAAATTACTGTAATGCTTAATCCTTTTCTTCCAAACTAAACACTTCCATTGATTATCTTTGGCTTCTCCCATCACTATTCACGTCGGCATACTGGTTCACACGTCTCAACCCTTATGGGATCAATTTCCAACATCGAACACTCATGTCGTCCGTTCATAATGAACTAGGGTACCTATCGCCAATCCAGGTATACCCCATACCTCGTACCGAGCTACTCGGGATCCTCTCTGTCCAACTTAGTGCCCATTGAACTCACATGTTTACCACTCTAGGGCGCGTCTACCATCTCGGTCAAAATCCAAGCCCTCATTGGCATTTCTAAACTTAGACACACACCACGTCATTCGGAATCATCCAATCACTATTGGATTTCATTCAACTCATCTCAGTCACTTCCACAGGGGTAGTGCGACATACTCGCCAACATCCAAGACTCATCTCCTTTTGTGATCGCACTCAGTCGTAACTGAGTCGAATCCAGAAATCACTGCTCGTACTATGTTTCACTCATGCACCCTCGTATCCTTGTCACGACTGATGAATCTCCATCGTCTTAGTAGTCACGGTAACATAAGCCTGTCTAGTCGATAAAACACGACAACGTCCATCGATAGCGGAGTCTGCCACAACCGCGTACAGACCAACCCCAAAAACATTCCATTATCGAGACTCCATACCTATGTGGTCGACTCACCGCCGACACCAACCGCTCAACACGTAATATCCTCGATCTTCCAACTTAGGATCCAGTCACAAATACCACACTTCTGGTAACTTGTCCAATCAATCACCCACTGAAGTTATCACAAACTCAGCTGCTCACTACAGCATGTCCATCCTGACTGATCCATCGCTCGACTTCGAAAAGTCGTCATACTCTGATACTGGTATCCAACCCACCAGTATTCGCAATCTAAGGGCCTTGTCCTTTCGTAACTATACAGCCTCTAGTCGTTGGGCCCACAAGAACTTGGCCATATCTAGTGCCTAACTCTGCACAACAACTATATCGTGGCATCCCCTGCGAGTTGACATCCCTCCAAGATTCGACACACAACAAATGGCCTCTCACACCAAATATGATCAAATATTCCTATTCCAACCAGTCTCAACTAGGGTCATCATGCGCTTGATTGCTCCTCGCAGCATCATCTCCGATCCTCACACTTTTTTTACATGGACGACCCTAACATCCGACCTCCACTGATTTCACTTTGCCCCAATCCATATCCGCTATGACTTTACCGTTGAATGGTCATAATTCCGTAACATCATCATACTGGGACAACTGGCTCAATAAGTCCCATCCATTATTAACACTACGGCTCTAAGTCGTTGGATTCCCATGCACATCGATCCAACTTGGGATCAAATCTCACTACCACGCGACAACCCATGCAAATCGAAACCCAAACCATTGCACCACGTGTAACGACCTGTCCCGGAAATCGGGATTAGATTAGTGGTTAATGACGGATTACTGAAGTTAATCGTTGATTAGTAGGACGATTTCGGAAGGACGGTGCAAAATGACAATTTTACCCCTAGAATGGGGAAAAATGTTGACTTTTTGTTAGGATGGTCAAATGGACTTTGACCAGTGACCATGACATAGTTCGGGACGTCACGAGTTCATAGACAGGTGGAACGTCCGATTTCGACATCCAAGGAGAAAGTTATGGCATTGGGAAGTTTGAGGGTACCTTGGTAATTTTGTTGAATATGGGCAGTGTGTTGACTTTTCAAATGACATGGACTTTTCACATGTTTCAAGGACCGTTATATAGATTTCGATGCCTTGAATACAACGACAGTCGGCAGGTGTCACTTGGAGTTCGGGAGATAGAGTTACAGGTCTAGAACTCCGAGGGGTAAAATGGTAATTTGTGCAATGAAGGGTATTTTGGTCATTATGGTGGCCTAGGGATCTGTGCCCAGTTAATGTTGGACACTTGGCTGCTTGGCGAGTATGTCCACTAGATTGGGGACGAGTGACCCATACTAGATGGTTGTGGAACCTTGGTAGCCGCCTCAGATATTTTAAAATTGGTTAACGGTGAGTGAACCTAGCCGGAAGCAGAACAGGGACTGAACTCCAGCCCTTTCATGTCTGATCAATCATTGCTAAGGTGTGAATGGAAGATGAACGGGACGTTGAGACAAGTAGAGTAGGGCTAGTGGCATGCACCGTAGTGCACGGTGGTGGCCGAATAGAAGCAAGAACCACGAGTTCCCTGTTTAAATTAGAAATAATGAAATTGACCTGAAGGAGGATTGAGCCTAATTGAGTAATTTCGGAGTGATTCTAAGGTGGCTAAGAAGCTAAGAAGCATGGAACTGAGCCCTGCCATGGACGGTGGTTGTGCAATTCGTGGACGGTAAGTTTTCGGGTTAAAATGGCAATTCGCGTTTGGCTGATTTTCTTTGAAATTGGTTAATTAGAAAAGGTTTTGGATGTTTTTAGGAGTCTGATGGACTTGGAACCACGACAGAAGATGGCCGGAATCATAGAGAATGAACATTGGAAAAGTTGGGATTGATCGAGTCCTTTAGGAGGTATGTTACGGACTTCAATTTCGTATTTTGTAAATGGGAATCAATTAGAAAGAGTAGGACGATGCTAAAGGACTTAAAAGGTGGAAAATGGATGAAAATTGGACAAAAACCGGCCACTCCGGTTTGAGTTACAGAGACCGGTCTGACCTGGTCTGAACCGGGTCGACTAGAGGTTGACGACGACACTGTTCATGCGTGTGGGTTTCACTCACAGGAAGTTTCAGGCTCGCGTGGGGCCGCATGAGGGGTAGTTTGGGGAATCTTCCAACATGACTTTTAAAGTATTTGATGTAACGAACATTTTGGCACTGGTTTCGAGTCGATCGGACATCGTCTGAATACATTTCGGGACGTCTGAAGGTTTTAGGTCTCGGTTAAAAATAGTTAAAAATTTGGGAAAACTATGGGGCTTTAGTATGATCATTGTGAAGTAGTTAGTGACCTCGTTATGGGATTTGGACAGGTTCGTGAAAGTCGAGGATAGCGGGTTGGCCGGAAACGACTTAAGTGCGCGCGTATCAAGGCGACGTCAGAATGGTCTGTGAGTGGACTTTTATTTGTAACCGAGCATGCATAACTATTTTTATATACTTGTTCTATGGTTTTAAATATGATTTTATGTTATTGATTATTCTATATCTGTTTTACATAATTGCACATTTTTCGAGGCGTTTCTTAGATTTATACGTATTTCGGCACGTCGGCACGTTTTACCAGATATGATTTGATTATGATTCTGATGCTATGATTTTGGGATTTAAATATATAACTGATTTTCAATGACTATAAATGGGTTTTGAAACATGATTCGATAATCAAGGTTTTCGTTTTTAGGATCGGATTTCGAAGATCGAGATTTGGTTTTAAAGCCTGGAAAAAAGGATTTCCGGATTTGGATTCGGAATGACGGTTCTGAACGCCAGCATGGCTTCAGAATAGTGATTTCGAATTCGGGTTTGGACATGGATTTAGAAATGATTTAAAAACAGTTTGGATTGGATTTGCTGGATCTGGTTATTGGGTTTAAAGACCCGGATATGATATGACGGTGGCGGGTCCAGATTGGGTTTAAAGACCCCGGATTGAGTTTAAAGATTCGGGAGTTTAAAGACTCGAATATTGATATTTCCCCCGTAGGCCTATGGAGTTTAAAGACTCGGGAGTTTAAAGACTCGGATTATATTGAGGCCTGGATTGAGTTTAAAGACTCGGGAGTTTAAAGACTCGGATAGATCCAGCAGGTTCGATGGATGGATATGTAGTTTCAAACGTGTTTGGATTTCACTGAGTTTTGATGTTGATTGGTTTTCAATAAAGGTTTTTCGATGTTTTGGGCTATGCCAGGATGAAATGGTTTTCGCTGGTTTTGGGCTGAGGCCCAGGGTTTGAGAAAAGGAAACTGTGTTTGGTTTTTCTTACATGGTTGCTTATCCCGAATATTGAATGGTTTTATGACATGAATTTGATATGCATGCATTGGTTTTTAATTGGAGGGTATGAATATACTGGTTTTATAAACTGTTTTAAACTTAAAATTTTTTTTTTTTGTCCACTCACAGTCTTTTTGTGTTTTCGATACCCTCCAGGTTGTTGCGGTGCGGGCTGTTGGTCGAGAGAGATGGAGACATCACATGTACTATCCACAGTAGATTCGGTGCACTCTGGGAAGTTTCGGGTGCTATTGGATGGTCGAATCGGGAATCCCTTGTCCAACTTACGTGTCCCATGGAGGTTGGACGTCGGTTTAGCCTTCATGTCATGCGTAAGTTAGACGGGAGCAGGATTTAGCCCTTAATCTCGGGGGATTAGGGGTGGGTCCTGTCACCACCTGCCAACATAACCTACCGAGGGTTTGATTCCACTGAATCCTCATACTCTTACCCTAACTATCAGGTTGGTGACGGGGTGTTATCACTGAGACATCACATCCAGCACCTAAGCGTCATTCTGAGAGCCGAACATGCTCTTATACCAAACTGACATCAGGGTACCCCACGGTAACCCTGCTCTGATACCAAACTGACAGGACCCGTCCCGAATCCCCTAGATTATCATAGGAAGTGCTTGCTCTCGTCTGACACCGCGTGCCAGACCAGGGCTAAACTCGTCACCTACTCGGGGTCTATCAGAGTACACCAAGATCGGTGGTGGCATGTGATGTCTCGATCTCTGCTACAGCCCGCTTCCGCTATCAACTTGATGGGTATTGAAATCATAAAAACTGTGAGTGGACAAAATAATTAACTTTATTAAAAAATACATTTATACAGAAATTATTTATACCCTTCACGTAAAAGCATGCATGCATTCGAAAACCATTTCTCATTAATTGAAGCCGAAAACCGTCAACCAAGGTATATGGGAACTCCACCCAAAACCAATCATATGGGACTCAGCCCAAAACCAAATCTGTAGGGAATCCGCCCAAATAAAGTCACTTGGTTCTCAGCCCAAATCCAATACACGTGGGTCTCAGCCCGAAACCAATTATAGAATCGGGGTCTCAGCCCCAAGCCGATCTTCGAAAAACCTCATACGTATATATATATATATAACCTATCCTCGGCATCTCATATGCCCAATCAAGAACCCGTCACAATATATCTAAAGTATGCATACTACTCGGGTCTCATCTCCAAGTCTACTCCCAGGATCTACGATGTCTGGGAGGGCCTGTCACCGGACCATGTCCGAGACTATCTCATATCTCTCACTCCTGGGATGTGCTCCATCTTGGAGTCACTCATCCCAAGCAATGGATCGTGACACTCCAGGATCATCGACGTCTGGAGGAGACTACTCATATGGGAGGGTATATGCATATTCATATACTTTCTTTCAAATCATTGTTCAACTGGGTTTCATACCCGAACATCTCAACAGGATTCCTCGAATCCGATTTAAATCCAAATCTCACAGGCCTCAGCCTAAATCCACATTTCAATAGGGTCTTAAAACCGAATTCTCATTTCATAAACCATAACACGGACTCAAGCCCGATATCATAAATCAACTACGCCTCAAGCCCGATACCATCAATCGATTGGGGCTCAAGCCCGATCTCACATGAAATCAAATGGACTCCAAATCCGATAGTTTCCAACTCAAATGGGTCTCATGCCCGGTTCCTCATTTCGAAATCCAAACCATTCCATCAAACTATCATTGAAAACACAGCACGTATAGGCACGACATAAAACCAGAAATCTCAAAATACGTGCAACTACGTAAATACTAATTACCATAATCATATGCACTCAAGGCATCTCAAATCATTGATATAACACACATGTAAAAAATTTATGCATTCATCAATTCATAAAACAAGGTCCTCTCACAGACTATCCAAGTTGCGTCTCGATATGCGCACCATAAGCCCTTCAGGGGCCAATCATCGTCACTCGGACTGCCGGACTTGTCTTAATCACACTAACTACTTGAATAACCTCTCATAAAAGCCCCCTAAGTTTTTGGGATATTTAACATATTTTAAACACGATCCTAAACCTTCGGACATCCCGAACTATATCTAAACGATGTCCGATTGACTCGAAACTAGTCCCAAAATGTTTGTTACATCGAAAGGATGATTTCGTATATTGAACACTTCCTCAAACAGTGCCCCACGCGCCCCCACGCACCGCCCAAAGGCACTGCGCGTGTGGTGCACGCTCCCTGCACAGTGTATCTTCAACATTCGGCAGACCCGGTTCGATTTTGACGTACCGCATTTCTACAGACTCGTATCGATCCGATCTACGTAACGGTCCTCGGCCCTAGGGCATCAGACCTCCAGGGTCAAAAGTCAACTTTTTACCCTCGTTCAGGGGCAAAAAACATAATTTCGCCCTGAACGTCTGATAATCCTCGACTAATCCCCAATTAGCCTCGCTAATCCATAATTAGTCTTAATTAATCCTTAAAATCAGGGATGGGTCGTTACAAAAACTCCTGCCAATGATGGCCTTTTTGGATAGAGGCTCATGGAAGAGCTCAACTATCTTAATACTTCATTTCCAATGCCCCAATTTCGAGCACCGTTTAAGCCTTTGGCACTTCCAACCACCAAGAGCAAACCTTCCATGGTAGAGCCTCCCACTTTGAAACTTAAGCATCTCCTTGAGCACCTTATGTATGCCTTCCTAGGAGCCAACGATACCCTACCAATCATTATCTCATCGCACTTGAGTGACCAATTGGAAGAGCGATTTTTTCAAGTGATTCACTCCCACTACACAGCCAATGGATGATCCATTGCTGACATTAAGGAAATCAACCCAGCCTAATGTATGCATAAGATCTTCTTATAACCTGATGCCAAACCATTAAGAGATAGCCAAATGAGGCTTCATCCTCCTATGAAGAAAGTGGTAAAGAAGGGGATCCTCAAACTGCTAGATGCTGGGATCATCTACCCAATGAATGACTCAAAGTGGGTGAGTTCGGTGTAAGTGGTACCTAAGTAGAGTGGCATCAATGTGGTTAGGAATGCGCATGATGAGTTGGTCCTGCAGACGGATTCAAACTGGGTGGAGAGTGTGCATAGACTATTTGAGACTCAATGTTACCACTAGAAACGACCACTTTCCCCTCCCCTTTATTGACCAAATATTGGAACGTTTGGCAGGCTATTCTCATTACTACCTTTTGGATGGCTATTCTGGATACAATCAGATCCCCATTGCACCTGAGACCAAGAGAATACCACCTTCACTTGCCCCTATACACTTTTGCCTATATGAGGATGCCCTTTCGGTCTCTGCAATGCACTTGCCACCTTCCAACGATGTATGATGAGTATATTCTCATACATGGTGGAGGACATCATTGAGGTCTTTATGGATGTCTTCTCTGTGTTTGGCCACTCATTTGAGTTGTACCTCACCAACTTGGCCCGTGTTCTTACTAAGTGCCAAGAGAACAACTTGGTCTTGAATTAGGAAAAGTGCCACTTCATGGTCATATCCAAAGAAAGGATAGAAGTGGATAATTCCAAGCTAGATGTTTTGGAAAGGGTTCCCTACCCTACCACCGTCAAAGTGGTCCGCTCATTCTTAGGGTATGCTGGTTTTTATAGAAGGTTCATCAAGGACTTCTCCAAGATTGCACGACCAATGTTTGATCTACTAGCCAAAGAAGTGAGCTTTAACATCACCAAGGAATGCCATGAGGCATTTGACACCCTCAAGGCAAAGTTCACGGCCTCCCCTATCATTATCCCTCTAAGATAGGACCTACCCTTTGAGTTAATGTGTGATGCATCTTACTTTGCAATTGGGGTTGTGTTGGGACAGAGAGTAGAGAAGATTCCCTATGTGATCTACTATGCAATCCGCACCCTAAATGATGCCCAATAGAACTACTCTACCACAGAGAAAGAGCTACTTTCTGTGAACTTTGCTTTAGAGAAGTTTAGGTCCTACATAATTCAGACCAAGGTCATTTTCTACACTAGCCATGCTGCCTTGAAATACTTGCTTAGCACGAAAGATGCCAAGCCTAGGTTGTTGAGGTGGATGATACTCTTACATGATTTTGACTTGGAGATATGGGATATGAAGGGCATTGAGAATGTAGTAGCTGATCATATGAGCCGTGTCGTTGATGGTTCAAATGAGGAAGTAGACCGCCTTCCCCTCTCTGAGATTTTCCCAAATGAACAACTCCTTTTGGTCCAAGACTATGACCCTTGGTACACTAATTTGATAAATTTTCTCGGGCTAGGCAATTCCCTTCCCATTTGAGTGCGTACCAAAAAGACAAGATTTCAAAGCAAGCAAAATACTATGTTTGGGATGATCCCTAACTATGGAAACATGAATCGGATCAAATCATCCTTAGGTGCATCCCTAAGCATGTAACGACCGGGACTTTCGGAAAAGGAAAATTTGGAAAATTTGAATAAAAAGACGACTTTGCCCCTGGATTTGGGCGAACGGTGGACTTTTGCTCGATTGGTCAAACAGACTTTGACCGATGATTGTGAGGTAGTTCGGGACGTCACGAGTCCATAGACAGGTGGCACGTCCAATTCCAACGGTCAGGGAAGAAGTTATGATGTTCGGAAGTTCAAGGGCATTTTCGTAATTAGGACGAAAAGGGGGAAATGTTGACTTTTTGATTGACCCCTATTTTTCACGTAATTCGAGGACTGTTGGGTAGGTCTCGATGCTCTGAGTCCGTAGACAGGCGGCACGCGGAAAACGGACATCAGACGGGTGAGTGACGGTTCTAGAAGAGGAGGGGCATTTTGGTAATTTTGTGAAGAAGGGCAAAATAGTAATTTTCACAGGGGCACTGTTTGAAACAGTCGAACAAGGACTGAACCACCGTGCTTTGGGTGGTCTATCCAGGGAATTGTTTAATTGTTAGTGGCATTTGGGCAGTTTGAGGTAGTGGAAACACAATGGTGTGGTTTGTAACAGAACACAGAGCACGGGAGGGATTTTAAATTGGTTTCGGGTCAGTTGCGGGGAACCATTTACACAGAAGACTGAGAGATGCTTTAGGTTGCCGTAAAGGTTGAATTGATTATAGGGAGTGAGAGTGAGTCGAGAGGGTCATTTGGAGAGGAAGAGACTGATAATTGGAGAGAAAATTGAGTTGGGAAAATTGGAGGGAAAATCGAAATTTAATTTGTGAGGCGAGAGGAACAAAACAAAGGTTAGAAGTAGTCTTCTGGGTTCATTACGACCTTAACCATACCAAAATCGAAGGGAATCGATCACGGTTTGGCCAAGAACCCATGTTCCAGTTCTGGAAAGATTTCGAGCTTGAGGACGATCACCTACGGGTAAGTTTTCCTAAAATTGGCTTTGGTTTAATGTTCGTTTAGGTCTTATGAAGCTTCAGTTTAGGTTAATTTGAAAACTGAGTTGATTTGAGTGAGGTTCGAAAGTTTGACCCTTCTATTTGATCTTGAGAGAAGAGTTGGATTTAGAGCTTGTTGTGTGTAATTAATAATGGAGAACAGAAATTAAGTTACAATGGAAGGTTTTCGATGGACAAATTGAAGGAATTAAGCTGTAATTGCAGGAGATTGGATCGGGTTGTGTCACGGGTTTGGGACCTGTTTAGCAGAGAGTCAGGTGAGGAAGGTGACACTGTAGCATCACTGTAGCAGGAGCGTGAGTTTCACGCGCAGCCACTCACTGCGGCGCGTGAGGGCCCGTGGGCCCGATTCTCGAGGTGAGTTCAACATGACTTTTACCTTATACAATGTAACGAACATTTTAACGTTGGTTTCGAGTTAACCAGACACCGTTTTGATATTGTTTCGAGGGTCCGAAAGTTTATGTTACGTTTTTAATTAATATTTAATTCCCGAAAAATTATGGGAAATTAGTATGATGTTATTTGAGTCCTTAGTGACACTGAGGAATGATTTCGGACAGGATTCAAGATTCCTGGAAAAAGTCAGAAATTACGAAAACACGTGCAGCGCGAAAACTAGTGTTATGGACGGTGTGTGAGTGGACTTTGCTTTCTAAAATTTAATGCATGCATAAATGTTTCTATGATTTCTATGATTATGACTTGTGGTGATTTCGATTTCCGTATTTATACGTATTTTGATATGCAATACGAAATTGCACGTATTTCGCAACTATGGTTTCTCTTATGCCTTGGTGATGGTTTGATGAATGATTTTATATGATTTGCGGGTATCATGTTTTAAGGATGTTTTGATTGTGATTATGAGTATGACCTATGGTTTCGACACGTATTTCGAGATTATTACGGATTTGCCCGTTTTACGAGATTTCGAGTATATTGTGTTTTGATCATGGTTTTCATTCTTTGACCTTGGGATTTGAAGTATGATGTGATTTCAAAGATTTAAACGGATTTTCGGAAAAGTGATTTCGGGCTTGATGCCCAATTCATAACAGTGGTTTTAATGAACAAGATTTCGTTTTTTGGAAACTCGAAAGTGAATTTCCGGATTTGGGTTCAGGATGATGGTTTCGGATGCCGGCTTACAGAATCATTATTGCGAAGTCGGTTTCGGGAATGGATGACAGATATGATTGGGGATTTGAATGTGAAATTCGGACATAAGTCCTATTATGACAAAATGTGATTTTGGATTGGTTTTGGAATTTGGATCACGATGGATCCTGGATTGTTGTGATTTACAAATGGTTTTGGGTTTAAAGATCCGGTACGATTGCTGGATTTGGTTTTGGGTTTAAAGACCCGGTTAATCGATAACGGGGGCTGGCCCAGATTTGGTTTAAAGACCCGGATTGAGTTTAAAGACTCGGAGTTTAAACACTCGGTTATTGTGATACCCCCTGAGGCCTATTGATTATGTTCTGAGTTTAAAGACTCGTTGATATCCCGGGAAGGCCTGATATATGTGATTTTGAAGACTCGGTAATTGATATCCAACAAAACTGATTTACTTGTGATTTGTTGTTGATCTTGATGTTTTCGGATGTGTTGGGCAGTGGCCCGGTTTTTATGGTTTGATGGATTTTGGATTATATTGTGTACTTGGATTGATTCGTGATTTTGGGTTGAGGCCCGGTGTTTATGATTGCGGGCTAAGACCCGAAGGTTAAGAAAAGGAAAATGATTTGATTTTCTTACACGGTTTTCTTATTTTGAAAATGTAACGGATTGCAAAATGATTTTCGAATGCATGCATTTGTTTTACGTGGAGGGTAGATATGTCTTTCTGTAACAGTTTTATAAACTGATTCGTTTTTGTCCACTCACACCTTTTGTGTTTTTATTGACCCTCCAGGTCGTGGGGCATTGCTCGAGGCTGATAGAGAGGCGGAGGTATGAGTGAGTACGTGTGTGGCGATCCTATGTTTGGCAAGTACTGAGGGTAATTTGGGAACTTCAGTCAACTTGCCAGACGGGAGCAGGACCGGGAATGGTTATCAATGTCCCTTCAGGGGCGGTCCTGTCAATTTGGTATCAGAGAACTAGGTTGCTGATTCTGTTGCCACATCATACCTCCGAAACGTAAGCCTCGTGCGAGACCTGGTAGTGAGACGGGTAGACAAGGGTGTATGAGACCTCGTGATAGATCTCGGACGAGATTGACCCTGAGTTGATGGTCCGATGTTATCTAGAGTACACTGTGAACTACTGTTTGTTAGACTTAGAACTGTGTGGGTCCTAGGGACGAATGAGCCCAGTGGCTAGTTGCATTCGTGATGGGATTATTTTCACTGAAATCCTTAAGTGGAATGCGTGTTTTAAGAGTCTAAAATGTGATGGGATATCTCTTAGGCCTTATCGATCGTATAAGATACGTTTGGCCATTGGTATTTGCTCGGGGACTGGGTATGTCAGTAATGGCATGATTGATTGGTATGAGATTGTACTCAAGAGGAGTCGAGATATGGGCACGAGACTCAAAATGAGTTTGGATATTAGTTAGAAACTTGAGATGAGCCATGGTAAGGTATCAAGGCTCGAGAGGAGCCAGAAAGGCTGTTTGAGGGATGTTTGGCACTTAGGATGCCAAGGACTGGTATATGGTCAGGTACTGAGGAGTTAGGAAATGATGGCTTGATCTTGTTTTGGACTTGTGGGACATGTCAGTGTCCTTAGTGACTGAGGTTCGGGCGGAGACCCGAGGGATACAAGGATTTGGATTTAGGAGATAGTCTAGTTCAGTGGGATGCAAGTCGGGTCCACTAGGAGGTAAGGTAACAAGGGTAAGTATATAGTAATAGTATGATTGTGAGTCGTCTTGTCACGCCATAAAGAAATGGTTATAGAGATCGATGGATATTAGTGAGATGGCACTGTTGGGGTGTGGTAGAGTGAGGATTGGCTCCTATATTGGTTGTTGATATGGAAAGAGTGGGGGGAGTTGGCGGGGCCCGTGATGGTCCATAGGGGCGTTGTCAGTTAGGACCACATGCTTGGGGATATCCTTCGTAGGAAGACTAAGTAACCCTGGAGTGATGACCTGGATACCTATCACTCGTGGTCATGATGTAAGTTTAACCAGAACGTATGTATTGGGTAGGTCCCGGGCTATCCACTCTTCCATTTCTTGAGATTGGCTATTGGTCGGACATGGTGTTATTGGTGATTAGTATTGGTATGGAGGTCGTCGACCTGACCAGAGTTACCGATGTGATACTTTGTAATAGTTATGTGGTAACCTTGGTAATTATATATGGAAAAATTGGTGAGATATAAGGGGGGTAGACCTCTCGATATGAGGTTACCCAGGATGACTGGTGTTATCCGCTTAGTGGCTGACTTAGATTTGGATGAACTGGATGTAATCCTCGGATTGAATTGGTTGATGACTCATGAGACTTCTATCGAGTATGTTGATTAGAGAGTGACATGTGGAGTCTAAGATTCCAGAGGTTATGTTTCAGGGAGACTCGAGGGTGTTACCCTCTAGGGTGATTTTAATCCTCACAACCAATAGAAGGTTGGGGTATGAGGTATTCAAGTTTACTGGTCACATGTGTGGTATATGTGCTTAATGTATGAGACGCCTAGTGGGGGCAGAGGATGCCCAGATTTCTCAACCTATTCCTGAGATTTTTCCAAGATGAGAGATTGAGTTTACGATGATATGAGCTTATATGTTGATTTTGGACAACTTAATGAGGCAACGGTATGGGATAAGGATCCCGTATCACGAGTTAAGGATTCGTGGTTTCGTGGGAGTGATTAGTGACCTTATTAAGAGAGGCCAACTTGGTGATGATTGTCGATTCAGAGTAAAAGAGAGAAAAGGATAATGTTCGGATTTGATATGGCTAAGGTTAACTGATGGTGATACCCTTGGATGGCCAAATGGGCTAGTTATAGTTGAAAGATGAGGAGACGGGTAGTCTGACCACATTTAGATGATGTATGGTACCATGATTGATGATTGGTTGGCGTACTTACATGTACCGAGGGGCGTTTAATATACTGAATAGATGTATTGAATGCCCTCAGAGAAGGAGATAGTTGAATAAGTGTTAGGTCTGATAGACCATCGTAGGTTTGGGAAACGTGAGTTGGTTTAAGATTTGCTGGTAACCACAGGGGATTTTAAGGGGGGTTCTCTCCCATGTTTTTCCAGTTATGGTGATTGACCCGTAAGGGGTCAGAGTTATTGGAACTGAGAACAGAGTGGTGATTGGTTGGTATCCTCCTATGTGCAGATGAGTACGTTCAGGGCAAAATTTATGGTTAAATAAGTGCTAGGTCTGGTCGAACGAATAACGGTCGGGACTAGTGTGAATCCTAGGAAAAACAGACGTATTGGTCGATGGAGATAAGAACTGAAATAGAATGGTTACAAGTGGAGAAACGGTGACCTTATGTTCGATCACTCATTATGAGATTTTGGATTCGGTTAGTCGGGTGTGATGCTAGTTAAACCCTCAGAAGTTGACCTTCCTTGTAGGAGTTGAGATCGACCCACGGGGTTGAGTACGCAGAGGTCATATACCTTTAGGAAGGAACGTACGAGTACCATATCGACCTTTAGGATTGGTAATGAGGGATAAAAAGAAAGGCTTAATGTGTGATAAGGCGATGGTCGGGATATATTGAGATGACGACTACATTGTCAGATCAGGTATTACTTGGGGAGAGGATTGTCATGTTTGATAACCTAACGATAGGTGAAATCCTGTTAGTTACGGAACTCCATAGGATTGGAGTAGTAATTGATTTCTAATAACTTGGACGGTTGGCGTCCAACTACAAGACCATACTTGGTGTATAGTGGAGTCAAGGTTAAGAGAGGGGTGTGATTTACGATACAGTATGAATGATTGGGCTGAGTGCTTATTGGCAATAGGAAGGACTCAGGAGAAAAGGTTAAAAATCATTATACATAGTGACCCTGGGAAAGGGATATCGGTATGATTGACCTAGTAAGGGGAATGAGTTCCCGAGTTATCGAACCTTATGAGTGTATTGGCCTAGTGGCCTGATGACATTTGTGCGGATTTAGCCATTGAATCATGTCACGAGTGGATGACATGTAAACGAGAAAATCTTACTGATTTTGGTGTATCTTGGATCGTGTGGACCCGAACGTGGGCTAGGCTATGTATTCCGAGCCTATACGTGGCATGACTGCCCATGGGGTAGGGTTTTATACAGAGGTTGTATGATTTCTATAAGCTGGATATGACTTATATCTGGTTGAGGTTGATTGTAACGACCCGTCCCAAATTCCATGATTATATTAGTGACTAATCACGATTAGTGAGGCTAATCCGTGATTAGTAGAGCGAAATCAGACGAACGATGCGAAATGACCGTTTTGCCCCTGGTGGGTGGCAAAACGTTGACTTTTCAATCGGAGCGGTCAAATGGACTTTGACCGATGACCGTGACGTAGTTCGTGACGTCACGAGTTCATAGGCAGGTGGCACGTTCAATTCCGACATTCGAGGAGGAAGTTATGACGTTCGGAAGTTTAGGGGCATTTTGGTAATTTGGGTGAATAGGGAGGTCAAAAGTTGACTTTTTGACCGGGAGGTCCGATGGCCGAGGGCTGAAGACCCGTTACGTAGATAAGGACGATACGAACCCGTAGACAGGCGGAACGTCGAATTCGGACGTTCGACGGCGAAGTTACGGTTCACGAAAGTTTCGGGATAATATTCCCGGCGACACGTTTTACGAGGACCATTTGTCTCTAGTGGGCCCAGATATTTGCTGGAGGCCCAATGGATGAGTGACAAGTGTCACCCATCCAATGGACATCATTTTTCCTTCATGCATCTCACCTGCCTCTTCATCGATCATTCCTCTCCATTTCAAACCATTTTCACCCGATCCCATTTCACCCAAAATCCCAAAACCTTCATCCCTTATGATCTGAGGAACCAGGAGAGTGAGAGAGGAGGACTAGGACGGCAGCTGGTGGCTGGAACCGCCGTGGGCGGTGGCGGGAGCCCAAAACCCGATCGGGTACCCGGTAAGCCCGTTTTTCCTCATTTTTCGATGTGAGCATTATGGTTGGTTTTAAATGATTAGGGAATGATTATTAGGATGCTAGGAAGGTTTTAAGACGGTTTTGGTGAGGGTTAACGGCTGAGAAGCCGTGGGGGACCCGATCGGAAAAATGGGACCGTGAGGTCCATTTTGAACCAAGGGGTTTCAGGTAGTTTTCTTAGGTTGTAAGGATTGGGATAGATTGGAAATGAGAAAATAGGAATTTAGGAATTGGAATGGAGGAAATCGGACCAAAAATGAGGGAGAAGGAGGCCTGGACCGGTTACGCCGGTCCAGTTGCAGAGGTTGGACCGGATCGGCCGGCCCAGACCGGTTCGATCGCTGGAGCAGGTGACACTGTGCAGGGCGCGTGAGGCCCACGCGCAGTGGCTTCTTGGGGCGCGTGAGGGCGCGTGGCACACAATTTGAGGAAGGTTCCAACATACAAAATCATCTATTCGATGTAAACGAATATTTTGGGACTGGTTTCGAGTCGATCTGGACACCGTCTCGATATGTTTCGGGGCATCGGAAGGTTTAGGTTCGAGATTAAAAATAGTTAAAAATACGGGAAAATTACGGGGCTTTAGTGAGGGGTTATATAAGTAGTTAGTAACCCTCTAAATTAATTTGGACAGGTTTGGAAGTCCCTGGTGACGGTGATCGGCTCGGGGAGCCGTATGGCACGCGTATCGAGACGCGGCTTCGGACGGTCTGTGAGTGGACCTTGTTTTCTAAATTGGTGCATGCATAAATGTTTATTATATGTTTTAAATACTTATTTGTGATGCCATGAGTGCGTTTGGATGTGTGGTTACGTATAGGCACGTATTTCGAGGTTTCGGCCCTATACGGTGGCTATACGGGGCTGTATGTCTTTATTGGTCTGAATGAAATGGTTTTGGATTTTCAAATGGATTATGAATATGATTTGATAATATTGATTTGGATATTTTTGAATTATATGGTTTCACGTATTTCGAGGCGATTTACGTGCTTGCAGGTAAATCGAGGTTTTCCAGTTTTACACTGATTTTCCGTACTTATGATTTTGGAAATAATTTAATGAAATAATTTTGGATTTGAAAAGGTAATTCTCGAACTTGAGGTCCATTTGATTTACGGAATCGGGCCGGAGGCCCAATTGGTTTACGATTCGGACCGGGGGTCCAGTTTCTATGTGAATTCGGGCCTAGTGCCCAGTTATGTGTTACAAATGGTTTTTATGGTTCATGACGGTTTATGGGAACCGACATGAACCCTTGAAATGGATTTACGGGTCATGACGGTTTATGGGAACCGGCATGAACCCTCGGAAAGGATTTTATGGATTATAACGGCTTATGGGGGCCGGGCATGAATCCTGGAAAGGTTTCAAGAATGATTTCCAAAGGTTTTCATATTCCATCCTTTATATATGATTGTCTCCTTCGGGGAGGGTCGTTGGCCTGGGTGGACCCCGGAGTAGTCACGGAGCACTGACTGAGTGGAGTCGCCCCCCAGTTGGGTTCCTTACTCTCAGGATGGGCATGGTTCGTTACCTCCAGGGAGGGTCATAGATCTACGGACTTTGACCTGGGTGGACCCTAGAGAGACTTGGGTTTGAGACCCCGGTTAGCACACGTGTAGCTTTATTTTACCGTGACAGGTTCTGGATATGAATATATTGGATAAACATGGTTTCAATTGGTTTGGGAAAACTGTGTTTTATGATGATAAAGGATTTGGGCTGAGATCCCACACATGTTACTATGTTCTGGTTTTCTGTAAATTGGTTTTGGGCAGGAGCCCGTGTGACTCGTATTTACAGAATTTGGGGCTGAGACCCTAATTGTGGATGTTTTAACATATATTATTGGATAAATGGTTTTACTATGCATGCATGCTTTTTAGTGGAGGGTATAAATGTCTTTGATGGAAATGTTTTTATAAATTCTTTATTTTTGTCCACTCACAGTCTTTCTTTTTTTAATACCTTTCAGGTTGACAGCGGATGTGGACTGTAGCAGAGATCGAGATATCACATGCCTCCTCCGGATCTTGGCGTACTCTGATAGCCCGGGAGGGCAAAGGTCGGAAATATCCCTTGTCTGACATTTCGTGTCAGACGGGAGCAGGGTCATCCCGCACTAATCCCGGGGGGATTGGGATGGGTCCTGTCATTGATTATGGTTCGAGTTCATGTTAGACGTGTTTCCTTGGGAAAATATTATAGCTCCCACTAATTGGAATTTTGAGGACGAAATTCTTTAAGGGGGGTAGGTTGTAACGACCCGGACTTTCGAAAAAGGGAAATTTGGAAAATTTGAAGAAAAAGACAATTTTGCCCTTGGATTTGGGTGAACGGTTGACTTTTTTCTTGAGCGGTCAAACGGACTTTGACCGATGACTGTGACGTAGTTCGGGATGTCACAAGTCCATAGACAAGTGGCACGTCCAATTCCGACGATCAGGGAAGAAGTTATGACGTTCGGAAGTTCAAGGGCCTTTTCGTAATTAGGACGAAAAGGGGAAAATGTTGACTTTTTGATTGACCCCTATTTTTCACGCAATTCGAGGACCATTGGGGAGGTCTCGATGCCCTGAGTCCGTACACAAGTGGCACACTGAAAACGGATATCGAACGGGTGAGTGACGGTTCTAGAAGAGGAGGGGCATTTTGGTAATTTTGTGAAGAAGGGCAAAATAGTAATTTTCACAGGGGCACTGTTTGAAACAGTGGAACAGGGACTGAACTACCGTGCTTTTGGTGGTCTGTCCTGGGAAGTTTTTAATTGTTAGTGGCATTTGGGCAGTTTGAGGTAGTGGAAACACAATGGTGTGGTTTGTTACAGAACACAGAGCACATGAGGGATTTTAAATTGGTTTCAGGTCAGTTGCGGGGCACCATTTACACAGAAGACTGAGAGCTGCTTTAGGTTTTCGTGAAGGTTGAATTGATTATAGGGAGTGAGAGTGAGTCGAGAGGGTCATTTGGAGAGGAAGAGACTGAGAATTGGAGAGAAAACTAAGTCGGGAAAATTTTGGGAAAATTGGAGGAAAATCAAAATTTAATTTGTGAGGCGAGAGGAACAAAACAGAGGTTAGAAGTAGTCTTCTGGGTTCATTATGACCTCAACCATACCAAAATCGAAGGGAATTGATCACGGTTTGGCCAAGTTCCCAAGTTCCAGTTCTGGAAAGATTTCGAGCTTGAGAAACGATCACCTACGGGTAAGTTTTCCTAAAATTGGCTTTGGTTTAATGTTCGTTTAGGTCTTATGAAGCTTCTTTTTAGGTTAATTTGAAAACTAAGTTGATTTGAGTGAGGTTCGAAAGTTTGACCCGTCTGTTTGATCTTGAGAGAAGAGTTGGATTTAGAGCTTGTTGTGTGTAATTAATAATGGAGAACATAAATTAAGTTACAGTGGAAGGTTTTCGATGGAAAAATTTAAGGAATTAAGTTGTAATTGTAGGAGATTGGACCGGGTTGTGTCGCGGGTTTGGGACCTGTTTAGCAGAGAGTCGGGTGAGGAAGGTGACACTGTAGCATCACTGTAGCAGGCGCGTGAGTTTCACACGCAGCCACTCACAAGCGGCACGTGAGGGCGCGTGGTCCCGATTCTCGAGGTGAGTTCAATACCACTTTTACCCTATACAATGTAACGAACATTTTAGCGTTGGTTTCGAGTTAACCGGACACCGTTTCGATATTGTTTCGAGGGTCCGAAAGTTTATGTTACGTTTTTAATTAATATTTAATTCCAGAAAAATTATGGGAAATTAGTATGATGTTATTTGAGTCCTTAGTGACACTGAGGAATGATTTCGGACAGGATTCGAGATTCCTGGAAAATGTCAGAAATTACAGTAACACGTGCAGCGCGAAAACTAGCGTTATGGACGGTGTGTGAGTGGACTTTGCTTTCTAAAATTTAATGCATGCATAAATGTTTCTATGATTTCTATGATTCTGATTATGACTTGTGGTGATTTCGATTTCCGTATTTATACGTATTTTTGATATGCAATACGAAATTGCACATATTTCGCAACTATGGTTTCTTTTATGCCTTGGTGATGGTTTGATGAACAATTTTATATGATTTGCGTGTATCATGTTTTAAGGATGTTTTGATTATGATTATAAGTATGACCTACGGTTTCGACACGTATTTTGAGATTATTACGGATTTGCGTGTTTTACGAGATTTCGAGTATATTGTGTTTTGATCATGATTTTGATGCTTTGACCTTGGGATTTGAAGTATGATGTGATTTCAAAGATTTAAACGGATTTTGGGAAAAGGGATTTCGGGCTTGATGCCCAATTCATAACAGTGGTTTTAATGAACAAGATTTCGTTTTTCGGAAACTCGAAAGTGGATTTTCGGATTTGGGTTCGGGATGATGGTTCCGGATGCCGGCTTACGGAATCATTATTGCGAATTCAGTTTCGGGAATGGATGACGGATATGATTGGGGATTTGAATGTGAAATTCGGACATAAGTCCTATTATGACAAAATATGATTTCGGATTGGTTTTGGAATTTGGATCACGATGGATCCTGGATTGTTGTGATTTACCAATGGTTTTGGGTTTAAAGACCCGGTATGATTGCTGGATTTGGTTTTGGGTTTAAAGACCCCGTTAATCGATGACAGGGGCAGGCCCGGATTGGGTTTACAGACCCGGATTTAGTTTAAATACTCGGAGTTTAAAGACTCGGTTATTGTGATACCCCTCCCCCTCCTCCGAGGCCTATTGATTATGTTCTGAGTTTAAAGACTCGTTGATATCCCGGGAAGGCCTGATATATGTGAGTTTAAAGACTCGGTAATTTATATCCAGCAAAACTGATTGACTTGCGATTTGTTGTTGATCTTGATGTTTTCGGATGTGTTGGGCAGTGGCCCGGTTTTTATGGTTTGATGGATTTTGGATTATATTGTGTACTTGGATTGATTCATGATTTTGGGCTGAGGCCCTGTGTTTATGATTGCGGGATAAGACCCGATGCTTAAGAAACAGAAAATGATTTGATTTTCCTACACGGTTTTCTTATGTTGAAAATGTAACGGATTGCGAAATGATTTTTGAATCCATGCATTGGTTTTACGTGGAGGGTAGATATTTCTTTCTGTAACTATTTTATAAACTGATTCGTTCTTGTCCACTCTCTCCTTTTGTGTTTTTATTGACCCTCCAGGTCGTGACGCGTTGGTCGAGGCTGATAGAGAGGCGGAGGTATGAGTGAGTACGTGTGTGGCTATCCCTTGTTTGGCAAGTACTGAGGGTAATTTTGGAACTTCAGTCGACTTGCTAGACGGGAGTAGGACTGGGCACAGTTATCAATGTCCCTTCGGGGGCGGTCCTGTTAGAGCATGAGGTACACCTTATCTTGGAGGCTTGCCATGGCTATGCGTGTGGTGGGGACTTTGGGGCTAAGAAGATAGCCTTAAAGGTTCTACAATGTGGATTCTATTGGCGCACTCTCTTTAAGGACTCTTATGAATTTGTACTTAGCCTGACATTCTTACTATTGTTTACTAGATGGTTACTCATGTTATAATAAAATTTGCATAGCCCGGAATGGCCTGGAAAAGACGACATTCACTTGTCCTTTTGGCATTTTTTTCTATCAGAGGATGTCATTCGACTTATGCAATGCCCCAGGTAGTTTTCAAAAATGCATGCTTTCCATTTTCTCTTAATACGTGGAAAAGATAATTGAGGTGTTTATGAATGGTTTTGGTGTCTTTGGTAATAGTTTTGATGCATGCTTAGAAAACCTAGAGTTAATCTTCAAAAGATGTGTTGGAACTAACTTAGTAGTAAACTGGGAGAAATTTCACTTTATGTATAGACAACGGATAATCTTAGAGCATATTATCTCTAAAAAAAGAATAGAAATTGATAAAGCTAAAATTGATCTTGTGAAGCACTTAACCTCTCCCACTTATGACAGGACCCACCACCAATCCCCCGGGATTAAGGGCTAAATTCTGCTTCCGTCTAACTTACGCATGACACGAAGGCTAAACCGATGTCCAACCTCCATGTGACACGTAAATGGACAAGGGATTCTCGATCCGACCATCCTAAAGTATTCGGACTTCCTAGAGTGCGCCGAATCTACTGTGGATAGCGGGTGTGATGTCTTCGTCTCTCTCAACCAACAGCCCGCACCGCAACAACCTGGAGGGTATCGAAAACATGAAAAGACTGTGAGTGGACAAAAATAAAGTATAACTTCAAAAACAGTTCATAAAATAATTACATTTTTACCCTCCACGCAAAAACCAATGCATGCATATCAAGTCATGTCATGAAACCATTCATATCAAAACCATCAATGAAAACCATTTGAAAACCCGAATCAAATCCGTTAGTCAAATCCAGGCCTCATCCTCAAATCACAAATCAATCTTAAAGTACGGGAACTCAGTCCCAAGCTCGTCAAATCCAATTCATCTGGGCCATTGCCCAAAACATTGGAAAACCAGGGAAAAACCAGTGAAAAACATCAATCATGCGAGTTTGCGAGATCTCAAGTGCGCCCGAGTCTTTAAACTCAAAACCATGCGCAATAATCACGCCTTCCCGGGATATTAACGAGTCTTTAAACTCAAAACACAATCACAAGACTTAGGGGGGGGGGGGGGGGGGTATCACAATCACCAAGTCTTTAAACTCAAATCATATACCGAGTCTTTAAACTCAAAACATATCAATCCAGGACCCTCCCCCCGTCAATCAGCCGAGTCTTTAAACTCAAAACCAGATCCAACAGTTTTTCTTTTCTTTTTCCGGGTCTTTAAACCCAAAACTATTTTTCAATCAACAGTGAAAACCATAGAAAATCCTTATCCGAATTCGCAACAATGATTCCGTAAGCTGGCATCCGGAACCACTGTCCCGAAGCCAAATCTCAAAACCAAATCCGAAATCTCATTTCCGAAATCCAGTTTCAAAACCGATAGCTCGTTTATCGTAATCTCATAAACAGAGCTCCAAGCCTGAAATCACTTTTCCGAAATCCATTTCTAAACCTTGAAATCAAATCATATTTCAAATCCCGAAATCAAATCATTAAAATCACAAGATCAATCAAAATCTCGTAAAACGTACAATTCCGTAAATATCTCGAAAATCGTGCAAAATCGTAAACCATCAAGATCATAATCAAAATCATAGAATCACGTATAGAAACATATAAAAACATATATGCATGCATCATACGTTAGAAAGCAAAGTCCATTCACATACCGTTTCGCCACTGCCTCGATACGCATGTGCTTACACCGTTCCCCGTTAATCCGCTATCACCGGCTTTCCCAAACCTTCCAAATCCCATAACAAGGTCACTAACTACTTCACAATGATCATACTTAAGCCCCGTAATTTTCTTGAATTTTTTAACTATTTTTAACTGAGGCCTAAAACCTTCGGACATGCCGAAAACTATCGAGACGATGTCTGATCGACTCGAAACCAATCCCAAAATGTTCGTTACATCAAATAATTTAAAAGTCATGTTGAACACTTCCCAGAAGACGTGTCAGGCGCGCCGCCCAAAGGGGCTGCACGTGGGCTTCACGTCTGACACTGTTCACTGTTTTCATGCTTGGTGAAACTCGGTTCAGTTGGACCGGTCCAATCCGACCGGCGTGGGCGGTTCAACCATATAATTTCCTTATTTTCGATTCAATTCCAATTCTTATCAATCCTACAGTTCGTCTCAGTTTTTCTTCTCGATTTATCACTTAAAACCGTCCAGCCCCTGCCAGGTGTCCAAAACCTGGTGGTCATCCCTTTCAAATGCAGCCAAGTGTCCCACTTTTGCTGGGCACACATCCCTATGCACAGAAAGGACCAGAATGCCCTTGGATGGAAAATTTCCATTTTGCCCCTTGTAATAACTGACCCGTAACTCTATTTTTCAAACTCCAAATGGAACATGCCGCCTGTCGTTGGAATCAAGGACTCGAGACCTACCTAACGGTCCTCAAAGTACGTGAAAATTCCATGTCGTAAGAAAAGTCAACAAATGGCCCCTTTTTAACAAAATTACCGAACTACCCTCAAATTTCCCAATGTCATAACTTTTCCATCGAATGTCGGAATCGGACGTGCCACCTGTCTATGAACTCATGACGTCCCGAACTACGTCACGGCCATCGGTTAAAGTCCTTTTGACCGTCCGATCAAAAAAGTCAACATTTGCCCATTCTAGGGGAAAAATTGTCTTTCGGCACCGTCCGTCCGAAAACATCCAACTAATCACCGATTAACTTCACTAATACGTCATTAACCACTAATCTAATCCCCGGTCTCTGGGACGGGCTGTTACAACATATGTGAGAGATTCGTTTGTTTCTTGGTCATGTAGGATTTTTTAAAAGATTTATCAAAGACATTTCCCACATAGCACGGCCCTTCTGTCGTTTGCTTCATAAGGAGACTCCCTTTGTTTTTGATGCAAAATGCAAGTAAGCTTTTGAGAATCCTAAGGAACGTTTGACATGGCACCTATCCTAGTTTCCCCTGGTTGGTCCCTACCTTTTGAGTTGATGTGTAATGATTCAGATTATGTAGTCGGAGCTATGTTAGGGCAGAAGAAGGAGAAGAAGTTGTGTGCAATCTACTATGCATCTCGAAGCCTCAATGAAGCTCAAATGAACTACACCACTATTGAAAAGGAGTTGTTAGTTGTAGTTTTTGTTTTAAATAAGTTCCATTCTTATGTACTTTAAACTAAAGTTTACACTGATCATGCAGCTTTGAAGTACTTGTTCTCCAAGAAAGAAGCAAAACCAAGGCTCAGCCGATGGATTCTTCTCCATCAAGAGTTTGACATTGAGATTAAGGAAAAGAAGGGCATGGAAAATGTGGTAGCCAACCATTTGAGCCGAATGGTGTATAAGAGAGACCATGTGGAGATTCAAGTTTCTTGATGAACAACACTTTAGAGCTGAGGTAAGTACTTCATGGTTTGTTGATATTGTCAATTACTTAGTCACTAGGACATTCCCTACCACTTGACATCGTGTCCAAAAGGACAAACTTAGGAAGCATGCTAGGCAATACATTTGGGATGAAGCCTTAGTTATGGAAACATTGTACTGATTTTTTAATTAGGAGATGTGTCCCTAATATACAACAAAGGTCTGTTCTAGAATTCTTTCATTGTCATGCATGTAGAGGACACTTTGGTTCTAGGAAAACATCCCTCAAAGTCTTAAAATCTGGATTATATTGGCCTACTCTCTTTAAATATGCACATTCATTTTGTTTAGTATGTGATAAATGTCAAAGATCTGGAAACTTAGGGCGTAGAGATGAAATGCCACAAACTTATGTTTTGAATGTTGAATTTTTTGATGTGTAGGGCATAGATTTTATGGGTCCATTCCCTTCTTCTATTGGCTTTCTCTATACCTTACTTGTTGTGGATTATGTTTCATAGTGAGTGGAGACTAAGGCTACCCGGACTAATGATTCTAAAATTGTTTCAGATTTCCTCAAGACTAACATCTTTTATAGGTTTGGAATACAGTGTGTTGTTATCAGTGATGGGGGAAGTCAATTTTGCAACCAGTGCCATTGAAGCAATACCGAAAAGGTATGGTGTCACACACAAGGTATCCACGCCATATCAACCTCAAACGAGTGGCATGGACAAGGTAAGTAATAGGGAAGTTAAGAAAATTTTGGAGAGAACCGTAGCTCCAAATCGCAGGGATTGGAGTTCATGGCTAGATGATGCATTATGGGAATATAGGATGGCTTACAAGACACCACTAGGGATGTCACCCTACGAATTGGTCTATGGCAAAGCATGCCACCTTTCAAGTGGAATTGGAACATAAATCATGGTGGGTCGTCGAAAAGTTCAACATAGAGTTAGATGAGGCTGGTTTGAATCTAAAGCTTTAGCTGAGTGAGCTTGAGCAAATCATGACTAATGCATTTGAGAGCGCTTTGATCTACGAGGAGAAAATTAAGTCATTTCATGACAAAAAGTCTCAAGACCTGACCCTCCTTTGTCAAGACCCGATTCTAGCATGATATTGTTCGCTTTGGGCCTCATCGCCTTCACGGTTTTGTTTTCGGGAGCTGATGGAGCAACTTCCCAATGGGTAACCTATCATGAAATTGCACCAACCTCAACTAGCTTAACTTCGGAGTTCAATCAAACCCAAAGTCACTGAGCTCCCAAAAGGCCTCGAGCTAGATAGGTGTGTGCCTACACCTTTAAGGCACACCACCATTCCCCTCCCAGACCTTTCCCACCTCGCAGGAATGTGGGATCGTTCATCGTTCCCTCCAGGACACAGGTCTTACAATCCACTACCCTTAAGGCCTATCATCCTCGCAGGCACACTTCCCAGTCAGGGTCTGGCTCTGATACCATTCTATCAAGACCTGACCCTCCTCGGTCAGGGACCCCAATTCTAGCATGATATTGTCCACTTTGGGCCTCCTCGCCCTCACGGTTTTGTTTTTAGGAGCTCCCGGTGCAATTTCCCAGGGGGTCACCCATCATGGAATTGCACCAATCTCAACTCGCTTAACTTTAGAGTTCTAATCAAACCCAAAGCCACTGAGCTCCCAAAAGGCCTCCTGCTAGATAGGTGTGTGCCTACACCTTGAAGGCACACCACCATTCCCCTCCCAGACCATTCCCCCCCTCGCAAGAATGTGGGATCGTTCACCATTCCCTCCAGACAAGGGTCTTACAAAAAGATCAAGAACAAAACGTTTGCTATTGGCCATAATGTTTTGTTGTTCAAGTCATGCCTTGGACTCTTTCCTAGTAAGTTAAGTTCTCGATGGGTAGGTCCTTTTATTGTTACTAATGTGTTTTCCCATGAAGCTGTACAGATTAAAATCATGGAAACAAGGAACGAGTTTAAGGTCAATGGCCATAGATTGAAGTCGTACATCAACGCAATTGGAGCACACAATGTGGAGCCTGAAAAAGCGCATAGACCACGTATCAAATGAGTTGATTAAAGCATTTCATTTAGGCTAAATGGACGTTAAACTTAAAGCGGTTCTTGGGAGGAACCCAATGTGTTCTAGAGCTGTGAATGAGTCTTCAACGCAGATTTACCTTCTCAAAACCTTCACTCTCTTCTATTATGTTGTCTTACTGTTTTTAATGCATTATTTTTTGTAAAACCTTCTTACATCCTTAGGATCTGTGTTCATTTTCTTTATGCTTGAGTACATTGAGGAAAATGCAGAGTTTAAGTGTGGTAAAAGGGTTTACAATTTTAGTTGTGTCATAAAATCGTTTTGAAAAAAAAAAACAAAGTTTTGTGTCACTAAAGCTAGGGATTACACACAAGAACACAATATGGATATGGTGTCTAGAAAATAGATATTAAGGTGACATGTTCTGAATTTGAGAAGTGAAACTCCAAGAGTTCCAAAATCAATCCTACCTCTCGAAGCAAAGTCTCTCAACTGGCCATGGGTTTCATTTGTCCCATTGGAAACATGTAATGCTTAGCTTTGGTGGTTTTGAATCGTTTTGAGTCTTTTTGTTTATAACTTAGTTTTTTTATAGCGTCTAAGGATGCCCTTAAACCTGTCAATGATAATAATGGTAGAAAAACAAAGAAGACATTGATAAAAGATGATCACTACAACCTGAATTCCATTGTTAATGAGATGTGCTTGAGTGTTTATGACTAGTAGTAGATGATGCATGACAAACTGACACATAAATGAGCATGTTAAGATAAGTTTGAATCATATGAACCCTATGTGACCTTTAGGGCTATATATACATCTTTTATGAGTAATTCATAAGGTTCTTCATTTAAATTGATATTCATATACCTCATTACTACTTGCCATAGCTTTTAATGAACTCTAGAGTGCTAGAACAAACTTTTATGTGGTTTTCAAAGCTTTTAATTTAGTAAACTATCTGATTTCGGACATGACTAAGGCATTAGGGTTACCACCACATATCCAAACATCCATGTTCCTTACTTGAGCGCACGAGTTGCAACCCCCCTAGTTCAACCCCTTTGAGCCGACATTAAGGTTTCTTTCATCACCATGAAGATTTAAATACTTAAGCCTAGTATAGACATCTTTTACCCTTGTTCCAAAGACTCGGTTGAAGACACGAAGATGGTGTGAAAAGAAAGATAATGGTGATGTTTGAAGACTTGTATGTGTGCATAGGATAGTGTAACAACCTAGACATTCAACGAGGGTAAATTCGGAAAATTCGGATGTAATTGTAAATTTTTCCCTGAAAGTCAAAGAGTTGGCTTTTTAGGTTGAAGTTAAAGTGTTGACTTTTTAATTGGGACCTCGTTTAGGAAATTCAAGAAGACTATTATGAAGGCCTCGACCTCCTGAGTACATCGACATGCGACATGCTGAAAACAGAGGTCAGATGAGTTCACTACGGGTCTAAAAAAAGTAGGGGCATTTTGGTAATTATCAAGACAAGGGTTTTTTTTTCCTCTTCTTAGTGAGATATTTTTGTGAAAGAGACAAGTGTTTAGATTTTTGTTCCTCCCTTATCTTTGGGGTTGACTTTGGGTTTGTTCAAAGTTATATAGGTGCGTGTTTATGTTTGAAATGGTGATGTATGTTTGGAGTTGTTTTTAGGTGAGGGAGAGTGATCAATTTCAATTGAGTGATCAAACTCAATTGTTTCACAACAAGAGAGACGCGAGAATAACTGGTGAAGGGAAACTGGAAGGATGAATTCTTGAGTTTGAAATGTTGAACTCTTGAAGCTTGAAATCGGGTTTAGGGAATTGGGCTTCAATTTACTCGAACTGAGATTGTAAGTCCCTTCCTTGAACCATTTCGAGCAGAACCATTGAAAAAAAGAGATCATTCCTTGAGGATGGACCTGGAACCTAGTTCGAAAACTGAATTTCGAAGCTTGATTGAGTTCGACAATTTAAGGTGAGCTGATCTTCAAATTGGACTTGGAAACTTGTTTCTAGGTTAATTTAGAGTCGTATAGTAGATTTAATTGTGAAAAACGGACTGGAATTGAAGGTTTTGAAACGGAGTCGAACAAGTAGATCGAATGACCCGTTTTACTGATAAACGGGTCGAGCATAGGTAGGGGATGATGAACAGTGCCTTGCGCGTGAGGCCCATGCGAAAGACACGCACGGATTTTGTTAGGCGTGTGAGGGTGTGTGGGTTCGTTTTTGGAAATGTGTCCAACATGAAAGTTATGGTATTCGATTTTACGAATCTAACTGTACAATTTTCGAGGAGATCAAATATCGTTTTGAGGCAGTTTGGGTTGTCCGAAGGTTTAGCGTTAGTTTTAAATTCGTTTAAAAATCCCTAAAACTTACGGGATTAAAATGGAAGATATATATGATGATTAATGACCTTTAGATGTGGTTTATGACAGGTTTTGAGATTCTCGGAAGTTACGAGAATGCGTGCAAAACAGGTTTTCCCTAAACTATCGTGCATGCATACATACATGATTTAAATTTTTTTATGTGATTTGATGTCATTGGAGTGATTGGAATTTTATATGAATTTTAGTTATTTTACGAATATTTAATTAACATTTAATTGTGCGTTTTTCGAAATAATCTGTAAACTATGTTTAAATTTCATTTTTATTGTGGTTTTGAATATCGTTTGTGGCGTGAAATAATGTGATTTGGGAATATTTACTATTTTCATATGATTTTCGGACAGTTTTTAGGGAAGTTACATAAATGGTACATTTTACGAGAATCGAGTTCGAGTTATGTTTTGGTCTTAGTCCCGGGTTTTAAGTGATAGAATGGATATGTGAACTTGATGTGCGATACAAACATGTAATTCCTCGGTATTCAGTTTAAAGTGTTATATGTGGGTCATGAAAGTGTGTTTCATGGTATTCATGAAACTGTCCGAAAACCATTTGTACCATTTATGCCTATCTCTTAAGCCAATTCGTGCCATCAATATGAGAAAATGATGATTATTGTGAAACTTGTGCTGAATTAGAAAAAGGAGTCAAAATAAATAATATTGCAAAAGGAATGATTCAAATTAGATATGGAACGAAGAAATGACCCCAAAATGAAGTTTTGGTCCCAACCCATATTGACAGGACCCATCCCAATCCCCCCGGGATTAGTGCGGGATGACCCTGCTCCCGTCTGACACGAAATGTCAGACAATGGATATTTCCGACCTTTGCCCTCCCGGGCTATCAGAGTACGCCAGGATCCGGAGGAGGCATGTGATATCTCGGTCTCTGCTACAGTCCACATCCGATGTCAACCTGAAGGGCAGTCAAAACATTAAAAACTGTGAGTGGACAAAACAAGAATTTATAAAAACCTTTTAACGAGAAGACATTTGTACCCTTCACTAAAAAGCATGCATGCATTTGAAAACCATTTAGCCAAAACAAACCATATGTGGGACTAAGCCCAAAACCATAACCATGTTGAAACCAAGTACCCGAGCCACTGCTCGACTCCAGTGCACACCTGTGCATACCACATATCACAATCCATATATCATATCTATATCATATACACATATAATTCACACAACCAATCCTGTCACGGTTTCCAATGCTACGCGCGTGCTACCCGGGTCTCAATTCGAGTCTTCTCAAAGTCAAGATCAATGTCCGCAGACCACTGACCCTACCCGAGGTAATAGTAATCATAGCCTTCCTGGGAGTAAGGAACCCAACTGGGGGGTGACTCCACTCAGTCGGTGCTCCGTGACTACTCCGGGGTCCACCCAGGCCAACGACCCTCCCCGGAGGAGATAATAGAAGTAAAGGAAGGTATGCGAACATATATATACATAACATAAACATTCATGACCGGTTCCCCTGAACCGTCATGATCCATAATATCCATAATCAGGTAACATGCCGGTTCCCATAAACCGTCATGTACCGTAATAACATAACCAGGGTTCATGCCGGTCCCCATAAACCGTCATGAACCAGAATGACCTGACAAAGGTTCATGCCAGTTCCCATAAACCGTCATGAACCACAATGACCTTTCCAGAGTTCATGCCGGTTCCCATAAACCGTCATGAACTTGGAAATCCACGTAGGGTCCCTGACTCGAAATCATAAACCATAAAGTAACTGGGTCTCGTGCCCGAACATATGACTCAACTGGGCACCGTGCCCGATATCTAAGGGTCAGTCACGACTCCGATCATAGTGATGCGTGCAACCATCCATCCAGGACCGCCCTCAATCCTGGTATGTCGCCGTGAACGAATCAACCGACGCGACCATCGCAAGACCATGGTGCACTCATCACCGATCGCTATCCTGAACCGTCAGCACTCCGAAGTCGAGCCTCCACAGGCTGCCCGACAACGAATCGTGCATCGTGACCTCTCCGAAAGGAACACATCCCAAACCGGAGGCGAGCGTCGTATCGTCGATCGCCGTGCACATAGCACCCGCCGCGACCACGATTTAGACCCGAAGGTCGTAAATAGTGTCATATGCCCGAGACAAAACCAAATGGGTCTCATACCCGAGTTTATCCATTTAGAAATCCAAAACCATTTCATTTAAATCAATAAAGGAATACAGACCCGTATAAGCACCGTATAAGGCCGAAACCTCGAATTACGTGCCAATACGTAACCACATACAATCGCACCCATGGCATCATCAAACATGCAATAAAACATATAATAAACATTTATGCATGCACCAATTTAGAAAACAAAGTCCACTCACAGACCGTCCGAGCTGCCGCCTCGATTTGCGTGCCATACGGCTCCCGAGCCGATCACCGTCACCGGGACTCCCAAACCTATCCAAATCGTAATAAAAGGTTACTAACTACTTAATTAACCTCCTACCAAAGCCCCGTAATTTTCCCGTATTTTTAACTATTTTTAATCTCGAACCTAAACCTTCCGATGCCCCGAAACATATCGAGACGGTGTCCGATCGCCACGAAACCAATCCCAAAATATTCGTTACATCGAATAGAAGATTTCGTATGTTGGAACCTTCTCCAGATTCCCTGCCACGCGCCCTCACGCGCCGCCTGAAGTGGCTGCGCGTGGGCTTCACGCGCCGCTACAGTACCTGCTGACGTCATCACTGACAGCCCTTGACAGTGACACGTGTCACACTCCCATTGGCCCACTGTCTGACATGTCAGTCTGACATTGTCAGATCTGACATGATGACGTCATCCCTGACATGATGACGTCATCAGGATGACGTCATCAGTCATCCCCTACATCGGTCAGACCGGTCCGAACCGGTCCGGTCCGGTTTTTCCTGCAACTTGGACCGGCGTAACCGGTCCAGGTGTCCTTCTCCCTCATTTTCGGTCCGATTTCATCCATTCCAATTCCTAAATTCCTATTTCTTCATTTCCTATCTAACCCAATTAACAAAACTACCTAAAACCCTCGCCGCTACAGTACCTGCTGACGTCATCGCTGACGTCAGCATGACGTCATCACTGACAGCCCTTGACAGTGACACGTGTCACACTCCCATTGGCCCCCTGTCTGACATGTCAGTCTGACATTGTCAGATCTGACATGATGACGTCATCCCTGACATGATGATGTCATCAGGATGACGTCATCAGTCATCCCCTACATCGGTCAGACCGGTCCGAACCGATCCGGTCCGATTTTTCCTGCAACTTGGACCGGCGTAACCGGTCCAGGTGTCCTTCTCCCTCATTTTCGGTCTGATTTCATCCATTCCAATTCCTAAATTCCTATTTCTTCATTTCCTATCTAACCCAATTAACAAAACTACCTAAAACCCTCGAAATCCGACCGGTTCAATTTTGAACCTCACGGTTCAATTTTCCCGAAACCTCCCAGGGCTTCTCCGACGTCCAACCACCACCAAAACCTCCCTAACAACTCCCTAGCAACCTATTTAACTCAAACCAATCGTCCAAATCGACCCATAACAACAAAATCCACGAAAAAATTGAAAATGGGCTTACCGGGTACCCGCTCGGGTTCTGGGTTCCCGCCACCGCCCACGGCGGTTCCAGCCACCAGCTGCCGTCCTTAGTCCTCCTCTCTCACCCTCTGGTCTCAGTTATGGTTAGAAGGGAAGGGTTTGGTGTTTGGGTGAAGAAATGGTGATCGGTTTGGTTTGGGAAGAAAATGGGAGAAATGGATGAACGGGGAAGGTTTGGTGCATGAGTGGGTGGGGTTGGCCAGTGGATGGGTGACAAGTGTCACTCATCCATTTCACTCATCCATTGGGCCTCCATTAAATATCTGGGCCCACTAGAGACGAAACTGCGCTTTTTGTCTCGTAAAACGTGCCGTCGTAAATAGTAACTGGGAACTTCCGTGAACCGTAACTTTGACGTCGAACGTCCGAATTCGACGTGCCGCCTATCTACGGATTCGTATCGTCCTTATCTACGTAACGGTCTTCGGCCCTCGGCCATCGGACCTCCGGTCAAAAAGTCAACATTTGATCCCTTTTATCCAAAATTACCAAAATGCCCTTAACCTTCCGAACGTCATAACTTCCTCCCCGAACGTCGGAATTGAACGTGCCACCTGTCTATGAACTCGTGACGTCACGAACTACGTCACGGTCATCGGTCAAAGTCCATTTGACCGCCCGATCGAAAAGTCAACGTTTTGCCACCATCAAGGGCAAAACGGTCATTTTGCATCGTTCGTCCGATTTCGCCCAACTAATCACGGATTAGCCTCGCTAATCGTGATTAGTCACTAATCTAATCCTGGAATTTGGGACGGGTCGTTACACATGTCATTGGCTATGTTATCACACCTAACTCATGTGCCTTCAGCATGTCACTAGTGCTTGGACCATGTCACTGAATCTAGTTGTGTGCCTTCAGCATGTCACTAGCCATGACACTAGCCAATGTGGCAGCTCTTGTGCTAACTCCTGTGCCAACCCTGTGCCTCTACCATGCCACTAGGATGTCACTGCCTAGTCATGGGTCAGCTTCTATGCCAGCCCGTGTGCTTGATTTCTGGGCCTGACCCAACGATTCCTTAGTTTTGATCTCTTATGTTCCAATGGTTAGGGATGAGCTTTGGGTGCGATTTTCATATAAAATACTATACTTTCATTTCTCTTTGTAACCGTGCAATCAGAGCCTAATTCTGAGGACGTTCAATTTTGGCCTAAATTATAGCCCAATTCAAGTATTACATGGGACTGGGCCTGATCCATTAAATTCTGAAGCCTAGGGCAAGTGCAAACGACTCAGATTAATTCCAGGTGTCCTTGAATTGCACTCCTACTTGTACAAGGAAGCTGACTCACATAGATCAATTGGGATTGCAAGGAGATATTCTCTCATACTTTTTAGGAACCTATTGCGGGAAGGAAAAGGAATTGTACAAGGAAGCTGTTTTCGGCAAGGAGTCCTAGGTTTAATGTGTTTTTGCGGCTAAGGTTGTTTTATGAGATTACTATATAATTAGGACATTGTTCTCACGACAAGGTTGTCACCTTCTTCACGAACTAAGTACTACCCTAAGTAGAAAACCTAGCCGTAAAATTTCAAAGTTCAGATAAAAGAGTTTAGTCTGACTTCCCCTATTGTTCCTCCATCTTCATTAGGCCCCTTCTGCTATTCAGAGTTCATAGCGGAAAACGATCCATCTTTTCCATGCACTTTGGCATCTTTAAGCGATTTTTGGATTCCAAAAGTGTAACTATATTTTACCATTTATCTATACCCTTGTATTTGTTCTTTGTTATGTTTATAATGCAAGTTCTATCTGATTATTTCTTGTTTGAATACAATGAACGAATTGAGTAGAAAAGTAAGGTTATCTTCTTCCATCGCATGTATTTATTAATCTAATCTCCATGTGCTTTACTTTTTGAATTTTGGTTACTTCATATGTTTTAGTGCTTATACTTCAATTTAACGCTAAATGTATTGTCCGTGATTCGGAGCAATTAGAAGTAGGTTGAAGAGACTTAATGTATTGTCTGCGATTTGGAGCGTTTTGTCAACAACTTAAGGTGAATCATATTATGAGTGTAATGTCCGTGTTTCAAAGCGTTTATAATATTAAAAACATATGCAAGCAACTGAGGTAATAAAGGTAAAATTTCGTGATTGGTTTAATTAGTGCAAGTGTAGGTGCATAGGCAAGGTAAGTGAATAAAGTGATCAATTGTACAAAGGTTAATTAGCAGTATGTTTAAATTTGTAGTTTTTGTTATTCTTAAATATGTAGTTTTGACGACACCACTCTTAAAACACCCCCTCTTCACATTCTTTTTACTAACCATTGTTAAATGTCCTTCAATTCCCCGATTCAGAATAATCTCTATTTATCAATACTACAATTTACACAAAAGGAGTTTTAAGTTGAGCATTGCATGAATTAAGTGTTTAATTGAACACCAAGTTTAGGCGAATCACAAAGCAACGGTGGATGCAGTTAAGATGGTCGGGAGCTCTTGGGCTAAGACGGCTCTGATCACACTGGAAATACAGAACTTCGGCGGCAATTGAGAGCTAGTTCGCGGTAGATTTGTTCTCCCCCAGGTCCTCAAATCAAGTGGCTCATGCAATGGCTCAAGAGGGACTTCAATCCTAGAACCAAGTAAATTGGATTGCACCAGCCCCTGGTTGGACGATCTCATTGATTTGGATTCAGCATCTTAATGTTTTTTTAAAGGTAGATCACTCTTTTTCCTCACTGAACTGAATTTTAAAAGTGAGGTTTTAATGAATCTCCTTTACATCTTTAGCCCCATTGTATCCTTCCTCATCATTAACGAGATACTTTTCCAATCAATATACAAAATATTGCTGAAGCACTAATGGGTTTGCAACTTATTAGAGTTCTAATTTTTTGTTCTTTTTTTGTTCTAATTTTTTGTTCATGTCACAAACTAACAACTCGATTTAAGAGATTCAAATACGAAAAAGGATTTGACCCACAAAAGACTAACAAATGCGGAGATTTTGGATTTACATACTTATATGAGTTGTGAGGATACCCATGCAAGTATTTTATTTGTCAACGTCACTCTATAAATATCTTACGGAAGCTACAACCAAATGGCAAAGGCACTTCCTTTAAAAAGAAATATATTGTCAGGGACTGATGAACGTGTGCTACAAGATAGACGACACGTTGCTCTCCCTCTTCGAGGCCCTTAGTTGATAAACTCATAGGCTGTACGATAGTCTGCAGTCTTGGAAGCTGGAACAGATCAAGAAGCAGTGCTCCTCTTTTAAGTTTCTTCCTTCGATTTACAGTTCCAGCCTCCAGGTATGAGGTGTACAACTTTCTTACTTTTTCTTAGAATACAATCTGCTCTTTGTTTGGTTTATGAGAAAATGAAGGAAATTTAAGTGAAAGAAGTGATTGATCAGGTTTTGGAGTTATTTTGGTTTTTTGTTGTTTGACAAGTTAAATAACGTGTTTGGTTTGATGATTTTCTTTCTTTGGTTTGTTCGTGCGATTATGTTATATGTAAAGCTGTGAATTTGCTTTATTTGGATTAGCAAGAAAGGATATTGAAGTTTTGATTAGTTTCTTGGGTAAGGGTTCAGATGTCTTGAATAAGAACCCGACAAAAATTACAAGGCTTTAGAGCAATGTTTTTTTTTGAAATTAGGAAAACAAGGAGAATACCAGGGATGAAGGGGGAAAAGTGTAGGGATTTCAGAAATTTTAAGTTTTATTCATCTTCAGTTGCACCTGCATTATCTTATCTTCTAGTTTCATGATGTATCTCATATCCTTTGGTTGTAAAATCTTATAGTTCTACTTTCAAGATGAATGGGGACTTGTCTCCCATACGATTCGAGAGGTTTCACCGTTTGGCAATGTTTTGAATCTTATTGGTGATGATATCATGGACTGTTGCCTGCTTATGGGCATCTTTGTCTAAGCAATTTAAGCACGTTCCTTTTCATGTTTTCATCTTCATGGTTTTAGCTGGTGTCATCTAGATCAGCTATTGGCTGCTTGTGCATCTCCCGTTATATCTCCGTTCTTTTCAGTATACTTATGTCTGGTAAGAAGAACATTAAACCTCTCACTTTGTTTTCTCCCTCTTTTAGTAGATGACCTACCAGTTCATGCGGGTGTAGTTTGCTTACTTTTGTCCACTGCACTATTGTATTCTGTGTATACATGTGCATTTGTGTAATTGTTTTACCTGCATCTTCTGATGTCAGCCATTGATAAGTAGGTACTTTGAACTTGTTTGGCTCGAGAGAAGTAAATCCCTGTGATCTTATTGTGGTTCAAGGTATCTGTTGGCTGATTGATTCGACCTTACAGTGTATTTAAACTTTACCTGTAGCCCTTGTCCGTGACCCCAGGATGAAATAGGAAATAGGAAATGAGGAAATGAGGTGCTTGTTCCTTTTAGATAGTCTGCTCAGACGAAAGATCAAGGAAATGAGGAAGAAAAGAGTTCTACTTCGTGAAGAGAGTCAGGCTGTCCAGCAAGATAACTAATGTGTGGCAATATCGACTTACATGCCCAAGAATTATTACTTATGATAAAATCATGCTTATTTCTGCTCCATGATACGGAAAATACTCATCTTTGCAGACATTAATGTCACTGTATTACATACTGCATATTGTGCATTTGACGGTTTTCCAATAACTATTCTTTTATTAGGTTTCCGTGCAAGAAAATTTGAAGGGTCTTATAGTGAAGCATTGCAAGATTTGATCCATCATGGAGTCTAAGCAAGGTGAAGTTCTGCATGGTCTACCTGCTTACGTTCCTTTACATATACAGATAGTATTTCAAAGTTCTTTCCGGCCTTTCTTCTCTATGATAGGAAGGATATTCATCATATGATAATGGGTTTCTGAAAAAGTGAAACCAAACCTTCAAAGGGTCAACATCGTCAATGAAATAGTATTTAAACGTATGCAATTCTGCTTACGTGCTAGGGTCCTTGAACCTTGTCATTAACATTTATAATCGTTTCCTATTCCACGTCTTTATCACGTCAAATTGAGGTTGTTTGAGCTTTGACTCCAGATAAGGATGAAAACAAGACAAGAAATGAAGTATCTGTGTTCCATATTTCTATGCTGGATGGAAGAGAGATTTTGAAACCGATCTCTAGTTCTGAGGACGAAAAATTGCAAGCTAACCTGATTGATATGGAAGGTGGAGAAAACACACATCATGCACCGTCTGGACATACAGACGCCTCTGCTGAAGTGAACATGGAGGCATCAATAACAACTGATGACGTTATACGCGCGGGGGGCTTTGGTGCTAGAGATGATATGAGTAGTTTCCTTCCTGTTGCAAGTGATTCTACTGACTTTGAAGCCACAATTCGTGATGCTCGAGGCTATGAAGAACCACAGGGAAAAGTATGCAGACCAGGTCTTGGCTGGAAAGAATCTAAAGAAACAAAATAACTGTGTAGTTGCTACAAGCCTACTACTACATTGGAAGTCTCTTGCACTTAATGTTTTGCTACTTTGTTTCTTGTACTGCTTGAGGACTCATGTATGCAGCATACATTTTCAGGTGTCTGCCAAATACTTATCTTGAATTTGGGTGTTTTCAAATTTGAGATTTTTCTTTTTTTTTTATTATTCTTAAATCCTGATATTTTTTCACTCTTCTGAATTAAGTCACCAGTTATATTTACAACAACCACTCCTTGTAATTGGTAGGACTATATACAGTTTTGAGCATATTATTATGTGAGGCACTTCCTGTGACTCATTTGAATTCCTAATATCATAAAATGGGCATGGCCTTTTGGAAGATCCTCTGCCCGGGTGCAAGGATTGCCAGAGGGTCATAAGAAGACTTCCGCTGTGCAAACATTTCCCATCGGGGGCCGAAGTGAGCTTTCCACTCTCTTTGGGTTCTGTGATGGGGAAGATATTGTTTGATACCAAGGTCGGCTCTAGCGCAGTATTCTAGAATTCTTTTGTTTTGTGTCAAGATGTAGTCTAGGCAATCGGATCCGTTGGAAGATGGCACTGCAGAGGATAACAATGCCACTAGGTAAAAGACATCTTCATCTGGGGTTACCAAGGATGTGTTATTGTTCCACCTGTAACACATCGAAAGAATTTAGACTGAGAATATTAAACATGGCAATTTCGAAGGAGTAGAAGTCGTAGAACTGTAGAACTGTTACTTGGTTTTGTTGACTGGATACACAAGGATGGGGCCGTTGATGTTGTCAGTGAGAATGTTGCCAAAGACCTCATCAGCAAACTCATCTATCTTGCTTTTAGGGATGAGAAGGTTCATCCATGGATGGGGAACTTCCCATAGGCCTTTTGCTCGGAGTTTTATCTCCGACAAATGCACTCTGTCTAGGAATTCCACGTAGGAAACTTCCGATAGGAAGAGGGTGGACTGGATATAATGCAATTCTAACAATAAGCTTCCAGTCCTCTGCATACAGGGTTGACACAAGGACTTATTCTTTAAGTGGACAATGTATCTTCTGTGTCATTTGAGGAACAAGGAAATGGTTGATTTGTTCGAAAGTCTCACCTGATCAATGTCGTGGGTTTCATTTGGGTTAAAGTATTTGACCATTTCTAGGCAATAGAGTGTTCTTCCATCTGAAGTGAATTGGATGGCTTGCATTGGATCTTTAGGATTGAAGGAGGATCTCCAGTTATTCAGAAGACCTGTTCTGTTAATTATTACAAACCCTTCAATGTAGTCGAATGAGTTTTGGGATGATATAAGATACTCTTGGTCCCTGGAAAATGATTGGAAATCTGAGTATAACACTCGAATCCATTTCACCTGTCAAAAAATAAATAAATAAACCTCACATTAGAAATTCAGAAAAGATTGCTCTTTTAGGCTCTAATGCACCCAACTTTTGATGTGAAGTCTCTTTTACCATCTTTGGTGCTGGTTCAAGAGCAATTCTAGCCTCTGTAATGACGCCGAACTGACCAAGCCCTCCAAGAACACCATAAAACAGGTCTGAATTTTTGTTTTCAGAACATGTAATTACATCTCCTTTTCCTGCAAACAAAGAGTAGGCTGTGTGTTTTTTGTTCTTCTGTAATTTTGTACTGTGAAAGTGTTTTGGGTGGACACATATATGTACCTGTGACAACTTGCAGCTGGTAGACATTACTGATCTGGGGTCCATGCCGGAAAGCCTGACCGCTGATACCGGCATATGATAAAGTCCCGCCGACGGTGAGATGAAGGTAATCTGTCCAAGATTTTGGTGCCAGCCCATGTTTAAGAGTTTCATGCAGAATATTAATCCACAACTCACCACCAGAGACATCCACGTAGGGCTGAGGCTGCAGCTGGTCTCCAACGTGAACCCGCATTTGTGATACCTTGAGGGATTCCATCTTGATGACAACACCTCCTTGGGCCTGTGCTTGGCCTTGAAGGGAGTGGCCGTGGCCTCTTGCAGCGACGGTGAGGTCTGAAACAGAACCCATTTGGAATATGAGTTTGATGGTGGAGGAGACGTCGGAGACAGATTTTGGATGCAAAACTGCAAGTGGGAACAAGTGGTGTGTGTTGCCAAAGTCCTTTGCTGCGTGATTGATGTTGTGGAAAGTAAAGTGGCCATCTAGGCTGAGTGTTTCCAAAGCTGAAGTAAGATTAGTAGATTGAGAAGGTGGAAAACAAAGGTGGGTTGTTCTATTTGGTATGCAACCCATGAATAATATAATCAACAAGAGTTTGAGGTACAAAATGTTGTTCTGTTTGAGGAACCTGTTTACAGGTGAGCCCATGAACCAGTACCTATTTATTTTCATGATTTTCTCTCTAGGGAGAGAGAGAGAGAGAGAGAGAGAGAGAGAGAGAGAGATTTTGTTGGTGGTGATGTTTGTGAACGAAGGCAAGAGGAGAGGTGTAGAGGAGCTTAAGAAAATGAGAGGTAGAGAAGAGAATTTAAAGGGAAGGTTTTGGGCGGCATAGTCCAAACACAAATTCAACTCCATATTTATACATAAAGAAATGTATTCTAGTTTGTATTGGGTGTGTTTTAATTACATCTTTTAGATTCCTTTTGTGGGTTTCAAATTTGGGGTGATTCGGGGAAAGAAATACTACAAGAAAATGAACTTCACCCAAAAAATCCTTTCACGAAATTATTGATTGATTGATATCAGATATCTTTCATATCTATTAGTATAATATTACCATCATGAACAAAATACCGATCACATATTTAAATTGTAGTTGGAGTTTGGTAATAAGAAGTGTTTCCACACTGCAATGGATTGTGATTACTCTATATAATCGATCTAGTAAAGAAGAAAGAACTATGAATCTAACAAGTAACAATCACCATTGATTTTACACTAAAAGTGTAGTTTAGAGCACCTCCAGGCTCATCTACGTAATGAGAAATGAAAGTAGTCTCCTAAGCTGTTTTAAATTATTACTTTAACAGTAAGTACTTATACAAATTTTTATAACATGTATCGAACAAATTGGCTGGATTTTCAAAAAAGATTTAAGAAAAATCACCTAAGCCTTAATTAGTTTTAGAAGTAGCTGAATTGGGATTTTGTTTGATGACATGGTTAAATATGTTAAATATTGTATTTCAAATTACCCGTGTAGTCCAAATGAAAGGGATTAGAAATAACTATACTCACAAAGTCATTTGGAATCTTCTTTTTTTGTCACTATTTTTCTTATTCCGTAATATTATAACTAATAAATTTAGTTTCATTATGATACTAATCCTACACTAATGAGTACAATATCTACGAGTCTTATCTATTAATTAAGAGCTACAACTTGTTTTCATTGGCTATCATCACATTATTAAAACGTTATTCTTGCAAGGCTCAATTTCACTCTGTCCAAACTTTATAATAATTTTAGCAACCGTCATTTTACTTGTGTATGCCTTCTTAAATTTTGCTCAAATACTTCTGCTAGTTCCTCCTTTAATTTTCCAAACAATTTATATTAAAGACAAGGGCAAATATGTCAATCTCCTTTAATTTTCCAAACAATTTATATTAAAGACAAGGTCAAATATGTCAATCTACAATGAATGACATTACTGTCCCTAAATTATACCATAATTTAATCGTCTGTCCCTAAAATTCAAATTCGTTGATAGATCCTCTAATTATGTTATATTTGTACTTAGAATTATGTGCAGTCTTTTTTTTGTCCCAAGTATTATGTCCAGTTTGAGCTCTAAGAATACGAGTAGCAAAGAATTAGAAAAGAAGGTTAAAGACAAAATGCCTCTTTTTCTCTTAAAATTTAGGCCATATGAGTATCCTGTAATATTTGTTAAGTAAAAACATTAAAAAAATTTTAACAAAATGATCATGGTTGCATATTTTGGGCAAAGTTAATGTACTACAAACTATAATATTGAAGTTTAAGGACAATCAATAAAATTTGGGTTCAATTAAGAGACATTGACAACGATTTAGACTTTTGAAAAGATAAACTTTTCTTTTTTAAAAATTTGGATTGGCATATTTATTTTTATAGCCAATCCAAATTTTACTGCAGAGGTTATATATATATATATATATGTGTAGTATATATGTTATTGTCATTGATGAAAATATCGGTAAATATTGCCGAAATTTCGCCGAAATTTCGGTATTTTAACCCGGCGGCACATAAGAAGGGGAGGAAAGAAATTCGTCAAAATATTGAACAATTGTCTTGTTTTGAGCCCACAGATCCTTTCATAAGATCAAAACGATGAATATGCATTATTAATTCGTGAAAATCGGACGTAAAACGAGAGAGATTGAGTCGGGTCATGCCGTCGGGTCGAAAAACCCGAGTTGCAGACCCAGCTGAAGGTTAGGAATGACTGGTAATGTGTATACTTATATATGAAACGATGTTAAATAACAATGATGAAGTGAAGCAGAGATGACATATGCTGTTTTGGGGGTTAAGTTTGGGGGGTCACGGCACCCCCCCCCCCCCCCCCCCCCCCCCCCCCCCCCCCCCCCTCTTCTCCCTTGTCCACCTGCAGGTTTTTTTTCTCTTTTCCTTTATATTCTTTTTTTCTAGGTTTTTTTCCCTCTTTTCCTTTTTAATCATTTTTTCCCGTTTTTCCCCTCCTTTTTTATTCATTTTTCCCAATTTCTTTTTCCACTCCCTTGTTATTCAATTTTTCCAATCCCGCCCCACTTATTAATTTTTTCCAATTTTTCAACAGAGGTTGGTCTTTTTTTTGGTTTCATTTTTGTCCAATTTTAAATATATCGATTATTTCCAATTTTTTAACAAAGTTTGGTCATCTTTTTTCATCTTTTTTTTTCCAATTTTAAATATTTTAAACTTATTTTATCATTTTTCTTATAATGAATTTTTATATTTTTATTGTTATGTTTTTAAATATTTTAACTTTCAATTATAGTAACTCACTTCAATTTATATTTATATTTAAGATTTTATATTATTAGTTATCGTCAGAATTATATTACATCATATTATTCATCATATATTTATTATATTGAAGTTATTTTATAATTTTATTAGTTATATATAACCATCATTGAGCACTTAAGATTTTCTCAAAATTTCATTCCAAATTTCTAACGTTTAGATCGAATTTTCATTATTTTTGTTTACCGTAAACGATATCGATATCGATATCGATATTTGAGGCGAAATATCCGTAAATTTGACCAATGATATATCCGTCGATATCAATATTTTCATCCTTAGTTATTGTTACCAGTTACGTAGAAAAATTGTTACCAGTTACGTAGAAAATGGTAAAGTCCCGAAGTGGATCTATGAAGCGTCCACGGATGTGATGAGTTACGTATATATTGTCCTTTGGATGTCGTATTGTCGTCTGCCTGCACTGACAGAGAGTACCCACAAGAATCATATCAATTTTTTTGTGATCGGAGAGCGTACCGCGGGAAGCCCGGCCCCCTACTTCGTTGCATGCCCTTCCAGCTTAGTGTCAGTGTACTCACCACAGCAGGACTTCCCAAACTGGGTCCCACTGCAGCTTTTATCTTCGCAAGGATCCGGACCACACTGCAATCTGCAAGTCTGCAATGCGGATAATACGTATAATATGCACGAATTCAATAATGAGAAGTGAGTTGGTCTAAATATAAACATAAAATTTTATATATACATTAAATTGTGATAATAATAATTAAAGTTCATTAATTTAGAAAATCAGATAGTAAAAATACAAATTTAATACATGAAATAATAAATAATTATGTAAAAAATATAATATAAAATACTTAAATTATAACAAGTTTCTTTTTCATGTGAATAAAATTTTATACCATCTTTAAAAATTCACAAACTCTCTATTTAAATCGTTGAGCAAATTAATAGGCTGAATTATATAAACTGACATTTCCCAACAAAAAAAACTACATTAACTAACATTGTATAATTTTTTTTTTCAAAAATTCAATATCGACCGGACTCGACCACACATCAGTCCTATAGCGTGACATGCGCAAGGACCATCTCCACGGGTGGCTAATGCATGTGAAATTTGTGAACTAAAATATTCTTAATTGCATCGGTACACGTGGCTTGAGTGAAAAAAACAATGTTCAATTTTTTTTTAGATACTCAGATCCTCCTAAGACAGAGTTCTTTGAACTCACGAAACAATATTCATCGTTTTGGATTGAATTTGAAACCTCCATTAATGGAGAAAAATGACCAAATTTTGTATGTGACTTTATGTGCACGTAAGTAGTTCTTTACTAACAAAGAAAAAACTATATATAATCGAACGGAAAGTAAATATAAGAGTTATTGTTAGAGATTTTTTTTTTCTTATACTGATTATAATTTTAGGATGTCAACGTAATGATTAAAATAAAATATGTAATCATAAAATGTAGTATAGTTGTTAAATTACTATTTTTTAGGATGTCAACGTAATCATTAAAATAAAATATGTAATCATAAAATGTAGTATAATCATGAATTTCTTGATATCTAATTGGTAAGAATTTGTAATTCGTTAAGAGTATTTTATTATTATAAACAAGCTGTATTTCAAGATAATTTCGTTATTGGAAATGTAAAGATAGCTCATGATAAAAAAAATAAATTAAAGTATATGCAACCATGAAAATGACGGGGAGTCAAGTGGGACATGTTACACGTGACTTCACGAGGAATGAAGAAAAACTTGTCTTGGCCACTGACTTTGGTGCGGAAGGACCAACACACAAAGCATGTATATGTTCCATGAAATCTAATGGGACCAAATCGAATATTTAGAATGCAATATTTTCTTTTAAGACTTGGAGAAAACCAGCACAATAGCTCATTATTAAGACAAGTCTATTTTTTTTTTATGTATAATATTAAGAGAAAATGTAAATTGGATATTGATCTTAATTTTAGCGAAATTTCTATGGAAGATCATACCCTACAGACCTACACAATAAAAAATCTTAAGATAGTAATAGATAATAATGGCTCACTATTTAGAGCATCACTAATTGGCTACTTAAGTCAAATTTTTTTTTTTAAATCAAATTATATTAAAGGGCAAAAACCCAACACAATGCGCAAGGCACAAAACAACAATCCACAAGAGCTCAACACACCTCCTGTAGGAGAACACACCAAACTAAAAGAACCTACGAAATAACAACATTCCAATTCCATTTCAATGCAACTCCAGCCATACTAGTTATCCCACTCCTAAAGTAGAGAAGTAACTAGGAGTACCTAAATCTATGGAGAGAGAAAGAGCACTTAGAAACTCCTTCAAATTTAATACTCCAATTTTTTTGCTATAATCTTATTTATTATTATTTTAAACTATTTATTTATTATTATTTTGATATTATTAACATTTATAAAAAAGGTATATAAATTCAAAAGAAATAATGGCAAATTTAGAAGTTTGATTCATGAAAAAAAAGAAGGAAGCATTAAAAAAAATAGAGTGCAGTAAATAATTTATGGAGTGTAAAAATTAGCTCTCTAACTTTATAGTGTTTTTAGATAAAATTTAATTTTAAAATATTAAATGCGATTGAAGGTGCTCTCGGTGCTTAAATATGAATTTTAATTTAAAAAATTAAATAACATTTAAATACAAATTCACGTTAATCATTTTATTTAATTGAATTGATTGGGGAAAGGGGTCCAGTGGAAATACTCGTGTGAACTTGAATGTTGTTGAATGTGGTTATTGACCCAAGATTTTTCAAAGTTCAAATTGTGTCTATAATTTATGTGTAATGGTTTTGATACTTAAATAATGTCACTATCCTAGAAAGGCCAAGTACATATACATCGGTCATTAGAGGCATTCAAGTATTATGTTGGTGGCATGTAGGGGCCTGGCTGGGGGTGCTTTTGGGCAGTGTGTGTGTAGCAGACAGGGTATGGAAAGTGGACAATATTATATATGTGAAGGGCGGGGGGAGGGGGGGTGTGTGTTAGATGATGATGATGATAAGGACAGTTCGAATGGAGGAAACACTACAAAAAGGTAATTACCAAACAACTGATTGGCTTTGAAGCCTTAGATCCCAGCACCATCACATCCCCAAAAATGACTCTCAAATCTTACATTATATGGTGGGCTAAACTCATCGCTCCCACAAATTCCATTTGCTGACGCATATTATGTTTTTTTTTAAAGTATTTTTAAATTGAAGAAGATGGGGGAAAAAAATATTATACATTTCAAAATTATACATATTGACAGGACCCGACCCAGAAATTTCAATACACAAGTGTCCAAGTGCTGCTTTCGTCTGACACATAGAGCCAAAATACCTTGAATGTCCATGTACACGTGCCAGACCAAGGACACCCGCTCGTACAGTACTAACTACTGATCAGCCAGAGCGACTATAACCACAATAAAACAAGGGTACAAATATTATACTTAAATTCCCATAGAGTACAAAGCCACGCACAATGCCTTCACCATAGAAGTAGCCCTGGTACCTAAACACCAACCTAGAGGGGTTTCCAAAACCACAAACAAAACCTGTGAGTGAACCCAAAATAAATAATCCTTTTAAACAAATTTAACAAGAAAACAGTAATCGCCCTCCGTTTTCAAAGCATGCATACATATAGAAACACGATCGAAATCACCAAGTCAGTATCAAACCATATATAACATACCATGGTTCACACTGCCCTAATGCAACCCCTGAACAACCATCGAGAAATAAGTACCTAGACACCACAACCGAAAAGCAAGATGCATCATCCTCCATACCTGACTATGCCAACCAATCCCCGTACTACGCGTAGAACGCCCCTAGGATGTTGGTGGAGACACACTCCAACAGGAGTTCAGGAAATACAAGACCCCAAGAACTTGACATAGACACACTATAAACGTATGTCTGAAAAAAGGTAACCACCCTGGTCAAACCTCGAGGATGGTCAATTGTGGAACAGTCACAATCAAGTAGCCCAAAACATGGTGTAAAGTATATAAGAAAGTGAAGTCAAACCATAATTGACAGGACCCGTCCCAAATCCCTCGGGATTAGCGTGGGACGCGCCTGCTCCCGTCTGACACGAAGTGTCAGATCAGGGATATTTCCGTCCTTAGCCCAACTGGGCTATCAGAGTACGCCAGGATCCGAAAGAGGAATGTGAATGTCTCGTCTCTGCTACAGCCGCATTCGCGATCACCCTGAAGGGCATTCAAAACACAAAAGCTGTGAGTGGACAAAACAAATATTTTATTAAATCATTTCATAGAAGACCTTTATGCCCTTCATTAAAAACATATGCACACATTCGAAAACCATTTCTAGGGTTCATGCCCGGTTCCCATAAACCGACATGAACCATCAAACCATTGGGCCTTAGCCCGAAATCCGTCAATCAAATACCTGGGACCTCCGCCCAAACCAAAACACGTGGGAACTCGTCCCAAAACCACCTCATAAGGGTCTCAGCCCAAAACCAATACGCGAGGGTCTCAGCCCAACGCCATCTCAGTGAAAACCTGTCCACATATACATATATACATATATAACCTATCCTAGGCACTTCCGGAGAAGATACCATCTCGGGGCACACAACCCCTAGGGAACACATCCCCGATATAGTCACGATATCAACATATCTATCTAGTGTGCACACTACTCGGGGTCTCACTCCAAGTCTTTTCCCAGGAATTCTCCATCTGGAAGGCTCAATCTCTGGATCTAGTCCGAGCTCTCTCTCTGGATCTAGTCCGAGCTCTCTCTCTGGATCTAGTCCACATATCTCTCCGGAATCTGGTCGGGGACCAAAACATCGTAAGTAACCTCCACTCCTGGAACGGGATCCCTAAACCAAAAGTGTAAGCGCGTATAAGCACGTATAAAACCTGAAAACCTCGAAGTACGTGCCCATACGTAAACACACACCAAAATGCACTCAAGGCATCTCAAAACACATATGAAAACATATATAAAACATTTATGCATGCATCGATTTCAGAAATAAAGTCCACTCACAGATCGTCCGCGCTACTCCCTCGATAAGCGCGATGTACGCCTTTCCGGATCAACCGTCGTCTCCGAAATTCCCAAACCTGTCCAAATCACTTTAGAGGGTTACTAACTAGCTACAGTGTCACCCCATAGTGGGCCTCACGCGCCTAGCTACAGTATCACCCCTAACCTTCAGCCGACCGGTCCGACCGGTCTAGGCTGGTTTTTCCTGCAACTTGGACCGACGTGACCGGTCCAGGTCCCTACACGGTCCAATCTTCAGCCGTTGCAACTCTAATCAATCCTAATCTTCATATCTCGACCCTAGAAACCTAAACCAATTAATTAGAACTCCTAAAACACCCAAAATCCGACCGGTTCAATTCTTCCTCATGGTTGAAATTTTTCAAAACTCACCCCAGGGTTCCTTAACGTCTAACCACCCTCAAAACCTCTCTAAAAACTCCCTAGAAACCTATTTAACTCAAACCAATCATCCAAATCGACCCATAACAACAGAAATGAAAAATGGATTGAAATCGGTTAAAACCGATACCTGTGCACGGTTTCCTCCACCGCCGTCCACGGCGGCTCGCCTGGCCAGCCACCACGTTCAGCTGGTCCTCCTCTCCCTCTCTGTCCTCTCAGTTAAGCTCACAGGTCAAGGGTTTGGGTTTTGGGTGAGAAATGGTGATCGGGTTTGGATGGAAAAAATGAAAAATGATGGATGCACGGGGGGGATGGATGCATGAAGGAAAATGATGTCCAGTGGATGAGTGACACTTGTCACTCATCCATTGGGCCCTGAGACAAATATCTAGGCCCCACTTGCTGCCAAAAGTCCTCGTCTCGTAAAACGTGCAATAGTGCACTCGAACTTCCGTGAACGGTAACTTCGCCGTCGAACGTCCAAATTCGACGTGCCACCTGTCTACGGATTCGTATCGCCGTGATCTACGTCACGGTACTTGGCCCTCGGTCATCGGACCTTCCGGGTCAATAGTCAACCGTTGGCCCCTTTTCGCCAAAATTACCAAAACGCCCCTGATCTTCCGATCGTCATAACTTCTTCAACGGATGTCGGAATCGAGCGTGCCACCTATCTATGAACTCGTGACATCCCGAACTACGTCACGGTCATCGGTCAAAGTCCATTTAACCGTCCAAACAAAAAGTCAACGTTTTGTCCATTCTAAGGGCAAAATCGTCATTTTTCCTTGAACGTCCGCTAATCCTCGTCTAATTCCTGATTAGCCTAGATAATCCGTCGTTAATCCTTAATTAATCCCGTTAATTCGGGATAGGTCGTTACAATAATCTAGGCCCAAGGCCAAGACATAAGTCACGCACAAAAATCCGTAAAACTAGTGTCCAACACATTTCAATGAGTAACCGAAATCCTATATCAATATATCCAAATACCCAAAACCAGAATATGTATTCAAACCATATAAAAGAGTTATATATGCATGCAAGAGTTTGAAACAAAGGTCCACTCATTATACACATATATACGCTCTGTTCCAAACAGCACACTTCCCAATGTTCCTAGAGCATCAAATCCTATCACAAATGACACCCAAAGGTCACAAACATGACCACTAACCTTATACTGAAACCCCATCACTTTTGGGATAGAACTCATGCACCGAACACGCATTATGAGGAGACAAATTGCCAAAATACCAACTAAACGACCTTCAATTCTCCTGAAACCACCACCATTGGATTTAGGACGTCGAAACCTTTCGAACAAGACCAGTTTAACCTCAACATTCAAGTCTATGTGCCACATGTGCTGGCCAAAGTTCACACTTGTTCTGGCTAGCAAGGGACGTCAGCTTGACAACTCTAACAGACCCTGCCACGTGGTACTAACCAGCCACTGCCACGTGTCACCTGCTCGCATCACCCTTGACACATGGACCTCTAACAACCCTTAATAGCACGCCATGTGCCACCAACCCTTGCCTGCTATGTGGCTTGACATGATGATGTGGCTTGCCATGTCATCATCTCTACCTCTCGCGGGTCGACCCACAAGACTATAACAAGTCGTTCGACCTTATTGTGAAATCCAATTTAATCTCCACCAAATTACGTCCAAAATTCACCCAATTAATGCTAATCGACTCACAATGCACCCAAGAACAAGATTATAGTGTTAAAACAACAAAACTGCACCTAAATCTCTCGAGTCGAGCTTGACATATCTTGAATTATCTGCAACTTCATCCCAGAGCATGTTTCTCCATCTATTTACCCTTTTTTCCTGGCCCATCGTGCTCGTTAATAAGCCGAGAAGACGATAAGTATCCATTTTTGGTGTTCCAGCCACTAATACTCAAAACCTAAAATCACAGTGCATGGCTTACCTAAGTTTTCGCTGGGTTCTAGCTCTCTGTCCTCCAACCCGTGCCCAACATCCACTCCCTTTCCTCATTAGTCCCACAATCTCACACTCTTACACAAATTGTACAACAAAACCGAAACGAAAAGGTGGTACGGTGTATGTGTGTGTTTGTAAGAAATAAAGAAGATGAGAAGGTTCTAGATGATTGGTGGATGATAACCATAGGGTGAGTGACACTTGTAACTCATCCTAAAAACCTGGGCAAATATCTAATCTTCTAAAAAAAAGTCAAGTCGTCTCGTAAAATGTGTAATCGTAAAATCGTCAATAAACATCCATGACCCATAAAATCATCATATGAATTCCAAATTTGGCCTGCTGCTTGTCAACGTAATTGGAATCCTGAGACCTACGTTACGGTCCTTGATAGAAATGAATCTGACCTCCCTGATTAAAAGTAAACTTTTTGGTCAAAATTCCACGTCTAGGGGTAAAATCGTCAATTTTCATTGAATACAGGTGTTTAGGTCGTTACATATATTGTTCCTGCCCAAATGTTTTTTTCTTTTTGGGAGTCGAGTTTCCCGAGGCAACCCTCGATGGGCCTCCACGTTGGATCTGGTTTGTATAGAGATGGGGGCGGACCATTCGGGGGTCTTTTTGCGGTGGATGATGTAGAGATGCTGGATTGGTCTGTGTGATGGGCTTTGAACTACGCTCAATCCCAAGTTGGGTGGACCAGGAAGTTGATGGGCCTATCTACTCAGATTACATGCATGCCAATAGTAGAAGACTACTACTATTCAATGCAAATAGGTTTTGTTTTCGGCCCAAGAACCTTTCTTCTGATCAATGCAATTTTGAGGCAGGCGGACAAGACTTCTATTGCATTGTTCTTTTCTATGCATCTTTCAAGGACTTAATATTTTGTTCCAGCGATGCCCAATGTCAGAAGGTTATTGCGCGATGATATTCATGTTGGTGACACTGTTATTCTAGTAGTTAAGTGGACAATGGTCGTAGTTGTTCCGAAGTCGAGATCAAAGTATTTGGACCAACGCAGAAAGATAGTATTTCGACTTGATGATCCGTGAACCATGTTTGGTTGGTATCTTCCAATTACCAATCACTTTGTAATCTGGTTTTGTATGGAAAATGGAAATGAGAGTACGAATATGGTAATGGAAAAGTACTGGAATTGAATAACAACTGAAATTACAAGTACAGAGAGTAAACTATTTCCTTCGCATTTCAAGCCCGTATTAAGCAGAAAATTCTGGAAATCATCAACTGAAATGAATATCAGTCGGAATCATGCCATGAGATGGTAGAGCGATCAAATATGACGTTAGTCTCATTTTAATCTCGTATTCTGTAGAGCGGTGGCAGCAAGTTTTTTGTGAGCCGATAGTCGGAATGACTGTTTGTGAATCGATAGTCGATAATATCAACCCTTACGACATTGAATGGTCAGAAATAAGGTTGATCTTCAACGAACCTCAACCGAATGCCCATGAATTGGTCTGTCGAAATAAGGACAACCCTTGTGACCCTTGCTGATCATAAAGAGGGCGTGTGCTGGATAATGTAACTAAAAATTATGACATTACTAGTCAAAAAGACGGTTGGGCAGTTGTATAAATGCCATAAAGGGGTGAGGAGAGAAGATGCATCTTGATTTCCTAGCTCAAAAGAGGCGGTTTTTACCACAAGGGCTAGCTATTTTAAACCATGAAACCAAGGTTAAAGGTTTTCATAGGTTCATAAATTGATGGAGATCAATTTTCTGAGTTTGATTGGTTGATTAATTGTCTCTTGAGAAGCTAGGCTGCTTTCCTTTTATAGGCGGTGTGAAGTTCTCAACTTGGCAAGTAGGGTCTTGTGTGGGTCCCATTTCAACATTTTTTCCTCTATTGGGATACTCCCCATTCTTCAATTTTCTTTGCTTGTGTTAGCACCACCCAAACTTGCTTTTTCTCCATGCTTAAGACCTGCCTGAGATGGGCTTCAATCGATTTTTTACCTTTAATTTTCGTGAGTCATTAGCTTGAGCCCAGGGGGATTATTTCAGGTCTAAACATTACCCCCTGAATTTGAAGTGCTTTGAGTATAAAACATTTTAAATTCACATGACTCGCATGATTACAGTCTTTGCCCCTTTCTTTTCGCTCCACCTGTACCCATCTAACAGTTCTTTCTACAGTTTCTCATAACATTATCTTGCCTTATGTGAGTCTTTTGCCAGTTTTTTGCCCAGAAACACCGTGACTTCTAAGCCTGCTTCCCGTCACAAGGATAGGGATGATCCTCCTGATTCTTCCATCTCGCTACCTACTATTACAACCTCCTAGGTCAGTGGTTGGGGTATTGAACCTCATTCAATAGTTACTTGTGATTTCTTAGAGTCCCTTGAAATTAATGGTGAAGTTATCCATGGTCCCTGTCTTATGATTGGCTCAGGTCGTTATCTGGCTCTTGGCTTTTGGTGGAAGGGTTTTCCTTCAGACAAGGCGATAGCTCTCAACCTTCACCAAGGAAACCTCCAGCTTTCCCTTATGTACCAGTGGAAACCATATTCGTGGGTAAAGCTGGATCCTCTATGGAAGCACCTCTTCCCTTCTCTGGGTTATCCAAACCTCACACATACCTAGAAACAATGGGTTCAAAGGATGCAACAAATGTACCCAGATGAACTATGGAACAACTGTATCTATCATCTGGTGAGTTTTTCCACTCTTTCCATCACGCTTGATCCTAGTCTTTTGTGCTCAGCACTATGTTTCTAGAACAATGATACAAATACGTTCAATTTCTGAGTTGGACCCTTGACATCGACCCTCCTGGATATAGCAATGTTTCTCGAACTATCTCCCTCAGAGGATGTGGCTGAATTTACTTTTTTTTTTTGCCAACATGGATAAAGATCATGGATCTCATGTCGTTAGGCTGCCTCCAGATGTTCCTTCATGCATCTTTTTTCTCAGTTCCTGTCTGTTTTCTACCCATTTAACTGGAGCGGGAAGCTCAGAGCTGGTGGTGAATTTGAAAACCTTGGGTTCCCATGCTCTTACCTGAGGTCTATCTATGAGAAAATCCAATTCTACCATCTGTACTTGGACTGGTATATGTTTCCTAGCACCGTGAGGAGTTCATTGATGGAATGGGTCTCATTGGCTGAGGTGTTAGCCTTACGCTCATATATAACTCTAGTCCCCTTTTCTCTAGCCCACGTGAATGGTGTTTTGCAATCCTTAGTTCTTTATTTCGTAAAGTCGGTCCCCTGAATGGCTCTCTCTGGGTGGTCCATATGTGGCTGAATTGGGTGTTTTCTTAGTACCAGAGTCATGCAATCGAATTCCCTAATGACGTGGTCCCAGCTCATTTACTGATGCCCTTGCCTCTTCTTTCCCTCTTTACAAGAAATTACTTATCTTTCTTTTTTACTTTTTTTTCTCATCCCCGAGAGCACTGGGAGTCTAGTGTGATTAGGAGATTTCCATGGTTTCGAGAAAGAGGTTTTCTTTGTTTATCAGCCGATCCCATTCGAGGTGTATCAACCCAATTACTGGCCCGACCAGCTAGGTTTTTCCCCAGGCCGTTCCCGCACCATATGTACCAAATGCAGGGACATCATTTCACTTGGGGGCTTTCGACCAGCATCTCGTAGTAGTTACTCACGACATCTTATCCAACGTGCCAGTGACCTTTCCGATTATCATGGATGCCTTTTATGGTTGTACGACTGTTTTAGACTCGTGGTGGGCTTCCTATTTTAAGGAAAACTTAAACTTCACCCTAGAGGAGGTGTGGACCTAGAAATTATTGATGTTGGAATGCACCATAAGTTTTGATCCAATTGGTTTAACCTCGATTAAATGTAGGAAGTCGAAAAACAACAATCCCCTAAGTATCCTTCATGTTCGTTTACTCCCTCGTTTGTTGATCTATACCTTCCGATCTGACTGTCTGCGTAGTGATTCTGAACGAATAATGGTTGGTGGTGATCTCGTCCAACAATTTCCCTTGTTGGACCGAACAAACTCCATATGAACCCCCTCTCTTTGATCGTTTGATGAGCTTGGGAGATGGATGTCCCCGAAATATTCCTTCCTCGACAGTATCTTCTTCAGTGATTGTGTTCTGTGGCCCTTTAGAGTTTCCAGTAGCCCAACCTTCGAGCAGTGTTTTTTCAGATTCCTTCTTGGTATCCTTTGTTCTTTTCCGATTTTCATAAAATCTTTTACCCCATCGTTTTGACTCAATTATGTTCCGCAAGCCGACTTCCCTTCTAACCACTCTGATTCTGATGCCGCATTTTTGGCCTCCCTTGCTTCTCGCATTACACAATCATCGAATCTAGGTTCTTTTGAGCTTGAGGCTGCTAGAGTTGTGATTATGGCCAGAGATGCTTACTCTGATGTGGGAGAGCTGGTTTGAGCTGGGGAATCCTATCCCAATCATCTTCTGCGGCTTTATTTGCTTCTTTCTTGATCATGCCGCTTCTCGAGAATTTCCGAAGGTTTTTCCTCTTGTCCCACTCTGATCAATGCTTTCCTCTAACATATGTACTAACCCGGGCCAAGTTAGACGATCTTTAGCAAAGTTACCACATTGCTCATGATGTATTTATTCATCCGAGAAGTGCATACAGAGACGCACTCCAGTTAATGGAGGTTCTTCGTGCCTAAGTTATCGAGGCTGAAGCCACTTGTATGCAACTTGGATAACAATATGAATTTGCCAAGTGTCCTAGGGAGGTCCCTCAGGATAAATTTCAAAGCAAGGAGAGACGGGCCCATGAAGCTTCCGTTGAAGAGGCAGCCCTATCTTTCAACAATAGAATGTAGAAAGTGGGCCTCCAAGCCATGCTTGGCGGGCTGCTGGATCTGTGACTTTGTGGACCTTCACCCCCCATTTTTGTTGAGTCATGGGCCACCCGTTTTTTATCTTTTGGTGGTATAGTTTTGCAGTTTTGAAACCGCCCTAGAGATGCGCAGGAGTAGTGTATGTTTTGAGTCTGCGTTAAATCCTCATTCTTCCTGTAACAACTCATCCCTAAATTAAGGATTAATTAGGAATTAATGACGGATTAGCGAGTCTACTCTAGGATTAGTCGAGGATTAACGGACGTAAGAAGCAAAATTACAATTTTGCCCCTGAACGAGGGCAAAAAGTTGACTTCTAACCCGGGAGGTCTGATGGCCAAGGACCGAGGACCGTTACGTAGATCGAGTCGATACGAATCCGTAGACAGGCGGCACGTCGAATTCGGACGTTCGACAGAAATTTTACGGTTCATGGAAGTTCGAACGAACGATTGCACATTTTACGAGACGGATGCCATTTAGCTTTAAGTGGGGCTCAGATATTTGGACAGGCCAATGGATGAATGACAAGTGTCACCCATCCATTGCCCATCCCAAACATGTTCATGCATATCCTCTTCCCCTTGTACGATCATTTTCCCCCAGCCCGATCAACCCTTCAACCAAATCCAAACCTTTCGCCCATCTTATCATGTTTGAGACCAAGAGAGTGAAGTGAGGCCGTGAGGATGGTGGCGGCCGGCCCATAGCAACGCCGCCGTGGACTGCAGAGGCAACTCGTGCAAGGTAACCCGATTGCACCCAACTTTTCATATCTTTGGATTCAAACATTATGTATGGGTTTAATTGATTAGAATAGGTTTGTTAGGGTGTTAGGAAGGTTTTAGGATGATTTTTTGTGGTGGTTGACGGCTGAGGAGCCTAGGGAAAAAACTGGGAACTTGGACCGTGAGGGGGCAAATCAGACCGATGGGATTTTGTAGGTTTTTGGTGATTTTAATTGCATATTTAGGTTTCTAGGATCGAATTATGAAGAATGGAATTGGATTGGAGGAAAAAGGATGAAAATTGACCGACTTATGGGGCTGGACCGATCATGCAGGTACAGTTGGACCGGATTACAAAGGAGAACCGGACCAGCTAGTCGAACCTGGTCGGCTGGAGGTTGAAGAAGACCCTGTGCAGGCACATGAAGCCCAGGCGCAGGGCCTTCAGGAGGCACTTGGGGAGGTTTTTGGGGAAACTTCCAACATGTGAAATCATTTGTTCGATGTAACAAACATTTTAGGACTGGTTTCGAGTCGATCGGACATCGTCTTGATATAGAACAGGTTGTCTAAAGGTTTAGCATCGCATTTATAAATAGTTAAAAATCCCAAAAAAATTAGGGGGCTTTAGTGAGGGGTTAATTAAGTAGTTAGGAACCCTCTAAAGTGTTTTGGACAGGTTTGGAAACCCCGGAGACGGTGATTGACCTAGGAAGTCGTACGACGCGCATATCGAGGCAGCAGCTCGGACGGTATATTAGTGGACCTTCTTTTATGAATCGATGCATGCATAAATGTTTTATATGTGTTTTAATACATGTTTTGTGATGCCATGAGTGTATTTTGTGTGTGTTACGTATTGTCACGTATTTTGAGGTTTTTGATTTTATACGTGCTTATACTCGTTTATGCTTTCGGTTTTAATGAAATGGTTTTCAAAAGGTAAAAATCGGGCATGAAACCCATTTAGTTTTGGTTTTGACTCGGGCATCCTACGGGTCTGAGTCGTGGTCGCGACGGGTGATGTGTTCGCGGTGATGGACGACATGACGCTCGCCTCGGCCTAGGGATGTGTTTCTTCCCGAGAGGTCACGATACACGTGCCGTGGTCGAGCAGCCACTGGAGGCTCGTTTTCGGAGTGCTGACGGTATAGGAGAGCCATCAGTGATGTTGTCTCGGACCAGATCCTGAAAGATGCTCGGACTAGATGAGGAGACAGAGCCTCCCAGATGGAGAATTCCTGGGGATAGACTCAGAGTGCGATCCCGAGTAGTATGCATACTTATATATATAGAAATCGTGATATATATCGGAGATTAGTTCCCTAGGGGTTGTGTGTCCCGAGTTGACATCAGAGGATGACTAGGATGGGTTATATATGTATATATGTATATGCGTATGAGATTTCATGGAGATGGTTTTGGGCTGAGACCCACGTGTATTGATTTTGGGCTGAGACCCACATGTGTTGGAATTGGGACGAGTTCCCACTTGATTTGGATTTTGAGCCAAGGCCCCGTGTTCTATGTTTGAGAAATGATTTTCGAATGCATGCATACTTTTTAGTGAAGGGCATAAATATCTTTTGATGAAAATGTTTTTATAAAATTATTTGTTTTGTCCACTCACGACTTTGTTGTTTTGAATGCTCTTCAGGTTGATTGCGGATGCGGGCTGTAGCAGAGATCGAGACATCACACTCCTCCTCCAGATCCTTGCGCTCTCTGGTAGTCCTACGTGGCTAAGGACGGAATTTCCCTGGTCTGACACTTTGTATCAGACGGGAGTAAGTACATCCCACGTTAATCTCGGGGGATTTGGGATAGGTCCTGTCAAGTTGGTATCAGAGCGGGTTTTGCTCTTATGGTGTGTGCACAGGTCGAGGATGTGATGTCTCTGCAGTTGTAACAGCCCGTCATCAGCCTGATAGTTAGGGTAAGAATAGGTGGAGTCAGTGGAATCGAACCCTAAACCCTAGTTAGATTACGTTTTGCACGAGGTGCTATGGTTTAAGGATTCAATTGGCATGAAATGCTGCATTTTCCGAAAGGTTGGATCCCGAGTTGGATCATTTTTGTACGAATCCAACGGCTTAGAGCTGTATAGATACTGGAGATAGGATTCAGTGGGCCCGTAGACACTGTACGATGCCCTGAGAGTCGAGATTGTCGAGTAGTCGTGTCAGAAATGGAATTGAGCATAGTGGAATCGGACGTTGGGATCGTCTTCGATAGAATTGCAAGGATCGAAGATTGTACTGCTGGGAACGATCAGACACGCGAGGACCTTAGTTGAGACTGGTTGGAATTTCCCAGAGTAGTTGTTGAGTGACGTGGTAGGATGCGATTATATGATGAGTAACGAGTGTGCAGCGTGAGGCACGGAGTATGGCCGAGTACTGGTGAAGACCAACGGCTCCTAGCCGTAGAGTTATGAGAGGACGAGTTCCTCAGAGTGTGGTTTTTGGGTGTTTGGATACCAGTAGGGGAATAAGATGACGTTTCATAATCGAGAACGATAGATCAGTCAGGATGGACGTGCTGCAAGGAGCAGCCAGTTTCGCAATACCCTTAGCTGGTGAGTGATCGGATGAGTGACCCTGAGAGTGGTACTTGTCGACCGAATCCTGAATTGGACCGATCGGTGGATGTTGTGTGCTGAGCGATTGGTATCGGCGGTGAGTTGACCATATAGGTTCAGATTCTTGGTGGTGATGTATGTGGGTTGTGTTCGCATGAACTCGTGGTAGGTACCACCATCGAGGCTGGATTTGCTGGTGGTTGTTGAGACGCAAGGGACGTTCAAAAAACTTTCATTTTTGGCTATGGACTGTCTGAATAGTCATACCCAGAGTCGTAGGGTACGAGAGAGGCAGAGCTATACAGACCGAATAGAGATGAGTGGCGTTCAGTTGGAGCAAGGTTTTAGGATTGGGTGATTTGCACTCCGTGTGGCGGTGATGCGATGACTATAACAAGAAGAGACGAGGAGCCACGAGCTGAGAATACCTAGTCGTGATGTGCTCATGGTTGGGTTCTACCACTACACGACGAGAAGGATTTGTTAGCTAGTGTAAATTCTGGAGAATCGTGACGGAGATGGTTTGGTTGACTGCGGTTGACCATACCTCCTGAGTTTCGTGTACGTTTGTTTGAGGAGAAATCTGAATGTGAGAAATAGAATGGGTCATTAGTGTAGTTATCGACAGTTGTCAATGGTCAGAAAGAATGTACAACATAAGTACTATCGTGGGGATTAGTGACTGGTTGGTTCGAATTGGTACGATACAGAGGTGCGACTGAAGTGTCGAGTGGTACATCGGATTCGGATGAATTGACATCCTTTTGGGTGTGCATAAACGATCATAAACGGACATACGAATTGGATTAATTACAGACATGTAGATGATGTTCGAGTGAGTTGAGGGCCTAGTTTGTGACTGAATTGGTAGATCTGCCTTAGAGTAGTAGCCATGCGAGTCCGATGGCCACTGAGTAGGACGGGGAAGATCCTGAGTGTCTCGGTGCGAGGTATACCCTATACCTAGATTGGCAGTGCGGGATATGACCTATACCTAGATTGGCGAGGTATGTGCTATACTTGGATTGGTGATAGGTACCCTAGGTCGTTGTGGACGGACGGCACGGGTGTTAGGTGTTGGCATTTGATCCCATAAGGATTGGGATGTGAGAATTAGGTTACTAATGTGAACGGCGATAGAAGAAGGCGAAAGAAATCAATGGAAGTCTTTAGTCCTGAAGGAAGGGATTAAGCATTATAGTAATTATCATAGAATACTCTTAGGCGGAGTACAAGGACTTCTAGCTTAGTCATTGGAAAAGTGAAGTATGCTTCCAACATGGTTGCAACTACTCTCGACTTAGAGGCCAGTGAAGGAGACTTCTCGTTTTCTGCTCTTTAGAAAATAGTGATGGGTGTCGGAAGAAGAATTAGGATGAACTTTGATGTCATCATCTTCGACTTTCCTCATGTGGGTCGATGAGGAATGAGATGACAACTAATTGTTCAAAGAGGGTGTAAGAACCGAACACCTAGGCTGTGGGTCAAATTTGAGTGACTTGGATACCAGATGATTCTTAGTGTCACTGGATGTGACGAGTGAGTACCCATGGTGAGTCAGATCGAGTAGTGTGAGGATGATTGAGACGACGAAAGTGATTGTGACCACCGTGAGGCGTTTATACCGAGGTCTGGTCGTTATTGGAGTGAATTGCCTTGCTGATTATGCTAAGCTAGGAGCAGAGGAGAACTATAGTGAAAGACTATTGAAGGATTTCTTAGCGTAGTTGGTGAGATGACAAGAAAGAGATTGGAAGTGGCGAGAAAGGTGAGACGAGGATGATACGTGGATATCGATAAGGAAAAGATGAATAGCGGATGCCTCGAGTTGGATTTGAGGATAGAGATTGTGATGGATTGAGGCTGGCTAGTGACGCACGATTGAACATCAAATCGATGAGTACTATGATCGGATGTGTTCCAACATATTGGTTTATTAACTGGACGTCGGATGCTGTGTGCTCAAGAAGAATTGTTGGAGAGGGTTCAGATAGTTGGTGAGCCGTGAGCTCAGGGCCGTGCGCCAGAGGAACCCCAGTGTGTGTTCTTCCTGAGACAAGTAGGGTGTATCTAGATCTCGTATACACCCAGGATGGATGAGACGTCGATTATGTGTCGACAAGACGCGTAGTACGATAGTTAAGACTCGAGGTGAGTCCAGGTGTCAACGGAGATCGCTGAGTCATGTGAGATACGCTACGGGGACTCGAGAGCGAGTTGAGATCAGATTAGCGCAGCAAAAGCATAGTGGAGTCGAGCATTACTACTAGTCACCATCACAACCGTGGACTTAGTGAGTGTGTTAGAGGAGAATAATGACCCTCCGGACTGTGGATTATGGTTGCGAACCGTTGGAAGAGTTAGCCCTTAGTGGGAATACGTTTTTCAGCGTGATAGTTATAGGATGAAGCATGTTAGAGGGGTAGACTGAAAAGTTGACTTAATGGCAGCTTGAAGAGGATAACCTTAGTGAGTGTACATATCGTAACTTGCTGGGTGTGGGTTGGAACGTGTCAAGAAGATAGACTAAAAGGATCCAAAATCAACTTAGTATAACTGACCTGTCGGAGTAAGCGGCAGGCGAGAGCGACGAGCATCGATGCCTTGAGCGAGACTATCGAGTCGTTTTACATGGTTGGATTTCCACAGTACGTGCCGACGAGTACGACGTATTGTCAGACGTCTAGGATTATACGAGAGTATCGATTCGTGGGACACGGTTGGATTTCCACAGTTTGGTGGTGTAATTAGGTCAATTTGAATTTCGATGACGAAATTCCTGAAGGGGGGAAGTTTGTAAGACCCGTCCCTAATTTAAGAATTAATTAGGGATTAATGACGGATTAGCGAGGATAATTTGGGATTAGTCAAGGATTAACGGACGTTCAGGGTAAAATTATGATTTTGCCCCTGAACGAGGGCAAAAAGTTGACCTTTGACTCAAGAGGTCTGATGGCCGAGAGATGAGGACCGTTACTTAGATCGAGTCGATACAAATCCGTAAACAGGCGGCACGTCAAATTCAGAAGTTCGACGGAAATGTTACGGTTCACGGAAGTTCGAACGAATGATTACACGTTTTACGAGACGGAGGCCATTTAGCTTTAAGTGGGGCCCAGATATTTTGGACAGGCCAATGGATGAGTGGCAAGTGTCGCTCATCCGTTAACCATCCCAAACACATTCATGCATATCGCATTCCCCTTGTTCGATCATTTTCCACGAAACCCGATCAACCCTTCAACCAAATCCAAACCCTTCCGCCATTTGATCATGTTTGAGACCAAGAGAGTGAAGTGGGGCCGTGAGGATGGTGGTTTCCGGCCCAGAGCAGCGCAGCGCAGCCGTGGAGGGCGGAGGTAACCCATGCAATGTAACCCGATTACTCCCAAATTTTCATATCTTTAGATTCAAACATTATGTACGGGTTTAATTGATTAGAAGAGGTTTGTTAGGGTGTTAGGAAGGTTTTAGGATGGTTTTTGGTGGTGGTTGACTGTTGAGGAGCCTAGGGAAAAAACTGGGAACTTGGACCGTGAGGGAGGAAATCGGACCGATGGGATTTTGTAGGTTTTCAGTGATCTTAATTGCATATTTAGGTTTCTAGGATGGAATTAGGAAGAATGCAATTGGATTGGAGAAAAAAAAATGAAAATTGACCGAGTTATGGAGCTAGACTGGTCACGCCGGTCTAGGTTAACCGGATTACAGTGGAGAATCGGACCAGCCAGTCGGACCCGGTCGGCTGGAGGTTGATGAAGACCCTTTCCGCATGTGAAGCCCATGCCCAAATCCTTTAGACAGTGCGTGGGGAGGTGTTTCGGGAAACTTTTAACATGTGAAATCATCTATTCGATGTAACGACGATTTTGGGACTGGTTTCGAGTCGATCAGACATCGTCTCCATATAGTTCAGGCTGTCCGAAGGTTTATGATCGCGTTTAAAAATAGTTCAAAATCCCGGATAATTAGGGGGCTTTATTTAGGAGTTAATTAAGTAGTTAGTAACCCTCTAAAGTGTTTTGGATAGGTTTAGGAACCCCGGAGACGGTGATTAACCCGGGAAGGCGTATGACGCGAGTATCGAAGCAGCAACTCGGATGGTCTGTGAGTGGACTTTCTTTTATGAAACGATGGATGGATAAATGTTTTATATGTGTTTTGATACATGTTTTATGATTCCTTGAGTGCATTTATTTGTGTGTTACGTATTGGCACGTATTTCGAGGTTTTTGGTTTTGTACTTGCTTATATGTGCTTATGCTTTCGGTTTTAATGAAATGGTTTTGAAAAAGTAAGAACAGGGCATGAGACCCATTTATTTTTTGTTTTAACTCAGGCATGTGGCCCTATTGATGACCTATGGGTTTGAGTCGTGGTCACGACGGGTTTTGTGTGCACGGAGACGAACGACATGACGCTCGCCTCCGGACTAGGGATGTGTTCCTTCCGGAGAGGTCACGATGCACGTCGCGTGGTCAAGCAGCCACTGCAGGCTTGACTTCGGAGTGCTGACAGTATAGGAGAGCGATCGGTGATGTGTTCACCCTAATCTAGAGGTGGTCGCAGCAGTGATATGTTCTTATCGACATACCAGGATTGAGAGCGGTCCTGGACTGGTGGTTGCACGCATCAGTACGATTTCAATCGTGACTGCCCCTGAGGTATCGGGCTTGATGCCCAGTTGATTTATGAGTTCGGTCTTGAGTTCTAGTTAAACGGTGAAATCAGGCTAGAGGCCCAGCTGAGTCATAAGTTCGGGCTGGAGGCCCAGTAAACTTGTGGTAGCGGGCGTGAGTCCCATTTGTGGCTTTCTATACTAGTATGTTTATACCCTTCTTTATGAGTTGATTGGTCTCCTCCAGACGTCGACCTGGAAAGTTACGATCCACTACCTAGAATGAGTGATCCCCACATGGAGCCCATTTCAGGAGTGGGAGTTATGATGTGGTTCTGGACCAGATCTGGAGAAACTCTCGGACTAGATCTGAAGACAGAGCCTCCTAGATGAAGAATTCCTGGGGGTAGGCTCGGAGTGAGATCCCGAGTAGTATGCATACTTATATATATAGAAATCGTGACATATATCGGGGATTAGTTCCCTAGGGGCTGTGTGCCCCAAGTTGACATCAGAGGATGTGTAGGATGGGTTATATATGTATATATGTATATGTGTATGAGATTTCATGGAGATGGTTTTGGGATGAGACCCACGTGTAATGATTTTGGGCTGAGACACACATGTGTTGGAATTGGGACGAGTTCCCACTTGATTTGGATTTTTGGCCAAGGCCCCGTATTTTATGTTTGAGAAATGGTTTTCGAATGTATGCATACTTTTTAGTGAAGGGAATAAATATCATTTGATGAAAATGTTTTTTATGAAATTATTTATTTTGTCCACTCACGGCTTTATTGTTTTGAATGCCCTTCAGGTTGATCGCGGATGCGGGCTGTAGTAGAGATCGAGACATCACACTCCTCCTCCAGATCCTGGCGCTCTCTCGTAGTCCCGGTGGGGCTAAGGATGGAACTTCCCTGGTGTGACACTTCGTGTCAGATGGGAGTAGGCACGTCCAACGTTAATCTAGGGGCATTTGGGACGGGTCATGTCAAGTTGGTATCAGAGCGGGTTTTGCTCATATGGTGTGTGCGTAGACCGAGGATGTGATGTCTCTGCAGTCGTAACAGCCCGTTATCAACCTGATTGTTAGGGTAAGAATAGGTGGAGTTAGTGGAATCAGACCCTAAACCCTAGTTATATTACATTTCGCACGAGGTGCGATGGTTTAAGGATTCGATTGGCATGAAATGCCGCGTTTTCCAAGTGGTTGGATCCCAAGTAGGACATTTTTCGTACGAATGCAACGGCTTAGAGCCGCACAAATACTTGAGATAGGATTCAGTGGCCCCGTAGACACAGTATGATGACCTGAGAGTCATATTGCCGAGCAGTCCTGTCAGAAATGGAACAGAGGATATTGGAATCCGTGGAGGTCGGACGGTGGGATCGTCTTCGATAGAATTGCAAGGATCGAAGTTGTACTGCTGGGAACGAACAGACTCACGAGGACCTTAGTTGAGACTAGTTGGAATAGGAACGTCGATTCTACTTGGCGCGAGGACCTTAGTTGAGACTGGTTGGAATAGGAACGGCGAGCGTGACAGGACCACGTCCAAACTGGACGTCAAAAACTGTACCCAGTCCTGCTCCCGTTTGACAAGTCAACTAAAGGCCCGAAACTACCCTTCAGTGTTTGCTAGACAAGGGATATTTGCACTGATTTCTGCTGCTACCTTCGCCTCTCGATCAGCCCCGAACGTCGTACCACGGCCTGGAGGGTCAATAAAACAGAAAAGGTGTGAGTGGACAAAAATGACCTTTATAAAAACATTGGCCAAAATACATTCTTACCCTCCAATTTTCATAAACGTGCATGCATATCGTAAAACATGAGTAATAGTATGGAATCATTCAAGTATGAACAATGGACCGATAAAATCAAAACATGTTTTCCCATGGTCCATAAAACTCATGTTTAACAAATCAGTTCATGTTATAAAACATCAAATCCCGGCTCTCAGGCCAAAACATATGAAAACATAATCACCTGGTCACAAGGACCAAAAACCCGTACTCAATACCAGTACGTCATCACAAACAACATCAATCAGCACTATTCACAAGTGCACAGTCAATCAATCAATCCAATCAATCCGCACTACTCATAAGTGCACAAACTATCACACAATCACATCTGCACTACTCACAAGTGATGCACTACGCGTAGGCCAATATCCAGCCACACTATCGGGATCAGACACCTCTGGGCTCAACCCTCGGGCTCAGTCACATCTGGGCAAACACATCCCCAGGCTCAGACATATCCGAGTGGTACATCCAGGCTCAGTCACATCTGAGAAGCTAGCTTACCATAGGATCAACTCACGATCCTACAATCATATCCCCCAAGCTCCGGTCGTCTGGGTAATCCCCCCCAAGCTCCGACCGTCTGGGAATTACACAATCACAACGAAAACCATCTCGGGAATTACATCCCAAAACGTTTCAATCAAATCTTGACTTCATATAAAGTTAAGATCATTCCTTGACTTCAAACCAAGTCAAGAGCATTCCCGACTGGGTCTCAAGCCCCAAATACCATTTTCACATAATTCTTTAAAATCACATTTTAAAATAATAAAATAATCCAGAGATCATCGTTGACTCACCAACTAAGTCAAAATATCATTTTAGAAATCCTTTTGACTCCGGGCCTAGCCCAAAACATCATTTGCACGTTTCTCAGAAAACGTGCCCGAAAGGCTGATTAAAATAATCATCAAATCACAAGCAATCATCAATTTCATCAAATTCACAAGTGACTCCAATCCGAGTCAAAATCATTATCCAGTTGGGTTCTCAAGCCCAAAATATCATTTTCACGCAAATCTATGCGTTTGCAACCTCAGTTGCCATTTTCACGTAAATCCACGAAATTGATCCTTGACTCATACCCGAGTCAATACATCATTCTCAATCCATGACTCATAACTCGAGCCCAAAAATCATTTTCAATCAATTTCAATCTCGGACTCATAACCCGAGTCCAAACATCACTTTTAACCAATTTCATAATTTCTCAAAAATCGTGCCAAAAATAATATAATAATCCATAAAATTGAGAAATCACCGGATTGAAACTTCAATCATGCCAAAGCATATAAAATCATATAATAAATCATTTAAATCATATATGCATGCATCACGGTTAGAAAACAAAGTCCACTCACACACACCGTCCAAACGGCCCGCTTTTCGAGCTGCACGTTTTTTCGTAAATTCTGAAAATCACAATTCCTGTCCAAAATCATTATAGAGGGTCACTAACATCTCAAAATACTTCATATAATTTTCTCCAATTTTTCTGGAATTTAAATACGTATTTAACACGTAAAACAAAACTTCGGATATGCGGAACATTATCGAATCGATATCTGATTTCCTCGAAACTAGTGTCAAAATGTTCGTTACAATGATAGGATTCAAAGTCATGTTGACCTCACCTTGAAACAAGACCTCACGCGCCCTCACGCGCCGCCATGAGTGGCTGCGCGTGAAACCCAAGCGCCAACTACAGTAACTGTGAACAGTCGTCTTTCTCGCCCGTTTGACTGATAAGCGGATCCTTTTGCCCGCGAACATACCCGATTCAATGTCCATCAATTCTACACCGTTTTCAGTAATTTAAACGGCCATTATCATCGAATTAGTTTCAATTAAGGATCTGTGAACTTAATTGCAATCAACCTTACCTCAAACCTTCAAATCAAAGATGAACTTTCGAAGAACATTCGAACTCTGTCATCGTCCAATCTCCATCAATGTCAATCGATTTCTTTCAATTGATCCACCCAGAAGCTTTAATGGACCAAGAGAAACTGTTTCCCCAACTCAATTTCGTCGTTTGATCACTCAATGATCACGACTCAACCTCGACACAAGCTTACTGTTACCAAGCCCGTTCAGGGTCAATTGGGCCTCGATTTCCCTCGTTCTTGAAGTGGATCGACTCGTCACAACCTCAGGAAGCTAATTCCAAGCTCAATTTCGATCCACAAGGCTCATAGTTTAAAATCCGAATTTCCCCACAAAATTTCTAAAATCCGAATTCCAGTTTTCAAGTCTCTCTCAATCCCTCGTGTTTCCCTCTCTAACACAGTCTTTGAAATCTCCCAAATTCTCACTCTCAAGCTCAGTTGTTAGAAAGGAGATTAAGGATGGGAGAAAACTCAATTTGGTTGTTCACGGTTAAGAAAACACAAAGAAGAAGAAATGGCTGATTAAGAATGATTAAAGATGATTAAATGATTAAAGGGTAATCAAACAAAATGATGGTGTTTTCCCCAAAACATGGAGCTGAAATTAGGGACCCTAAATCAAGGAATGGGTGACACTTGTCACTCATCCAGATGTGCTCACTCATCCAGATGTGCTCAATCATCGGTTACTGTTCACAATAAAATAATATTTTAATCGAGATCCCGGTTCGTTCGGTTAATCGATTTCGTTCTCGTGACCATATCTTTGTCAGCGAATCTCCGATTTCGGCATGCCGCCTGTCATTGGATTCGTATCGACGCGACCTACGTAACGGTCCTTGGCCCTTGTCCATTGGACTTCCCGGGTCAAAAATCAACATTTGGCCCCTTTTCAACCAAATTACCAAAATACCCCTCAACTTCCGAACGTCAAAACTTCTTCCTCGAATGTCAGAATCGAACGTGCCACCTGTGTATGAACTCGTGACGTCCTGAACTACGTCACAGTCATCAGTCAAAGTCCGTTTGACAGCCCAAACTAAAAGTCAACATTTTGCCCACGCCTAAGGGAAAAACGGTCATTTTGCACGTTTCGTCCGATTTCACTCAACTAATCCCAGATTAGTCATTCTAAACCATAATTAATTAATATTTAATCCCGATACTCAGAACGGGTCGTTACACAGCGGTGATTTGACCGCATAGGTTCAGAGTCTCGATGGTGATGTGTGTGGGTTGTGTCGCATGAACTCATGGTAGGTACCACCATCGAGGCTGGATTTGCTGGTGGTTGTTGAGACACAGGGGACGTTCAGGAAACGTTCATTTTTGTCTATGGACTGTCGGAATAGTCATACCCAGAGTTGTAGGGTACGAGAGAGGCAGAGCTATTCCGACCGAGTAGAGATGAGTGGCGTTTGCACAGTTGGAGCACGGTTTTAGGATTGGGTGATTTGCACTCCAGGTGGTGGTGATGCGATGACAATAACAAGATGAGACGACGAGCCACGATCTGAGAATAGCTAGTCGTGATGTGCTCATGGTAGGATTCTACCACTACACGACGAGAAGGATTCGTCGGCTAGTGTAGATTCTAGAGAATCGTGATGGAGAAGGTTTGGTTGACTGCGGTTGACCATACCTCCTGAGTTTTGTGTACGCTTGTTTGAGGAGAAATCTGAATGTGAGAAATAGAATGGGCCATTACAGTAGTTATCGACAGTTGTCGTTGAGCGGTACATCAGATTCGAATGAATTGACATCCTTTTAGATGCGCATAAATGATCATAAATGGACAGATGAATTGGATTAATTACTAACATGTGGATGATGTTCGAGTGAGTTGAGGGCCTAGTTTGTGACTGAATTGGTAGATGTGCCCTAGAGTAGTAGACGTGCGAGTTCGGTGGGCAATAAGCGGGATGGAGAGGATCTTGAGTGGCTCGGTGCGAGGTATACCCTATACCTAGATTGGCGGTCCGGGATATGACCTATACCTAGATTGGCGAGGTATGTGTTATACCTGGATTGGTGACAGGTACCCTAGGTCATTGTGGACGGACGACACGAGTGTTAGGTGCTGGCATTTGATCCCATAAGGATTGCGACGTGCGAATTAGGTTACCGATGTGAACGGGGATGGAAGAAGCTGAAAGAAATAAATAGAAGTGTTTAGTCCTATAGTAAGGGATTAAGCGTTGCAGTAATTATCATAGAATACTCTTAGGCGGAGTAGGAGGACTTCTAGCTCAGTCATTGGAAAAGTGAAGTATGCTTCCAACATGGTTGCAACTACTCTCGACTTAGAGGCTAGTGAGAAAGACTTCTCATTTTCTGCTCTTTGGCAGATAGTGCTGGGTCCCAGAGGATGACTTAGGATGAACTTTGATGTCATCATCTTTGAATTTCCTCATGTGGGTCGATGAGGAAGGAGATGATAGCTAAGTGTTCGAAGAGGGTGTAAGAATCAAACACCTAGGCTGTGGGTCAAATTTGAGTAACTTGGAGACCAGATGATTCTTGGTGTCACTAGATGTGACGAGTGAGTACCCAAGGTGAGTCAGATTGAGTAACATGTGGATGATCGAGATGAAGGAAGTGATTGTGACGACCGTGAGGTGTTTAGACTGAGGCCTGGTCGTCATTGGAGTGAATTGCCTTGCTGATTATGCTAAGCTAGGAGTAGAGGAGAACTATAGTGAAAGACTATTGAAGGATTCCTTAGGATAGTTGGTGAGATGACAGGACAGAGATTGGAAGTGGGGAGAAAGGTGAGACGAGGACGATACGTGGATATCGATAAGGAAAAGATGAATAGCCAATGACTTGAGTTGGATTTGAGGATAGAGATTGTGATGGATTAAGGTTGGCTCGAGACGCACGATTGAATATCGAATCGATGAGTACTATGATCAGAAGTGTTCCGACATATTGGTTTATTGACTTGCCGTCGAATGATGTGTGCTCCAGCAGAATTGTTGGAGAGGGTTCAGATAGTTGGTGAGCCGAGAGCTCAGGGCCATGCGGGCCAGAGGAACCCCAGCGACTGTGTGTGTTCCTCCTGAGACAAGTAGGGTGTATCTGGATCCCGTATACACCCAGGATGGATGAAAGGTCGATTGTGTGTGGACAGAACGCGTAGTACGATAGTTGAGACTCGAGGTGAGTCCAGGTGTCAACGGAGATTGCTGAGTGATGTGAGATACTCTACGGGGACTTGAGAGCGAGTTGAGATTAGAGTAGCGCAGTGGAGTCGAGCATTACTACTAGTCACGATCCCAATCGTGGACTTAGTGAGTGTGTTAGAGGAGAATAGTGTCCCTCCGGATAGTGGATTATGGTTTCGAACCGTTGGAAGAGTTAGCCCTTAGTGGGAATAAGTTTTTCAGCATGATGGTTATAGGATGAAGCATGTTAGAGGGGTAGACTAAAAAGTCGACTTAATGGCGGCTTGAAGAGGATAACCTTAGTGAGAGTACGTATCGTAACTTGCTAGGCATGGGTTGGAACGAGTAAGGAAGATAGACTACAACGATCTAAAATAAACTTAGTATAACTGACATGTGAGAGTGAACGATAAGCTAGATCGACGAGCGTCGATGCCTCGAGCGAGATTTAAGAGCTGAAGTGTGGCTTCGTGAGAGTTATGTTGGAGCATTGGGAGCTCCGGCGACGGTACGTGCCCATGAGTACGGCGTATTGTCGGACGTGTAGGATTACATGAGAGTATCGAGTCATGGGACACGGTTGGATTTCCACAATTTGGTGGTGGAATTGGGTCGATTTGAATTTCGAGGACGAAATTCCTGAAGGGGGGAAGTTTGTACGACCCGTCCCTAATTTTAGGATTAATTAGGTATTAATGACGGATTAGCAAGGAGAATCTGGGATTAGTCAAGGATTAACGGATGTTCAGGGCAAAATTACGATTTTGCCCCTGAACAAGGGCAAAAAGTTGACTTTTGACCCGGGAGGTATGCTGGCATAGAGCCGAGGATCGTTTCGTAGACCGAGTTGATACGAATCCATAGATAGGCGGCACGTCAAATTCGAACTTTCGACGGAAAAGTTACGTTTCACGGAAGTTCGAACAAACGATTGCACGTTTTACGAAACGGAGGCCATTTAACTTTACGTGGGGCGCAGATATTTTGGACAGGACAATGGATGAGTGACAAATTTCACCCATCCATTACCCATCCCAAACACGTTCATGCATATCCCCTTCCCCTTATTCGATCATTTTCCACCAAACCCGATCAACCCTTCAACCAAATCCAAACCCTTCCCCCATCTGATCATGTTTGAGACCTTGAGAGTGAATTGAGGCCATGAGGATGGTGGTGGCTGGCCCAGAACAGCACCGCCGTGGACGGTGGAGGCATTCCATGCAAGGTAACCCGATTACACCCAAATTTTCATATCTTTGGATTCAAACATTATGTACGGGTTTTATTGATTAGAAGAGGTTTGTTAGGGTGCTAGGAAGGTTTTAGGATGGTTTTGGGTGGTGGTTGACGGCTGAGGAGCCCTGGGAAAAAACTGGGAACTTGGACCGTGAGGGAGGAAATCGGACCGATGGGATTTTGGAGGTTTTTAGTGATCTTAATTGCATATTTAGGTTTCTAGGATGGAATTAGGAAGAATGGAATTGGATTGGAGGAAAAAGAATGAAAATTGACCGAGTTATGGAGCTGGACCGGTCACGCTAGTCCAGGTTGACCGGATTACAGAGTAGAATTGGACCGGCTGGTAGGACTCGGTCACCTGGAGGTTGAAGAAGACCCTATGCAGGTTCATGAATCCCACGCACAGGGCCACAAGCCGCGCGTGGGTAAGTTTTTCGGGAAGCTACCAACATGTTAAGTCATCTATTCGATGTAACGAACATTTTGGGACTGATTTCGAGTCGATAGGACATCGTTTCGATATTGTTCAGGTTGTCCGTAGGTTTAGGATCGCGTTTAAAAATAGTTAAAAATCCCAAAAAAATTGGTGGCTTTAGTGAGTGGTTAATTAAGTAGTTAGTAACCCTCTAAAGTGTTTTGGACAGGTTTGGGAACCCCGGAGACGATGATTGATCCGGAAAGGCGTACAACACACGTATCGAGGCGACTGCTCGGACGGTCTGTGAGTGGACTTTCTTTTATGATTCGATGCATGCTTAAATGTTTTATACGTGTTTTAATACGTGTTTTATGATGCCATGTGTGCATTTTGTGTGTGTGTGTGTTACGTATTGGCACGTATTTCGAGGGTTTCAGTTTTATACGTGCTTATACGTGCTTATGCTTTCGGTTTTAATGAAATGGTTTTGAAATGGTAAAAATCGGGCATGAGACCCATTTAGTTTTGGTTTTGACTCGGGCATGTGGCTCTATTGATGACCTACGGGTCTTAGTCGTGGTCGCGACGGGTTCGGTGTGCACAGCGACAGATGACATGACGCTCGCGCTACGGACTAGGGATGTGTTCCTTCCAGAGAGGTCACGATGCACGTCTCATGGTCGAGCAGCCACTGTAGGCTCGACTTCGGAGTGCTGACGGTATAGGAGAGCATTCGGTGATGTTTACACTATGATCTAGAGGTGGTCTCGGCAGTGATATGTTCACATCGACATACTAGGATTGAGAGCGGTCCTGGACTGGTAGTCGCACGCATCACATTGATCAGAATCGTGACTGCCCCTGAGGTATCGGGCTTGATGCCTCGTTGATTTACGAGTTCGGGCTTGAGTCCCAGTTTAACGGTGAAATCGGGCAAGAGGACTAGTTGAGTCATAAGTTCGTGCTGGAGGCCTAGTTAACTTGTGGTATCGTGCGTGAGTATTTATATACCCACCTTAATGAGTTGATTGGTCTCCTCCAGACATCGACCTGGAGAGTCACGATCCACTACCCGAAATGTGTGATCCTCAAAGGGATACCATTTCAGGAGTGGGAGTTATGAAGTGGTCCCGGACCAGATCCGAAGAGACGCTAGGACTAGATCCCGAGACAGAGCCTCCGAGATGGAGAATTCTGGGGGGTAGACTCGGAGTGAGATCCTGAGTAGTATGAATACTTATATATATAGAAATCATGACATATATCAGGGATTAATTTCCTAGAGGCTGTGTGCCCCGAGTGGAAATCATAAGATGTCTAGGATGGGTTATATATGTATATATGTATATGTGTATGAGATTTCATGGAGATGGTTTTGGGCTGAGACCCACGTGTATTGATTTTGGGCTGAGACCCACATGTGTTAGAATTGGGACGAGTTCCCACTTGATTTGGATTTTGGGCCAAGGCCCCGTGTTCTATGTTTGAGAAATGGTTTTCGAATGCATGCATACTTTTTAGTGAAGGGTATAAATATATTTTGATGAAAATGTTTTTATAAAATTATTTGTTTTGTCCACTCACGGCTTTATTGTTTTGAATGCCCTTCAGGTTGATCGCGGATGCGGGCTGTAGCAGAGACCAAGACATCATACTCCTCCTTCGGATCCTGGCATTCTCTCATAGTCCCGGCGGGGCTAAGGACGAAATTTCTCTGGTCTGACACTTCGAGTCAGACGGGAGCAGGCACGTCCCACATTAATTCCAAAGGATTTTGGATGGGTCCTGTCATGTTCTCCCATTTCTTGGGACTAACTCCCAACTAAATCTTTTGGCTATAAATACTAGTCCCTTTCCTCACACACTCTTATACATAGGACCATGCGTGCCTGGAAAATATGTATAAGAATTCTCATGATTCTGATATTGCCTATGAGGGACAGGATCCCATTGTCTTTCTGCGGGTGGAGAATGACATGGCTCACGCCCAAAAGATGGCACTGAAGTCTAGGTTGAAGATGGTTTGGGACGCTTGGGTCTAGTGCTTTGCTGATATCATCGATTGTGGTCATGAGGATGCGGTTGCGATGGGTCGCCTAAGAAGGAGGAGAATGGAACTTCAAAGAAGGATTGCTGGTTTCAACAGCAGGTGAAAGAGGTTGCCCATGACCAAGATTAGGCTGGGCACTCAGCACTCACAGAAGGCCACATTCGTTTGGCCCCACATTGATTTCCTTTTTTTTTTTGGACTGGATATCTAATAAAATCTTACTTTTGGTGAATGTTCATCTTTTTTCGTACTTCCATCGCCATATTGTAGCGCATACAAATGCTTATAAATTGGTTCTCCACATGTAAATTCTCTTGTCTCAAAATTGTCTCTCCCAGAGTACGATTTGAGTAACATTCCACTTCTTCATTATCATAGGTTGGTTGAGCATCTTCATGTTTAATCTCAGGACCAGTTGTACGCTATCACTTATCTAAGGCATGAAATCCATGCATGTCATGCTTTAGAAGAAGCAGAACTGACCCTTCACCAAGGGAAACGGTCGTCCATTGAACTTGAGATTATTTCCCTCCGCGAAAAAGTTATTAGTGCCAGAGAGGCGCTGTTGCAGCATTGAAAGCTGAAGGAGAACAACTCAAGGCTGACGTTGCTTTTTGTGATGCCTTGGGCAAGCAGCTGAGGGTGGTCGCTTCCCATGATGGGTTTGATCAGGGTTTTTCATGATCGTACAACTGAGAAACTTCATCTAATGGCTCAGATCTAGCAGTTTCCTTTTCTATACTCTGAAAATGTTAGATCTTCGATGTAACCTTATCTCATTTCTATAAAAAAAATTTTTTGTCTCTTTACCGCCTTGCTTCGCCTACTGGGTCTAGACCCTGCAGGTTTTTATTGTTTCACAAAGCCCTTGTGTCCTTTTGAGATAATTCTCTTTTGCATGTAGTAAAAAGCAAGGGCTGACATACACCATACCATTTGGCCAATAAAATCCACTCCTCTTCATGCAAAACATAACGTCCCTGTTTACAAACTTTGGACATGGCTTCCACTAACATCCCAACAAATGCACAACCAAATTCTTTGACTCTTAATGCTGCCCAAAACTTCTTGATTTTCTTTGAGAATCAAACTATTAATCTCTATTGTTTGGTGGAAACCCAGTCGGCGGAGATTCGACACCTTTAAGATTTGGTACATGCCCACGAGTTGGACACGTAAAATAACATTCACTTCTCCGCGGTTTTCTTGCTGTCCTTAAAACAGCAGGTCCAATCCCTTGAAAGTTACTACCAAAAAAGATGCCTAGAACTCCAAAGTCTCAGGGGGAACACGCTCTCCTCAAAACACACATCTCCAAACTTCTAGAGATAGTCAAAGCTCGAGACCATTGTATTGAGATCATTTTGAAAGTTGCTTTTAAGAACGGCTATGATGACAGGTACATAGCCTATGTCGCTGGTCGTTCGCATCTCGACGGGTGGTCCGAGGAGAAAATGATCGTGGGGATGGCAAAAAGGCCTCTCTTTCATGTAATTATGGGTTCCTCCCTCTAGATAGTGAGACTAAGACTCCATCCTTCTTTTTAGTAGCCATTATGTGGCTTTTCTATATTATAACTTAGGGTGGATTTTGTTTGATGTTTGTACCATTTCCTTGGAATGAAATTGCTTTGGAAGTAAATGAATTTTCTTCTGACTTTAACCAATTACCCCCTTCTCGAAATCCTAAAGGGTGGGATAGTATTTTGTCATATGAATGCCGTTGGTAGGATTTTTATCTATTACACCATCGTCATCTCTCAACTAGTAGGACCTTTTCTCATTTACCATGTAAACTATAAACGGTCCTTGCCAAGTTTGGCTCCATTTTCCTTGAGTTCTTCGTACTTAGGCCACTCATGTTTGGGATTTAGTTTGATCACCTTTGCTCTTACCAACACATCATAGATCTTCCTGGCCTTAGTAAGGTAGAAAGAGTATGATACAAATACCGGTGTCTTGTTTGCAAAAAAGCTACCCTTTGGCATGTGTGGCTTTTCCTTACGAACAGGTTTTATTAATGACTTGACGGTTACAAGCCCATTTCCTAGCGTTTGGATTTCGGGAGTAGCTATTCCCATCTCCTGCTCCTTTTCTGGAACTTTGGACTCTTCCCTAAGTTCCTAATGTTCTAATTGGTGCACAGGTATTTTATTCTTGTAAAATTGGGTAGTTTTGGAATTGTGCCCTAGCCATTGTTCCTCTTCCAATAGCCTCTCGAACTCAGTTGATGATACTACTATTTCCTAGGGGTCGGAAAAAGTAGAATCATCAAACTTTTTCCTGAGGGAAAATCTCAAAGCCTGTTGTGCAATAGCCACTAACTAAGCATTGTTGATAAGAAATCTGCACTTCATCTTCATCCTTTTGAAATTGGAAATGAAGTCTTCTATCGTCACATGTTCACCCTCTCCGAGGGCCGTTAAGTCACTGATGGTGACTTTAGGCTCCACTCTGTAGAACTCCTCATGAAACTTAGGCTCCATTTTCCCCCAAGTACAAATGGAAGCCTTTGGCAGCGAAATGTTCTAGGAGAAAGCATCCCTAGACAAATAACTGCTAAAGAATCGTAATTAAGGTATGGAGTGTGACACGACCCACCCTAATCCCCTAGGATTAAGGGCTAAGTCATGCTCCCGTCTAATTTACGCGTGACATGAAGGCTAAATCATCGTTCAACCTCCATGTGACACGTAAGTCGGACAAGGGATTTCCAACCGAACCGTTCCAATCCTTTTGGACTTCCCAAAGCGCGCAGACTCTACTGTGGATCACGTGTGTGATGTCTCCGTCTCTCTCGATCAACAGCTCGCACCACTACAACCTGGAGGGTATCGAAAACATGAAAAGATTGTGAGTGTGCAAAAATAAACAATAATTTAGAAAACAGTTCAGAGAAATTACATTTTTACCCTCCACGCAAAAACCAATGCATGCATATCAATTCATGTTATGAAACCATTCGTATCAAAACCATCAATGAAATCCATTTGAAAACCCGAATCAAATCCGTTAGTCAAATCCGTTAGTCAAATCCAGGCCTCAGCCTCAAATCACAAATCGATCTCAAAGTACGAGAACTCAGTCCCAAAACTCATCAAATCCAAAACATTCGGGCCACTGCCCAAAACATCAGAAAACCAGTGAAAAACCAGTGAAAAACATCAATCATACGAGTTTGCTGGATCTTAAGTGTGCCTGAGTCTTTAAACTGAAAACCATGCGCATAATAAGGCCTTCCCGGGATATCAACGAGTCTTTAAACTCAAAACACAATCACATGCCTCGGGGGGGTATCATAACCGAGTCTTTAAACTCAAAACATATACCGAGTCTTTAAACTCAAAACATATCAATTCAGGGCCCTCCCCTAGTCAATCAACTGAGTCTTTAAACTCAAAACCAGATCCAGCGGTTTTCTTTTTCTTTTTTCGGGTCTTTAAACCCAAAACCATTTTTCAATCTACAGTGAAAACCATAGAAAATCCACATTCGAATTCGCAACAATGATTCCGTAAGTCGGCATCTGGAACCATCATCCCAAACCCAAATCCAGAATTTCCTTTCCAAGGTTCAAAACCAAATCCGAAACATCATTTCCGAAATCCAATTCCAAAACCGAAATCTCATTTCCGAAATCACATGAACAGGGCTCCAAACCCGAAATCATTTTTCCAAAATCCATTTCAAACCATTGAAATCAAATCATATTTCGAATCTCAAAATCAAATCCTCAAAACCATGATTAAATCATAATATAAAGCGAAACCTCGTAAAGCGTGCAAATACGTAATAATCTCGAAATACCTGTAAAATTGTAATTCATCAATATCAATTTCCAAATATAGAAATCACGTATAGAAAAAATATAAAAACATATATGCATGCATCATTAGTTCGAAAGCAAAGTCCACTCACAGACCATTTTACCGCCGCCTTGATATGCGTGCACTTACGCCGTTCCCAGCCAATCCACTATCACTGGCTTTCCCAGACTTGTCCAAATCCCATAAGAAGGTCAAGAACTACTTCATGAAGCTTATACTAAAGCCCCGTAATTTTTCCGAATTTTGAGATATTTTTAACTGAGGCCTAAAACCTTCGGACATCACGAAACATATCGAGACGATGTTCGATCGACTCGAAACCAGTGCTAAAATGTTCGTTACGTTGAGTACTTTAAAAGTAATGTTGGAAGATTCTCCAAACTACTCTTCACGTGCCCCCATGCGCATCTGGAACTCCCTGCGCATGAATCCCACGCGCGTGAACAGTATCACCATCAACCTCTGGTCGACCCGGTTCAGATCGGGTCAGATCGGTCTCTGCAACTCAAACCGACGTGACCGATTTTCATCCAGTTCTCAACCATTTTCAGCCCTTTCAATCCCATTTCCTTCGTCCTATGCTAAGCAGTCGATCTACCTATGTAAATCTGAGAATTAAGTAGAAACTCTTACCTCCCAGACGATGTGTAAAACTCGATCTTTGCCTCCTCTCTGGTTCCACGTTTCCAGCAAGCTCAAGCCTCCCTTCCAAGCCCAAAAACTTCCTAACATCATCTATAACCTCACTGTATTAACTAATTTAAAGTTCAAGCATCAAAACGTCGATTGCCATTTTCGAATTCAAACTTACCCTTTTTTCGGGTTTCACAGTTACCAGCCATTGCAGACCCCGAAACCAGTCTTCAGCCACTCCCAGCAACCTCCTGAATTTCATCCTAACCCCTAATTCGAGCATCAAGCCTCACACGATCAATTGCCATTTTGAATGGAAACAGGGCACTCATGGGTTCTCTCAACTACCACCGTCGTCCTCCGCTGTCGAGCCTCGCCGTGGCCACCAACCATCCCTATACAACCTCCCCTTCAACTTTCCTTCACATTCCATCTTCATCTGATCAAGTTCAAGGGGGTTAAGGTTCAAAACTCCTCCCTGTCTCTGTTTTCTCTCACGGCCACCGTGCAAACAAAACTCCCAATTTTAAAAACTGATTAAGTTGGCTGAGAAAGCTTCCACAGCCCTCTAGAGATGGGACAAGTGTCCCAATCTCATGAACCACCACCATTCCAAATTAGCCAAGTGTCCATCTCTAACTGGGCACAGATCACAATGCAGGCCAATGACCAAAATGCCCTTCCTTCAAAATTACCATTTTACCCTTCGTATTCCCTGATCCGTAACTTTGTCGTCCGATGTCCGATGACGGCATACTGCCTGTTGTTGTACTCAGGGCATCGAGACCTTCCTAACGGTCCTCGAAGTTCCTGAAAATTCCATGTCGTAGGAAAAGTCAACAAATTGCCCATTTTTAACAAAATTACCACAATACCCTCAATCTTTCGAACGTCAATCGGACGTGCCACCTGTCTATGAACTCGTGACATCCCAAATTACGTAACGGTCATTGGTCAAAGTCCATTTGACCATCCAAACATAAAGTCAACTGTTGGCCTAATTCAAGGGGTAAAATCATCATTTTGCACCGTCCATCCGAAAGCAGACAACTAATCACTGATTAACTTCACTAATCTGTCACTACTCACTAAGCTAATCTCGATGTCTGGAACGGGTCGTTACAGAGTGTCTTCTACTACTACACACTGGGAAAAAAACCTCCTAATGTGTCCTAAGAACGATGTGTTGCCATCTTCGTTAAACAGAGTGAATGTTGGCGGCATAAACTACCTGGGAAATGGATTGTCGTGGTCTACATAGGATGATTTCTATAGTTTGGGACATTGATCCTCAAAGGAGGTGTTGGTTGACCTGTTATTAGATGCCATAGTTCGTTCGTTTCGTTCTTGAGGGTTTGATGCTTGGTAGTCCTAGGTGGTATGCCATTACTGTCAGGACCCATCCCAATCTCCCCGAGATTAACGAGGGACGTTCCTGATCCCGTCTAACACGGAGTGTTAGAATAGGAAAAATTAAAACCGTTAGCCCGACAGGCTTCCAGAGTACGCCAGGATCCGATGGAGGAGTGTGATGTCTCAGTCTCTGCTACAGTCCGCACCAGTAATCAACCTGAAGGGTAGTGAAAACAGAAAAGACTGTGAGTGGACAAAAAGTAATAATTTAATAAAATACATTTCATAAAAGACCTTTATGTCCTTCACTAATAAGCATGCATGCATGCATAGGAAAACCATTTATCAAACCAAATATGTTTAAACAAACATTTATAGGGTCTCAGCCCCAATTTCCTTAAATTCAAATCATACGGGCCCCTTCCCAAATCCATTTACAGAAATCCATAGCATTGTAAACATATGTGGGATCTCAGCCCAAATCCATTTATCATTCATAAAACACAATTTCGCAAAACCAAGAAATCATGTTTATCAATATCATATAACTAATCCTATCACAGTATCTAGAGCTACGCGCGTGCTACCTGGGGTCTCAAATCCCAAGTCTCCCCAGGGTCTACCCAGGTCAAAGTCCGTAGATCAATGACCCTCCCTGGGGGTTATAATCCATAGCCTCCTGAGAGTAAGGAACCCAACGAGGGCGACTCCACTCAGTTAGTGCTCCGTGACTATTCTGGGGTCCACCTAGGCCAACGACCCTCCCCGAAGGAGACACTCCGTAATATAAAGGATGGTATACGAAAAACCATTTTGAAATCATTCTCAAAACCTTTCAGAGGTTCATGCCCGGTCCCCATAAACCGTCATGAACCAGAAATCCATTTATGCGTCTCTGACCTGAAATCACAATCGTAAACCATAACTGGGCCCCAAGCCCGAATTCGTAAACCAACTGGGCCTCATGCCCGATTTCGTAAACCAAATGGGCCTCGTGCCCGATACGTGATTTAATTGGGCCTCGAGCCCGATTTGCAAACCAACTGGACCTCCATCTCGATGCCCTATTAAATCAAATGGATATCAAGTTCGAGAGTTCGTAAATCAATTGGGTTTGTGTCCGGTTCCATATTTTCTAATCCGAAATCGATTCACAAACCAATTGGGCCTCTGGGCCAATAACGTAACTAAATGGACTTCAAGTCCAAGGGTTTCCAAAAAAAATGGGTCTCGAGCCCGAGTTTACCTTTTCAAATCCAAACCATTTTCAAAACCATAAGCATGTTTAATTAGTGCAAAACTATAAACCTTGATTTACGTGCAAGTACATAAATCGCCTCGAAATGCGTAAAATCATATAAATCACTAACAACCAAATCAACATCATAGAATCATATCCATAAAACATATAAAAAATTTATGCATGCATCATAGTTTAGAAATCAAGGTCCACTCACAGACCGTCCTAAGTTGCCACCTCGGTTTGCATGTCATAAGTCTCCCCGGGCTAATCGCCTTCACCGGGACTCCCAAACCTGTCCAAATCAATCTAAAGGGTTACTAACTACCTTATTAACCTCTCATTGAAACCCCGTAATTTTCCCGAATTTTTAAACTCGATCCTAAACCTTCGGACGTCCCGAACAATATTGAGACGGTGTCCAATCGACACGAAACCAGTCCCAAAATATTCATTACATCGAATAGATTAAAAGTCATGTTGAACACTTTCCCAAACCATGCCCCACGCGCCTTCAGGCGCCGCCCAAAGAGGCTATGACAGGACCCGTCCCAATCCCACTGGGACCACCCGGGGACGTGCCCCGCTCCCGTCTGACAATGACTCTAAACATACCAAAATTACCCTTAAATAAAAACCGAAGACTTAAATAGATAGATAACGTACAATCACAGTGTTTAAAGTGATACTGTCAGACAAGGGAAAGTAAAATACAACATGTGAGCACACTAGTCAAAGTACATTTATTCGGTGCTCAACCTACCCACAAGTGGGTGTACAGGTGCACAGCTAGGCAAACTAAACCTCTGCCTCCTCCTCCGGGTCCTCCTCCTCTATTTCCGTGTCAGGGTCTGGAGGGGTCAGTAAAACAAGGGTGAGTGGGCCAAAAATAACAGTTTAGAAATCAATTTAATAATAAAATAATCATAAGGTTTTACCCCTCCGTTTTCCAAATCTTGCATGCAGTGAAAACATAATATTATAATGAAATCATAACAAATGAACCACAATAATAATCGTAAGGTGAAACTAACATATCAGTGCACTGTAAAACCCAACCCAAATGATGTCAAGGTTCTAAGGCTACGCGTTGCCACTCAGGGTCTCACACCCGAGACTCTCTAGGTACATCAGCTCCCGGTATCCCGGTCACTGCCTGAGGTATATAAACATGCCTTCCTGAGAGTAAGCAGCCCAACGGGGGTCAACTCCACTCAGTCAGAGCCCCGTGACTACTCCAGGGTCCACCCAGGCCAACGACCCTCCCTGGAGGAGACAATATACACAGGTAGGAAAGTACAGTACAATAACAGTATAGTTTACCCTATGTCCCCCGGACATCCCAAAAAAAATCCACATATAATCCAGACGGGTCTCATGCCCAAAACATAGCAAATATAAACAGTTCATAAGACTCATCAGTGGAAATAGTAAAACAGTTTAGGCATGCAAGCCTTTTATAAATCAAACAGCCCACTCACACTCGGTCCTTGCTGCTCAAAGATCTCTATAAACCTGTATTATTATTCCTGAGGGTTACTTAAGGACCCTATAATATCAATACCAAGACCCTAGAACAGATCTGCCTCAAAATCGCATCCCGAGCACTATTCCCGGTGCTTTAAACCCCATTTTGACTAACATAACGATCTCCGATCGACACGAAACCACCTCCATTGGATCCGTATCGTCGAAACCTTGAAAATGGTACCGGCCCCATCAAAATCACTGTTCACACGCGCCCCCACGCGCCTGGTCAACGCGTGGGTCAACGCTGCTACAGTACTGCTGACGTCAGCAGTGACGTCAGCATGACGTCATCACTGACACTTGTCAGGTGACACGTGGCATGTTCTGATTGGTCCCTGGTCTGATAATATCTGACAGGATGACGTCATCATGACGTCAGAAGTGACGTCAACATGATGACGTCATCATGCTACAGTACCGGGTCAGACCCGTTTGACTGGAACCGGGTCGCCGTCGACCCACGGCTTGACCCGATTCCACCGTACAATTCCGGCCACCATTTTCGACGGGGTTCATCCCTATAGGGTCGTCTAGGTCTGTTCTATGGTTCTACAACCTCAAACTAGAAAGAAAACGGGAGAAAACTCACCAGTTCGTCGTTGAAACTCACGGCCAAGGTCCGATCGTCTTCTCCGGTGATCCTCGCCGTCTCCGTCGTCCAAACCGGTCCTGATCAACTCGTCTCTCACCCTAGGACATTTCTAACATCACACATTCAATTTCCTAGCACTAAAACACGTTGGTTCGAAGCAGAGGATCAAAACGGGTTCTCGGGTTTTCGACCTTACCTCCGCCGTGTCGCCGCCGCAGGCCGCGCCGTCGTCCAGTTAAGCTCCTGGGGTCCTCACGGTGCAGACTGGAGCTTCCCCTGCGTCGAGGTGGTGTGGTTGTCCCGGTTTGCTTCTTGGACCCATTTCCTTGGTATTTCGGGTCGTGTTTTTGGACGGGATTTCGGACGGGAAAAACGGGCTGGTGGTTGCCGGTGTTGCACGGTGGTGGGAGCAGATGATGGTGGTGTTGTGGGTGGTCGTCTGGTGTGATAAGGATGGCTGGTTTGATCGCCTTGGTCGAGAGAAAATGGAAGAAGAAACACGGGTTGTGGGGGGGCTGTATGTGTGTTTGTGTGTGTTTGGGAGAAAGACAGAGATCATGCATGAACAAGGAAAAATCAGAAGAAAGGAAGGGCTGGGATTCAATCTGGGCAGTGATCCTACGGCTGGGAACAAATGGAGGGAAAAATAAATAATATAAAATGGAAAATAGTGTAAGTTGCTTTATGGGAATAGTGTAGGCTTGGATGGGTGACACTTGTCACCAATCCACTGGTTTGATTTAAATATTAGGTTGGCACGGATTCCCGTAATAAATTAATATTTTATTCCGTTGTTCTCGGTTCGTAAATTCCGCTAAAACGCTTCCTTGACCATAACTTCTTCATACGAACTCTGATTTCGGCGTGCCGCCTGTCTACGGATTCGTGACGTCCCGACCTACGTCATAGTCATGGGTCAAAGTCCAAATTGTTTCCCGGGTCAAAAGTCAAAGTTTCCCCCCTTCAGGGGCAAAATAGTCTTTTTACATTAAAATATTATTATTCTCGGTTCGGGTCGTTACAGGCTACGCGTGAAAGGCACAGGCTTGCACTATTCATCGTCCCCTACCTCCAGCTGACTGGGTTTAGACCGGTTCAGACTAGTTCGGTCCAACCAAACTGACGGTCATAGTTCAACGTTATAAAGCCCCTATTTTTGGTCCATTCTTGTTACTTTCAATCCTAAACTCTTTCTCTATTTCCCAGGGACCTAACTAGATGATCAAAACAATAAAAAGGGAACAAAATCTCACCTTTAGATTGAAACAGAAATCGGCCACTTGCAAGTGTTTTCTTCCATCGACTCCAGCCGTCCCAGCCCTCGAAACCAATCCAAATCTTCCCCTAAGGTCACCAGAAACATGACCCAACCTTTAGAACCAAACGAAAACCCCTCAAACTCAAAGTCCAAAATTAGAAATAGCTTACCCACGGTTTCGGGTTTTCCCCGCCGTGTCCACCGCCGTGGCCCGCCGTCCACCACGTCGTCCTCATCACTTTCAGTTCCTCACTAGAGCCTAGAAAACAACTATGGTGGTGAGGAGATAGGCGTGTTGGGTGTTGTTTATTTAGAGGGAAAGGGGAAGGTGCTCGGGTTGTTTGAAGAAGGAGAATAATGCCACCTAATCTCACCAATCATGAAAGAGATCCACAAATTGGGGTTATGGGCCAATTGGATGAGTGACACTTGTCACTCATCCATGGGTCCTACTTAAAAAGTCAACTAATCAGATAATGCCACCTAATCCTTGCCTCGTAATGCATGCATAGTGAAATTGAACTTCCTGTGACCATAACTTTCTCGTCCGAAGTCCGATTTCGGTGTGGCCGCCTGTCTATGGATTCGTATCGACCCGATCTACGTAACGGTGCTTGGCCCTCGGCCATCGAACCTCTCGGGTCAAAAGTCAACATTTTACCCACGATCAGGAACAAAATGGTCATTTTGCGTCGTTCGTCCGATTTCGCTCAACTAATCACCGATTAGTCTTACTAATCCTTGATTAGTCACTAATCTAATCCCGAAATTCGGGATGGGTCGTTACAACCTTCCGTCCTTAAATAATTTCATCCTCGAAATTCCAACTATACCGATTCCACATCCACCCCGTGGAAAACAATTCGATCTCACAACACCTGTACACTAGTACACCCACTAATTAACACAATACTTGTCTGCACCAAGACGTTCTACTAATACTCACGTCGCATCGTCCACACTCGATCTCTTCGAGTGAAAATGACCACACGTTCCAAGTTGATACCACCCGACAAACCTACCTTTTCGCTAACACAAACAACTCGACGGTTCCTTTCTCAAACACCAAAATATCCTGACGTCTGCTCCCACTGCGAGTCACCGAAACTCACTCATCATCCACATTGACATAACCCACCAAACTGTCACCACTTGATAGTCGCAAGTCGAATACTGACACCATACTCACTTGTGGTTACACTAACCACCAACTCACTCAACTTGAGTATAACTGAACCCATCATAACTACCCTGACTCAGTGCACAGTATCCAATGTCCAGTTCACATCCTCAACCAATCCAATGGTATAGGGACTAAGTCGACTACCAACATGCTCACCAATGTATCCTTGGTATACTCTATATACCGCCACCAGGCCCCACAAGCCTGCCCAGTATCGTTCCTCGAATAACATATAAGGTACGTACATCCATCCACTAACCTGCCTACAACCTAGATCGTAATCAAACACGTTTCAATTCTGGAGTCCATCTGTCCAATCTAGTACTAGACAGATCAAAAAATCCAATCCATCGCCCAATTTAAGTCCCACGGTCAACCTACCAATATTTCAACGTCTACTTCCAATCACGTAATCCCACACGTACCAATCTGACTCACGCCTACCAAGGCATACTCATTTATGCCAACTAGGCATCCAATCTCACTCACGTTTACCGAGATGCACCAACTCCGAACCTATCTGTTACCCGCTCCACGATTAACACATTACATTCGATTGACTTCATAGGGAAGCCAATCCCAACATTCACACATCTAAGGCTGACCAAATCCGACCTCGTCGGACACCTACTTGTTCGATTAATACACCATACAGGATTTACCTCGAAAAGAAGTTCTGTCCCATCATCAACTCAAATATCCAAGTAAGAGCGATAAACTCTCCACCTATCTGGATCATCAAGATCATCATTCAAATCCATCACCGTCATCACCTAATAAATAACCTCACGATCCTAGATCATCACAATGTCCAATCGCTATCTAGATCCACCTAGGATCTGCACATGCTCACTCAGCTAACAATCCACCTGAAATCTGATCATAGGGTCTTACACCCTCTTGAATCCTCCGTCAGTGACATCACTCCTCAACCAATTCCCTCATTTAAACCGATCAGTCAACGATGAGACACATCGAGATTGTCGGTCCTTTCCAATCACCTCGTATCGATCCTTGTCATTCCACCAACTAGGCGTCCAATCTCACCACGCCATGTAACCCGACATCGCCTGCCACCAAGCAGAAAATAAGAAATTTCATTCACCTAACTTCAAAATACCCAACTCCTCCTGATGACCCAAAAATACTCATGGGTCCACCAACCAATACACGATCAACGTACTGGTAACAACAATCATCATCTACCATGGCAGAACATGAGTTGTCACCCCAAATGACTTTGAAATACCCATTACCAATGCGGAAAGAAGCACTACCTTCGTCACCTCGATCATAACCTCTCTCGATTCCGAAGTTCCAACCATGTTGGAACCAATACACTCGGACATCAACCACGTGTCCGTAGCCAGTCTAACTCACTAACAAGTTCGCCTATCGATTTGTACTATTAAAGTACATCCAGAAGGATGTGGTCCATTACTACTCGATCATCATGTCTCAATCCCTGCTAGATCCCTTGCAGTCTTACTCTACCCGTGATCCACTCCCGAACCACAGATACCGACACATGCCCATCTCGATAGAGTCAAATCGTGACTCGTGACTCATCGTCATCACAGTCACTATCACCAACACCAGCCCCAGTACCCAGTGTGTGAATCAGACAACCCTGGATTTTTGCTCATATCGAGCAACGACCCCGTACCTCTGCTTAAGTTTGGGACAACTCTGCCTCCCTAATTTCGAAAAACTCTAGGTATAGTCACCCTGACAACTCAACAAGAAAAGAAAACATTCCATGAACGTCCCCTGGTTCACAACGACCACATCTACCACCACTTTCAACAGTATTGCCTGCCACAACTCGTGCAGACCCAACCACCAGAGATCGCTATTGAGGCTCCACATCCAACGGAATCAACCACCCTTACTAATTACTCTGTATCCCCACTATGGGATTCCCTCGACAAGTACCAACCCTGGTAACCTGTCCAACCAATCTCTAACCAATCGTAACTCGACTTAACCAACGTCGTCTACCAGGTCGTCCATGACCTCAGCTGCACCAACAATCCATTACAACTAAGGTAGTACGACAACCAACTAGGCCAAATCGATTAAAACAACCTCAACTGCAGAGTGCAATCCCATCACTAAAGCTGACATGACCTGACCGGCCGACAGTCTCGACTCCGAAAAGTCGCCAACGTCAAACCACTCGCCAACTCACCTTTCTGAAGCATACATCCTTCCTTAGGGTTCCAATAACACACCGTAGGGTTTCTCTGAACCTAACTATCCTCAGCAGTAAAATCTACAATCTGACCGAACCCGCAGTCCTGACATTGTAAGGAAGTCAATCCAATCCTACCCTCAGATCTTCTAGCATTTACATTTCCCGAAGGAGGAGTGTGATGTCTCGGTCTCTGCTACAGTCCACACCAGTAATCAACCTGAAGGGCAGTGAAAACAGAAAATACTGTGAGTGGACGAAAAGTAATTATTTAATAAAATACATTTCATAAAAGACCTTTATGCCCTTCACTAAAAAGCATGCATGCATAAGAAAACCATTTATCAAACCAAATATGTTTAAACAAACATTGATAGGGTCTCAGTCCCAATTTCCGTAAATTCAAATCATACGGGCCCCTGCCGAAATCCATTTACAGAAATCCATAACATAGTAAACATATGTGGGATCTCAGTCCAAATCCATTTATCATTCATAAAACACAATTTCGCAAAACCAAGAAATCATGTTTATCAATATCATATAACCAATCTTGTCAGGATATATAGAGCTACTTGCGTGCTACCTTGGGTCTCAAATCCAAAGTCTACCTAGGGTCCACTCAGGTCAAAGTCTGTAGATCAATGACCCTCCCTAGGGGTTATAATCCATAGCCTTTCTGAGAGTAAGGAACCCAACGAGGGCGACTCCACTCAGTTAGTGCTCCGTGATTACTCCGGGGTCGACCCAGGCCAACGACCCTCCCCGAAGGAGACAATCCAAAATATAAAGGATGGTATACGAAAAACCATTTTGGAATCATTCTCAAAACTTTTCAGAGGTTCATACCGGGTCTTCATAAACCGTCATGAACTAGAAATTGATTTATGGGTCCCCAACCTGAAATCACAATCGTAAACCATAATTGGGCCCCAAGCCCGAATTCGTAAACCAACTGGGCCTCAGTCCTGATTTCGTAAACCAACTGGGCCTTGTGCCCATTTTCGTAAATCAAATGGGCCTCGTGCCCGATACATAGGTCTACTGGACCTCGAGCCCGATTCGCAAACCAACAAGGCCTCCGACCTGATACCTTGTTAAATCAAATGGACATCAAGTCCGAGAGTTCCTAAATCAATTGGGTCTCGTGCCCGGTTCCAAATTTCAAATTTAAAATCAATTCACGAACCAATTGGGCCTCTGACCCGATAACATAACTAAATGGACTTCACGTCCGAGGGTTTCCAAAAAAAAAATGGGTCTCGAGCCCAAGTTTACCTTTTGAAATCCAAACCATTTTCAAAACCATAAGCACGTTTAATTAGTGCAAAACCATAAACCTCGATTTACGTGCAAGCACGTAAATCGCCTCGAAATGCGTAAAATGATATAAATCACTAACACCCAAATCAACATCATAGAATCATATCTGTAAAACATATAAAACATTTATGCATGAATCACAGTTTAGAAATCAAGGTCCATGCACAGACCGTCCTAAGCTGCCACCTCTATTTGCGTGTCGTAAGTCTACCCCGGTTAATCCCCGTCACAAGGACTCCCAAACCCGTACAAATTAATCTATAGGGTTACTATCTACCTTATTAACCTCTCATTGAAGTCATGTAATTTTCCCCAATTTTCAAACTCTATCCTAAACCTTCCGACGTCCCGAACAATATCGAGCCGATGTCCAATCTACACGAAAACAGTCCCAAAATGTTCGTTACATCGAATAGATTAAAAGTCATGTTGAAAACTTTCCCAAACCATGCCTCAAGCACCGCCCAAAGCCGCTGCGCGTGAAAGCCACGCGCCTGCACTGTTCATCGTCCCCTACTTCCAGCCGACCGGGTTCAGACGACCGAACCGGCGGTCATGGTTCAACGTTATAAACCCCCCATTTTTGGTCCATTCTTGTTTCTTTCAATCCTAAACTCTTTTTCTAATAACTAGGAACCTAACTAGATGATCAAAACAATGAAAAAGGGAACAAAATCTCACCTTTCGATTGAAACAGAAACCGACCACCTGCAAGCATTTTCTGCCGTCGACTCTGGCCGTCCCAACCCTCAAACCAATCCAAATCTTCCCCTAAGGTCACAAGAAATATGACCCAACCTTTAGATCCAAACGAAAACCCCTAGAACTCAAAGTCCAAAATTCGAAATAGCTTACCCACAGTTTCGGGTTTTCCCCGCCGTGGCCACTGTTGTGGCCCGCCGTCCACCACGTTATCCTCATCACTTCCAGTCCCTCACTAGAGCCCAGAAAATGATTATGGTGGTGAGGTGATAGGTTTTGTTGGGTGATGATGATGGGTCAGATGAGATGAAATGGACGGTGAGGATGAGTGATCTGAGGGAAATGGATGGCTGGGATTAAGGGATGAGAGGAGTGGCAATTATAAAATAATAAAAATAATAGTATTTTAATCCAAATCTCACAAATCAAGAAAGAGATCCAAAAATTGGGGTTATAGGCCAATGGGATGAGTGACACTTGTCACTCATCCATGGGTCCCACTTAAAAGTCAACCAATCAGATAATGTTACGACCCATCTCAGAAATCGGGATTAGATTAGTGGTCGGTGAGTTGGATTGCTTATGGACGAGAAGGTTGTTCGAGTGTGTTGTAGATTTTCCTAAGTCCCGTAAAGAAGTTGACGTTTGGACGGTTAGTTCGGTGGTGGTATACTTGTTGAGGATGAAGTCCCTTGGTTGGAAAAGATGGATACAGTTTCAACATGGTTGGAATCTTGAAATCAGGAGATGTTGTGGTTTCGACGATGAGATGTTGTGTGGATTTCGTGCTGGTGTTAGATGCTGAGTGCCGCTTTGGGAGATTCTTTGACGGATCTTCAGAAGTTGTGAACCTCCTTAATCGCGAACACGTGTGGAGGTGTTCAGGAGTAAAGCGCCTACTTGGTGACGCCATGTTTTGCTTATGTGGCAAGCGTCATGGGATTGTGTTAAGTTGGATTAAGGTAGGATGACTTGTGATGTCATGGTTGTGGACCATTGTGAGTTCCATTGTAGGATGACGAAAGGAATATGAGAAGGAGTGATTATAACTGATCGATATGAGGTTATTTAAGAGAACTCACAATCTGGATGTGTCTCGAGACGTGTGGTAGTCTCGATCGATAAGATCCGATGCGGTGGTTTGATCATTGGTGGGAATTGAAGACAAAGTAGTAAGACAGTGAGTGGGATCCACTTAAGAGTGAGTGCATCAGGATTGGATCGCTTCAGGATGGAGTTATTGTGGATCAGGAGAATCGTATACAAAAACGCAGGTTGGATATCTTGACCATTTTGGAGTTGTGCAGAACTTGTGTGGTCCGTCTCGCATACGCATGGGTTATGGCTTGGGATCTAGTGTTGGGTCTGCCCTGTGTACGTAATTGATACGTGATTGGAGTTCATATTGGTCGGGAGACCCAGGAGACCTGGAGACCCGGAAGGAACTTGAGTTGGACTTCCCCGGAAGACATGTAGTTCAACCTAGTGGTAGGATTGGACCGACAGACTACAAAAGTGAAGCGTGATTGGATTGTAGGCAGATGGTAATCAGTATGTTTACGAGGATGTTTGTGTGCCCTGGAGATACACTGGGAGGGCGACGGGTACACTATGGTATTGTTGGATGAACTTTGGATGTCGTAGAGCTCAGCTGATGCCGATGTGGTTGATTGTTGGACTTACCGTAGGACGTCGTTGGAAGTGCTTGAGTATGTACTCTACGATATGTGATTGAGGTATTCTAAAATATCTTTGTTTAACAAACTTTTTGTAGGGCTGTTGTTGTGTGTGTTTGATGCATGCACTTGAAATGTGTGTGTATTGGTTATTTAGTGGTCAGAACCATGCCGATTCGATTGGACTTGCATCGTGATATTCTGGTAGAGGTGTTGGTGATCAGCTTGGTGCCGAGGTATGTTGTTGGTTGTATTGGTGAATCGGGACAGTTTCGATGAGTTTGACTGGTTGAGATGAAGACTGGATCAGGGTGATCCTAAGTGATATGATTGGTTATGACAGGAGTCAGTACTGACGTGAGCTAGATGCTCAGAGCCATGAAGTGGCTGGTGGGACCCTGACGCAGAGATGTGTGACCATGATTGACAGGTAGGTGATAGGGTCCGGTTGTAGACAGGTAGTGTGGGACGTGGATGGTGTCCCCACGGATTGACGGTGTTGGTGGTTAATGAAACCACCGGTGAGATGATTGGTTGAGTTAGTAGTGTGAACGAGTACGTTGTGACTCCGGTGAGGTCGGCGTGGATCACTGACAAAAGCAGTACGGAAAGTTGAACGGATATTGACGAATAAGAAGATCGAGGCTGGTAGATGCCGTATTGAGAATTGGTTTGCGAGGTCAGATTTGTACCTATTGACGGCAGTCTCCGACTATGTATTGAGGCATTAGTACGAGGTACGTTTGACTCGAGAAGGGTTGAGATTGACTGGTAGCAATAATGATTCGATTGATAATGACTAAGCCGTGAGAGTCGGCTGGTGCGACGTTAGAGGTACCTCTGGTACAAGTTGAAAATGTGTTGACCTCGGTGAGAATAAATTTATCACTAGATGGATTGGAAGTTGGTTGAGTTGATTCGCTTGGCAGAGATGTGGTGATAGTCTGGGAACTGTCCGAATAAGCTGGATTAACGGGTGATGGACACTGGGTAGGAGACCCCAGGTGTGAGAGCAGTTGGATTCCCCCAGGAAGTTGTATAACCTACGAGATTCGGAATTTCGGGGACGAAATTATTTTAAGGGGGGAGATTGTAAAGACCCGTCCCATAAACCGGGATTAGATTAATGGTTAATGACGAATTAGTGTGATTAATCGGTGATTAGTTGGGTACTTTCAAATGGATGGTGCGAAATGACGGTTTTGCCCCTAGAATGGGTAAAAAGGTTGACTTTTAGTTCGGGTGGTCAAATGGACTTTGACAGGTGATTGTGACGTAGTTCGGGACGTCACGAGCCCGTAGACAGGTGGCACGTCTGATTCCGACCTTCGAGGACGAAGTTATGATGTTCGGAAGATCGGGGGTATTTTGGTAATTGAGTTAAAAGGGGCAAATGGTTGACTTTTTATACGACATGGATTTTTCACGTGATTCAAGGACCGTTAGGTAGGTCTCGATTCTCTAAGTACAACGACAGGTGGCATGCTATCATTGGATGTTGGGTGGTTCGGGTTTTGATCTAAAAGTATTAGGGTAAAAAGGTAATTTGTGAAGGCAAAGGGCATTTTGGTCATTGTATTGTATTGAGATATGTCCCTTATTAAAAATGGACATGTGGCTGACTTGGGAATTGTACCCACAAGATTTTGGACACCTGGCTTATCCTGGATGGTTGTAGAAGCCTCAGAATGGTTTTAAATTTGTGCACGGTGTGTGTGGTTTAAAACAAAGGGAAACAGAGGATAGATTGAACAGTGAAAAAAAATCCAGATGAACCCTGTGATCTTCATTAGTTGTGAGTATTGTGTGATGTAAAATGAATTGTTGAGATGAGACACGAGTGGTGGTGCCATTGTCGTGGACGGTGGCCAAGGATTTTGGGAGGAACATAGACTGTGGGTGATTGTGAGAGCCCAACCCTTTTAACCTGATCAATTGTTGGTGTGGTGTGAATGAAAGATGGAAGGAAGGCTGGCCTAAGTCTCCTGGTGGTCACGGCGAGGCCCGACGGTGGCAGACAACGGAAATTCCCGTAAAATGCTCCGTTTTCGTTCAAATGGCAATTGGCCTTTTGGGGACGAGATGATCATTTTGGTTACAAGGAGGAGGCTCAGGAGGGTCAAATAAGTCGATTGGGGCCAAGCTCGAGACTTGAGGTGGAACTCGAAAATGGTAAGTTTCCTCCAAAAATGGTAACTTGGGATTTAAACGTTGTTAATCGATAGTGTTAATTGGGAGTTGTTTCTGGAGGTCCTAGGAAACGTTTGGGACTGGAACCACGGCTGGAGATGGTCGGAATGTCGAGGACACAGAGGAGGAACTTTTTGGTTTTCTTCTTCGATTTGGAAGGTATAATTCAGGCCCTCATTTCACGAGTTTAATATCTATATCACCTGTAGAGGTTAGGACGAAGCAAAGGGTTAAAACAGAATCGAAAATAGACTAAAAAATGGACAAAACCCGTGAACGCCGGTACGGGTTTGATACAGACCGGTATGAACTGGGTTCACCCAAGGTTGAAGATGAACAGTGCCGACGCGTGAGGGCGTGTGGCACACCTTTTGAGGAAGGTTCCAACACTACTTTTAAAGTATTCGATGTAACAAAAATTTTGGGTTTGGTTTTGAGTCAATCGAACATCGTCTCGATACATTTCGGGATGTCCGAAGGTTTTAGGACTCGGTTAAAAATAGGTAAAATATTGAGAAAATTGCGGGGCTTTAGTATAAGCATTATGGAATAGTTAGTGACCCTAGAATGTGATATAGACAGGATTGTGAGTGGACTTTGATTTCTAACTTATGATGCATTCATAAATGTTTTATATGTTTTCTACTTGTGATTTATATGTTTGTGATATGATCTTAATGATTTACGATTTTGCACGTATTTCGAGATATCTTACGTATTTGCACGTTTTACGAGATTATGGTTTTATACGATGATTTGAGAATGGTTTCGATACTATGATTTGGGATTTGAAATATGATTTGATGATTTACAATGGATTTTGGAAAAGTGATTTCGATAAATGTGATTACGAGTTTTGGAATCGGATTTTAGAAATACGATTCGGATTCAATTTTGAAGCTTGAAAAGTGGATTTCTGGATTTGGGTTCGAAATGATGATTCCGGATGCTAGCTTACGGAATGATGATTTCGGATTCAGATTTGGGAATGGATTTTCTATGATTTTCACTTGGTTTTGGGGTTAAAGACTCGTTGAAACTTTGTTTTGGGTTTAAAGACCCGGATATGGCTGGATCTGGTTTTGAGTTTAAAGACTCAGTTGATTGATGACGGGAGAGGGCCCTGGATTGATATGTTTCGAGTTTAAAGACTCGGTTATTGTGATATCCCCGGATGCCTGCTGATTGTGTTTTGAGTTTAAAGACTCGTTGATATCCCGGGAAGGCCTGATTATGCGCATGTGTTTTGAGTTTAAAGACTCGGCGCGCTTGAGATCCAACAACTTGATTGGTTATGATTTTCGGTTGGCTTTTCACTGGTTTTCAGATGTTTTGGGCTGTGGCCCGGATGATTTGGATTTTGTGGATTTTGGGCTGAGTTCCCGTACTTTGATGAGGATTTATGATTTTGGATTGAGGCCCTGGATTTGAGTTACAGATTTGAGAAAAGGAAATGATTCATGTTTTCAATGATGGTTTTCTTACCTTGGATATGAAATGGTTTTATGGAATAGTTTCCATATGCATGCATTGGTTTTTCGTGGAGGGTATAAATGTACTTTCTTATAAACAGTTTTCTGAACTTACTATTTATTTTTGTCCACTCACAGTCTTTTATGTTTTTAGATACCCTCCAGGTTTGTTGTGGTGCGGGCTATTGTTAGAGAGATAGAGACATCACACAAGCAATCCACAGTAACTTCTGCGTACTCTGGGACATCGAAAGGTGACTTCGGAATTCTGGTCTGGTATCTCTTGTCCAGCTTACGCGTTACATGGAGGTTGAACGACGGTTTAGCTTTCGTGTCACACGTAAGTTAGACGGGAGCATGACTTAGCCCTTAATTCCGGGGGATTGGGGGTGGGACGTGTTAGATAATGCCACCTAATCCTTGCCTCGTAATGAATGGATAGTGAAATCGAACTTCCCATGACCATAAATTTCTCGTCCGAAGTCGGATTTTGGCGTCCCGTCTGTCTATGGATTTTGACGAGTATAGTAGGATTGCGAAGGTCAATCCCTCGAGTACTTATTTAATGTAAATTCACTTAGTTTAGAATGAGATAGCTTGGTTATGAAGTAAGAAAATGATTAGGGGTGTTGAGTGATGATGAGCATGAAATTGGTATGCAAGAACACAAAGTAAAGTGATGAAAACAAGATTGAATTTTGGTTGATTGATTAAGACGAATTAGGGCTAGTTATCTACCTTTACCAATTATAGTTCTCTTTAGATTTCCTTGATTAGATTAATATGCATGTTTCTGATTTGAGTGCCCAATGCAGGAGTCAGGCTAAGGCTCACCCCACACCTCTTATCTTCTCTTAGGTTGCATGTTTAAGCGTGATGCGTGTGTCACCCTTAAACAAATATTATTGATGGTGCGTGATAATGCATGAAACATGAAGAAGATTTGATGAAACTACACTATCCATAGAAAAGTGATGTACAATCCTAATGAGCCATGAGTTTAGATTACGAATAAGATTCCCTTTCTTAAACGTGATGCTATAAATTGCAAGATGATATTATGGTCCGTCAAACAATTACATCCACAATTATACACAAAAAACGTGATCAAGCTGGTAAGTGTAAATTGAGTTCATGAAGCATAGTAATCCAACATATTCAGTCATGCATAACAATCATAAGCCATAAATCTAAATAAGAGCTAACATGGCTAGGTCTTCAATTAGCCCTAATCCTAAAGGAAACTACTCACACATAGTTAACAAACATCATAATTGAATACATATAAGCATAAATTGATTAAGGAATTGAGAAACACAAACACTTCTTCTTCTCCCAAGCTTCACGTCACAATCAATGTCAGGACCAGCCCCGAATCCCCTGGGATTAACGTGGGACCCGCCTGGTCCCGTCTAACACGAAGTGTCAGACCAGGGAAAATTCCATCTCTAGCCCTCGTCGGGGCTGTCAGAGTGCGTCAGGATTGTAGCAGGAGGGGAGTGATGTCTCGTCTCTGCTACAGCCCGCATCCGCGATCAACCTGAAAGGCATTAAAACATTAAAAGTCGTGAGTGGACAAAATAAACATTTCATTAAAAACATTTTCATACAAATACATTTATGTCCTTCATAAAAGCATATGCATGCATTCAAAACCATTTATCAATTATTCATAAAAACCACTTGAAAATATTCTCCAAACATTACAAGGGTTCATGCCTGGCCCCATAAACCGTCATGACCCATAAATCCATTTGGGTCCTCGACCTGAAAAAACAACTCAAAAATCATCAATCAAAACATGGGAACTTAGCCACAATCATGTCACGTGGGTCTCAGCCCAAAACCTTTCTCAGTGAAATACCAACACACAGAATACAGGGTCTCTGCCCCCAAATCATTTCATAAAATCTCATATACGGGGTCTCCGCCCCAGATCACTTTCTAAATCATAAAACTTCATACGTATCAACATACGTATAACCCATCCGCGGCACTTCCGAGAAGATGCCAACTCGGGGCACACAGCCCCTAGGGAAGACATCCCCGATAAATGTCACGATATCATATCTATACTAGTGTGCACACTACTTGGGGTCTCACTCCGAGTCTTCTCCCAGGAATCTCCATTTGGGAGGCTCAATCATTGGATCTAGTCCGTGCTCTCTTTGTGGATAAAGTCCACATATCTCACTGGAATCTGGTCAGGGACCACATCATATCTCGTAATCTCCACTCCTAGAACGGGATCCCTATGGGGATACCCATTATTGTCTGTGGATCATGACTCTCCAGGTCGACGCTGGAGGAGACCATATAATCAATATGGAGGGTTCAATCACATTTCAAATACTTTCTTTCTTTTCTCAAAGTACTTTTCAACTGGGTTTCAAACCCGATTCATTTCAACAGGATTCCTCGAATCCGATTCAAATCCATTTCAAAGGCCTTGGCCTAAATCCTCAGTTCAACAGGGTCTCATGCCCGAATACTCATTTGACAAATCGAACTGGGACTCAAGCCCGATGTTACAATCAATAGGGTCTCTAGCCCGATACCAGGACTAACTGGGCCTCGAGCCCGAACCGTAAGGCAACGGGGCCTCAAGCCCGATTTCATAACCAATAGGGCCTCAAGCTCGATAATATAGTCAAATGGGCCTCCAGCCCGAGATTACAACCAATTGGGCCTCAAGCCCAAATCATAAACCAACGGGACCCTCGGTCCGATCGTATAACGCAAATGGACCCTAGGTCCGATTCCTCATCAAATCAAAGGAACTCCATGTCCGAGAGTTGTAAATCAAATGGACCTCATGCCCGAGTTCATATTTCCAAATCCAAAATCCATTTATGAAACCCTCGTTAAAAATGTAGTACGTAAGGTACGACATAAAGCCAAAAACCTCGAAAAACGTGCAAATATGTCGATCCTAAGCTACCACAATCAAATGCACTCAAGGCAACACAAAATATATTCAAAAACAATTATAAAACATTTATGCATGCATCAAATTCGAAAGAAAGGTCCACTCACAGACCGTCCGAAGCTGCGCCTCGATACCCGTGCCATAATCATCTCCCGGGTCAAACGTCACCTCCGGGATTCCCGAACCTGTCCAATTTAATTTAGAGGGTTATTAACTACTTAAATAACCCCTCACTAAAGTCCCGTAATTTTCCGGAATTTCTAACTATTTTTAAACGCGAACCTAAACCTTCGGACAACCCGAACTATATCGAGACGATGTCCAATTGACTCGAAACCAGTCTCAAAATGTTCGTTACATCGAATAGATGATTTCGTATGTTAGAACCATGCCCAAAATCTCCCCCACGCGCCCGCACGCGCCGCCTGAAATGCCTGCGCATGGGAGCCACGAGCCTGTGAACAGTGTCACCCCTAACCTCGCGTCGACCGGTCTGGTCCGGTTCGCCAGCAACTTGGACCGACGTGACCGGTTCAAGCCCATAACCGGTCCAGTTTTCACCCGTTTCACTCCTAATCAATCCGAATCTTCATCATTTAATCTTAGGATCCCAACCTAATTAATTTGAAGCCCTAAAACCCACGAAAACTACCCGGTTCGATTTTTGGTTCCCACGGTTCAATTTTTAAAATCCACCCCAGGGGTTCTCGACGTCTCACCACTCCCAAAACCTTCCTAAAAACAGCTTAGCAACCTAATTAGTTCAATAGAAACAATAAAAACGGCCCATAATCAATAGAATCGAAAAATGGATTAAAACGGTAAAAATCGATTACCCGATCAATTTCCCTGGGTCCCACCTAGGACAAAACTCACGCCGTCTCGTAAAACGCGCAATAGTACTTTCGTATTTCCGTGAACCGTAACTTCGTCGTTGAACATTCGAATTCGACGTGCCGCCTGTCTACGGATTCGTATCGTCCTCATCTACGTAACGGTCCTCGACCCTCGGCCATCAGACTTCCCGGGTCAAAAGTCAACTTTTTGTCCAAATTACCAAAATGCCCCTGGACTTCTGAACGTCATAACTTTTTCCTCGGAAGTCGGAATCGAGCGTGCCACCTGTCTATGAACTCGTGACGTCACGAACTACGCCACGGTCGTCGGTCAAGGTCTATTTAACCTCCTGAATGAAAAGCCAACGATTTGCCCATTCTAGGGGCAAAATCGTCATTTCGCCCGAACGTCCTCTAATCCTTGTCTAATCTCCGATTAGTCTCCCTAATCTGTCCTTAACTCTTTATTAATCCCGCTAATTTGGGACGGGTCGTCACAATCAAGGTGCAAGAAAAAATCCAAAAACATGAACAATATGGTAAATTGCGGCTAACTAGTGTATTATCTTTAAGCAGAAATTTCGACATAGTTTTGGGGACCTTAGGAGGTAAATTGGACATCCTAAACAATGAGAAAACATTATATATATATATATATATATCCTAACACCTTCCCTATCATCTCCCTAAAGAAAGGGAAAACACCCATAAAACTTAGGAGGAAATCAAGTGAAGCCGTGAAAAACCTTCTTACCGCATTTATTGATCCTTCTTGAACAAGGAGTCTCTTCCTTCCTTTTCTTCACTCCTTGATTTCAAATTTGACTAGGAATTGATCTAATTATCTTCCAAATCAGATCACAAAGCCCTAAAATATAGGAAAGGGGATAAAAATTGAGGATAGTGTATTTCCTTAACCCTAGCCGTGTATCTTGAGTTTCTTGATTTGCAAGAAACTTCCTTTTCCTTGTTCCTTGCATCTTTAACTTCAGATCTGATTAGGACATCTTTTTGTCTTCTTATCCAAGTCAATCCATGTCATTCCTCACTGAAAAGGGAAGGAAAATTTGTCCAAAGATTACTTGATGCACAAGTAATCTCACTAAAGCACCTTAATCGCATTTTAGGGAAGAATTAGGGACTTAGCCGTGACTTTAAGGATCTTCGAGGATCTTGGCCGTGCGAATGAGAGATTATGTGGCCCTTTATGAGTCCTTGATGAGTTCTTGAAGATTTAGACTTGGAATGATCACATTTTATTACAAAAGCATGATTTAAACCTCAACTAAGCAATAAGCACAAACTTCGCAAAAGAGATAATTTTATCCTATTTTTTAAATGATTATAATCAAAAGATAAGTAAAAGGAATAAGAAATAACATTAAAATAATGCCCAATTCGTGACTTATCACCACCCATGAATACATCATCTGGGAGTCAATCTCTCGACAAAACCATTCAAGGATCCCGCTTCTAAATGGCCATATAGATATACCACATTCGGATGTAATCTAAACTCGAGGTGGGTGGTTGGAAACCTGCTCACATATATATATATATATATATAAATAATCACACCAAATATCTCAACAACACATATCCATAAGTCTCGAATCACATCAAATCACCATCCCCCAGTCACAACCGTAAACATACTAATCACTATATCGGAACACCATTTAACCACAAACAAAACATAGTCCATCAAATATCATTAAAGTTACACAAAAAATACGTCAACAGAATCAAGTATGCCAGCAAGAGGTTTGAAGGAAACAAATGTCCACTCACAGTGATTACAATGTAATTATCCTCGATTTGCATGCTCCCCGTTAGCTTCCATGGTCTGACCACCTGTTAAAAGTCACAACAGGTCACAAATACCCTTGGTGGGTCCCAAATATAAATCCTAAGCCTAAAAAATTAATTATGAAATTTTTTACGAATTTTTAAATGGGGAACATGCGCTTTAAACCCTTAAAACTACACCGAAACGGTGTACGATCGCCTCGAAACCACCACCATTAAATTTAGAATGTCGAGAACTATTAGAAATGCACCACAGTGTCTCGAAATTCAAGCCCACGTGCGGCTGAAAGGCCGACGGCCATCCCACGCACTCACACGCACATCTACACTTGCTAACACGCGTGGTGCTGACATAGGCTTCCACGTGGCCTGACAAGCCAGACAGACCTGCCACGTGGCATCCACGTGTGTGCCACATCAATTGCCATGTTAGTGCCATGCCAGCACCTAGTGCTTTCACGAGTTGATGGCATCTCTATTAGCGATGGCATGTAACCTTATCGTCTACCTCTCGACGGGTCGACCCAGCACCCTGGTTTTGGGTTTTTCAACCCGGCGGGCTGACTTAGTTCTACAATCACCATTTCTTCATCTTTTTCAACACAGTTTTGATCAACAAGTCCAAAATCAAGATTTATTTAGTTCTATAACATCAAAAAGGGTTACTTACTTCACGATTGTGGTGTGTGACCTTCGATAATCTGGGCCATCCATCAAGCTTGATGTCCAGACCACCTCTATGCCAAACCCTTAAGCAAACAATCCCAAGTTCCACTATAGAGTACTAAAAACTTTTTTCTGGGTTGATTTCTGGATTTTGATGCTGGAATCCAAGATAAACTGAAAACCTAGTTTGGGTTCTTCTTGATTTCCTACTTCTCACACGACCCTTCTCACCTCTCCTCAGTTGTGGTAAAATCCTCACAACCTTCACTCACTATCTCTAGTGCAAAGTCTCGGAATCTCATATTGTTTTCTCATGTTTTTCCTTCTTTCAAGTTTTTTTTTTCCTTTTTGCTGCCTGAACATACACGACCACATAAATGAGCCTTCATCAAAATGGTTGAGGCGGTGTACCATGCCCAAGAAATCAGGAGAACATTTGAGAAGTGTAAATACAACGAAAATCTCCATACAAAATAAAATGACCAAAATGCCCCTATATTCATCAAGCATGTACCCTTACTAATTGGCCTTCAATCTCTACACAACCAACATCCATGACTCCAAGTCCCAAGATCTATACATAGTATTTTTTTTCTTGTTTAACCCATCAACACATCTAATAAAGTGAATCATGCATATGAATAAATGGGCAAAATAATCAAAACCACCCAAAAGTGATCATGTTATTATAACAATTTTTCTGGGCTTTTACATTTCGTATTCTTTTGAATTTTTAGTAAAGAGTGCCAATTGATCCTCTATCCTTGGTAGGGAGTCTAACAGTACCTCAATCTCAGTTTGAGCTAATTTAAGTGCAATGTTTTTTCTCTTTTTAGACTCTACTATTTCCATGTCCATTTCCATTTCAAATGTCATTAGTTTACGTACATGCTTGGCCAACCTAATGTCTTTCTGATTTCAAACTTCCATTTCATAGGCTGAAGCTTACTTAGGAACACAAGAAGAATCTTTTGAATGATAGTGATTTTAGAAATTAGCTCTCCTAGGTTGACACATTCATTTGTGGTCGACTCAAGACGTTAGTAGAACTCTATGAAGGATTTAGACTCACTCATTCTTGTTTCTTCAAATTGGCCAAGGAAATTTGAAGCATCAAGTCACAGACTTGAGCATCACCCTCATCGAAAACTCTGAGTTTATCCCAAGATTGCTTTGCAATAATGCAGTTTTGATTGTGTGAGAACTATGAGGCAAACAATGCAGTGACAATGGCATTCCTAGCTTTCTTATTTGATGATGAAGCAAGTGCTTCACATTAATTCCACTTAGACCTAGGCTTGTCTATTAACACATCTCCTGCAGTTTTCCTAGGACAACTCCATGGAATAGAGAGATATTTATTGGAGACCTCATCATCCGCATCACAGAAGATTTCAAATTTTTCTCCCTAGGTAGCAAAGTTTATGCCAACAAATAAAGGTGGATTATTATAAGAATTAATCTCATGTTCCATCTTTGACACACCAAAATTGATACCAACTTAATCACTTAGACAAACGCTAAGTGTATTTTGAGCTTGATTTGATACCAACTGAAAGTTGGATGATAGAACCCTCCCAGTAATTCCCCTCGATTAGCGTGGGATGACCTGCGCCCATCAGACACGTCATGCAAAATCACTAAAGTACTCTCGAGATTTAAATATGTATACTTACCCCGTGTCAGACAAGGGAGCCTCAACCTTCATACAGCCCGCGCCCACGATTAACCTGGAGGGTGTCAAAACCGATAAAAAGTGTGAGTGGACAAAACAAAGGTTTGGAAAACCATTTTCCAAAGTCAATCATTAAACCCTTTGTTTAAGAAAGCTATGCATGCATCGAATTTATGAATAAAATAACATTCTCAAAATACATGCAGTAACAAGAAAATCAGAAATTCTAAAACCTGCCTACAGAAAGTCATACCAAATCCACACCAGAGCAAACCTGCCAACACAACCTGTAACAACCCGTCCCGAGAATCGGGATTAGTAGAGTGCTTAAGATGGGATTTGTGAGCTTAATCGGTGGTTAGTTGGTCCCGATAAAGTCGTTAGGCAGGTGGCACGCCCGATTCCGACATCCGAGGAGGAAGTTGTGATGTTCGGAAGGCGGAGGGCATAACCGTAATTTGGGTAAATTAGGGGGAATAATTGACTTTTTGTGAAATCGGGTTTTGGTATGTTGACCTAGGATGGTTACGTAGATCTTGTTGTCCTGAGTTCGATGACAGGCGGCACGTATTCATCGGACGTACGATGTGAGAGTTACGGGTCTAGAAAGTTAGTGGCAAAACCGTAATTTTGAGTTAAACATAAGGGTATTTTGGTCTTTTGGTTATCTGGGGATTTGTGCAGAGAGAAGCAGATGAAGGGTTGAGATTGGGCCACATGGGTGAGAGAGAATGGGGGATGGTGACATGTGGCAATTGTGTAGTGGGTTCTGGGGAGTTCTCGCGTGTGTGCACGGTTCCAATAATTGGGGTGCAACCGTGCAGTGCCGTGTGAGTGTTCTTCAACCAGAGTGAAACAGAGGGAGAAATTGAGAGAAATTTAGAAGGTGATCGTGTAGGTTGGTGAGTCTGGTGAGTTGTGAGGGTGAAAGGAAGAAGAAAGGAGGTTGATGATCGAGTTGGGACCGAGATCGTGCACGGAGACACGGGGGTTGGTGAGGCTGAGTTTTCTGGGAAAACAGAAGAGACGGTGAGACAGAGACGGTGGTTGTGCCATGGGGTGGCTCAATTCAAGTCAAGAGGAGGCTGGGACGAGTGCATAGGATTGGTTGGACACCGTGGTATACGTCTGAACTCGCGACGGCGATCGGAGGACAGGTAATTTCTCATCCTCTTCTACTTGCTCTGTTTAGCCGTTGAGTTTCAAGTCGAGAGTCGTGAAGCTAGAGGTCGAATCGAGGTTCCTAAGCAGGTCTAGGGGACTCAATGGAGGTATGGGATTCTATTGGTTCTATTTCCGTGACGGGGAGGCACACGGCGGAGGATGGCACGACAGGGGTATTCTGGTGCTCTGTTTTGGCCGTGGGTTCAAACTGCGAGTCGTGAAGGTAGGGGCTGAGTCGAAGGTCTAGGAGGGTTGGTTTAGATTCAGTGAGGCCCTAGGAAGAGTTTGGAGTAGCCACCGTGAAGGGAGGTGAGCTGGGTGGCCGGGAAGGAAAACAGGGGCTGTTGGGCCGTCTGGTTTCGAGTTTAGTCGACAAGTACGGGGCTGTGTCGAGGTGAGAGGAGTTGGGGAATCGATAGGGTAGGCCTGGACGATGAGACTGGTGAAGAAAGGAGGTGGAATGGTGCAGGCACGGCGGTGAACCGCTGACGCCGGTTCAAGTTGCAGAAGACTGTGCTGAACCGGGTCTGCTCGAGGTTGAAGGTGAATTGTAGCTGGCGCGTGAGGGCCACGCGTAGCCACTTTGGGCGGCGCGTGGGGGCGCGTGCGGCGGTTTTGGGGAAAATGGTCAACAGAGTTTTTGGTCCAGGAGTTGTGTTGAGTTCATTGGAGGTGGTTTCGGGTTATTCGGACGTCGTTTGAGTTTAGTTTCGCGAGGGTGAAATTTTAGGGTCCCGGGTTATTACGCTTTCGATTCGAGGAATTTTGAGGGAATTTAGGTGAACCTTCGTAGACGTGTTAGTGACGTAATTTGGTGGTTGTTGACAGGATCGGGATTTCCCGAGGAAGCTGAGGAACGTGCAGGACGTTCGGGACGCGAGTAGGGCTCAGTACTGTGAGTGGACCTTTTCCTTAAACTCGAACATGCATAACTGTTTTTCTATAAATGTTATATACATATCTATCATGAATGTTGGATTTATGATGATTTCTATATGGTTGCACATTTTTCGAGAAATAACGTATTTTGCACGTTTTACGGGAAAAAGGTGATTTTGGGCAAATGAAGCTATGGTTTTGGGATTTCAAATGAGAAGTGGTTTTCAATGATTATAAAGGGATTTTGGAACATGAGTTCGATGATTAAAGGTTTTCGGTTTTAGAAACGGATTTTGGAAAAAGGGTTGGTTTCCAAGTGGAAAAGTGGAATTCTGGATTTGGGTTCGGAATGACGGTTCTAAACGCCGGAAGGGCTTCGGGCCAGTGATTTCGGATTCGGGTTTGGATGTGAATACGGAAATGGTTTTCAACTGGTTTTGATTGGATTTGCTGGATCTGGTTATTGGGTTTAAAGATCCGGATATTGATTTGACTAGGGACGGCCCGGATTGAGTTTAAAGACTCGGGAGTTTAAAGACTCGGATATATTGATTTTTCCACCGTAGGCCTTTGAGTATAAAGACTTGGGAGTTTAAAGACTCGGATATGATTAAGGCCTGGATTGAGTTTAAAGACTGGGGAGTTTAAAGACTCGGATAGGTCCAGCAGGTTTGATCGGGAAAATGATAATTTCATGTTTATGGTTCATGGTACGGTTTTATGATTCATATGCTATGATTTCTATAATTGTTTTATAGTGTTTCTGTTTCTTATGATGTTTTATGATGATCGATTTCTAACTGTTTTCATAACTGGGTTATGCATGTGGTTTCAAAACGGAGGGTTAAATTCGGTTTTCGGATAAATGGTTTTAGAACTTTTATTTTTTTTGGTCCACTCACATCTTCTGTTTTAAATTGCCCTCCAGGTTGTGGGGATAGCGCAGGGTCTTGACGTCGAGGCAGCGTCTGAGGCAGAGACTTTTCGTGAGGGTTACCGAGGTGTTTACATTTCTTCCGCGTGCGTGTAAATATAGTCGGTTTTTATTTGTTGTACTATGCTCTGTAAACGTTAACTTCGGGTATTGTATTGAGTACTTTCTCCTGCGTCTGACTGTGTACTGTCGGGGTGTCAGATGGGAGCAGGATTTACCTCGGGTTTCGGGGTGAAACCGGGGTGGGTCCTGACACAACCATATCAAAATAACCAATCATATCAATTGACCCAACCTTTATGTTTAAAAGTTGAAACTTCATGCCAATGAACAATACTGGTAGGCTAACTTCACTTGGGAACTAACGGAGTCCCAGACTCGACCTCTGAGTGTGGACCGGCTCAGGAACTAATAGAGTCTCAAACTGGACGTCTGATTCACGGTCCTAGTATCATGAACTAACGGAGCCCCAGGCTCGACGTTTGTGACAATTCTTGGGAATGAAAGAGCCCAACTTGACGTCCGAGATTATCCATCACAATCTGGCATCTCGAGGAGGGTGATCGTTCACATCACATCATCACACATCACACATCATCTCAACATCACAACCATTATGAATACCGAGAAACCACATGTATATATCAACAAAAATACAAACCATAATTTCCTATCTCAGGCCTAAGCCTAAAACCACAGTTCAATCAAGCCTCGTAAAATAAGCCATTAAAATATTCATAAAATCAGGAAAAATCCGATTTTACCAACACCGTTAAAATAATATAAACATGTCATAATTGGGGTAAAACCATCTTCCTAAATTAGTAAGGATCCAGAGTATAATAAACCAATCTCCTTGCAAAATTTGCCAAATTGCAATTTCCGTAACATCATCGAAATTCATATAAAATCATGCAAATTCACGTTTAAAATACCAAAAGCATATCATATTTTAAATCATGTAAAATCATATCAAATGTATGCATAGGATTTAAGGAAACGAATGTCCATTCACACATACCGCCCCTTGCCTAAAACATGAGCCGTAAGCCAATCCAAAGCCTCCGGGATGTCCAGGCCTAAGAAAGTCATACTCGAGGGTTACTAACAAACCATATAAGTCCATAGAATAAAGCCTCACCAACCCCGGAACTGAAAAAGCATCTCGAACACGTTTCCTGAGGAGAAACGCCTCCAAAACACCAACCAAACAATCTCTGATTGACCTGAAACCACCACCATTGGATTCAAAACGTTAAAACCTTTTAAACAGGATCAATTTGACCTCTAAATTCGTGCCCACACACCCCCACGCGCCAATCAAAATTTGGTCAATGTTGGTCAATGCTGATGTCACTGCTGACGTCACCCCTAACATTTGAGAACCTTACAATTGCCACATGGTACCCCATGATTCACGCCACGTGTCAGCACCTAACACACGCCATGTGTCCATGCTGACTTTAGCCTCTACCACATCAACACTAACAACCTCTAACAACTCACCACATGGCACCAACCTGTAATCACGTGGACCTGCACATAGGAGCCTTGGGTTAGAGGTGGCATTGGTTTTCCACAATTTTGGACATAAGCCAGAGTGAATTTTGAGGAGGAAATTCTTTAAGGGTGGTAGATTGTAACGACCTGACCCATAATCACGAGATTACCAGAGAATTAGCGAGACTAATCGGGATTAGTCCAGGTAATTGACGATTTTTCCCTTGGAGAGGGGAAAATGTTGAATTTTGACTCAAGAGATTTTTTGCATGTTGACCAAAGCCCATTGCGTAGATCATGGGTTTACGATTACGTAGATAGGTGGCATGTCAAATTTGAACGTCGTACGATTATTTTACGGGTCAAGGATAGTTTTTGTTCGAATTTACAATTGCACATTTTACGAGAAGGGTGGATCGTTGCTTGTCCATTGCACGTTGACCATATCCCTCCATCCATATCTCCCCCTCACTCTCACTTTCCACTATCACTCATCCTATGACCATATCCCAGCTAGTGCTAGTTGAGAGAGATAGAGAGAAGTTGTGAGATTAAGAGACTCTTATAAACAGGGGAGGAGTTGAAGTCCCCATCATGTTCTTCGAGCTCATACGAGCTTGTAGGGTCAAAAAGGGAAGAGTTTGGACATTGGAATCGCCCTAGGAGGAAGCTCAAAGGACGGCCGTGAAGGTTTGAGCTTGTCCAGAAGGTTTCCGATATATTTTCTTAGTTTTCTAGCCATAGGATTGTTTCTGAGAAAGGGACGATCAGATTAGTGAAAGAATGGTGAAGTTTAGTTGAGAAATGGCCGTTTTACAATCAAGTTTTTATTCAAGCTGCGTGACCTAGTTACAAGGCCTCGGGCTAACCCGCGGGAGGTAGGAGACGATGATGTGGCATTCCACTTCATCGTTGTCAAGCCACGTGGCAAAATAGCTAATGCTCCGTGGCAACTTGTTTGGTGGTTGTGAGTGACGGCGTTGGAAAGGTAGACGTGAGCATGGCGTCATAGTGACATGTGGCACCTATCAGGTGGTGACACGTGGTAGGGTGTTAGAAAATGTCAGATGTCAGGTTATTAGGCTAACGTCAGCATGTGATGTCAGCAGTGACGCCAGTTTTGAATAGCGTTGACCAAACTTTGATCGGTGCGTGTAGGCATTTGGGCACAAATTTTGAGGCTGAACCAGTCTCATTCAAATGGTTTCAACGTCTTGAATCCATGGTGGTGGTTTTAGGTCGATCTGAGATAATGTGGTTAGTGTTTTTGAGGTTTTTCTCCTCGGGAAGCGTGGAGTATCCTATTCCGGGGTTTTTGGGGGCTTCTTATATGGACTTGTATAGATTGATAGTGGAACTTGAGTGTGGGACAGGCTCACATGTTCCAGAGGCTTCGGATTGGCTTACAACTCATGTTTTGAGCAAGTGACAGTATGTGAGAGTGGACTTTTGTTTTCCTAATTCTATGCATGCATTTTATATTGCTTTTATTGATTTATAATGAGATTTGCTTGATGATTGGTTACATATGATTGATGTGAATTTCTTTGGAAGTTTTATGAATATTTAAGAAAAATGTTATTTAAACGTTTTACGAGGAAATTAAGTTTATTAAACCCTGAATCCTCAATGAGTTGTGGGAAATAGTCTTACAGCTATTTTGTCATGATACATGATTTGGATGTTGGACTATATCTTGAGTTGTTGTTCTGGATTGTGGTTCCTTGATATATGTTTTAACAACCCGTCTTGAATTTGCTAATTAACGAGTTTTAATTAAGGATTAATCAGGAATTAATCGAGGATTACCGGGATGATCGAGATGAAATGATGATTTACCCTTAGACAAGTGAAATGTTGAATTTTGACCTCTTTGACCTCCCAGGTCAATTGCACGTGGACCGAGGTTCATTACATAAATTGAGATGTTACGAGTCCGTAGACAGGTAGCACGTCAAGATCGGACATTGTATAGGAAAGTTACGGGTCAAGGAAGGGTTTTTGAACTATTACGATGACACATTTTACGAGGCAGTTGACCTTGGTTTGACTTGGGGATCATAGGACGAGTGACACTTGTCACCAATCCTATGGCTACCCTTTTTCATACATGCATTTACACCATTTTCCTTTCATTTTCCTTACAACTCAAAACCCACCCTAATCATCATCATCTCCTCCATCTAGTAATAGCTGAGGCCATAGAGAGTGACTGAGAGAGTGAGAGAGGCTGTGAAAGAAGAAAGGACATGGTGGAGTCAAGGTGGTGGCCGAAAAACCAGCAAAAAAAAAAAGCTCATACGAGCTTGCAGGATTGAATTTGGAAGGAAAGGGACGACGAAACAGGCCTGGGTTCGAGTTTGAAACTGAGCCGTGAGGAATCGATCTGGATCAGTAGCTGGTGCTATCCTAGGATGAGTGGCCTACTAGGAAGTTGCACGTGAGTTCCAAGAAACAAAATTGTGAGGGATGGGCCCAAAGCAGACAATTTCGTACTAGATGGGTCAGGTCATAACAGAATGGTATCAGAACACTGTGTTGCTCTTGTGGTGTCGCGCATTGAGTGTGCACGATAGTTTCGCTTCAGTTGTGATGTCTCTATGACAACAACCTTGTCATCAACTTAAGAGTGTGGATAAGAATAGGAAACCCAATGGTTTGATTAGGCATTAGATGTCGAGTTGTAGGGGTTTGGACCCCAAAGAAGGGCCAAGTTTCTTGTGGGCCCAACGGTTACTGGTTGATTGGTTCCCAATATGGTGACTTTTTGGAGTTGTGACTAATGACTGGTCAAGTTGGATGCGCTGCTTTTAGTAGCTGAGGTCGTTGATGACCCTTATTTGAGGATGGTTGAACAAGTTACTAGGAAAGTCGTACTTGTGGATCGGATCACGAGGTGGATCGATTAATCGGATCTCACACTTTGAGCGGATTGTACGGGTGATAGGTTGCCCACATGTGTACCTGATCATAGTAATGAGCTTCTTGGATTAGTCTGCAAGAATTTAGTGGCAAGCATTTCTATTGACGAACATGGATGTGACTATTGAGAGTTGGGTGACGTTCGAGGAACGTTCTTACACTATTTTTGCCCCAGCTTGATATGAGGGAGGCGGATTTCCTCCGACATGAGCAAGAGATTCGACAGTTGCTCAGTACGAGCAGAGATTTCTAGTTTTGGTTTAGTTTGCACTGAGGGCAGCGAGGAATTAGAGAGTGAGGTTTCGTTGGTTTGTGTCGGGTCTTGGGAGTAAGACTCGAGTGAGTTCATGGCACCTCAAGTAGAGATGAGCATATCGGAAACCTCATAATAGGTCGGACAATTCCAGTTGACGCTGAGTGCTTCTAGATGATGTATTTTCCTGAGAGATTAGACGTGGGATGCTTCTAGCTCTGATTCGTGTGAGTTACAATGATCGATGAGCAGGACAAAGAGGATCCCATGTGGGCCGGTTAAGATTACAATTACCTTTCGAGTCCTGCTGAGCTATTGGAGACACGCCCTATACCTAGAACAGAGACAGGTGTTTGGTCTTACCTTGGTGAGTATGCACGGGTATTGGTGGAATACAAACCCACACACCTTATCTACTTAAGTTTTTATAGGAATGGATCCCACCGAGTTGGGACAGTGATATCAGTACTCTAACTGGTGCTGTGATTGGATCACCTACTCAGTTCGAGTAGAAGGTTTTGACAAGGAGATGAATTAGAGTTCCCTAGACATTTGTGATTTGGAAGTGATCCAAGGGATGGATTGGTGGGCTACTCGTTACTCATTTGTTGAGCATTGAGGAGCACGTGGTATGTGGTAGTCCTGAATTGTCATGATTGGTCTTTTGGTGGGTCCAGAGGAGATCATTAAGGAAGAGTATTCATCTTTTTACAAGAGTCTTACCAATGACTAGCCAGAGGATACTCATTTCAGAAGTTAGGCTTGGAGGCCGGGAAAGTACTATAGAATGACTGTTCGAGATATGGGACACGTGTTGTAAAGTCCTCAGATGGCTCAGTAAGCTTGAGGATGATGTATGTTGTGTTAACATTTCTGGGGGTGTTCCTCATAGGATTTACCAGGATTGCTACCTCGAAGGGAGGTTGAGTTACGATTGAGTTTCTTCTAGGTACTCAACCCATTTTGTAGCCACCGATAGACTTGAGGGTGTAGCATAGATACCCTGTTGGAATTGGTTTTGACTTGAGTCGAAGTCAAGAATTTGGTTGAAAGACATGTTTTAGATGCATGTATTGTATGCTCGGATGTGTGATTTCTGAATTGGATTCAGAAGTGAAATTCTCCGAGATGGCTTACGATTAATACTGTGGTGAAAATTGGCCATCGTGAGTTGGCAACAGAGTATTAATGGTGATTTTGTTATGGTACACCAAGGATTCAAACTAGTTGAGATGAAAACGGATTTCGGGAAATGTGAACCAGTGTTGGTTTCCTGGTCATGATTTTATTATTGCGAGATTAGTGTGGATCCTATTATTGTGTGATGTGATCTGGATTGTGTAATCCAATCTACGATGAGTGTTATCGACTTGTGGGTGGAGATTTGCCTCTAAGATTCTAACCTGTTGACGGGATTGACTCAGAAGGGAGTCAACTTGGTGTTAGATGATGTTTGAGTGAGCAGAATCTTGACTACTGCTCTAGTTTGACTCTTCCGGACATTAGTGGGATTTTGATGCGGTGACACATGTATATAAGAGTTGGATTGATCATAAACAGCTAAATGAGGAAATCGTGCGGAACTAGTACCCCTTATCGTGGATGTTTTTAGTGAACTATCTTCATCACCTCTAGAATTCATGGATGTATAAGCTTGTAAAGGTTGAGCTGATTTAAGGAGTGATACGATCGTGGGAAGATTGCTACCGTAGCTATCAACATATATTATTGGTTGGTGAAGGTGACTTCTCATTTCTTCTTCTTTGATAAGGAATTCTAGGTATACTTGCAACATGGTTGCAATTTCTCTTGGTTTCAGAGGTTATTTAAGAACTTGACACCCAAGTTATTGGCCAAATTTGAATGAGTTGAGGAGTGGAAGGTGCTTGGTGTCACTTGACATTGATGAGTGTAGTTTGGATTTGTATTCACACTTGAGTCGGATGAACTTTGATGTCATCATTTTTTACTTTCTTAATACGGGACATTATCATGGGCTAAGCGGAGGAAATCTGTAATTCGTATATTAAGTGGAGACAAGTTCTATAGCATAGAATTTAATTTTCTTATGCTATTTCTTGGCATGCTGGAGAAGTGTGAAGGCACATGAGGGATACCAAAGCCTGGTTTTGATTACCCTTAGGGGGTGCGGCGATATACCAAGCAGAGTAAGCATCAGTGTGGTGGACCCGTGTTGGTGTTATGGGTCATATTCTTACTGTTAAGAGGATTACTGGAAGTAGATGACTGTGGAGCGTTGTTGGACAGTGTTCCCATGAGACCTATATTGCTGGATTAGAGGTTTATAGCACAGCTTCAGTATCCGACCCTTCGCATCATCGGGATGGGGGTCCAGGCTCGAATTGGTACGTCTTGGTAGGCGTAAGTCAGGTGGTCCTTGGAGTTCTCGATGAGTATGTGTTGGACACATCTCAAGTGTTGATCGGGTGACCGGGTGAACTCAGAGAGGACGTTGTGTTATAGTGTGCGATCTGTCCAGAGCAGAGATCAGACAGACAGGTTCCAATGTTGGATCATGAATTGTTACCATGCCCGCCATATGATTGACAGATTAGATCCGAGATTGTATGGTGTGTGGACATGGTTGTCTATATTGGTATGTGTCCGGATGGTGCGTGTGCAGTCCTCGGACATAGCTTGAATGTTACGTTAGTGCAGTCCTTGAGCAAACCCATGAGTAGTGCCGATATGATTGATGTGATGTGGGTGCACCTGTGAGCAGTGCATGTTGGATGGTGTAATTGTTGAGTAATGATCATTCTGATTGATGTTCTACGATCATTAGATTGAATCTGAGATGGACATGATAAGATACTCGGATTGGATCAGATATTGACTGTTCATTGAGAATTAGGACCGGGCATCAAAGACTGTGCGCTAGCGTAGAGTGGTTTTAAAAGGTTCAGTTGTTGTACGAGCATGGAGCTCCAGGCCATGGTAGGCTAGAGGAAACCTAGTGTTTCTGATTGTGATTATCTTGGCTAGGGCAAGTATTCAATGGGATCAAGATACAATCAGGATGAGTGAGATGCCAGTTTGAGACACGAGAGGAGTCGAGATCACCGCATTGGTCCCTGAGCGAAACGAGGTACTGTACGAGCTGTGAGTTACCAGCTAGTCACGACGGTTCGTTGTAGTTATGATTGATGATGGGAGACCGTGTAGTAAGGCGGAGGACTTGGCATTTCTCGGTAGGAGCAGGATTGTCAGATTAGACTCTAAGTACACCCACGTAGGTGACAAGTGAGATTTAAAAGTGTTGATATCTCGATCGAAACTTGAGTGTTGAGTTTTAGAATTTTAGTGGCAGTGTTACACCATCCTTGTTGGATACGTCCAACAGTGGATGAGCTGAAATTCAGCATTTACCATGGGATTATGGTTGACATCAACTGACGTTGTTTCTGATGAGTACTTACGATAGATGTTGGACGTGTACGTGGACACTTGAGAGCCTCGATTTAGAGGCAGGATTGGATTTCCTCAATTTTGATGTGGATTTGAGTTGATGTGAATTTCGAGGACGAAATTCTTTAAAGATGGTGGATTGTAATGAATCGTCCTAAATTTTTTAATTAACGAGTTTTAATTAAGGATTAATTGGGAATTAATCGAGGATTACCGGGGTGATCGAGGTGAAATGAAGATTTTATCCTTGGACGGGTGAAATTGTTGACTTTTGACATCCTAGGTCAATTGCACGTGGACCAAGGTCCATTACGTAGATCTAGACATTACGAGTCCATAGACAGGTGGCACATCGAGATCGGATATCATACAAGTAAGTTACGGGCTAGGGAAGGTGAAGTTCCTTATATGTGTGGGCACGTATCTATCTAGCATAAAATGTAACGACCCGTCCCAAATTCCTAGATTAGATTAGTGACTAATCACGATTAGTGAGGCTAATCCGTGATTAGTAGAGCGAAATCGGACGAACGGTGCGAAATGACCGTTTTGCCCCTGATGGTGGCAAAACGTTGACTTTTTAATCGGGCAGTCAAATGGACTTTGACCGATGACCGTGACGTAGTTCGTGACGTCCCGAGTTCATAAACAGGTGGCACGTTCAATTCCGACGTTCGAGGAGGAAGTTATGACGTTCGGAAGTTTAGGGGCATTTTGGTAATTTTGGTTAAATGGGGTCAAAAGTTGACTTTTTGACCGGGAGGTCCGATGGCCGAGGGCCGAAGACCATTACGAAGATAAGGACGACACGAATCCGTAGACAGGCGGCACGTCGAATTCGGACGTTCGACGACGAAGTTACGGTTCACGGAAGTTCCCGGTTACTATTCACGACGGCACATTTTACGAGACAAAAAGTGCAGTTTTGTCTCTAGTGGGCCCAGATATTTAATGGAGGCCCAATGGATTAGTGACACTTGTCACCCATCCACTGGCCAACCCCACCTACTCATGCACCAAACCCATCCCCGTGCATTTTCATTTCTTCATCCACACACAAACCCACCCGATCTTACCATTTTCTCTCATTCCCGTGCAACCCAAACCCAGCCAACCATCACCCATGACCAGGCAGAGGACCAGGGAGATCGAGGGAGCCGAGGTGGCCGGCTTGGAGGCCTGAACCGCCGCCCACGGCGGCGAGAGGAGGAGAAACCCGAACGGGTACCCGGTTAGCCCATTTTGATCCATTTTTCCATTTTCGTTGTTATGGTTAGTTTTTAATGGTTTTAATGAGTCCATTAGGTTGCTAGGGACATTTTAGGAAGGTTTTGGTGGTGGTTGACGGCCGAGAAGCCGTGTAGACTGATCGGGAAAAATTGAACCGTGAGGTTCAAATTGGACCGGTCGGATTTCGTAGGTTTTAGGTTGTTTAGTTAATTAGGATTGATAGGAAATGAAGAAATAGGAATTTAGGAGTTGGAATGGAAGCAAACGGACCGAAAATGAGGGAGAAGGAGACCTGGACCGGTTACGCCGGTCCAAGTTGCAGGAAAAACCGGACCAGACCGGTTCGGACCGGTCTGACCGATGTAGGGGATGACTGATGACGTCATCCTGATGACGTCATCATGTCAGGGAGGACGTCATCATGTCAGATCTGACAATGTCAGACTGACATGTCAGACAGTGGGCCAATGGGAGCGTGACACGTGTCACTGTCAGGGGCTGTCAGTGATGACGTCATGCTGACGTCAGCGATGACGTCAGCAGGTACTGTAGCAGGCGCGTGAAGCCCACGCGCAGCCACTTCAGGCGGCGCATGAGGGCGCGTGGCAGGGAATCTGGTGAAGGTTCCAACATATGAAATCATCTATTCGATGTAACGAACATTTTGAGACTGGTTTCGTGTCGATCGTACACCGTCTCGATATGTTTCGGGGCATCGGAAGGTTTAGGTTCGGGATTAAAAATAGTTGAAAATACGGGAAAATTACGGGGCTTTAGTGGGAGGTTAATTAAGTAGTTAGTAACCTTCTATTACGATTTGGACAGGTTTGGGAGTCCCGGTGACGGTGATCGGCTCGGGGAGCCGTATGACACGCAAATCGAGGCGGCAGCTCGGACAGTCTGTGAGTGGACCTTGTTTTCTAAATTGGTGCATGCATAAATTTTTATTATATGTTTTATTACTTGTTTGATGATGCCATGGGTGCATTTGTATGTGGTTACGTATATGCACGTATTTCGAGGTTTCGGCCTTATACGGTGCTTATACGGGTCCGTATTTCTTTATTGATTTAAATGAACTGAATTTGGATTTCAAAATGATAAACTCGGGTATGAGACCCATTTGGTTTTGTCTCGGGCATATGACCTCCGATTCCGGGCACGGTGCCCAGTTGGTGTCCTATGTTCGGGTACGAGACCCAGTCACTTTACGGTTTTGATTTCAGGTCAGGGAACCTTAAATGGATTCCCAGGTTCATGACGGTTTATGGGAACCGGCATGAACCCTTGTTATGGTATCATGGCTCATGACAGTTTATGGGAACCGGCATGAACCCTTGTTGGTTATTACGGTACATGACGGTTTATGGGAACCGGCATGTTACCTCGGTTATGTTATTACGGTACATGACGGTTTATGGGAACCGGCATGAACCCTTGTTGGTTATTACGGTACATGACGGTTTATGGGAACCGGCATGTTACCTGATTATGGATATTATGGATTCATGACGGTTCAGGGGAACCGGTCATGAATGTTTATGTTATGTATATATATGTTCGTCTACCTTCCTTTACATGTTCTACTATCTCCTCCGGGGAGGGTCGTTGGCCTGGGTGGACCCCGGAGTAGTCACGGAGCACCGACTGAGTGGAGTCACCCCCCAGTTGGGTTCCTTACTCTCAGGAAGGCTATGATTACTATTACCTCGAGTAGGGTCAGTGGTCTACGGACATTGATCTTGACTTTGAGATGACTCGGATTGAGACCCGGGTAGCGCGCGCGTAGCTTTGGATACCGTGACAGGATTGGTTTTGTGACTTATATATATGTATGTGATGTATATATGATATATGATATGTGGTGTGTACAGGTGTGCACAGGATTTGAGCAGTGGCTCGTGTACTTGGTTTCTTTATGGTTTGGGGCCGAGTCCCTTATGGATTTGGGCTGTGGCCCGTATGGTCGTTTTCATTGTGGTCCTTTCGACCTTGGTTTATATCTGCTTTGGGCTTAGTCCCACATATGGTTTGTTTTGGATAAATGGTTTTCGAATGCATGCATGCTTTTTAGTGGAGGGTACAAATGTCTTCCTTATTAAATGTTTTTATAAACTTTTGTTTTGTCCACTCACAGTTTTTAATGTTTTGACTGCCCTTCAGGTTGACATCGGATGTGGACTGTAGCAGAGACCGAGATATCACATGTCTCCTCCAGATCCTGGCGTACTCTGATAGCCCGGGAGGGCAAAGGTCGGAAATATCCCTTGTCTGACACTTCGTGTCAGACGGGAGCAGGGTCATCCCGCACTAATCCTGGGGGGATTGGGATGGGTCTTGTCAACGTGGTATCAGAGCGGGGTTGTCTCTATTCGGGCAACCGTGCAGCTCTTGGAGTATGTATGCTGGTCGAGGATGTGATATCTCATTGGGCTGCAGTTCGTGGTCAACCTGATTGTCGGGGTACCGGTACGATAGTTAGTAGGATTGGCAAGCCTTGGTTCGGCACTCGATGCCGGGGTTTCCATGGTTCTGTCAGGGTTGGCAGTGTGGAACCCTACGGAAGGCTTAACGTAGTATTACGTTAGAGTTTTGGATCGTGAGACGGTTAGTTGGGATCGTCTTCACGATGCCATAGGATCGGTTTCGACGACTGATTTGGTGTTGTGACCATCCGATGATCGGATTTGGTTGAGTTAGATAGATTTACTCCAGTTGGCAGTTAGCAACCGGATTCGAGGAATCCGAGTTGGATTGTTGGTAGGATTGGATTGACGTCTTTACGATGTCGGACCGCAGGGTCGGTCAGATTGTTGATTTTACTGCTTTTCGCAGGTGGGTTCAGAGGAACTCTAGGTGTGATCGTGGAACCCTACCGTATGTGTATGGTTCGGAAATGGGAGTTGGCGAGTGGTGTGACTTTGACGACTATTCGGATTTGGATTCGTTAGTCGGTCTAGTCATGTCAGCTTGTATTGGGACTGCACTTCGCAGTCAGGGTTGTACGAATCGGTTAGACCGAGTTGGTTGTCGTGCTACTTCAGTTGTGGGTTGGTACAACTAAGGTCGTGGATGACCTGGTAGACGACAATGGTTTAGTCAAGTTACGACAGGATAGAGATTGTTGGACAAGTTACCAGGGTTGGTACTTGTCGATGAAATCCCTAAGTGGGATACAGAGTAGTTGGTACGGGCGATTGATTCCGTTGGATACGGAGTCTGGATATAGCGAGGTCTGGTAGTGAGGTCTGCACGAGTATGTGGAAGGCACTACTACCGAGAGTGGTTGTAGCTGTGGTTGTTGGGAATCGGGGACGTTCAGGGGACGTTTTCTTTTCTCGTATGCGTTGTCAGGATGACTGTACTCATAATTGTTAGGTACGAGGGAGACTGAGTTTCTCCAATATGAGTTGAGGTACGGGATCGTCGCTCGGTATGAGCGGAGATCCAGGGTTGTCAGATTTGCACTCGGTGTGCCGATGCTGATACTGATACTGGTGATAGTGATGGTGCTGGCACTCGTGCTAGTGCTAGTGCTGGTGTCGGTGCGGGTGATTGTGATGACGGTGAGTCACGAGTCGGGATGTGGCTCTGACGAGATGGGCATATGTTCGGTATCTCTGGTTCTAGAGTGGACCTCAGATAAGGTTAAAGTGGTTAAGGGACACGTGGTTGATGTCCGGGTATGTTGTTTCCAATCTTGTTGGAACTTCGGAATCGCGAGAGGTTGCGAATGAGGTGACGAGTGGAATGCGGGTTTTCCGCATTGGTAACGGGTATGTGGAAGTCGTTTTGGGTGACTTCTCAGGTTCTACCATAATTGATGGTGGTAGAGGATGTAGATGTTATTGATGTTGTTGGTTGCCACTAGTACACTAATCGTGTATTGGTTGGTGGACCCGTGATTGTCTTGGGTCATCAGGTGGAGTGAGTATATCGAAGTTAGGTGACTGAAATTTCTCATTTTCTACTTGGTGGCAGACGATGTTAGGTTACATGACGTGGTGAGTGCAGCGAGTGTTGTTTGCATTCACGTAGGATGGATTATTCAATCATCCTTGGTTTTCCTAGGTGGAATGACAAGGATTGATATGAGGTAATCAGTGAGAACCCACAGTCTCGGCGTGTCTCATCGTAGACTAATCTATTTAAGATGTGGTTGGTTGGCGTGACGATCCTCGATCGTGACGTCTATGGTCGGTTGACGTAGTGTTGGATCTGGATCGTGATTTGGGTATCCAGATAGGTGGAGAGTTTATTACTCTTACTTGGATGTTTGAGTTGAGGATGATGGGACTGAACTTCTTTTCGAGGTAAACCCCATATGGCTTCCAACTCGCCTGAGTAGTTGTCCGATGAGTAGGTGTCTGACGAGGTCGGATTTTGTCTGACCTAGTGTTGTGTTGATGTTGGGATTGACTTCCCTATGAAGTCAATCGATCGTATTGTGGTAATCGTTTGAACAGGTATCCGATAGGTTCGGATATGGTGCATCTTGGTAGACGAGAACGAGATATTTCAGGTTTTGGAATCAGATTTCTGGATGACGATTCAGGATTTGATTTTGGAACTTGAGAAAGGATTTCTAGATTTGGGTTTTGGAATCGGATTCTGGGTGACGATTCAGGATTTGATTCTAGAGCTTGACTGTAGATTTTCTTTTTATGGATTTGGGTTCGGAATGGTTATTCCAAATACTAGTTTATGGAATGATGATTTCGGATTTGAATTTGGACATGATTATGGATATGATTTCTGGGTTTGGATTCGGGATTTCTTACGAAATTGCGGATTCGGATTCGGATTTGGAAATAGATAATGGGTCGGAGTTTCAATTTGTCTAGTACTGGATTGGACAAATGGACTCCATAGTAGAAACGTGATCGGCTACAACCTATATAGGTGTAGGCTGATTGATGTGTAGATGTATGTACCTTGTACGTTGTTCGAGGTACAATGCTGGGCATACTTGTGATGCCTAGTGACGGTATATAGGTTATACCGGTAGTACGTTGGTGAGCGTGTTGGTAGTCGGATTGGATCCGATACAACTGGGCATTGGATACTGTGCATTGGGTCATGGTATTTCTAATGGGTCTAGTGACACACAGGTCGAGTGAAATGCTTGTGGTTAGTGTAACCACGAGTGTGTGTCATATCAGTTGCGACTGACGACTGTCAAGTGGTGACGGTCTGTCGGAGGTGTTAGCGTGGATCGTTGAGTGAGGTCTGATGACTCCCAGTGGGAGCAGACGTCAGGATAGTTAGTGGTTGAGCAAGGAACCGTCTAGTTGGTTGTGTCAGCGAAACGGTAGATCTGATAAGTGGGATCAGTTCGGAGCGTACGACTTCTGTCATTCGACGTGGTCGAATGTAGTCGATATGACGAGAGCGTTAGTGGTACATCTAGTTACTAACGAGGTTTATGTTGATTAGTGGGTGTACTAGCGTACACGTGTTGCGAGGTAGGTCGATTTCACTTTCCACGAGGTGGATGTGGAATCAGGATAGTTGGAGTTTCGAGAACGGAACCAAATTAAGGAGGGAAGAACGGTTGGGTTTAGGTCGGTTGGAATTTCGGGGACGAAATTAATTAAGGAGGGAAGGTTGTAACGACCCGTCCCAAATTCCTAGATTAGATTAGTGACTAATCACGATTAGTGAGGCTAATCCGTGATTAGTAGAGCGAAATCGGACGAACGGTGCGAAATGACCGTTTTGCCCCTGATGGTGGCAAAACGTTGACTTTTTAATCGGGCAGTCAAATGGACTTTGACCGATGACTGTGACGTAGTTCGTGACGTCCCGAGTTCATAAACAGGTGGCACGTTCAATTCCGACGTTCGAGGAGGAAGTTATGACGTTCGGAAGTTTAGGGGCATTTTGGTAATTTTGGTTAAATGGGGTCAAAAGTTGACTTTTTGACCGGGAGGTCCGATGGCCGAGGACCGAAAACCATTACGTAGATAAGGACGATATGAATCCGTAGACAGGCGGCACGTCGAATTCGGACGTTCGACAGCGAAGTTACGGTTCACGGAAGTTCCCGGTTACTATTCACGACGGCACGTTTTACGAGACAAAAAGTGCAGTTTTGTCTCTAGTGGGCCCAGATATTTAATGGAGGCCCAATGGATGAGTGACACTTGTCACCCATCCACTGGCCAACCCCACCTACTCATGCACCAAACCCATCCCCGTGCATTTTCATTTCTTCATCCACACACAAACCCACCCGATCTCACCATTTTCTCTCATTCCCGTGCAACCCAAACCCAGCCAACCATCACCCATGACCAGGCAGAGGACCAGGGAGATCGAGGGAGCCGAGGTGGCCGGCTTGGAGGCCTGAACCGCCGCCCACGGCGGCGAGAGGAGGAGAAACCCGAACGGGTACCCGGTTAGCCCATTTTGATCCATTTTTGCATTTTCGTTGTTATGGTTAGTTTTTAATGGTTTTAATGAGTCCATTAGGTTGCTAGGGACATTTTAGGAAGGTTTTGGTGGTGGTTGACGGCCGAGAAGCCGTGTAGACTGATCGGGAAAAATTGAACCGTGAGGTTCAAATTGGACCGGTCGGATTTCGTAGGTTTTAGGTTGTTTAGTTAATTAGGATTGATAGGAAATGAAGAAATAGGAATTTAGGAGTTGGAATGGAAGCAAACGGACCGAAAATGAGGGAGAAGGAGACCTGGACCGGTTACGCCGGTCCAAGTTGCAGGAAAAACTGGACCGGACCGGTTCGGACCGGTCTGACCGATGTAGGGGATGACTGATGACGTCATCCTGATGATGTCATCATGTCAGGGATGACGTCATCATGTTAGATCTGACAATGTCAGACTGACATGTCAGACAGTGGGCCAATGGGAGCGTGACACGTGTCATTGTCAGGGGCTGTCAGTGATGACGTCATGCTGACGTCAGCGATGACGTCAGCAGGTACTGTAGCAGGCGCGTGAAGCCCACGCGCAGCCACTTCAGGCGGTGCGTGAGGGCGCGTGGCAGGGAATCTGGGGAAGGTTCCAACATGTGAAATCATCTATTCGATGTAACGAACATTTTGAGACTGGTTTCGTGTCGATCGGACACCGTCTCGATATGTTTCGGGGCATCGGAAGGTTTAGGTTCGGGATTAAAAATAGTTGGAAATACGGGAAAATTACGGGGCTTTAGTGGGAGGTTAATTATGTAGTTAGTAACCTTCTATTACGATTTGGACAGGTTTGGGAGTCCCGGTGACGATGATCGGCTCGGGGAGCCGTATGGCACGCAAATCGAGGCGGCAGCTCGGACAGTCTGTGAGTGGACCTTGTTTTCTAAATTGGTGCATGCATAAATGTTTATTATATGTTTTATTACTTGTTTGATGATGCCATGGGTGCATTTGTATGTGGTTACGTATAAGCACGTATTTCGAGGTTTCGGCCTTATACGGTGCTTATACGGGTCCGTATTTCTTTATTAATTTAAATGAACTGAATTTGGATTTCAAAATGATAAACTCGGGTATGAGACCCATTTGGTTTTGTCTCGGGCATATGACCTCATATTCCGGGCACGGTGCCCAGTTGGTGTCCTATGTTCGGGTACGAGACCCAGTCACTTTACGGTTTTGATTTCAGGTCAGGGAACCTTAAATGGATTCCCAGGTTCATGACGGTTTAAGGGAACCGGCATGAACCCTTGTTATGGTATCATGGCTCATGACGGTTTATGGGAACCAGCATGAACCCTTGTTGGTTATTACGGTACATGACGGTTTATGGGAACCGGCATGTTACCTCGGTTATGTTATTACGGTACATGACGGTTTATGGGAACCGGCATGAACCCTTGTTGGTTATTACGGTACATGACGGTTTATGGGAACCGGCATGTTACCTGATTATGGATATTATGGATTCATGACGGTTCAGGGGAACCGGTCATGAATGTTTATGTTATGTATATATATGTTCGTCTACCTTCCTTTACATGTTCTACTATCTCCTCCGGGGAGGGTCGTTGGCCTGGGTGGACCCCGGAGTAGTCACGGAGCACCGACTAAGTGGAGTCACCCCCTAGTTGGGTTCCTTACTTTCAGGAAGGCTATGATTACTATTACCTCGGGTAGGGTCAGTGGTCTACGGACATTGATCTTGACTTTGAGATGACTCGGATTGAGACCCGGGTAGCGCGCGCGTAGCTTTGGATACCGTGACAGGATTGGTTGTGTGACTTATATATATGTATGTGATGTATATATGATATATGATATGTGGTGTGTACAGGTGTGCACAGGATTTGAGCAGTGGCTCGTGTACTTGGTTTCTTTATGGTTTGGGGCCGAGTCCCTTATGGATTTGGGCTGTGGCCCGTATGGTCGTTTTCATTGTGGTCCTTTCGACCTTGGTTTATATCTGCTTTGGGCTTAGTCCCACATATGGTTTGTTTTGGATAAATGATTTTCGAATGCATGCATGCTTTTTAGTGGAGGGTACAAATGTCTTCCTTATTAAATGTTTTTATAAACTTTTGTTTTGTCCACTCACAGTTTTTAATGTTTTGACTGCCCTTCAGGTTGACATCGGATGTGGACTGTAGCAGAGACCGAGATATCACATGTCTCCTCCGGATCCTGGCGTACTCTGATAGCCCGGGAGGGCAAAGGTCGGAAATATCCCTTGTCTGACACTTCGTGTCAGACGGGAGCAGGGTCATCCCGCACTAATCCCGGGGGGATTGGGATGGGTCCTGTCATAAAACCTTTTGGGAGCTCACTAGCTTCAGATTTCTTGTAAACTCCAAAGTTAAGTGAGCTTGGGCTGGCGCAATCTCTGGATGGGTGACCTACTGGGAAGTTGCACGTGAGTTCCTAGAAAAAAAATAGTGAGGGCTAGGCCCAAAGAGGATATTATCGTGCTAGATGGGTCGGGTCGTGACATTCAACCCCTAAAATTCATGACTCAAAATTCAAACAATGAGAAATGGTGAGGTGGGGTGGTTCGGGTGTGAGTATTTGAAAACCAAGGAGAAAGGTGCAAGATTTAAGGGATATGGATTAGTGGGTGAGTGACAAGTGTCACACATCCATTGAACCTGGAGACAAATATCTAGGCTAACAAAATTAGAGAAGTCAACCTGCCTCATAAATCGTGTCACCGTAAAATCCAATTAAACTGTCCTTGACCTATAAAATCACTGTACGATATCTAAAATCAATGTGCCACCTATCTACATAATCCGGATCCCTCGCTCTACGTAATGGACCTCGATCCACGTGCAAAGAACCTCATGAGTCAAAGTCAAAATTTTTCCCTCTCTAGGGGAAAAATCGTCATTTTACCTCAACTAATCTAGATTATTCTCAATAATCTCCTGGTAATCCCATTACTGGTCGTTACAATCTACCCCCTTAAAAAAAATTTCCCCGAACACTACAAAAATTTTAGCTTTAGGCAACAATAGATATGCAACAGAATTTATAAAACTGTTGCAGGTGCTAGTTTAGGCATCAGTTAAATAATTATTGTTGCCTAATATATAATATAGCATCAGTGGTTATAACTGTTGTTGCCTTTGGCTACCTTTTAGTATCAATACTAACATACTGTTACCTTTAAATGCCCTTTTGTAATGGTACATATTGTACTGTTGCAGATGTAACTTTTTTTTTTATCATATCGTTGCCTATAAGACTATCAGGTCCTGTGCTCGAATCCAGGGCATAGCACAAATAAAATAAAAACAAAGGGTCGCGAGGTTCAGACTCACTGACATCTTGCAGCGCAGGTAGAATCTTCTTCTTCTTCAACCCATGTTCTTATTTATCCTTTTTACTTGGTTTTTTGCGTTTACCTCCATGTTCATGGTCCTAAGCCCCTTTCGAAGGTCAATATATGAATTTTCATTATTTTGCTAATATGGGTCGTTGTAAAATATTGTTAGATTTTTCTGTATTTATGTGTGCATACTCGCTTGATTAGTTTTATGTGTGTTGTAGCTAAAGCTATCTGTTTTCCGAAGGAATTGGGTTTTGTAGAAATTATAGCTTCTTACATGTTCATAAGTCTGAGATATAAGGGCAATGATATAGAGAAACTTTTGTTCCTCATGGGTTTTGGAGGCATTTATGATTTATTTTACTTCAAATGTAATTTTTGGAGAAATATTTATAACGACCCATCCCGAATTCCGGGATTAGATTAGTGACTAATGAATGACTAGTGAGATTAATCGGTGCTTAGTTGAGTGAAATCGGACTGACGGTGCAAAATGACCGTTTTGCCCCTAGTCGTGGGCAAAATGTTGACTTTTTACTCGGGGAGTCAAACGTACGAGGACCGATGACCGAGACATAGATCGGGACGTCACGAGTTCGTAGACAGGCGGCACGTCGAAATTGGACATTCGACAGGAAAGTTATGGTTGCGGGAGTGAAATCGGGGATTTAGGTTTCGGGATCCAAATAAAATAATAATTAAATCTGATTGGGCAGATATTTATGTGGGACCGATGGATGAGTGACAAGTGTCACTCATCCTATTGGTGGCTTCCCTAAAAAGTGGATCTAAGTAATTAAAATAGTATTATCCTAATTATTTTATAATTGTTTCGCCCACCACTCATCTCCACCGCCCATCTCTCCTTATCTTCTCATCCTCACCGTTCGATCATCTCATCTGATCATCATCTTCTTCATAATCGTGAAAACATCACGCTTCTACAAAATTCGTGAACCCCATCACTCTAAACCCTCTAAACCCCACCTAATGCTAATGATATGTTAATGAAAGTTGGAGTGTGAGGATTGGCGATGTTGACGGTGACAACGATGATGACCATCGTGGACGGCGGTGGTGGCTAGGAACCAAAACCCGCGAGGTATGTTTCTACTTCAAAAATTGATGGTTAGTTTTTAGGATTTATTAATCTATTTGATGGATTGGGACGTGTTCTTTGGATCATTACGAGGCTGAGGGACCAAGAATGGGAGGCTGAGGTCGCCGGAGACAATGGTGGTGTCCAGTTGCAGGTGGCTGGTTCATCTATCGATCGTTAAGGTATGATTTAAGATTGTTTGTAGGTTTTTGAAATCATGAATGGACAGAAGACGATTAGACGAAGCTGTAGGTTTTCAAATGGGGGAAAACAGACTAAGAACAAACAAGTTATAACGTTAAACCGGGACCGTCAGTTCGGTTGGACCAAATCGATCTGAACCGGTCTGAACCGGTCTGGCCAGAGGTTAGGGATGATGAATAGTGGTGCGCGTGGCTTTCACACGTAGAGGGTTTAGGCCGCGTGTGGGGGCACGTGGAGGGCCTTTTGGGGAAGCTTTCAACATGTGAAATTACCTATTCGATGTAATGAAAATTTTGGGACTGGTTTCGTGTCGATCAGACATCGTTTCGATATAGTTCGAGATGTCCGATGGTTTAGGATCGAGTTTAAAAATAGTTAAAATTCGAAAAACTTACGAGGTTTCAATGAGAGGTTAATAAGGTAGTTAGTAACCCTCTAGTGTGATTTGGACAGGTTTGGGAGTCCTGGTGAGCGTGATTAGCCCGGGGAGGCTTTTGGCACGCAAATCGAGGCTGCAGCATATGACGATTTTTGAGTGGACCTTGATTTCTAAATTGTGATGCATGCATAAATGTTTTGTATGTTTTACATATGTGATTCTATGATGATGATTTGGATATTGGTGATTTACATGATTTCACGTACTTCGTGGCGATTTACGTATTTGCACGAATATCGAGATGTAAGATTTTGAACTGATTATATGTGCTTATGGTTTCGGAAATGGTTTAATTGAATGGTTTTGGATTTGAAAAGGTAAACTCGGGCATGCGACCCATTTGTTTTGGAAACCCTCGGACTCGAAGTCCATTTAGTTGCGTTATCGGGCTAGAGGCCCAATTAGTTCGTGAAATGATTTTGGATTTGAAAATATGGAATCGGGCATGAGACCCATTTGATTTATGAACTGTCGAACTTTGAGTCCATTTGATTTAATAAGGCATCGGGCTGGAGGCCCAGTTAGTTTACGAATCGGGCAGGAGACCCAGTTGGTTTACGAATCAGGCCGAAGGACCAGTTTGTTTACGAATTGGGCCGGAGGCCCAGTTGGTTTACAAAATTGGGCACGTGGCCCAGTTGGTTTATGAAATCGGGCACGAGGCCCAGTTGGTTTACGAAATCTGGCACGAGGCCCAGTTGGTTTACGAAATCGGGCACGAGACCCAATTGGTTTACGAATTCGGGTTTGGGGCCTAGTTGGCTTACGAATTCGGGCTTGGGGCCTAGTTATGGTTTACAATTATGATTTCGGGTCGGGGACCCATAAATGGATTTCTAGTTTCATGACGGTTTATAGGGACCGGGCATGGATCTTTTGAGAGGTTTGAAAGGTTTTGAGAACGATTACAAAATGGTTTTTCATATACTATCCTTTATAATATGGATTGTCTCCTCCGGGGAGGGTCGTTGGCCTGAGTGGACCCCAGAGTAGTCACATAGCACTAACTAAATGGAGTCGCCCCCGTTGGGTACCATACTCTCAGGAAGGCTTATGGATTATAACCCCGAGGGAGGGTCATTGATCTGCGGACAATGACCTGGGTGGACCCTAGGGAGACTTGAGATTTGATATCCCGGGTAGCACGCGCGTAGCTTTAGAAACCGTGATAGGATTGGTTATATGATATTGATAAACACGATTTCTTGGATTTTGATGAAATGGTGTTTTATGAATAGTAAATGGATTTGAGCAATGACCTACATACTCAGATTTATGGTTTTGGGCTAAGTTCCCACATATGGTTGAAATGAATTCTGGACATGTGTAAATGGTTTTGGGCAGGAGCACGTATGATTTGAATTTACGGAACTTGGGGCTGAGACCCTAATACTGGTTATTTGAATATATGATTTGATAAATAGTTTTCGTATGCATGCATACTTTTTAGTGAAGGGTATAAATGTCTTTATGAAATATGTTTTTAGGAACTCATTTATTTTCGTCCAATCACAATCTTTTCTGGTTTTTAATGCCCTTCCTGTTGATCACGGATGCAGACTGTAATAAATACAGAGACATCACACTGCTCCACCGGATCCTGGCGCATTCTGGAAGCCAATCGGGCTGAAGGTTTTAAATTATCCCTTGTCTTCGCCTCAGACGGGATCATGACACATCCCGTGTTAATTCCGAGGGGATTGGGATGGGTCGTGTCACAATTGTTGGAAAGTTGTGAAGTTTTTTAATTTTCTAATTGATTAATGCTGCAATGGCTTAATTTACTATTCTTTCCGAAATTGACAATTTCTGCTTGGACTGCTTGGGAAAGAATAAGGTAAGTATTGTGATTCTGCGTTAATTTTTGGCTGTGTTCTAACTCAGTATGTTGGGTTGGCTTCTTCAATTTAATTTCCTCTCTAGTTTTCTTATTTTGTTTTGAGATGATTGAATTGATGTGGTAAAACCTGTCTGCTAATTTGATGTTCAATTGGGCGAACACATGATAACTTGTTCCTCGTTGTTCTGCGATCTTTAGCCCCTTGATTCATAATTGTCGTAATCGTTTTTCAGGGCTGCTGAAAGAATCTGGATGGCAGGGCTTTAGTAAAATCAACTTGCAACAAGGTAAATACGTGTAGCTTATAATCTGCAGGGTTTAAAGTCAGAATTGGAAAAGAAAAAAAAAATTCTCTTCCTTGGGTTGTATTGCAATCTCTAAGAATGGTCTTCCAAGTTACAAATGGCTACATGTATTATTCATCATAAAGCATTGTAGTTACCAAGGCACAACCATGACTCTTGTAGTATCCAACTATGGTTTGCACTATCATAGTGTCACATATTCCATTCAGTAATTTATAGCATTGTAATTCAAATGAATTAAATCCCTTTATGGGAGTTTATATATTCGGTGTCCCTTTTTTTTCTGGGTGTGTGGCTAAAGTTGAGTTATGTGATCTGCATTTTATATTTTTACCAAAGAAAAAAGAAGAAATACTAAACCTTAAATTTCATTTTTCTCTTCCCTCTATAGGCAAGTACGGGGAACTCCAACCAACAAAAATATGCATTACATTTCATCAATCTCTCTCTCTCTCTCTCTCTCTTAGCTATTGTTTTAGTAATATTTTAGGTCACTGCCAGACAAAATTGCATTTTTGTTTTATTCAAGTTGTGTTAGTTTAGATTTGGTTAGATTTGCATTAATCTTTATGGATTCTTTAAAGTAATTTAAAGCTGTTGATTTACGAAAAAATGCAGACGAAAATATCTAGAGAAAGGAAACTCCTGATAGCAATTAACAAAATGCAGTGGCATTTGTGATTGCTCTATATAATTTATGCTCACTTCTCTAAACTCCTGAGTTCATTTATTCTCCACCCTTATAAATGTTTTCTAATATTGGATGCATGCAAGGAATAGGTTTATTGTTATACAATGTTGAAGAACGTGTGATGTTTAATTGCAACCAGGAACACAATTGATGTGATTTGACTTAATAAACCTTAATATTATGGTTGTAATTTGATATTTTTAGGGGGATTGATAAATCTTGGATGCATGAGAATGGAGGAAGTAAGAGTATGAAGATGGGGTTGAAACTTTCCTTAGGATAGCATTAGGGGTTGCTACTGACTATAAGCGAATTCGTTGTCCATGTCAAAAATGTAGAAATACTAGAAAGTTTATGGTTCAAGTAATAAGGGAGCATTTATATTTTAATAGCATAGATAAGACCTACGTTAATTGGATTTGGCATGGTGAACCCCTTTTACCAATCGATAGTGGAAAAGTAGTGAGAGCATAAATATGAATGAAGAAGTGCATGAAACTCAAGACGACAGGACCCATCCCAATCCCCTCGGGATTAATGCGGGATGACCCTGCTTCCGTCTGACACGGAGTGTCAGACAAGGGATAATTCCGACCTTTACCCTCCCGGGCTATCAGAGTACGCCAGGATCCGAAGGAGGCATGTGATATCTCGACCTCTGCTACAGTCCACATCCGATGTCAACCTGAAGGGTATTAAAAACAGAAAGACTGTGAGTGGACAAAAATAAAAGAGTTCATAAAACATTTCCATAAAGACCTTTATACCCTTCACTAAAAAGCATGCATGCATAGTAAAACCATTTATCCAATCATATATGTTAAAACATCCATAATTAGGGTCTCAGCCCTAAATTTTGTAAATACAAGTCACCCGGACTCCTGCCCAAAACCATTTACAGAAAACTATGGTATAGTAAACATACGTGAGATCTCAGCCCAAATCCATTTATCATTATAAACACAATTTCCCAAACCAATTGAAATCATGTTTATCCATTATATTCATATCCAGAACCTGTCACGGTAAAATAGAGCTACGAGCGTGCTAACCGGGGTCTCAAACCTAAGTCTCTCTAGGGTCCACCCAGATCAATGTCTATAGATCAATGACCCTCCCTGGAGGTAACGAACCATGCCCATCATGAGAGTAAGGAACCCAACTGGGGGGCGACTCCACTCAGTCAGTGCTCCGTGACTACTCCGGGGTCCACCCAGGCCAACGACCCTCCCCGGAGGAGAAAATCATATATAAAGGATGGAATATGAAAAACCTTTTGAAATCATTCTTGAAACTTTTCAAGGATTCATGCCCGGGCCCTCATAAGCCGTCATGAACCATAAAACCTTTCATGGGTTCATGCCGGTTCCCATAAACCGTCATGACCCGTAAAAACCATTTGTAACACATAGTTGGGCCCTAGGCCCGAATTAACATAGAAACTGGACTTCAAGTCCGAATCGTAAACCAATTGGGCCTCCGACCCGATTCCGTAAATCAAATGGGTTTCGAACCCGAGTTTACCTTTTCGAATCCAAAACCATTTCATGAAATCATATCCAAAATCATAAGTATGGAAAATCAGTGTAAAAATGAAAAACCTCGATTTACGTGCAAGCACGTAAATTGCCTCGAAATACGTGAAATCATATAATTAACAAATATCCAAATCAACATTATCAAATCACATTCATTATTCTTTTGGGAAATCCAAAACCATTTCGTTTAGACCAATAAAAACATACATGCCCGTATAGGCACCGTATGAGGCCGAAACCTCGAAATACGTGTCTATACGTAACCACACATCCAAATGCACTCATGGCATCACAAACAAGTATTTAAAACATATAATAAACATTTATGCATGCACCAATTTAGAAAACAAGTTCCACTCCCAAACCTATCCAAATTTTAATAGAAGGTTACTAACTACTTAATTAACCTCTTACCAAATCCCCGTAATTTTTCCGAACTTTTAACTATTTTTAAACCGACCCTAAACATTCCAACATCCCGAAACCTATCGAAACGATGTCTGATTGACGCGAGACCAGTCCCAAAATCTTCGCTACATCGAATAGAAGATTTCATATGTTGAACACTTCCCCAAATTATGGTCCACGCGACCTCATGCACCCCAAGAAGGCCCTGGGTACTGTTCATCATCAACAAGCTCCAGCAGACCGGTTTTACTGTGCTGGACCGGTTCACCTGGTTTGGCGGGTCCAACTGGACCGGCGTGACCGGTTTACCTCCCTAGACACCCCATTTTTCATCCTACTTCTTCCTTTTTGATTTCTTTCTTCCTATTTTCATGTTTTCTATCCATTTCAATCCTTAAACGCAACCGAAAATGTCTAAAACCTAAGGTTTGATTTTGAACCTCACGGTTCAATGTTTTCCCAGCCACCCTCATGGCTACTCAGTCCAAAACCACCACCCAGACCTCCTTAAAACCTCCCTACAACCTCAATAAACTCATCCTAATCATCCAATACCGTCCATGATGTCAAAATCAAAATAAAGGGAGAAATGGGCCTTACCGAGCTCTCGGTTTCCACTTGGCCTCCACGGCCTTTCACGGCGGCCCAGCCCGTCTCTCAGCAACCATCTTCATCACCTCACGACCCTCTCTCATCTCCCTTCACACTCCAGCCACAGATGATGAGGTTTGGGGAAGATGGGGAATCGGTTTGTACGGTTAAGGAGGGGTTTCGGGTTTGATCTAAATGAAAAAGCAAGGGTGATATGCATGAATGTGGGATAGTGGCCAGTGGATGGGTGACAAGTGTCACTCATCCATTGGGCCTCCATAAAATATCTGGGCCCCACTAGAATCCAAATGTTAGTTCGTCTCGTAATTCGTGCAATAGTGCACTTGAACTTCCTTGAACCGTAACTTCGTCGTCGAACATCCGAATTCGACGTGCCGCCTGCCTATGGATTCGTATCGTCCTAATCTACGTAATGCTCCTTGGCCTTCGGCCATCAGACATCCCGGTCAAAAAGTCAACTATTTGCCCTTTTTAACCAAAATTACCAACATGCCCCTAAACTTCCGAATGTCATAACTTCCTCCTTGAACGTCGGAATTGAACGTGTCACCCGCCTATGAACTCGTGACGTCCTAAGCTACGTCACGGCCATAGGTCAAAGTCCATCTGACCTCCCGAACGAAAAGTCAACGTTTTGCCACGATCAGGGGCAAAATGGTTATTTTGCATCGTTCGTCCGATTTCGCCTTACTAATCACCGATTAACCTCACTAATCGTGATTAGTCACTAATCTAATCTCGGAATTCGAGATGGGTAGTTACACAAGAAGTGTTTTACAAAATTGTGGAAACGTACGAAGTTGCATATGAGCACTTCACTGAAAATCTCTTGGAGGATTCAGAAACTCCATTATATCCTGGATGCTCTAAATACACTAAATTATCAGGATTGGTTAAGTTGTACAATCTAAAGGTAAGGCATGGTATGACCGACGTATGTTTCTCAGATATGCTAAGTCAGATAGAAGACTTGGTCCCAAAGGACCACCATCTTCCCAAATATGTAGTTGAGGCAAAGAAAATGGTATGTGCTTTAGGGTTAAAGTATGAGAAAATACACGCATGCGAAATTCATTATATTTTGTATAGGAAGCGGTATGAGCAAGCTACAAGCTGCACTAAATGTGACCTTTCAAGATGGAAGGTGACGAAGAATGGTGTTGAGAATGAAGGCATCCCAGCAAGGATTTTATGGTATTTCCCTCCCATCCCTTGGTTTAAACGATTGTTTAAATCATTGGAGACATCAAAAAATTTCACTTGGCATGATACGTGATAGAAGATTTATCAACCAAGAAATCATGAATGATAACTCCTAATGTAATACTTTGCAAGTGCACAAAATCGTATGACGAGTATAGCAGGTTTGCAAAGGTCGATCCCTCGAGGACTTGTTCAACGTGAATCCACTTAGTTTGTAATGAAACAACTTGAGAAAAAGCACAAAAACATTGGGAGGTTTTGAGTGATGATTAGAACAAAATTGAATGATGAAAACAAGGGCAAAATGATGAAAAACTTGATTTGAAAATTCATTGAATGATTAGGACGAATTAGGACATGTTATCCACCTTTACCAATTATAGTTCTCCATAGATTTCGTTGATTAAATTAATTATGCATGTATCTAAATTAAGTGCCCATGCAAGGGTCCGGCTAAGGCTCACCCTACACATTTATCTTCTCTTAGATTGCATGTTTAAGCGTGATGTACCCACCCTTAAACAACTATTACCGAAGGTGCGTGATAATGCATGAAACATGAAGAAGATTTAATGGCACTACACTATCCCTAGTAAAGTGATGTGCAATCCTAGGAAGTCATGAGTTTAGATTACGAATAGGATTTCCCCTCTTAAACGTGATGCTACAAATTGCAGGGTGAACACAAACATCAAGGTGATCCGTCAAGCAATTACATCGACAATTATACGCAAATAAGGTGATCAAACTTACAAGCATAAATTGAGTTCATGAAGTATAGTAATCCAAAAAATCCAGGCATACATAACAACCATAATCAACAGCCAGAAATTTAATTATAAACTAACATGGCTAGGGCTTCAAACAACCCTAATCCTAAAGGAAACTACTCACGTATAACTAAGTTAACAAACGTCATAATTGAATGCATAAAAACATAAAGAGATTAGGGATTAAGAAACACAAATACTAAGATGAATGATGTGTGAGAGAAGTGGCACAAACACTTCTTCTTCTCCCAAGCTTCACGTCACAAAGAAGATGCAAGACTTGAATCCAAAAGCATGAACAAAAGGGTAAATTGCGCCTACTTTGTGTATAAAATTTGAGCAGAAATTTTTGCAGAGTTTTGGGACCTTAGGAAGTAAATTGGACGTCCACAAAAATGAGAAAACATCTATTTATAACCCCAAACACCTGCCCTAACATCTCACTCAAAGAAAAGGGAAAACAGCCCCAAAACAAGGAGGAAAACTCCTTGTTTTTGTGAAAAAACCATAGTTAGCCGTTTTTTGTGTCCTTCTTGTACAAGGAGTCCCTTTCGTTCCTTCTTTCCACTTCTTGACTTTATCTTTGACTAGGAATTCATTTAATGCTATCCTAAATTAGATTACATTGCCCTAAAATAAAGGTAACATGATAAATTGCGGCTAGGGAAGTTAATTAACCCTAACCATGTACAAGATGGTTTCTTAATTTCCAAGAAACTTTCTTTTCCTTGTTTCTTGCCTCTTTAACTTCAAGATTTGATTAGGACTATAATTAAGTCTTCTTATCCAAGTCAATCCATGCCATTCCTCATTGAGAAACGTAGGAAAATTCGTCCAAAGTTGCGTGATGCACAAGTAAACCCCCTAAAACACCCTTAACCGCCTTTTGAGGGTTTCTGGGGGCTAAGTCGTGGCTTTTAGGGTCTTGGTGGATCTTGGTCATGTAAATGGGAGATGATGAGACCCTTTATGAGTCCTTGATGAGTCCTTAAAGATTTAGCCTTGGAAAGATCACATTTCATTGCAAAACCTGATTTAAACCTCAACTAAGCAATCTGCACAAATTTCACAAGAGAGATCATTTTCACTTATTGTTTGAATGATTATAATCAAAAGATAAGTAAAAGGGATAAGAAATAACATTGAAATGATGCTTCATTTGTGACTTATCAATACGACCCGCATAAATGATGGTCACTTGTGTCATCCAGCGGATTCTCCTTTTTGGAAAGTGATTGACCATACATGGCCTGATTTTGAAAGTGAACCAAGGAACCTTAAGCTATCCCTTTTCAGTGGATGGTATAAATCCGCATAGTTCACTTAGTAGTAAATATATTTGCTGGCTTGTTATTTTGGTAACCTATAACCTTCCTCCAAAATAGTGCATGAAGAGGAAGTTTATGATGCTAACCTTACTGATTTCTGGGCCTAAACATGCTGGGAATGATATTGATATCTACTTGGAACCCTTAGTCGAAGATTTAAGAATATTGTGGAATGGAGTGGAGGGAGTGAACGATGCTTATCGACAACAAACCTTTACTTTAAAAGCTATTCTTTTATGGACGGTTAATGATTTCCCAGCATATGTGTGTTTGGCTGGGTATCAGAAAAAAAGGTACTATGGATACCCAATTTTTGGTGAAAAAACATATGCCGAAAGGTTTGTATATATCAGCAAAATGACATACACTGGCCACTGCAGATTCCTACCACTCTCTCATCCTTATAGATGACTAACTGGAGAGTTTAATGGTAGGAAAGAACTTGAGTTGGCCCCAATACCTTTGACTGGGGAGCAAGTGTGGGAGAAAGTCAAAAATATCAACTATGAGTACAGAAAGTTCCCTAAAAAAATAAAGATGATGGTTGTACTAATTGTTGGAAGAAGAAATTGAATTGTTTTTTTACCTTTCATATTGGAAGTGTCATTATGTCAGGCATCATTTGGATATGATGCACATTGAGAAATATGTATGCGAGAGTATTTTAGGTACTTTGTTGAATATTCTAAGAAGGTCAAAAGATAGTGTGGCACCTCATTTGGATCTTGTTAAAATTTGGTTAAGAATTGATTTGGCACCTGAGGTTGGGGAAAAAAAACATTATTGCCTTCATCAATGTGTACGTTGCGAAAGGAAGAGAAAATATCAGTTTGCAAAGCATTGATGAGTATAAAAGTGCGTGAAGGCTACTCTTCGAATATAAGAAGCCTTGTATCAATGAAAGATTTGAAATTAGTTGGTCTCAAGTCACATGATTGTCATGTATTGATGCAACAGTTGCTACCAATTGTACTACGAGTTGTGTTGCTAGATCACGTTAGATATGCCATAACTTAGTTTTGTTTTTTCTTTAATGATTTATGCAAAAACGTGGTGGTTGTACCTAGCCTAGATAAGATACAATCAGATCTGGTTTCCACGTTGTGCATGCTTGAGCAGTTCTTTCCCCCATCGTTCTTTGATCCAATGGTCCATCTAATTTTGTACCTTATTAGAGAGTTTGATCTATGTGGACCTGTTTTCTTTAGATGGATTTACTCATTTGAAAGGTACATGAAAATACTTAAGAGCAATGTTCACAATCGAGCTCGTCTGGAAGGTCGCATTGCTGAAAGAAAACTTGTTGAAGATTATGTGGAGTTTTGTTAAGAGTATATGGATGAGTTAAATGCAATCGGGGTTCCTACATCCCGCGTGGAGCTATAAAACACTAGTGCATCTTTATTAAGTGCAACATTAGAATCAGTTCCACTTGATGAATAGTAGTAATAAAATCGCACCGTCTTGGCTAACACAAGTGAAGTGGATCCTTACACACTGTAAGTTATCCAACTCTACGTTTTTACGATTCAGGACAATTTACTAACGTCGCTACTGACTAATAGCTACACTTAACACTTTGTAGTGAACACATGGAGTTTTGAAGGAGACTAATCCTACAAAAGAAAATAATGAAAAGTAGATAAAGGATCAGCACAACAGAAATTTTATTCGATGGTTTCGTGATAGGGTAAATTTACTTCACTTCCGTTATGGTCCAAATTAAGGCTATCTACCATGAATATTTTATGTGTTCTAGGTTACTGGGAAATTAAGTATATGTAGCAATGAGGTGTCAAACACTGTGAAGTGGCTAGCTCAAGGACCACAAAAGTGTGTTTTTAAATTCAAAGGTTATGCTATAGATGGCTACCATTATCACACCAAACCTTGTGATATTCAGCGTGCTGCTCAAAATAGTGGGGTATGCACAGTGGCAAGTACTTTGCAAGTGTCAAGTATGAAATTTTATGGAGTTATTGAAGAAATATGGGAGCTGAATTACCATCAGTTACAAATACCATTGTTCAAGTATGCATGGGAAGAGGATGAAAAAGGTAAAAAAATTGATGGTGGATTAACTTTTGTTAATCTCAACCAGGGAGGGTTTTATAAATAATTAATTTGTGATGGCCATCCACGTGAGTCAAGTGTTTTACATTGATGACCCAACAAATGAAGGTTGGTTAGTGGTCCTTCCAATGTTAAGTAGAGTCTATACTCATGGTGATGACATCGAAGACGCTATATTTGAGTACCATTCATTTAGCTAGGGCTTGCCACCAGTAGATAAATACAAATATGATATTGGTGTTGGATGCTCTAAGTTTGTTGGCAAAGATTGTGAGGGTATATGGATTCCAAATCTGAAAAAACAGAAAAAATAAAGGTCTTCATTACTGGTTAGCACTTTCCTAAAAATAGTAAGTATATTAGGAAGAGATTGCTTGTTTGTTCATATATAAAGTTTGGAATGATATACTTTTTGGCCCATTAGTTTCCTAGACTAGTTTTCTAAAAACAAATAGCAATCTTGCATACCAAATAATCATTTTGGGCACTGATTTTTTCTTCTTCATCATGTTCTTGCCTCGATTTCTAATTCCTTTACTTCTGCCCGGGATTTGTACATGTTGCCTTTGATTTGGTTTAATTGAATTTATTGTGCAGTAGAAGTGTTAGCTGAGATAGCAGAGCCATTGGGTAAATCGTGCATAAAAGATAGAGTTTGGTGGAGGTTTGCATTTTAGTTTTTATAATTGTCATTGCATTTTATGATTAGTTGCATATATATGTCTTGAATATGCTGTATTTTTGCATTAGAGAAGTAGGATTAACATCTGTTTCTTTTTGCTCTGTCTAATTCAAAGATGTCCTATTTCTTTATTCTTCTTCTGGCTTTAGCTTACTTTATGCAAACAAATATGGACAATAACTCATCAATTCTCAAATAGCAAACAAAGCGAGTGATCACAGCGAGTGATCACACAGATTCTGGTTTAATATTATCACACATATATATATATATATATATATATATATATATGAAAATTGCTACAAAAACCAGAAAAACCCGAAAAACTAGAAAAACTTGAAAACTGCTAGAAAAACCAGTCTAAGTTGGATTATATATGTCTTGAATATGTTGTATTGTTGCATTACCATATATGGAATGTCTTAATTAGTCGTATTATGCTTTATTGTTAAATGATATTTTTCATTTCATAAATTGATTAGACAAGTTAGTTCAATTTCCATTTCCTTGCTCTCTATTGAATCGCTATAGGTTCTCCAAAAAAAATTGAGGATCCAAATAAAGGAACACGAGAATCAAAGAGATTAATGGAAAAAGTTGTACCACAAACTTTAGTAGGGTCGAAATTAGTTACAACTAGTTCTACGCTAGTGAGTGACGGTAGATCAACTCGTAGACCGACATCAATGTATCAGATTCAAGTGAAAAAAAGGAAAGGGAAAAAGTTAGTGGTCACATACAATGATAATGGGCAAGCATTTGGGAAGGTTGCACGTAATTTTAAATCATATATAGGTGTGATGTCTCGAAATTTAATCCTCGTCTCCTATGCTTCATGGGACGAGGTGGATGTTTCCCTAAAGGAGAAAATCCGATTTGAGATTTCAGTAAACTCAATATTAATCATATTTGCAGACGTATTTTCTTACTATTGATACATATCAACATTATTCATGAGAACTCTTTACTTATGTAGTCGGTGTTTGAATTATCCCCCAAATGCAAAAATGATTTGTTGTCTATGGCTTCAGACCGATGGAGGCAATTTAAATCACGTTTGACGATACATTTCGTGCTACCATACATAGGTGACAAGGAAGCACTCAAGGAGCCACCTTCTTTTTATAACTTCAAAGACCAAGAACATTGGGACTTATTTTTGAAGCCACGATTAATGCTAGAATGGATGGTATCTTGGTTTTCATTAGGCTATTCATTATTTTTACTATGATACTCCTAATTTGAATAATAAGGTTATTTATATTATTCAAACGTTTGTATTAGGAACTCCATGAAATGCAGTGGGAAAGGCTTGACCATGTTGAGTGTCCTCATAGATCTGGCCGAAAGGGGTATGTGGGTGTGGAGGAAGAGTTGGTAACTATTCACTATATATGGGTATAAATATTTTCAATATTTTTTAACAATAATTTACATACATACCTATAGAGTAATACAAGGCAGCATAGATAATTCTGGTTAGATGGGAAGATTCTTATCTTTGACTTTGCATTCATCATATGCAGAGAATCCAAAATGATATTCCGGTATCAGTGCTAATTGATCGAGCTCTTTTATTGAAGAAGACACGTGAAAGCAAAGATGGAAGGATTGAGGATCGGAAGACAGCCGAAGTGGTTAATAAAATTGTATGTTTGTATATATATTATTTTGTTTCCTTGATGCTCATTTATGTGATGTAAATGTGATTATGTTTTTTCTAAGGATAAGTTGATGAAAGAAAAAGAAGCAGGTCTTATCAAAACCATGTGGAAGTAATGACGTATTGACAATGACATTGGGGACTGATGAACATCAGAGGAGGGTGAGGGGTGTAGGATCTTCTGTGAAGCCGAATGCATAATTCAACATACCAAGAAAGATGAGGGATTGTATGTCCAAGGACATGATGTGAGAACATGATATTTTTCTTGAGGAGACAAAGAGAATGTTGGAAGAGCAGCAGAAAAAAAATAAAGCAAATCAACTAGCTATGAAGAAGTAAAATGAAGCAACTAAACTAGGGTTGCAACAACAAATAGAGTTTCTAATTGCAAAGATTGAGAAACAGGGAAAAACGCCTATCACACATGATGCATCTATGCTGAAGCCTACATGTTCCATACCTTCTGAGAAAGCATCAACAACTAGAACACAAAAAGGACAAGTTAATTTGGAGCAACATTTGGAAGATGAATCAAATTTCATGGGCTATATGAAGGTAAGACCTAATTGAATATGTGTGTTATGCATTCACATAATACCTGCTCTTCAGTTTAAAATATGTACAGGAAGGGCCAAGTTGTACACTACCTACAACATAGCCATGTCACCATCTACATTGGGCTTTTGTTTCCTTTTATTTCTTGGCTATAATCTTAGTTTACACAAAAGTTGTAAATTGTAACTAGCATTAAGTAGAGATTTTCTGCACCTATGTGGCATCAATTAGAGATCCTTGGCATCAAGTATAGGGGAAAGAATGCTTATTGGATCAAGGATCTAAAGCCAATATAGTTGCAAGTGGAACAGTGGTTGACATTAACGAGCCAGATCAGAAGGTACATAATGTTCCTTTACGAGTAGGAAATGTTCGAGTAGCTGTGAACGTTTGCATACAACCAAGTGCTGAACTACCTTTCCCCGTAAAAGGAGTGTGAGATACTGTTAAGGATGCCTTTGGTTCTCATGTTGCTTGGCCATTGGATCTTATTACCATTCAAAACATTAAGTAATGACTTCACCTCTTGTTTTTTGACTTTGCACCTCTTGTTTTTTGACTTTGCACCTCTTGTTTCTTGTTTGTATGGAAATGGATTCTGAAGCCTACTTACTGCTATATGAAATTTTTTTTTTGCTGAAATGATTGAAATGGATTCTGATTTGGTCTGTGAAGCCTCTGTCCTTCTTGTTTTTTGCTAAAATGCTTACTACTTGCTGTTTTCAGCATGACTGTTGGTATGAGATCAGAAAACTGCGTGGTATGATATCAAAATACTGCTTCTTGATTGTTGTTTTTTGCACTCTTTTTTCTATTGTCATACCAAGAGATTTTCTGAAATGATTGAAATCAGAAAACTGCTAAGTTTCTATATATATTTTTTGCTTGAAATCAGAAAACTGCTATATAGTTCTGACTTTGCAACTCTTGTTTTCTGACTTTGCCCCTCTTGTTTCCTATTTGTATGGAAAAAGATTCTGAAGTCTACTTGTTGCTAGACGAATTTTTTTTTTCCGAAATGATTGAAATGGATTTTAATTTGGTATGTGAAGCCTGCTTTCTGCTTGTTGTTTGCTGAAATGCTTCCTGCTTGTTGTTTTCGGCATGACTGTTGGTATGAGATCAGAAAAATGCTTGGTATGATATCAGAAAACTGCTTCTTGCTTGTTTTTTTATGCACTTTTTTTTTTGTTTTCATTCCAAGAAATTTAGTGAAATGATTGAAATCAGAAAACTGCTATGTTTCTATATATATTTTTTGCTTGAAATCAGAAAATTGTTATATATTTCTTATTTACTGATTTTTTTTGTTCATATCTCTTGGTATGAAATCTTTGCACCTCTTTGTGATATTCTTGTATAATAAGATGGAAACAAAGACAATGTGTAAAGTGGTAAAGCCATTATTCACATCAAAGGAAACAACACAGGAATCAAAACTATCCCCATTATGCAAGGCTTTACTTTCAATTACGAAGAGAAAGCTAGGAGGACCTAAAGAAACTATTGTTGCACATATTCGTAATGAGATATTTGTTTATAAAAAGGTTGTCTACATAATCTCAGAAGAGATTGTTGCCCTGCTAGAATTCAATGAAATAGGACAGCAAAAAATATTGATTTACATAAGGTAATATTAAATAAGTTGGTATTTACTATCATAAGATATATGCGTGCATTTTCTAACTTATTAATTATGTTCACAGCTATCTATATGATAAGATTTTGCAGAATGGAATAAATGAAATGATTGGCTTCATGGATCCATCTCGTGTGTATAAATTTGTGGACTAGCTGGAAGGAAGAGGGAAAGAAATTGTTGAAGCATTGAACCGAATAAGTGCTGATAGTATTCTTTTGATCCCATATAACCCTCAGTTAGCCATGTAGTTTTTGTTATTTCTCAAATATTAAACTCGTTTGCCACAATTGTACTTGATTTTAACTAATAGGATAATATTTCACTATGTAATTCGCATTTGATCCTAACAATTATTGACGACACTAAAGATAATGTATATATCATGGATCCACTTAACCATCGATTCAAGGATGAGATGTGGAGAAGAGTTGTAAGCTCGTAAGTTGGTCTATCTCACGAATTTCAAAGTTGATTCCATATTGTTTTGGTCACTTTGGCCAAGTAATTCTAATCTGAAATAAATTGTTGATGTTGAAGTGGGATCAAGTAGTATAAGGCTCCAACAGGTAGACCATCTCGAAAAGAAGTGACCTGGACTATACTTGGGGTATGATTTTTTATTCTTTTTTATCATATTATCAATGTACTTGTAAGCTTAAATAAAATTTACTCATATATATATATATATATATATTATGTACATAGGGTGCTTCAAAGAAATAAGATCATAAAACATGTGGTTATTGCGTAATGAAATACATGCAAGAAATTTGTAGAGATTCATATCTAAATATTCTTGAAGTCTTTGACAAATTTTATCATGACCATATATGTGATGGTTCAATCTCTAAGTAGATATGTTTTTATTTTCTATTATGCAAAGGTTGCAATAAAACCGAATGCTTGTTACACCTATAAGGAACTGGATGAAGTGCGAGAAGAATGGACAGATCATGTCATATCATATTGGGTGTAATGATGAGAAAAGTACTACTCTATTGGAATTGATTCATATATATATAGTATGTAGCTAGTCATTTAGAGGAGCGAGTGTCTCTTAATACATACGTAGCTAGTTAGTGATATGTGACTTCGAGATTGAGCTTAGGAGCATACAATTCTAAATAATAACTCTCATTTTCTTTGTGAACTAATTGATTCATGATTTATATGAGTGTTTTTGTTTCTCATGGAGAATTGCAGTATAATTTTGATATGTATATTGTTGTTAAAACAGGAAAAACTGCTATATGCAACGCTATAGGCAACAATATATGGTAACAACACCTATTGTGAAAAACACTAATAGGCAACGGTTATTAACATCACTCGCTGCTTGAACCCACTTTAGGCAACAGTATTTTAACAAATATGTCAGTATTGGATAAAAGTCGTTGCGAAAAACTGCTATATGCAACGTTTGTTTATAAAAACCGTTGTAGAAAAGTACTTTAGGCAATGGTAATACTTTAATATCATTACTTAAACCCGCTTTTGGCATCAATAATTATATAAATACGGTTGCGTAAACCCACTTCAGGCATCAGGTTTATAATTATTCTGTTGCCAAAACCTACGTTAGGCAACGGTATTTAAGATATTCTATCAGATTTATATAAAAATCGTTGCGAAAACTCCCATAGGCAACGCTTGTTTTTAAATACCGTTACAGAAAGGCACGTTAGGTAATAGTATTCACTAAATACTGTTGCAAAAATTCACTTTAGGCAACAGATAAAATCCATTGCTAAAACAACCCCTTTTGGGCATCGCTGAGCAATAATACGATATAAAAGTAGAATAGGCAATGAATTTTCTCCATTTCCTAAAGTTTTTTTTTAATAGTGGAAATTCACACTTACCTATGTCGAAAACTGTGGAAATCCAATACCGCCTCCAACCCAAGGCTCCCTTGTGCGAGTCCACGTCCAAAATTCATCCACAGTACACATACCGAATCGAACGTCACCCCAAATTAACTAGAGTCCAATTATCCATGCTGAATCTCGGCTCATCCTCAATGACCATACCTGATAAGAAGGGGTCAAACTACCACTGGAACCGCAAAACTCAACTCCTAAGACTCTCTCGAAGCATCGACACTCATCGACCTCACTTGCCACTACGCATGTGCAACTCATAACCCAGTTTGACGTCTCTGCTCCCTTAATAATCACAAGTCATTTTCCATTAGGAAGTCTTCGTCCATAATACCCACGACGAACCGTCGTGACCAGCTGGTAACCCATCGGCTCCACTATTTTCGTTCAAGGTCTTTACCAAAATTCGACTCACACTAGAGTCTTTTATGGTCTCGCAACTCACTAAGAGACCAACTATGTGATCCTGACTCCTCTCGAGTCCTAATCCGGAATATCACTCATCTAGAATGTATTTTGACCACATCGAGTACTTACTCTAGATGAGATAATCATAAATCAGTTTTACTAGGGTTCCTCTTGCTAACAACCATGGCCCAGAGCTCCAAGCCTATACAACAATAAACCCGATGTAGCCTTTGTCCTTTAGAGCACATTATTCGATGCCTGGTCCAAATATCTCAATGAAAAATCAACCTCGTATCCAATCCGATTACTATATTGCGTCCATCTCGTATCCAATCTAACTATCATATGGCTACCATGCCAATCATGCCCCGACATTAGACTATGTCTGTCTAATCCCAGATTTGGAAAAATCGCATACTGTACTCAATATCCTTTCCGAGTTCTCCTAGTCACCCGACCAACATTTGAGACATGTCCAACACGTACTCCTCGATAACTCCCAAGACAAACCGCCCAGTTCACTAACCAATCTGAACTCTTGGTTAATTCCAAGGGTCAACTAACTTACGTTTTCCAAGACGTACCAATCCTGAGTGAAAAGTATCGTTGGTTACCTACCTCGAACCCTACCAATTATGAAGATGTGGTGTAACATCTAAACCAGCCATATATGTCTCATAGGAACACTACTCAATTACATTCCACAGTCATCTACAACTAGCACAAATCCTTCATCCAGAGCTCCAATATAGAAGGTAGATGAACAATATGCAAAAGAGATAACGAGCCTGTAACTATCCTACTCGAGGCATCAACTACTATATCCACCTATCCAAATGATACTCAAATATACAATTAGAGTATTTAACCAACTCTAGCCAACTCATCTGCCTTGAGTTCAACTCCCCTGGAGTACCGATACATAAGGCTCAGGTGATCTATAAAGATCCTATACATCTCCCCAGGAGATAATGAGTCCAACTTTTTTGTACATATGCCACTATGGAAAACTCCCGAACATGGGTAGAAAAGTTCATCTCAAGGCATCTCATTTGCTTAGCTGCATAAGCAAATCCTTCACGTGCAACATAAGTGCTCAAACCAAACTAATTTGACTCCCTCTAGAGTTAATTGCATCAACGGGCTGCAATCACAGGGAAATCCGCTACCAAACGCCCGTCATACTCAACCAATCTGAGAGACTCCAAAACTCAGTTACCATGGTTAGTTGACGACAATCCAAAACCATCTCAACCTCCAAGGATCCATACTAGTCCGCTCAGCAAATGCTACGACCCAAAATACCAACAAAGGACCAATACTCAAACTGTCCATGCCGAGTTCGAAAACGGTTATATGAATATCCAATTCCTTGATCGTCTACTAATGACATCAAAGTTCATTCGACGCGGATATGAATACGAATCCAAGATACAGCCATCAATGTCATGTAACACCAAACACCTTCTACTCCTCAACTCATTCAATTTTTGCTCACATCCTGGGTGTTTAGTTCCTAAATGACCTTTGAAAAGTAGATAAGTTGCAACTATGTTGTAGGCATACCCAGAAGTCCTTCCCAAAGACGCACAAAAAGAGAAGTCTCTTTCACCAACCAATAATATCTGTTGATAGCTATTGTAGAGAAGGACTACCAAAGACAATGGTTCCTCAAAACAAACCCCGATGTATGATGGTAGCCCACCAATCCATCCCTAGGATCACATCCAAGTCATGCATGCCTAGAGACTCCAATCTGTGTTAAAGTCAAAACCTTATATCCAAAGCAAACGATCTCAATTTACTGAACTACCTATGAGCATAGTACCGATCGGAGTACTAGCACTCGTGTCCCAACCCAATGGGATTAACTCCTGGTCAACGAAACTGTAAATCTTCTAGAAATAAAGTGTGTGGGTTAGTATTCTACCAACACTTGACCATCTAAGCCAAGGTAACACTAAACACCTATCTCTACTTCAGGTGTAGTGAGTGTGTCTAGAAGTCCCACCAGACTAGAACAATACTAATATCTCAAGTGGCCCTCTCAGATTCCTCTCTGTCCCGCTCATCGGCCACTACAATTGCACGATTACCAATCGAAGACTCGAAGCTAGAAGCGTCCCTCCTCAAAGCTCTCTGGAAAATCCATACTCTAGACACCCTCGGCGTCAATCGAAATCATCCAATCGTTGCTGGGATTCTGCCAAACTCATCTCCGTCTAAGGTGCCACATCTGATAGAGTCCATATTGTGGTGAATCCTTTAGCCAGCACCATCGCTTGAGTCTTACTCCAAATAACCGACACAAACCGACGAATCCCTATTGCCTTAATCGTTTTCGCACCCAGTACGAACCGGGCCAAATCCAGAAATCTCTACTACTACTGAGTCATATATCTCTGCACAAAATGCAAGAACTCTACCTCTCAGGATTCTCGATAAAACTGGGGCAAAAATAACGTTAGAAATGTTCCTTGAACGTCGCCCAAGTCTTGGTAGTCACATTCAAATCCGTAAATAGCAATGTCTACCACCAACCATGTGTAGAATAAACCGAGAAGTCTACTGCTATTAGTACCATCTGCTCAAAAGGGCAACTCAGCGCCAGTATGATCCGCCCTAAGTGTGTAAACAACTGATTGGTCACCCCGAGATCCGATCCATAAGTACACATTCCTGGTAACTTGTTCACTCATACTCGAATAGGGGTCATTGACCACCCCGACCTCTCTTAGCAGAACAGCCATCCTGACTGACCATCGGTCACAACTCTGAAAGGTCACCATCTTGGGATCCAATCCACTAGTAACTCCATGGTTCCAAGTCATCGGGCTCACACAAAAACCAGCTCTTCTCGAGGTACAAACATGTTGCAATATGGCATCCAATGCCTACCAGAACCAATACGAGGTCCCTTGCCGTTTAACTTTTCTTTCTTTCATATCTTTCTCCGCACTACGAGGCCGATCATGGGGCTGTTGTTGTGGAGGCATCACGTTTGTAATGAAACTATTGTACAAACTCAGTGTACGATTACCATGGTGATAGGACACACCCCCCCCCCTTTCCGATAATCCCTCTCGATTAGCGTGGGAGGACCTGCTCTCGTCTGACAGGTCATGCAAAATCACTAAAGTACCCACGAGATTTAAATATGTATGCTTAACACGTGTCAGATAAAGGATAAGGTTACATTCTAAATAGAATATCCATAGTATGCAAATCTACGTGATACATCAGCCTTCATACATCTAGTGTCTGCGATCAACTTGGAGGGTGCCAAAACCAATAAAAAGTGTGAGTGGACAAAACAAAGGTTTGAAAAACCATTTTTTGACGTCAATCATTAAACCCTCCGTTTCAGAAAGCTATGCATGCATTGAATTTAAGAATAAAACATTAATCTCAAAATACATGCAATAACTAGAAAATAAGAAATTCTAAAACCTGCTCATAGAAAGTCATACCAAATCCACACCAAGGAAAACTTGACAATGCAACCATATCAAAATAACCAATCATATAAATTGACCCAACCTCAATGTCTGGAAGCTGAAACTTTATGTCAATGTTCTTTACTGGTAGGCTAATGTCAATCAGGAACTAACAGAGTCCCAAAATCGACCTCCGTGTAACGACCCATCCCAAAATTTGCTAGATTAATTAAGAATTAATTAAGGCTTAGCAAGACTAATCGAGACTTAGTTGAGGATTATCGGAGGTTCTGGGTGAAATTAAGATTTTGCCCCTAGATGAGGGTAAAAAGTTGTTTTTTGACCCTGGGCGTCTAATGCACATGGATCAAGAACCGTTACGTAGATCAAGTCGATACGAGTCCGTAGACAGGCGACATGTCGAATTCAGACGTTCGACGGGAAAGTTACGGGTCACAGACGTTTTTCGGTGCTATTACACGAAGTACGAGGCGGGTGAACATTTGTCTCATTTGAGCCCTAGATATTTTGTGAAGGCCCAATGGATGAGTGACAAGTGTCACTCATCCATTGATCCCGAAACATACATACATGCATACCACAGTCTCTCTTCATCTTCTTTGTGTTTCCATGCCCGAAACCCACAAACACCAAACCACACCACCAACCTATCCCATCCCTTACTGTGATGACTGAGTGACTAAGAGTGAGAGGTTGAGATGGACGGATGGCTGAGGGACGGCAGAGACCACGGCGAAAGAAGGTAAACACGAAGACCCATTTTCAATTTTGAACTTCGAAAATCTGATTTGGACATTGTGGGTGTTCTCTAATGATTGGATGGTATTCGTTGGGTTTGTGTGAGCCTACAGGGATCAAAAGCAAAGGTTGTGGATGGTTGGTCAGTTCAGGCAGCAAGCTTGAAGTTTGTTGTGTGGGTTCATGATCGAACATGTATGTTCCAAGCCCTATTTCGTGATTTTGAGTCGACAAAGAGGTTTCTGGGATTGAGACGATGAAAATGAGAGAAAAACAGAGTCGAATGCTGGTCGGAGGTGTAAGAACAGACAGGGTCGGGTCTGCGGGTCGCATGACCCAGTTGCAGAGATTCAGGTCGACCCGACTCAGTAAGGACGATGATGACGTGGCAGGGTAATGTCATCACTTGTCAGATGATAGGCCATGTGGCTAATAGTGCCATGTGGCATTGCGTCAGTGGGTTGCGAGAGCTAGGGCAGGGTGACGTCAGCAGGATGTCAGCATATGATGTCATGATGAGGTCAGCAGGAGACACATGGAATGTGTCAGGTGGTGACACGTGGCACCTATAAGATAGTTCCAAATGGAAAACTGTCACTTGTTCAAAGGATTTCAACGTCTTGAATCCAATGGTGGTGGTTTCAAGTCGATCGAAAATCGTTTGGTTAGTGTTTTAGAGGTTTTTCTCCTCGAAAAGCGTGTTCGAGATGCATTTTCTGTTCTGGAGTTTTGGGGGGTTGCATGTTTAGATTTAGATTTATATAGATTTTTAGTAACCCTCAGGTGTGATTGCGATAGGCCCGAATGTTCCGAAGGCTTCGGATCAACTTGCGGCTTGTGTTTTGAGCGAGCATCGTACTGCAAGTGGACATTTTCTTTCATAACTCTAATGCATGCTGAAATATATGTTTTTACTGATTTTATGGAATGGTTTGGCCTGGTTATCAATATGATGATGATTGTTGGATTTACGATCGGTTTGAACACATTTATAGCTGTTAATTATGGATATTGATTTTATGTTGCTTTTTGCAAAAATGGGATTTGGGCTGGTGCCCTAGAGTTAAATGTTTTGGGCTAGTGTCTGGTGCGAAATATATAAGCACACAAATTAAATCCTCTTGTGAAAATTGTAGTAAAGCATGTAAGTAGGGATCGTTCTAGACCGGGGATTAGGAGGGATTGCTAAACACTTGACAACTGACTTAAAAAACGTAAAAACAAAGTTTAAAACACTAATCTTGACTCAAAGAATGCAAAACTAAAGTTTAAAACACTAAAACAAACCAAAAACTCAAAACAGCAACCAAAAGACTCAAAACTGCTTTAAAAACACTTTCTGGGCAGTTTTGAACACCTAACACTAATTTGGATGAAATTGGGTTATAACTTGAATCAAAACACTTAAAAACACAAACTAAAACACTTTCTAACTAATATGACACTTCAAAATAAAGGGGGACTTGGTTTTGACGAGTTTGAAAACAAATAAAACAGATTGTAATTAAAACAAATTGTAAAACGAATTTGGATGAAACTATGGATGGAAGGTTAGCTAGAGGGTTCTTCTCCACACATGACATACTTGCACATAAACCAATTCTCAGTTGTTCTTTCGATAAATCATGGAACTCAACACCCCAGGTTAATTAGGTCCGCTTAAATTAACCTTCAAGTTCTCCTTAAGTTATTGAATTGGATGGGAAAGCGTATACAACAAATCAACACATTCTTCAAAAGTCCTTTACGTGAAAATCACAATAAAGAGACAATCAAAGATCATTAAGCAATATGAGAACTATAAGTATTAACGAGGCATTCGTACTATGTTGAGCATGAAACTCGTGCCAAGAATTCATTTAACGCGATCGTTTATAAGCAACCTCCACTACTTGTGAATATAAGATTGTAACTATTAGGTGAAACTCCCTTATACTCTAGCATCATATTCATGCATGAAAACTAAGCGTGCACTCTTAATAAACATACACGAATAATTTATGAATCAAGCAGTTAAACGAATTGAATTCACAACTTATGAAATCACAACTAAAGGTAATCAATTCATATTGCAAGTATGTACATGGTTTCGAGTCACCCCCTAACTAAGAGGGGTTTAGTTCCTCATACTCACAACATAGAGATTATTGAATTGAAACATTGAGAATAAAAGAAAGAAAACACCCAAACGTTCCAGCAATCCTCAATTGAATAGCAAGCACATTCAAGGCACTTCTCCTTCCTCTTTGCTGCGGCACAAGGGATGGTGGTGAATTGTGGTGGTTATGGATGATGTAGAATGGTGGAAAAGTGTCTAGGATGGGTGTATGGCACAGAAAGGAAGGTTTAGGGTCAGCAAATATGGAGATTGGTGAAGGATGGTGGTTGCAGAGAATGGGTGAAGGTTTTTGACGTGAATAGTGAGAGAATGGTTGAGTCTGAATCAGTCCCCCTAGGGTGCGGCCAAACAGATTTTATTTAAAGGGGAAGTAATCTCAGCCCTCTTAATTTCTGGAACAATTTAGGAAAACAAATCAGGAGAGAAAAATGCAATTAAAATCAGAAATTAAGTCAAAGATTCTAGAAAAAGGAAAAAAAAACAGGAAATTAAAGGAAATAGGTTAGGTGGCTTAGGATCAGGAATTAGGAAAGATGGGCCTCCCTTGCACGGTTAGGATTTAAAGTAGAATAGGAATGAATTTTTGTGGCTGAAAATAGACAACAACCATCCCCCTTGTGCGGAAAGAACTTTAGGACAGGTTTAGGCTTCTAGAACAACCAATTAAGTGTTCTAAAATGTTTTGGAATCCTTTTGTGGCTGGAACTTAGGTGAATGAGGATTAGGAAAGTTTAGAGCCAAAAATACAAACTCCCAAGAATGGAACCCTCCAAGAATAGAAACCTTCAAGAATAGAAACTTGGTTTCTAAATCTGAACTCTTTGTTCTTCATTTCATTTCTTTACTCACTCCTAGCCTCCTTTGGTCTTCATTTTTCGTCCATTCCTTTTGCTCCAAGCATGTGATATCCATTCCAAGCCCAATTATGCTCCATAAGACTCCAAAATGCACCTTCTTGCACACTTTGCCCATAGAACCTGAAAACACATGAAATTGGATTAAAAGAATAAAATAACTAAGAACTAACAACGTAAATGCACAAGAACAAGCTAACTAAGTCGCATAAATATGTTCCAATCAAATTCCCCCACACTTAGCTTTTGCTAGTCCTCGAGCAAAACAAAATAAACAAAAAAAAAAACTAAAACGAAACAAAACAAACAAAACACAACCTATCCTTCCAACATTTACCTCAGGGATTTCCAATGCACATGACATGTTAAAAATCATCATTCCCACAGATTTTAGTCATCTTTACACTTGAGCACATACTTAATCACCGTCACCACTTACTAGTTCACAATTAACCAATTAAAACGATGTTTTGAATGTAGTAACTTGGTTTCTAACTACACACCCAACACTAGGTATATGTGAGAAGATTGATGTAAACATGAAAACAAACACTCACATATGTTATAACAAAGAAGGCAATTTCTGGAGTTATTAAGCATGTTTAGATATGATCTCATGAATGGAATGCTACTACTTAGATGCGAGAACCAGTGACACCATATGCTCATACTAAATTCAAACTCCACAAATTGAAACACATAACACTCAAGATTGAAGTCAAGGGTTGTAACGGGGCTTGGGGTATTGGCCAACAACGAAAGGATAGGGATAACAAACGTTCTTAAAGCGATAGCAAGCAAAGTAATGAAATTGAAACTTAGAATTCACTTAAGATTGCAGAAATCGTCTTATAAACACAAAGGGCATATTCAAGCAACACTTAGGGCCGAATTCAATGTTTTGGACCCTTTCTTCAACAAACAACACTTTAGAACTCTTTTTCATATCTTTTCCAACTCTTATTCATTCTTTTCACACACTTTTCTTCTTCCTTTTCTTTTTCTACGAATTTCTTTTATTTTTCTTTTCTACCCGTGCCTTAGTAAGGAATTTGGCACACACACACAAGAATTACTTCCCCCACACTTGTGTTCTGCAATACATTGATCAAAAGGAATTCATTTTGATTCATGATTTTCTATGCTTCAAGAACAAAGGTATGGATGGTCCTAATCTAAGCTAGGTGAGGATAGTGTGGGTTTACAAAGAACATAGGCTAACAAAGCTCAACGTGGTTAACTTAAACATAAAATGATGTAGGATACACCGCAGTTTGGCTGCAGTTTGGCTATGATGAGACGCCTTCTAAGTAGTAACCAAGCAAAGAATAATGATGACAGGACCCACCCCGATTATCGCCTCGATAATCGGAAAGCATCCTGCTCCCGTCTGACAATCGAACCCAAAAGACCGGAAAACTAGTTAATATTACAACACACCCATTGTCAGACCAGGGAGATTAAAAAAATACATCCGACTGGACGTCAAGTCCACAGTTTCACAGAGCAATATTACAAAAACAAGTTAAAGAAACAAGTCCTACTCTGTGAACTAACTACTCCGCAACGGAAAACTTTATGCCTCCGCCTCTGCCTCGGCGCTTGCCCCCACGCTTGTACCACGACCTGGAGGGAATTTAAAACAACAAAGTGTGAGTGGACCGAAACATAAGTTTTACAGAAACAGTTTTTTTTTTTTCTGAAATCGGGTTCGCCCTCCAGTTTTGTAACACGCATGCATAACCAAATATTCAAAATTTGCATATTAAACTTTTGAAAACTCTTTTTCCGAAACACATGGAAAACGTTATAAAGGATCGTCATAACTCATGTAAAACCATTTAATAATGCCAGGTTCCAGAAACCGTCATTTTGAAACATTATTTGCACAAATCAAGTAAAACGTAAATCAATAATCACAATTATGCCGTTGGATCCATCCGAGTCTTTAAACTCAACATTAGGCCTTCCCGGGATATCAACGAGTCTTTAAACTCAAAACATGATTAATAGGCCTCGGGGGTATCATAATAATCGAGTCTTTAAACTCACGAGTCTTTAAACTCAATTCGGGTCTTTAAACCCAATTTTCGGGCCCGACCCCGTCATCAACATACCGGGTCTTTAAACCCAAAACCAGATCCAACCATTTAACCGGGTCTTTAAACCCAAAACCGTTTTTAAACATAATAAATCAGGATTCATCACAACCTTTTTCCCAACATTACTCCGAAAACATTTCTCATCGTAACAGGACTCATGTCCGAATTCACATGCAAATCCCCACACATGCAATTTCCAAAAATTACCTCACAATGTGATCAAACATCATAAATCCGAAACATGCATATTCATATACAGGTACTTTATCAAAATCATCACGCATGCATAAGCGAAAACCGTAACCTCGAAATGCGTGAAATACGGTAAATATCTCGAAAAACGTGAAAAACACGTAAAACCGATATAACATATCACCATCATAAAATCATATGTAAAACCATGAGATAAATAAGCAAAATAGTCATGCATGCCCAATTTAGGAAATCAAAAAGTCCACTCACAGTTTTAGGACGCGTCAATCGCGTCCCGCGTGCTCCTCCGTAGCTTCGGAAGTGTCCGGGCCTGTAAAAATGTACAAGAAGGGTTACAAACATCCTCAAATAGCTCGTAAGATTTTTCCCAAATTTCCCGGATTTTTCGACAAAATAAACCTTAAGGACCTAAACTTCCGGGCTCCCGAGATTATCCCGAACGACTCCCGAACAACTCGAATCCTAAAGGGAAAATGTTAAATAGACCGAAAGGAACAATTCCCATGTTGACCGTGATCGGAGATGACATTGCACGCGCCGTCACGCGCCGCCCAAAGTGGCTGCGCGTGAAGGCCACGCGCCAAGCTACAGTGTCATCGTTCTTACCCGGATAGTCTGATAAACGGGTCTGTTACCCGCGACTCAACCCGACCAGTTTAAGCTCAATTCTCAATCAATTCCTCTCGTTTTTGATCCTATTATCTTCTCTAACTCATTAATTTCAGGTCTGTGTTGATGACTAGCCTCGACTGACACCAAATCGACCCAACTCAAGCTTGAACAATCGAACAAGTCGACTTCTGGAACTCACCCTACACGGTTCCATTCCCAAATTAATTTCACCAGTAGCATAAAGGGACCTATACGAACACAATGGCACTAACAATTTAGCTCGCCGTTACCTGGAAGTCGTCGTCCTCAGCACTGGTTTTCCCCTGAAACTGAGACTCAGGTTCCCGGCCAAACTGTCCTCCTCCTCCTTCAATTCTTGCACGGTTGTGCTCGAAGTGGCCCCAGAAGTCTAACACGGCCTTTGGTTTCGATCAACAGGCTCCAGAAATTGAATGGGATTTTTCCCTCCAACTGGTTCCTCCCTGAGCAGCACTTGGGTTTTAGGGCCAACCGTGGTCATCCTCACCCAAAACTTGTACCAACGTGATCCTTTCACTCCCAGAAGTCCCTCAGTGTCCTTAGTTTGGCCCCAAAACCGTAGGAATTGAACCCTGAAACTTCCCTCCAAAAACCCGAAAATGTATCCTCACGGTTCCTCTCACAGTTCCTCACACTCTCAGCTCCCAGACTGAACCAAAATGACCTCCCCACAACCTCTAACTCAGTTAATCGATCGCAGTGAGACGACAACCCGTGAGAATCCCTCAGCTGGTCACTGCGCAGTTGCCTCCCGCAAACAGACCCCAAGAACAAATTAAAAACCTCTCCTGTGCAATCTGTCTCAGCCCAGACACGCATGGATGCTTCCCACAATCTCAAAATTCATAAACTAAACCCCACTCACCAGTCCACTTAGCCATAAACAATTGCACGCACAAAGCTCCACGGCCGCACTCTGTTTTTCACGGTGGTGCTACAGTAACCGCCGTGAAAATGACCAAAATGCCCCTCTGTGCAATAATTACCAAATTGCCCTCCAGCTTCCGTGACCCATAACTCGGTCATCCGACGTCCGTTTCAAGCGTGCCGCCTGTCGTTGTACTCGTGGCGTCGAGACGAACATAACGGTCTTCGAGTCAAATGCATATCAATTGTCAAACAAAAAGTCAACTTTTCCCCCTTAATAACGCCCAATTACGGTAATGCCCCTGAACTTCCGAACATCATAACTTCCACCCTGTTCGTCCGAATTGAACGTGCCACCTGTCTATGAACTCGTGACGTCCCGAACTACGTCACGGTCATCGCTCAACGTCCGTTCGACCCCCCAATCAAAAAGTCAACAAATTGACCACACAAATCACAGGGGTAAAAACGTCATTTTATTCAATATTTTATAATATTACATTCCCAGAATGTCCGGGGCGTTACAATCTCCCCCCACCCCCCCTAAGGAAATTTCGTCCCGAAATTTCAAGGAAACAAATAGGGGAACTGTTCTCGCATCTGCGCCTCGGGTTCCCATGTGGCTTCCTCCACATTCTAGTTCCTCCAAAGAACCTTTACCAGAGGAACGGTCTTCCGACGTAGTACTTTATCCTTTCGATCCAAAATCTGCACCGGCTGTTCCTCAAAGCTCAAGTCATCTCGAAGTTCAATGGGTTGTTCCTCCAGTACATGAGACGCGTCAAACACGTATTTCCGCAACATCGACACATGTAAAACATCGTGGACCCTCGAAAGCTCTGGCGGTAGCGCCAACCTGTAGGCCACCGGGCCAATCCTCTCAGTGATCTCATAAGGTCCGATATAATGAGGGCTCAATTTTCCTCGCCTGCCAAATCTCACCACACCTTTCCAAGGGGATAATTTCAAGAATACCCGATCTCCGACCGCAAACTCAAGATCTCGAATCCGATGGTCCACATAGCTCTTTTGTCTGTCCTGGGCTGCCTTGAGCCGATCCCTGATGAGTTTGACCTTCTCGGTCGTCAGTTCCTCCAATTCGGATTTAGTCAGCGTCCTTTCACCCACATCCGTCCAACACAACGGGGTTCTGCACTGCCGTCCGTACAAGCCTTCGTACGGAGCCATCCCAATGCTCGCCTGATAGCTGTTGTTGTAGGCAAATTCCATCAAGGCTAGATGTGACTCCTAAGTGTCCTGAAATTGCAAAACGCAAGCTCGCATCATATCCTCCAAAGTCTGGATGGTCCGCTCAGACTGGCCGTCAGTCTGAGGATGAAATGCAGTACTGAAACGAAGTTTCGTCCCAAATGCTTCCTGCAGACTCTGCCAAAATCGAGAAGTAAACCTCGGGTCTCGGTTAGAAACTATTGATTCCAGAGTACCGTGCAAACGGATGATCTCGTCAATAAACAACTGGGCCAACTGTGTCATCCTGAAGTTCTCTCGCACCGGCAAGAAATGAGCTGATTTCGTAAGCCTGTCCACAATCACCCAAACTCCATCGTGACCCCTGGGTGTCCTAGGAAGTCCAAACACAAAATCCATCGTCAAGTGATCCCATTTCCACTCCGGAATAGGTAGTGGTTGCAAGGCTCCATAAGGTCGTTGTCTCTCAGCCTTCACTTGCTGGCAAATCAGACACCTGCTGACAAACTCGGCAATCTCCCGTTTCATTCCCGGCCACCAGTAGTGCTCTCGCAAGGTACGATACATCTTGGTCCCACCAGGATGCATCGCGTAGGCCGAACTATGAGCTTCGTCCAAGATCTCCTTCTTCAGTGCCTCAACGTCGGGCACACACAACCGTCCTTCTTTTAGCAAAGCTCCATCCTCCCTGACTGTAAAGTCCAGCCGTTCACCGGCCTCCACTTCAATCCGAAGTACACATGAGACAGGATCTTGAGATTGAGCCTCAACGATCCGATCGATCAGAAGTGGTCTCACATGAAAGCTAGCCAGTAAAACACCTTGGCCATCCAAGCCCATATCAATGCAAGTCTTACGGAGTTCAACCAAAAGTGGTAAATGAACTGTCCGTAGATGTGCTACAGAATGCGTTGACTTCCGGCTTAGAGCATCAGCCACCACATTGGCTTTTCCCGGGTGGTACTCAATCGTGCAATCATAATCCTTAATTAGGTCTAGCCACCGTCGCTGCCTCACATTTAACTCCTTCTGAGTGAACAAGTACTTCAGGCTTTTGTGATCCGTGAACATTCTGCAAGTCGCACCATACAGGTGATGTCTCCAAATTTTTAACGCATGCACGACAGCAGCTAACTCCAAGTCATGCGTCGGATAATTGCGCTCATGCGGTTTCAACTGGCGCGAAGCATAGGTGATCACTTTCCCATGCTGCATTAGTACACATCCCAAACCCTGTAAGGATGCATCACTGTACACCTCAAACTCCCCACTATCGTCTGGAAGGGTCAGTATGGGAGCAGATGTCAACCTTTCCTTTAGCTCCCGAAAACTACGCTCACAATCGTCATCCCACTCAAACTTGACTCCCTTCCGCGTCAGTCGCGTCAACGGGGCAGCAATGGTAGAGAAACCGTCTACAAACCTCCTGTAGTAGCCAGCCAAACCCAAGAAACTTCTGACTTCAGTGACGGTCCTCGGTTGTTCCCACTTCGCCACTGCCTCAATTTTCTGAGAATCCACACTGATCCCGTCTGTTGAGATCACATGCCCCAAGAAACTCACGCTCGTCAACCAAAACTGACATTTGCTGAGCTTCGCATACAACTGGTTTTCCCTCAAGGTACCTAGCACCATCCTTAAGTGCTCCTCGTGCGCTTCCGCACTCCTCGAGTAGACCAGGATATCGTCGATGAACACGATGACAAAGTGATCCAAGTAAGGCTGCAACACTCGGTTCATCAAATCCATAAACGCTGCAGGTGCGTTGGTCAAACCAAACGGCATCACAAGGAACTCATAATGACCATAACGGGTCCTAAAGGCTGTCTTGGGTACATCCTCATCCTTAACCCGCAATTGATGATACCCAGAACGTAGATCAATTTTGGAGAAGTACTGCGCTCCTCGCAGCTGATCGAACAAATCATCGATCCGAGGCAACGGGTATTTGTTACTGACTGTTACTTTATTCAGTTGCCTGTAATCGATGCAGAGTCTCAAACTCCCATCCTTTTTCTTCACAAACAACACCGGGGCTCCCCAGGGGGATACACTCTGACAGGACCCGCCCCGATCCCCCTGGGACCACCCGGGACTTGCCCTGCTCCCGTCTGACACCCGACATTAAAATACCAAAAATACCCTTATTGAAGATAAAATGCATAAAGAAAATCCATAGTTAAGTCATACATAGCACACCACACAAATACTCAAATACAAATAGTGTCAGACAAGGGATGGTTCCCGAATACAGTTTATTGAGCACGACTCTAGACACACTACGTGCCAACCTACCCAGCAGTAGGGTTCAGGTACGCAACGTAAACCTATGCCTCTTCCTCCTCGGGATCCTCCTCCTCCTCATCGGGATCCTCCTCCTCGATAGCACTACCTGGAGGGGTAGTAAAACAACAAAGGTGAGTGGGCCGAAACTCAAGGTTTACAAAGTAGTTTACCATTTCGAAAACATATAGCTTTTCCCCTCCATTTTCCGAAAAGACATGCATAGTATCATAAACCACAAAACCATATAGTCATAAGCAGAATAATATCAACATAATATAATCTTAGTCACTGCACTATACATCCCAACCCTGACATCCCAGATGCCTGACGTCCCAGACGCCCAATAAGGTCACAGTCTCAAGGCTACGCGTGCCACCCGGGGTCTCAATCCCGAGTCCAAATCCCGAACCTAGTCCGAGCATGGCATTCTAGATGCCTGACGTCCCAGACGTCCAATAGTAGCAATCCTGCTCCTGAGTCACTCTACGGTCCGGTCCCTCCGTAGAATGACTCCTCACAGGCAATGCGCCGTGACCACTCCGGTGTACCTACATCCGGAGGAGATAGAATCCTAGGGTAGATCCATACAGTGCAGTACCACAGATAATATCGAAATCCATTATATATATATATGACTCCAAACCATTCATAAACAACCAGACGGGTCTCATGCCCAAACATCGTAATACGTGCCATAAATCATACACAAGATAAACAGATACTTTTACTCAAATCACATATAGATATAGTAGAAAGTAAAACAGTTATGCATGCCGAAGTTTAGTGAAATCAAAGGCCCACTCACAGTACAATCCCGCTGCAATCCCGAGCGTAAAGCCCCGTCCAAGGGTTAAAGTACAATTCTTGTCATGCCCAAAACATACGTAAAGGTCACTTTAAGTACCTACTAAACAACTACGAAACCCTAGACTGAAACCGACCCGGGAAAGCCGTCCGAACACGCTTCCCAAGGCGTCAAACCCTAATTTGACCAACTTAACGATCTCCGATCGACACGAAACCACCGCCATTGGATCCGTATCGTCGAAACCTTGAAAATGGCACTGGTCCCACACAAAATACTGTTCACACGCGCCCCCCACGCGCCGGTCAACCCTCTGGTCAACAGTGCTACAGTGATGCTGACGTCAGCATGACGTCATCACTGACAGTGTCAGAGGACACGTGTCAACAGCCCATTGGTCCCTGGTCTGACAATATTCTGACATGATGATGTCATCATGACGTCACTGCTGACGTCAGCATGATGATGTCATCAGCTACAGTAACCGGGTCTGCGAATCGGGTCACCGCAGACCCACGGTTCGACCCGATCACAGATCGTGATTCCGACCACCAAAATCGATGGGGTTTGTTCCTATGGACTCGTCTGAACATGTTCTATGGCTCTGTGTAATCAAAACAGATTTTTAAGTTCGAGAAATCACCTGAAAAACGACGGGGAACTGGCTGCCGGTTCTGGTTCGTCTTCTCCGGCGAGCCGTCACGCTTCCAGCCACCAACTCTGGTCCAAAACGCTCGTCTAGTCCCCTAGGTTAAGTCTCAAAAACAACCAAACAAGTTTAACGTTAAAAACGGACGGTTCGAGGCAGGGAAGGAAAATCGGCCTTCACGGGTTTGCAGGCTTACCGCCGCCGTGTCGCCGCCGTGGGCTGCCCAGTCCAGTCCTACGCCGTCCAGAGGTCACAACGGTCCTAGCCCTAGGTTGGTTCGAGCCTAGAAGTCACGGTTTGGATGGTTGGATGGTTTTGGGCTGCACGGGTTCCTCTCGGGTTTGTGGGTTTTCCGGGTTGCTCCGCTGTCCGTGGTGGTGGTGATGGCCGTCTGGAGGTGGCTGAGAGGTAGGCTGGTGTGTGGGTTGAGGCTGAGGGATGGTGTGATCGCTGGTGTGTTTGTGCAGAGAATGAGAGGTTGCACGGTTTGAAGGAATGGAAATGAGAGAATGAATTCTCTCATGGTTTTTTAAACAGAGTGATCAAATGGAATGGAGGGCTGAGATTGAATCTGAGTTAAGAGTGAAGGGTGAGGATTTAAGGAAATTAAATTAATTAATTAATCACATGGCAGACCAAGATCCAGATTGTTGGGGATGATGTGGATGGGGTAGATGAGTGACATGTGTCACTCATCAAGGGTCCAGATTGATTGGGTTAAAGTAAATCAGATTATAATATTTTATTATTATTTTAAGTTCCGAGTCTCGGTTAGTTCGGTTACGTTCTTGACCATACCTTTTTCGTCGTAAGTCCGAATTCGGCGTGCCGCCTGTCTACGGATTCGTATCGACGAGACCTACGTAACGGTCATTGGCCCTCGTCCGTTGGACTTCCCGGGTCAAAAGTCAACATTTGGCCCCCAAATGGCCAAATTACCAAAATGCCCCTCGACTTCCGAACGTCACAACTTCTTCCTCGAACGTCGGAATCGAACGTGCCACCTGCCTATGAACTCGTGACGTCCTAAACTACGTCACGGTCACGTGTCAAAGTCCTAAATACTTTCCGAGGTAAAAGTCAACTTTCCCCCCCCTCAGGGGCAAAACGGTCATTTTACAATAAAATAATAATTACGAAAGTTCGGGTCGTTACAATCTACCCACCTTACAAAAATTTCGTCCTCGAAATTTACTCGAATAAAAACGGGTACTGCTCCCTCATCAAGTCTTCGGGTTCCCACGTCGCCTCCTCGACGTCATGGTTCCTCCATAGCACTTTCACCAACCGAATCGTCTTGTTTCTCAGAACCTTGTTCTTCTGATCCATAATCTGCACTGGTTTCTCCTCAAAGCTCAGATCAGTCATCAGTTCTACTGGTTGTTCCGGCAAGGCATGTGAATCGTCCCGTAGGTATTTCCGTAACATGGACACATGGAAAACATCGTGCACTCTGGCAAGTTCTGGAGGTAATGCCAACCGGTATGCCACTAGTCCAATCCTCTCAATGATCTCGAACGGTCCAAAGTAACGTGGACTCAACTTCCCGCGTCGGCCAAAACGGATAATTCCTTTCCATGGAGATAACTTAAGGAACACAAAATCTCCAACCTCGAATTCCAAGTCTCGAATTCGTCGATCCGCATAGCTCTTTTGGCGATCTTGTGCTGCCTTCAATCTTTCCTTGATGATTCGAACTGTTTCCTGGGTCATGACACACTCGGTCGAATAAATCCCATCTCAAGTAATTCTTGTAACTGCGCCTTCAGTTCTTTCAACTCAGCTGGCGCCATACGATACGGAGTCTGAGAGATAGGTTGCGTACCTGGAACCAGATCAATAGTGAACTCAACATCTCGATGCGGTGGCAATCCCGGTAGGTCCACCGGAAAGACATCTGGGAACTCCCGTACAATCGGTATATCCTCCACCCTCAATGGTGCAGCTCGTGAGTCCAACACTTGGGCTAAGTATCCCTGGCACCCTTTCCTCAACAACTTACTTGCCTTCAGGGCTGATATCACTCCGACAGGAGTGGCTCGCTGAATTCCCTGAAAAGTGGTTTCCGGTAATCCCGGGCTCCGAAAAGTAACCTTCTTATCGACACATTCGATAGAAGCATGATGGAGCGTCAACCAGTCCATTCCCAAAATGACATCAAAGTCGTGCAAGTCCAAGAGTATCAAGTCTGCCACCAGACCAACATCACCTACCATTACGGGGCACTCCCGCAACACTTGATTCACCACAAACACATCTCCGGTAGGCGTACTCACTCCCATGTCACAGTCCAGTGCGGACACCTCTCTACCCGCCAACAACTCACAGTCCCGTGAAATAAATGAATGAGTAGCTCCGGGATCGATTAAAGCACAAACATCATGTCCAAAGATCGTGAGTGTACCTGTCACAACACCAGGCGCTGCCTTGGCCTCCTGCTGCATAACAGCAAAAACTCGGGACACTCCCGCAACACTTGATTTACCACAAAAACATCTCCCGTGGGTGCACTCACACCCAAGTCACAGTCCAAGGCGGACACCTCTCTACCCGCCAACAACTCACAGTCTTGTGATATAAATGAATGAGTAGCTCCGGGATCAATTAAAGCACAAACATCATGCCCAAAGATTGTGAGTGTACCTGTCACAACACCAGGCGCTACCTTGGCCTCCTGCTGCATAACAGCAAAAACTCGGGCCTGTGGTCCAGCTGCTCGCCCACGGCCCCGGCCCCTCTGTCCATTAGCCGCTCCAGTACCACCTCCTCGAGTGCTCCCAGTCCCAGAAACTGCAGCTGTGCTCCGTCCCTGCTCTGCTCCACCCCGACCTGCGCCACCACCCTGTGGCAAAGATGGACAGTCCCTCCGATAGTGGCCCCGCTCACCACAGAAGAAACATATAACACTGGAAGCATCTCGAACAAAACCACCACCCTGCCGTCCCGTGGAAGCAATAGAAGTCGCGCTCGCCTGCGGAGCAGTCTGCGCCCTAGGCGCTCGGCATCCGGAACCCTGATAGTTACCAGGCCTGCCATAACGATCATTGCCTGCGGATGAGGCTCCATTATAACGTCCCTTCTTCGGGGCTCTCTGACCATACGATCCAGGATATGAACGCTCGCGACGTTGTCCACCACCAGAATACTGTGGACGTGTCGGGAGACTAGCCTCAACCCGCACCGCGGCATCAGACAACTCCCTGAGAGTAGCAAAAGCTCCGGCCGTCACAATGGCCCGTATCTCACCCCGTAGGCCAAGCTCGTACCTACGACATTTCTCAGCCTCAGTAGATACAAAGGTAGGAGCAAAACGAGCTAGCATCTGAAATTTCTGTTCATACTCAGCTACGGACATGCTCCCCTGCTGGAGCTGCAGAAACTCGGTCTCCCTAGCATCACGGAATGAACGGGGGTAATGCTGGTCCAGAAACCGTTCACGAAAGGTCTCCCAAGCCACTGTACGGGCATCCCAGCCCGACAACTCCAGAGTATACCACCACTCACAAGCAGATCCATCAAGTAGAAATGTGGCCAACACCACACGCTCCTCAGGAGGACAGTGCATCACAGTAAAAATCCACTCAATCCGAGAAATCCAACGGTGAGCTTCCCGGGATCCGCTCCACCACTAAACACCGTAGCCCCAAGACGCTGGGCTCGCTCGATCGAAGCGCTCTCGGCATCGCCATCAGGTCGTGGAGGGGGTTCGCGTCGCGGAGGCATGACTGGTCGTCTTTCTCTGAAAGAGGCATATGTTAGTACAATAATCAAGGCACACCCGAGTGCTGGACACGAATCGTAAACCTAGGCTCTGATACCAATTGACAGGACCCACCCCGATTATCGCCTCGATAATCGGAAAGCATCCTGCTCCCGTCTGACAATCGAACCCAAAAGACCGGAAAACTAGTTAATATTACAACACACCCATTGTCAGACCAGGGAGATTAAACAAATACATCCGACTGGACGTCAAGTCCACAGTTTCACAGAGCAATATTACAAAAACAAGTTAAAGAAACAAGTCCTACTCTGTGAACTAACTACTCCGCAACGGAAAACTTTATGCCTCCGCCTCTGCCTCGGCGCTTGCCCCCACGCTTGTACCACGACCTGGAGGGAATTTAAAACAACAAAGTGTGAGTGGACCGAAACATAAGTTTTACAGAAACAGTTTTTTTTTTCCGAAATCGGGTTCGCCCTCCAGTTTTGTAACACGCATGCATAACCAAATATTCAAAATTTGCATATTAAACTTTTGAAAACTCTTTTTTCGAAACACATGGAAAACGTTACAAAGGATCGCCATAATTCATGTAAAATGACCTCCCCACAACCTCTAACTCAGTTAATCGATCGCAGTGAGACGACAACCCGTGAGAATCCCTCAGCTGGTCACTGCGCAGTTGCCTCCCGCAAACAGACCCCAAGAACAAATTAAAAACCTCTCCCGTGCAATCTGTCTCAGCCCAGACACGCATGGATGCTTCCCACAATCTCAAAATTCATAAACTAAACCCCACTCACCATTCCACTTAGCCATAAACAATTGCACGCACAAAGCTCCACGGCCGCACTCTGTTTTTCACGGTGGTGCTACAGTAACCGCCGTGAAAATGACCAAAATGCCCCTCTGTGCAATAATTACCAAATTGCCCTCCAGCTTCCGTGACCCATAACTCGGTCATCCGACGTCCGTTTCAAGCATGCCGTCTGTCGTTGTACTCGGGGCGTCGAGACAAACATAACGGTCTTCGAGTCAAATGCATATCAATTGTCAAACAAAAAGTCAACTTTTCCCCCTTAATAACGTCCAATTACGGTAATGCCCCCGAACTTCCGAACATCATAACTTCCACCCTGTTCGTCCGAATCGAACGTGCCACCTGTCTATGAACTCGTGACGTCCCGAACTACATCACGGTCATCGCTCAACGTCCGTTCGACCCCCCAATCAAAAAGTCAACAAATTGACCACACAAATCACAGGGGTAAAAACGTCATTTTATTCAATATTTTATAATATTGCATTCCCAGAATGTCCGGGGCGTTACAAATGAGATCATGCAACGACTTAGAACACAATAATGCACAGATTATCAACTCTCCAAATAAACGTTTAGGCTCAAGTCTCACGAAGGTTGTAGCATTAATTTGAGTTCATTCCTTCAAGCATGTTACAAAACTGATTTTTTTTTTTTGTAATTACATGTGAATTCATAAGTTATAACAATAACCAAGCATAAACCAAAGAGTAAATCAGATTCCATCCATGTTATAACTCTCTTTAACAATCATGCAATTAAAAACTGAATCCTCATCATTGTGTTGGAAGGTAACCTAAGACACAAACAAACACAGAAAAAAAAAACAACTCTTTGTGGGTTTTTCAAAACAATTTTTCAAATTTTTCTGAGATTTTCGGATTATTAAGTCAAAACACACTAAAACACTCCAAAACAGCTTAAAACCACTTAAAAACAGCAAGGAACAAGTCTATAAGTAATGGGTGATAAAATCCCACGACATGGAGTGGGATCTCTTCCAGGACATGCTCAACAAAGAGTTGATTTTCTGAGATTGTCCTCAATGTTTCAAGAATAAAATCACACAAAACAAAAGTAAACACACAAACAGCAACTTAAATACAAAACTGGGCAGATTAGAAAAACAACAAAGAGAAGAGTTTTAGGAACGCAAATCTGGAATTGGAGTGTTTCCTAGGGCTTCCTTTGTTGAATGCACGAGTTGCCTCCCAAGTAGCGCTTGCTTTAACGTCTTGCAGCCGGACGAAGAACACGTTCAGTCCCCATTGGAGCCCATGACATGGAGTGGGATCTCTTCCATGACATGCTCAACAAAGTTCTCATAGTAGGGCTTCAATCGATGCCCATTAACCTTGAATTCTTGTCCAGTTTTCAAACTTTGTATTTGGACTGCACCATGCACGAAAACATTAGTAATAACAAATGGACCAACCCATTTAGAACGTAACTTACCGGGGAATAGACGAAGACGAGAGTTAAATAGCAACACTTTCTGACAAGACCCATCCCAATCCCCCCGGGATTAGTGCGGGATGACCCTGCTCCGGTCTGACACGAAGTGTCAGACAAGGGATATTTCCAACCTTTGCCCTCCCAGGCTATCAGAGTACGCCAGGATCCAGAGGAGGTTTGTGATATCTCGGTCTCTGCTACAGTCCACATCCGATGTCAACCTGAAGGGCAGTCAAAACATTAAAAGCTGTCAGTGGACAAAACAAGAGTTTATAAAAACATTTTAACGGGAAGACATTTGTACCCTTCACTAAAAAGCATGCGTGCATTCGAAAACCATTTATCCAGAAAAAATCATCAGTGGGACTAAGCCCAAAACCATAATGAAATGACCATAATGAAAACGACCATACGGGCCACTGCCCAAATCCTGTGCACACCTGTGCATACCACATATCACAATCCATATATCATATATATATATATATATCTCATAAAGCATACATCATATATACATATAATTCACACAACCAATCCTGTCACGGTTTCCAAAGCTACGCGCGTGCTACCCAGGTCTCAATCCGAGTCTTCTCAAAGTCAAGATCAATGTCCGCAGACCACTGACCCTACCCGAGGTAATAGTAATCATAGCCTTCCTGAGAGTAAGGAACCCAACTGGGGGGTGACTCCACTCAGTCGGTGCTCCGTGACTACTCCGGGGTCCACCCAGGCCAACGACCCTCCCTAGAGGAGATAATAGAAGTAAAGGAAGGTATATGAATACATATATATACATAACATAAACGTTCATGCCTGGTTCCTTTGAACCTTCATGATCCATAACATCCATTAACCAGAGTTCATGCCGGTTCCCATAAACCGTCATGAACCAAAATGACCTGACAAAGGTTCATGCCGGTTCCCATAAACCGTCATGAACCACAATGACTTTTCCAGAGTTCATGCCGGTTCCAACAAACCGTCATGAACATGGAAATCCATCTAGGGTCCCTGACCCGAAATCATCAGTGTAAAACAACTGGGTCTCATGCCCAAACATATGACATCAGCTGGGCATCCTGCCCGATATCTAAGGGTTAGTCACGACTCCGATCATAGTGATATGTGCAACCATCCATCCAGGACCTCCCTCAATCCTAGTATGTCGCCGTGAACGAATCAACCGACGCGACCACCACAAGATCATGGTGCACTCATCACTGATCGCTATCCTGAATCGTCAGCACTCCGAAGTCGAGCCTCCCCAGGCTGCCCGACCACGAATCGTGCATTGTGACCTCTCCGGAAGGAACACAACCCAATCTGGAGGCGAGCGTCGTATCATCGATCGCCGAGCACATAGCACCCGTTGCGACCACGATTTAGACCTGAAGGTCGTAAATAGCTTCATATGTCCGAGACAAAACCAAATGGGTCTCATACCCGAGTTTATCTTTTTAGAAATCCAAAACCAGTTAATTTAGACCAAAAAAGAAATACAGACCCGTATATGACAGGACCCATCTCAATCCCCCAGGAATTAGTGTGGGATGAACCTGCTCCCGTCTGACACGAAGTGTCGGACAAGGGATATTTCTGACCCTTGCCCTCCCGGGCTATCAGAGTACGCCAGGATCCGGAGGAGGTATGTGACATCTCGGTCTCTGCTACAGTCCACATCCGGTGTCAAACTGAAGGGCAGTCAAAATATTAAAAGCTGTGAGTGGACAAAACAAGAATTTATAAAAGCATTTTAACGAGAAGACATTTGTACCCTTCACTAAAAAGCATGCACGCATTCGAAAATCATTTATCCAAGGAAATCATCTGTGGGAACTAAGCCCAAAACCAAGATTGAAAGAACCATAATGAAAACGACCATACGGGCCACTGCCCAAAACCTGTGTAAACACACATCATATATTATATCATATATCTCATAAAGCATGCATCATATATACATATAATCCACACAACCAATCCTGTCACAGTTTCCAAAGCTACGCGCGTGCTACCCAGGTCTCAATCCGAGTCTTCTCAAAGTCAAGATCAATGTTCGCAGACCACTGACCCTACCAGAGGTAATAGTAATCATAGCCTTCCTGAGAGTAAGGAACCCAACTTGGGGGTGACTCCACTCAGTCGGTGCTCCGTGACTACTCCGGGGTCCACCCAGGCCAACGACCCTCCCCGAAGGAGATAATAGAAGTAAAGGAAGGTATATGAATACATATATATACATAACATAAACGTTCATGCCCGGTTCCTTTGAACCGTCATGATCCATAAAATCCATAAACCAGGGTTCATGCCGGTTCCCATAAACCGTCATGTACCATAATGACCTTTTCAAAGTTCATGCCGGTTCCCATAAACCGTCATGAACTTGGAAATCCATCTAGGGTCCCTGACCCGAAATCATCAGTGTAAAACATCTGGCTCTCGTGCCCGAACATATGACTCAACTAGGCACCGTGCCCGATATCTAAGGGCCAGTCACGACTCCGATCATAGTGATGCGTGCAACCATCCATCCAGGACCGCCCTCAATCCTGGTATGTCGCTGTGAACGAATCAACTGACGCGACCACTACAAGATCATGGTTCACTCATCACCGATCGCTATCCTGAACCGTCAGCACACCGAAGTCAAGCCTCCCCAGTTTGCCCGACAACGAATCGTGCATCGTGACCTCTCCGGAAGGAACACATCCCAAACTGTAGGCGAGCGTCGTATCGTTGATCGCCGTGCACATAGCACCCGCCGCGACCACAATTTAGACCCGAAGGTCGTAAATAGTGTCATATGCCCGAGACCAAACCAAATGGGTCTCATACCCGAGTTTATCCTTTTAGAAATCCAAAGTCTTTTCATTTAAACCAATAAAGAAATACAGACCCGTATAGGCACCGTATAGGGCCGAAACCTCGAAATACGTGTCTATACGTAACCACATACAAATGAACTCATGGCATCACAAACAAGTATTTAAAACATATAATAAACATTTATGCATGCACCAATTTAGAAAACAAGGTCTACTCACAGACCGTCCGAGCTGCCGCCTCGATTTGCGTGCCATTCGGCTCCCCGAGCCGATCACCATTACCGGGACTCCCAAACCTGTCAAAATTTTAATAGAAGGTTAATAACTACTTAATTAACCTCCCATCAAAGCCCCATAATTTTCCCAACCTTTTAACTATTTTTAATCTGATCCTAAACCTTCTGATGCCCGAAAACATATTGAACCGATGTCCGATTGACACGAAACCAGTCCCAAAATGTTCGTTTCATCGAATAGAAGATTTCCCTTGTTGAACACTTTCCCAAATTATGGCCCACGCGTCCTCACGAGCCCCTAGAAGACCCTGGTTACTGTTCATCACCATCAACCTCAGGAAAACCGGTTTTTCCTGGTTTTCCAGTCCGGTCACTGTGCTGAACCGGCGGAACAGGTTCAGCGTCCCTCCGTCCTCATTTTCGGTCCGTTTGCTCCCATTTTAATCCCTAAATTCCTCTTTCTTCATTTCCTAACTAACCCAATTAATTAAACCATCAAAAACCAACTAAAACTCATGAACCCATTTTGAACCATACGGTTCAAACTTCCCCAATCAGCCTCCACGGCGTCCCAGCCGTCAACCACCACCAAAATCATCTCTATACTCCCTAAACAACCTATTTAAGCCAACCAAATCATCCAAAACAACCCAAAAAGCAAGAATAAAAAATAAGAGGAAAAATGGGTTTATCGGCTTACTGTGCATTCCTCCCCCGCCGTCCACGGCGGCGCCGTTCCTAGCCGGCCACCAGCGTCCACCGGTCCATCCTCACTCTCTGGTCTCTCTTATATGATCATTGGAAAGGGTTGAATGGGTTTGGGTGAGAAATGGGATCGGGTTTGGTTGGAGGAAAAATGGAAAATGGATGCACGGGTGAATGGTTTGGTGCATGAATGAAATATGGTGTCCATTGGATGGGGGACACTTGTCACTCATCCATTTTGCCTCCATTAAATATCTGAGCCCACTAGAGACAAACTGCACTTTTTGTCTCGTAAAACGTGTCATCATGAATAATATCTCGAAACTTCAGTGAACCGTAACTTCGCCGTCAAACGTCCGAATTCGACGTGCCACCTGTCTATGGATTCGTATCGTCCTTATCTACGTAACGGGACCTCCCGGTCAAAATGTCAACATTTTACCCCATTTAACCAAAATTACCAAAATGCCCCTAAACTTCCGAACCTCATAACTTCCTCCTCGAACGTCGGAATTGAACGTGTCACCTGTCTATGAACTCGTGACGTCACGAACTACGTCACGGTCATCGGTCAAAGTTTGTTTGACCGCCCGATTGAAAAGTCAACGTTTTGCCACGCCTAGGGGCAAAACGGTCATTTTGCATCGTTCGTCCGATTTAGCCTAACTAATCACCGATTAACCTCACTAATCGTGATTAGTCACTAATCTAATCATGGAATTTTGGGTCGGGTCGTTACAACCTTCCCTCCTTAATTAATTTCGGCCTCGAAATTCCAACCGACCTAATCTAACCGTTCATCCCTCCTTAATTAGTTTCGTTCTTGAAACACCAACTATCCTGATTCCACATCCACCTCGTGGAAAGTAGAATCGACTTCGAAACTCGTGTACACTCGTACACCCACTAACCAGAACGATACTCGTCTGCAACCAGACGTACCACTAACACTCACGTCGTATCGACTACATTCGACCACGTCGAATGACAGAAGTCGTACGCTCCGAACTGACACCACTTGTCAGATCTACGGTTTCGCTGACACAACCAACTAGACGGTTCCCTGCTCAACCACTAACTATCCTGTCGTCTGCTCCCACTGGGAGTCATCAGACCTCACACCGCGATCCACGCTGATACCTCCTACAAACTGTCACCACTTGACAGTTGTCAATCGAAAACTGTCACTATACGCACTCGTGGTTACACTAACCACCAACTCACTCAACCATGGGTAAACACTTACCCACAAGCATTTCACTCAATCTGTGTGTAACTAGACCGATCAGAAATACCATGACCCACTGCACAGTATCCAATGTCTAGTTCACGACCTCGACTAATACAATGGTATCGGAACTAATTCGTCTACCAACACGCTTACCAACATACCACTAGTGTAACCGATATACCGTCAACGGGCACCACAAGTCTGCCCGGTATCGTACCTCGAACAACGTACAAGGTACATACAACTACCCATCAATCACCTTACCACAACAACAACGACAACACGACCACCTAGGTCGTTGCCAAACACGTTTCAATTATGGAGTTCACTTGTCCAATCCAGTATCAGACAAATCGAAACTCCAACCCATCATTTGTTTCTAAATCCGAATCCGAATACGCAATTTCGTAAGAAATCCCGAATCCAAACCTAGAAATCATATCCATAAACATGTCCAAATTCGAATCGGAAATCATCATTTCGTAAACCGGCATTAGGAATGACCATTCCAAACTCAAATCCATAAAAGAAAATCCATAGTCAAGCTTCAGAATCAAATCCTGAATTGTCACCCAGAATCCGATTCCAAAACCCAAATCCAGAAATCCTCTTTCAAGTTCCAAAATCAAATCCTGAATCGTCATCCAGAAATCTGATTCCAAAACTCGAAATCTCGTTCACGTCTACCGAGACGTATCAAAACCAAACCTATCGGTTACCCGTTTAAACAATTACCACAATACAATCGATTGACTTCATAGGGAAGCCAATCCCAACATCAACACATCTAAGGCTGACCATATACGACCTCGTCGGAAAACTACTCACCTGAGTAATATACCGTACAGGATTCACTTCGAAAAGAAGTTCAGTCCCATCATGCTCCACTCAAACATCCCAGTAAGAGTGATAAACTCTCCACCAATCTGAATCATCAAGATCGCGATCTAGATCCATAACGATACCCAAAGTCCTAAACCAATTCCCACATCTAAACAGATTTGTCAACGACAAAACACGCCGAGAATGTGGGTTCTCACTGATTACCTCGTATCAATCCTTTTCATTCCACCTAGGAAAAATCAAGAATGATACACGACAATGACACAAATCCATTATTCGTGAATGCAAATAAAACTCGCTGCACTCACCACGTCACGTAATCAACATCATCTGCCACCAAGCAGAAAATGAGAAATCTCAGTCATCCAACATCGATATACTCAATTCTCCCGATGGCCCAAGATAAATCACAATTCCATCAACCAATACACGATTAGCGTACTGGTGACAAACCCATCATCAATCATGGTAGAACCTAAGAAGTCACCCAAACGACTTCGAAATACCCGATACCAATGCGGAAAACCCGCATCCCACTTGTCACCTCAGTCGCAACCTCTCACGATTCTGAAATTGCAACAAGATTGGAAACAACATACCCGGACATCAACCACGTGTCCATCACCAATTAAACTCTATCCGTGATCCACTCCTGAACCACAGATACCGAACATATGCCTATTCCGACGGTGTCACATCCCAACTCGTAACTCACCGTCATCACAATTACCGGCACCAGCACCAGCACTAGTACCAATATCATCACCTGTCAGCATCAGCACACAAGTATCCACACTAGCATCAACACTAACACTAGCACACCGTGTGCAAACTGACAACTCTGGATCTCCGCTCACACCGAATGACGACCCCGCACCTCTGCTCGAATAGGAGAAACTCTGCCTCCCTCGTACTCGACAACTCTGGGTATAGTCACCCTGATAACTTGCCCAACCAATCACTAACCAGTCGTAACTCGACTATCCAATGTCATCTACTAGGTCGCCCATGACCTTAGTTGCACCAAACGACAACTAAAGTAGCATGACAACCAACTATGTCTAACCGATAAATATAACCTTGACTGCGAAGTGCAGTCCCATCATAAGCTGACATGACTAGACCGACTAAAGAATCCAAATCCGAATAGTCGTCCAAGCCAAACTACTCGGAAACTCACATTTCCGAACCATACACCCAAGGTAGGGTTCCATAATCACGCCCTAAGGTCACTCTGAACCCAACTGCATAAGGCAATATAATCCATAATCTGACCATCCACGTGGTCTTAACATCGAAAAGACGTCAATCCAACTAGGATTCCCCGAATCCAGCTGCCTCCAGCAGTATATCCGTTTAACTTAACCAAATCCGATCATCGAACTCAACAATATTCGACCATCCGATGATCATAATTCCCAACTAGTCGTCGGAACCGATCCTACGACATCGTGGAAGACGATCCCAACTAACCGCCTCACGATCCAAAACTCTAATGCAATACTATGGTCACCATTCGCAGGGCTCCACACTGTCAACCCCGACAGAACTATGGCAACCCAGGCATCAAATGCCGAACCAAAAAAATCCACGATTCAATCCTACTAACTATCGTATCGGCATCCCAACAATCAGGTTGACCACGAACTGTAGCCACTTGAGATATCACATCCTCGACCTGCGTACGGAGTATCCCGCAAAATACGCTCTGGAATTCAGGGTAACATGAGCAACCATGCTCTGATACCACATTGACAGGACCCATCCCAATCCCCCCGGGATTAGTGTGGGATGAACCTGCTCCCGTCTGACACGAAGTGTCAGACAAGGGATATTTCTGACCCTTGCCCTCCCGGGCTATCAGAGTACGCCAGGATCCAGAGGAGGTATGTGATATCTCGGTCTCTGCTACAGTTCACATCCGGTGTCAACCTAAAGGGCAGTCAAAACATTAAAAGCTGCGAGTGGACAAAACAAGAATTTATAAAAACATTTTAACGAGAAGACATTTGTACCCTTCACTAAAAAGCATGCATGCATTCAAAAATCATTTATCCAAGGAAATCATATGTGGGAACTAAGCCCAAAACCAAGATTGAAAGAACCATAATGAAAACGACCATACGGGCCACTGCCCAAAACCTGTGCAAACACACATCATGTATTATATCATGTATCTCGTAAAGCATACATCATATATATATATAATCCACACAACCAATCCTGTCACGGTTTCCAAAGCTACGCGCGTGCTACCCAGGTCTCAATCCGAGTCTTCTCAAAGTCAAGATCAATGTCCGCAGACCACTGACCCTACCCGAGGTAATAGTAATCATAACCTTCCTGAGAGTAAGGAACCCAACTGGGGGGTGACTCCACTCAGTCGGTGCTCCGTGACTACTCCGGGGTCCACCCAAGCCAACGACCCTCCCCGGAGGAGATAATAGAAGTAAAGGAAGGTATATGAATACATATATATACATAACATAAACGTTCATGCCCGGTTCCCTTGAACCGTCATGATCCATAAAATCCATAAACCAGGGTTCATGCCGGTTCCCATAAAGCGTCATGTACCATAATGACCTTTTCAAAGTTCATGCCGGTTCCCATAAACCGTCATGAACTTGGAAATCCATCTAGGGTCCCTGACCCGAAATCATCAATGTAAAACATCTGGGTCTTGTGCCCGAACATATGACTCAACTGGGCACCGTTCTCGATATCTAAGGGTCAGTCACGACTCCAATCATAGTGATGCGTGCAACCATCCATCCAAGACCGCCCTCAATCCTGGTATGTCGCCGTGAACGAATCAACCGACGCGACCACCACAAGATCATGGTGCACTCATCACCGATCGCTATCCTGAACCGTCAGCACTCCGAAGTCGAGCCTCCCCAGGCTTCCCGACAACGAATCGTGCATCGTGACCTCTCCGGAAGGAACACATCCCAAACCGGAGGCGAGCGTCGTAACGTTGATCGCCGTGCACAAAGCACCCGCCGCGACCACAATTTAGACCCGAAGGTCGTAAATAGTGTCATATGCCCGAGACCAAACCAAAAGGGTCTCATACCCGAGTTTATCCTTTTAGAAATCCAAAATCTTTTCATTTAAACCAATAAAGAAATACAGACCCGTATAGGCACCGTATAGGGCCGAAACCTCGAAATACGTGTCTATACGTAACCACATACAAATGCACTCATGGCATCACAAACAAGTATTTAAAACATATAATAAATATTTATGCATGCACCAATTTAGAAAACAAGGTCTACTCACAGACCGTCCGAGCTGCTGCCTCGATTTGCGTGCCATTCGGCTCCCCGAGCCGATCACCATTACCGGGACTCCCAAACCTGTCCAAATTTTAATAGAAGGTTAATAACTACTTAATTAACCTCCCATCAAAGCCCCGTAATTTTCCCAAACTTTTAACTATTTTTAAGCCGACCCTAAACCTTCTGATGCCCCAAAACATATTGAGATGATGTCCGATTGAACACTTTCCCAAATTATGGCCCACGCATCCTCACGAGCCCCTAGAAGACCCTGGTTACTGTTTATCACCATCAACCTGAGGAAAACCGGTTTTTCCTGGTTTTCCGGTCCGGTCACTGTGCTGAACCGGCAGAACCGGTTCAGCGTCCCTCCGTCCTCATTTTCGGTCTGTTTGCTCCCATTTTAATTCCTAAATTCCTCTTTCTTCATTTCCTAACTAACCCAATTAATTAAACCATCAAAAACCAACTAAAACTCATGAACCCATTTTCAACCATACGGTTCAAACTTCCCCGATCAGCCTCCACGGTGTACCAGCCGTCAACCACCACCAAAATCATCTCTATACTCCCTAAACAACCTATTTAAGCCAACCAAATCATCCAAAACAACCCAAAAAGCAAGAATCAAAAATAAGAGGAAAAATGGGTTTATCGGCTTACCGTGCATTCCTCCCCCGCCGTCCACGGCGGCGCCGTTCCTGGCCGGCCAACAGCGTCCACCGGTCCATCCTCACTCTCTGGTCTCTCTTATATGATCATTGGAAAGGGTTGAATGGGTTTGGATGAGAAATGGGATCGGGTTTGGTTGGAGGAAAAATGGAAAATGGATGCATGGGTGAATGGTTTGGTGCATGAATGAAATATGGTGTCCATTGGATGGGTGACACTTGTCACTCATCCATTGGGCCTCCATTAAATATCTGGGCCCACTACAGACAAACTGCACTTTTTGTCTCGTAAAACGTGTCATCATGAATAGTACCCCCGAAACATTAGTGAACCGTAACTTCGCCGTCGAACGTCCGAATTCGACGTGCCTCTTGTCTATGGATTCGTATCGTCCTTATCTACGTAACGGTCTTCAGCCCTCGGCCATCGGACCTCCCAGTCAAAATGTCAACATTTGACCCCATTTAACCAAAATTACCAAAATGCCCCTAAACTTCCGAACCTCATAACTTCCTCCTCGAACGTCGGAATTGAACGTGCCACCTGTCTGTGAACTAGTGACGTCATGAACTACGTCACGGTCATAGGTCAAAGTTCGTTTGACCGCCTGATTGACAAGTCAACGTTTTATCACGCCTAGGGGCAAAACGGTCATTTTGCATCGTTCGTCCAATTTAGCCTAACTAATCACCGATTAACCTCACTAATCGTGATTAGTCACTAATCTAATCATGGAATTTGGGACGGGTCGTTACAGTATAGGCACCGTATAGGGCCGAAACCTCGAAATACGTTCCTATACGTAACCACACGTCCAAATGCACTCATAGAATCACAAACAAGTATTTAAAACATATAATAAACATTTATGCATGCACCAATTTAGAAAACAAGGTCCACTCACAGACCGTCCGAGCTGCTGCCTCAATTTGCGTGACATGCAGCTCCTCGAGCCGATCACCATCACCGGGACTCCCAAACCTGTCCAAATTTTAATAGAAGGTTACTAACTACTTAATTAACCTCCTACCAAAGCCCCGTAATTTTCCCGAACATTTAACTATTTTTAAACCGACCCTAAACCTTCCGACACCTCGAAAACTATCGAAACGATGTCCGATTACCACGAAACCAATCCCAAAATGTTCGTTACATCGAATAGAAGATTTCTCGTGTTGAAAACTTTCCCAAATTATGGCCCACGCGTCCTCACGAGCCCCTAGAAGGTCAAAAACACTATTCATCACCATCAACCTCAGGAAAACCGGTTTTTCCTGGTTTTCCGGTCCGGTTACTGTGCTGAACTGGCGTGACCAATGCTTAAATTCCGGTTACTGTGCTGAACTGCCTCCATTTCAATCCCTAAATTCCTCTTTTCTCATTTCCTATCTAAACCAATAATCAAACCTAGCTAAAACCCGCATAAACCCATGCTTTGATTTTTGAACCAAACGGTTCAAACGTCCAAAAAATCCCATGGTGTCCTACCGTTCCTAACCATCCTCAAAACCAGTCTAAAACCTTCCTACTAACCCTTTTAATTCATTGAAAGCAACCAAAACAACCCATAATACATATATTGAAAATGGGAAGAATCGGGCCTTACCGTGCACCCGCACGGGTTCGTGGCTCCACCGCCCACAGCGGCGCCTTCCTGGGCCGGCCACCGCGTCCTACATCCTCCCTCACTCTCTAGTCTCAGTCCTAGTCGAAATGGGGTTGGGTTGGCTGAGTTTGGGTGAATGGTTTGCGTGAGATCGGGTAATGGGAGGGGTGAGGAAAACCGGTTTTTCCTGGTTTTCCGGTCCGGTTACTGTGCTGAACTGGCGTGACCAGTTCAGCGTTCCTACTCCCTCATTTTCGGTCCGTTTGCCTCCATTTCAATCCCTAAATTCCTCTTTTCTCATTTCCTATCTAAACCAATAATCAAACCTAGCTAAAACCCGCATAAACCCATGCTTTGATTTTTGAACCAAACGGTTCAAACGTCCAAAAACTCCCATGGTGTCCTACCATTCCTAACCATCCTCAAAACCAGTCTAAAACCTTCCTACTAACCCTTTTAATTCAGTGAAAGCAACCAAAACAACCCATAATACATATATTGAAAAATGGGAAGAATCGGGCCTTACCGTGCACCCGCACGGGTTCGTGGCTCCACCGCCCACGGCGGTGCCTTCCTGGGCCGGCCACCGCGTCCTACATCCTCCCTCACTCTCTGGTCTCAGTCCTAGTCGAAATGGGGTTGGGTTGGCTGAGTTTGGGTGAATGGTTTGGGTGAGATCGGGTAATGGGAGGGGTGTGTGTGTGTTTTTGAAATGAAGAAAAGGAAATGAACGGTGCATGAAGGGAAAATGGTGTCCATTGGATGGGTGACACTTGTCAGTCATCCATTGGGCATCAGGACAAATATCTGGGCCCACTAGAGTCCAAAAGTGCCCCGTAAAATGCGTCATCGTGAATAGTATCGTGGAACTTTCGTGAACTGTAACTTCGCCGTCGAATGTCCGAATTCGACGTGCCGCCTGTCTACGGATTCGTATCGTCCTTGTCTACGTAATGGTCTTCGGCCCTTGGCCATCGGACCTCCCGGTCAAAAAGTCAACATTTGACCCATCTTTAACCAAAATTATCAAAATGCCCTTAAACTTCCGAACGTCATAACTTCCTCCTCGAACGTCGGAATTGAACGTGCCACCTGTCTATGAACTCGTGACGTCCTAAACTATGTCGCAGTCATTGGTCAAAGTCCATTTGACCATCAGAATGAAAATTCAACATTTTGCCCACGATCAGGGGCAAAACGGTCATTTGGCATCGTTCGTCCGATTTCGCCCTACTAATCACAGATTAACCTCACTAATTGTGATTAGTCACTAATCTAATCATGGACCCAATTGAGAAGGTTTTGCCTCTAATCATCTTGTCATGGAACACCTTGGTATTTTCTTTGTAAATCTGGGCATTCTCATACGAATCATGCCTAATCTCTTCAAGCTCGTTCAATTGTGGCTTCCTATGATTTCCAGCCGTGTCCACATCCATATTGAAGGTTTTGACCGCCCAATGTGCCTTGTGTTCAAGCTCCACAGGCAGATGGCATGGCTTACCATATACTAGCCGAAATGGGGACATACCAATGGGCATTTTGTAAGCCGTTCTATACGCCCACAATGCATCCTCCAAACGCAAGCTCCAATATTTTCTATTTGGCCCAACGGTCTTCTCCAAGATTTGCTTGATTTCTTTATTCGAAACTTCGGCTTGGCCACTTGTTTGGGGGTGATAAAGTGTGGAAACCTTATGCATCACATTATACTTCCTCAACAATGCTTCAATGGTGCGGTTGCAGAAGTGAGATCCGCCATCACTTATGAGCACTCTAGGCATCCCAAATCTAGAGAAAATGTTAGATTTAACGAAATCTGCAACAACTCTAGAATCGTTAGTTCGGGGTGGCTTTGGCTTCCACCCACTTCGACACATAATCAACCGCAAGTAAAATGTAAGTAAAACTAAAAGATGTAGGGAAAGGACCCAGAAAATCAATACCCCAAACATCAAAGATTTCCACAACAAGAATGGGGGTTTGCGGCATTTGGTATCTTTGGCCTAAATTTCCTGTCCTTTGGCATCAATCACATGTCAAACAAAAAATCCTAGCATCTCTAAAAAACGTAGGCCAAAATTAACCACATTCAAGAACCTTATGCCATGTGCGTTGTGTGCCAAAGCGTCCACCACATGCATATGAATGGCAAAACTCAAAATTGAATTAAACTCAGATTCAATAACACAACGGCGCACAATCTGATCAGTGCAGATTTTCCACAAATATGGGCCATCCCATACATAAAAACGTGCATCCTTTCTAAGTTTGTCACTTTGGGCCTTGCTTAGGGTGTTAGGAACTTGCTTAGACACCAAGAAATTGACCAAATCGGAATACCAAGGGGTACTTGCCTCAATGGACAAAAGTTGTTCATCCAGAAACGTTTCAGAAATGGGAAGAGGGTCCTCTTCACGCACCATTATACTCAGGTGGTCAGCCACCACGTTTTCACAACCTTTCTTGTCCTTAATTTCAATATCGAATTCTTGAAGTAGGAGCATCCAACGAATGAGCCTTGGTTTGGCCTCCGTTTTGGTGAAAAGATACTTCAAAGCTGCATGGTCAGTGAAAACAATTACTTTAGTACCAATTAGATATGATCTAAATCTATCTAAAGCAAATACAACCGCCAAAAGTTCTTTTTCAGTTGTAGAATAATTTAATTGACCATCATTTAAAGATCGGGACGCGTAATAAATAACATGCGGTTGTTTGCTTTTCCTTTGACCCAAAACAGGCCCAAGTGCATAATCCGATGCATCACACATCAATTCAAAGGGAATGGACCAATCCGGTGGAGTGATGATTGGTGCCGTGGTGAGTAAGTCTTTAAGATGGTTGAATGCTTTCTCACACGCATCGGTGAACACAAAAGACACTTCCTTTTGGAGGAGACGACATAGGGGTTGTGCGACCTTGGAAAAGTCCTTGATAAATCGTCTATAAAATCCTGCATGACCAAGAAAAGAACGAACCTCTCTAACCGAAGTAGGAGAGGGTAAGTAGCGTACTAGATCTACCTTAGACTTATCAACTTCAATTCCTTTTTCAGAGATTATATGACCCAAAACAATACCTTGTTTAACCATAAAATGACATTTCTCCCAATTTAACACAAGGTTTGTTTCAACACAACGTTTCAATATTAAAGTGAGATTATCCAAGCAATCATCAAATGAATCACCAAAGACACTAAAATCATCCATGAAAACCTCAATAAACTTTTCAACATAATCTGAAAAGATACTTACCATGCATCTTTGAAACGTGGCTAGTGCATTACATAAACCGAATGGCATTCGACGATAGGCAAAGGTACCAAATGGACAAGTAAAAGTGGTCTTCTCTTGATTGTCCGGAGCTATGAAAATTTGATTATATCCAGAATACCCATCAAGAAAGCAATAAAATGAATGACCAGCTAAATTTTCAAGCATTTGATCGATGAACGGAAGAGGGAAGTGATTCTTCCTTGTGGTGGCGTTGAGCTTTCTATAATCGATGCAAACTCTCCAACCTGTTTGGATACGGGTAGGCACAAGTTCGTTCTCTTTATTCTTTACCACAGTGACTCCCGATTTCTTTGGAACAACTTGAACCGGTGAAACCCAACGACTATCCGAGATTGGATAAATCACTCCACAATCAAGAAGCTTGATAATCTCCTTTTTCACAACTTCCATCATTGGAGGGTTAAGTCGGCGTTGAACCTCTCGAGTTGGTTTAGCCCTCTCCTCTAGAAGTATGCGATGCATGCACGTTGTAGGGCTAATTCCCTTAATGTCGGCCAAGGTCCATCCAATGGCTATTTTGTACTCTTTCAACACCCGAATCAGTTTCTCCTCCTCCATTGATGTGAGTGATGAAGAGACAATGACGGCCAACGTTTCTTTATCTCCCAAAAAAACATACTTCAAATGGTCTGGCAATGGTTTAAGCTCAAGAATGGGTGCCTGAATCACTGAAGGTAAAAAATTGTTAGTCGAAACGGGAATGGGAATTGGGATTGGAGGCTTACCAAGGTGTTCATGTAACGACTCAAGGGCAGCAACCGTCTCACTGATTTCCTCACTAGGGGGCGCGGTATGAAGTGATTCATGAGTGCCGTGGGTTAGCTTAATTTCTGCCCGCTTGGTTTTGAGTTCCACGGCTCTTGTAATGACCTTTTCAAGTGCATCGTCATTCAAATCTTCAAGATATCCCTGCGCCAAAGAGTCAACTATATCAATAGAGAAACGTGAATGATCGTCATTAAAATCAGAAATTAAGTCAAAGATTCTAGAAAAAGGAAAACAAAACAGGAAATTAAAGGAAATAGGTTAGGTGGCTTAGGATCAGGAATTAGGAAAGATGGGCCTCCCTTGCACGGCTAGGATATAAAGAAGAATAGGAATGAATTTTTGTGGCTGAAAATAGACAACAACCATCCTCCTTGTGCGGCAAGAAATTTAGGACAGGTTTAGGCTTCTAGAACAACCAATTAAGTGTCCTAAAATGTTTTGGAATCCTTTTGTGGCTGGAACTTAGGTGAATGAGGATTAAGAAAGTTTAGAGCCAAAAATAGAAACTCCCAAAAATGGAACCCTCCAAGAATACAAACCTTCAAGAATAGAAACTTGGTTTCTAAATCCGAACTCTTTGTTCTTCATTTCATTTCTTCACTCACTCCTAGCCTCCTTTTGTCTTCATTTTCGTCCATTCCTTTTGCTCCAAGCATGTGATATCCATTCCAAGCCCAATTATGCTCCATAAGACTCCAAAATGCACCTTCTTGCACACTTTGCCCATAGAACCTGAAAACACATGAAATTGGCTTAAAACACTAAAATAACTAAGAACTAACAACGTAAATGCACAAGAACAAGCTAACTAAGTCGCATAAATATGCTCCTATCAGTGCCCGTATGATAACTATATTAGGCTAGTGCCCGTGTGTTCAACTTTATTTCGATTTGGATATTTTTTTATCGATTGATCAACCTCTAGCGATTGGATCGCTATATTCGGAGTTGGACTCCGTGGATACTTATAGATGGGCTCAGACGTAGTAAGGGTTGGACTCTGCACTTGCCGATGGGGTTTGACCATGTAGTACCTGTATTCGACTACCGGTAGTACAGATGGGATGTTAGTTGGACTAGCTAACAGGACCCGCCCCGATCCCCCTGGGACCACACAGGGACGTGCGCTGCTCCCGTCTGACAACAAATTATAACATACCAATCTTACCCTTAATAAATTCAAAAGCATAAATATCCATAATAAAGTCATACATAAAATCCGAATACAAATGGTGTCAGACAAGGGATAGTTTCCAAATACAGGTTATTGAGCATGACTCTAAGATACTTTACGTGCCAACCTACCCAACAGTTGGGTTCAGGTGCGCAACGTAAACCTATGCCTTTGCCTCGGGATCCTCTTCTGCCTCAGTAGCACGGCCTGGAGGGGTCAATAAAACAATAAGGGTGAGTGGGCCGAAACTCAAAATTTATAAAACAGTTCATCATATTGAAAACATATAGTTTTACCCCTCCGTTTTCCAAACATGCATGCATCAGTATCAAAAACCATAATATCATATCATATAAACATAAGCAATATACTATAAACATAATTATAACACCAGTCATTGCACTATAAATCCCAACCCTAACATTCCAGATGTCTGACATCCCAGTCCAATAAGGTCATAGTCCTAAGGCTACGTGTGCCACCCGGGGTCTCAATCCTGAGTCCAAATCCCGAACCCAGTCCGGGTATGGCATCCCAGATGCCTGACGTCCCAGATGTCCAATCATAGAAATCCTGCTCCTGAGTCACCCTACAGTCCAGTCCCTCCGTAGAATGACCCATTGCAGGTATTGCGCCGTGACCACTCCGAGGTACCCACATCCGGAGGACACTGTATCACAAAGTAGATCTATACAATGCAGTACTAAAGATAGTCATCGAAATCCATATACATATATATGACTCAAAACAATGCATAAAATAACCAGACGGGTCTCATGCCCAAACATCGTAATTTGTGCCATAATCATAACTCAAGATAATCATATACTTTTTCTTGAATAACATATATATATATATATAGAAAGAAAAACAGTTATGCATGCAAGGGTTTAATGAAATCAAGGCCCACTCACGGTACAATCTCGCTGTAAATCCGAGTGTATAACCCTGCCCTGGTGCTATTCTATGATTTCTGTCATATCCAAAGTACACCTAAAGGTCACTACAAGTCACTACAATTCAACCATGAAACCCTAGACTGAAACCGGCCCAGGAAAGCCGTCTGAACACGCTTCTCGAGGGTTCAAACCCTAATTTGACCCACCTAACGATCTTTGATTGACACGAAACCACCACCATTGGATTCGTATCGTCGAAACCTTGAAAATGGTACTGGTCCCACAAAATTTACTGTACACACAAGCCCCCACGCGCTCGGTCGAAGGCTTGTTAACACTGCTACAGTGCATGCTGACGTTAGCATGACGTCACTGCATGACATCAGTACTGACAGTGTCAGAGGACACATGTCACACACTAATTGTTCCCTGGTCGGATAGTTTCTGACATGATGATGTCATCATGACATCACTGCTGATGTCAGCATGATGATGTCTTCACTGCTACAGTAACCGGGTAAACCCGAATTTCAGAAACCAGGTCGTTGTTGACCCTGGGCTTGATCTGATCACAAATCTCTTTTGCAGCCACCATTTTCGATCAAACATGGCTCTATAGACTTGTCACAACCTACCCTACAGTTCTGTGGATTCAAAACTACATTTTGAGATGAAGAAGTTACCTGAAACTCAAAGGGAAAGCCAGCTGCAAGCTCCGGTCTTCTTCCCCGGCGACTCACCCTGATTTCGGCCACGAACACTGGTCCAACCTGGTCGTATAAGTTCCTAGGACATGTCCCAGAAGTAAAGAATGAACCACAACGTCAAAACCGGTTTGTTTCGAAACAGGGAAGAAAAATGGGCCTCTCGGGTTTTCTGACTCATCGCCGCTGTGTCGCCACTGTAGGTCGTCTCTTCTGGTCCTCTGCTCTCCTAGTAGCCTATCACTCTTATCCTTACGTTGGTTTGAGTTCTGGTCATGAGGTTTGGACGGTTGGGTGTTTGTGGTTGGTTTTTCCTTCCTCTCGGGTCTGGGTGTTTTGGGTTCTGCAGACAGGGGAGGGGTTCCAGTGGTGGTGGTGGTGGCTGGTGATTGGTGGTGAGTGGTGAGGTCTGGCCGTCTGTCGTCTGGTGGGCGTGTTTGTGCAGGGAAGGGAATGAGTCGTGTGCTCACGGCTTGAGAGAAAATAAAAGTGAGAGAGAGTGAGGGTCTGATCAATTAAAAGAGAGAAGAAGATGGGATCAAGGGTCCATATTCAATCTGGGATTTAGAATGGATGGTTAGGATTTTATGAGGGAAAATAAATAATAAACTAAGTAGCCAATAAGGACAAGATCCTAGATTTAGGGAAAAAGAAGTGTGGGATGAGTGACACTAGTCACTCATCCAAAGGTCCAGATTAATTTGGTTTTTAAATCAGATTACATTATTATATTATTATTTTAATTCAAACCTCGGTTCGTTCGGTTAATCGATTTACTCCTGTGACCATAACTTTTTCGTCGTACATCCGTTTTCGACGTGCCTCCTGCCTACGAACTCGTGACGTCCCGATCTACGTCACGGTCGTGGGTCAAAGTCCTAAATATTTCCCGGGGTAAAAGTCAACTTTTTCTCCCCGTTAAGGACAAAATGGTCATTTTACAATACAATAATATTTATGAAAGTTCGAATCGTTACAACCTACCCACCTTACAAAAATTTCGTCCTCGCAATTTACTAAAATAAATAGGGGTATTGTTCCCTAATTAAGTCTTCAGGTTCCCATGTTGCTTCCTCGACGTCTTGGTTCCTCCACACCACTTTCACCAATCGAATTGTCTTGTTTCTCAAAACCTTATCCTTCCAATCCAGAATCTGCACTGGTTTCTCTTCAAAACTCAGGTCAGTCATCAATTCCATTGGCTGCTCCGACAAAGCATGTGAATCGTCCCGTAGGTACTTCCGTAGCATGGACATATGGAAAACATCGTGCACTGTGGCAAGTTCTGGGGGTAATGCTAACTGATATGCCACAAACCCAATCCTCTCTGTGATCTCGTATGGTCCAATATAACGCGGACTCAGCTTCCCACATCAACCAAAACTGATAATTCCTTTCCATGGAGATAACTTTAGGAATACAAAATCTCAACCTCAAATTCCAAGTCTCGAATCCGTCGATCAGCATAGCTCTTTTCGCGATCCTGCGCCGCTTTCAATCTTTCCTTGATGATTTAGACCGTTTCCTGAGTCATGTCCATCAAATTGGACCCTACTGTCGCTCGCTCTCCTACCTCCATCCAGTAGATAGGTGTCCTGCACTGCCGACCATACAGTACCTCGTAGGGTGCCATCCCAATACTCACCTGATAACTGTTGTTGTATGCGAACTCCATCAAAGGCAAATGAGTATCCCACGAATCTTGAAACTGCAGCACACAAGACCTCATCATGTCCTCCATGGTCTAAATAGTCCTCTCTGACTGTCCATCGGTCAGTGGGTGGAAAGCTGTACTGAAATGTAGATTTGTACCCAAAGTATTCTGTAAACTCCGCCAGAAGTTGGAAATGAAATGTGGATCTTGATCAGACACTATCGACTTTGGCGTACCATGAAGTCGAGTGATTTCCTTCACGAACAGCTGAGCCAGTCAGTTGGGCTTATATGTCTCCTGTATCGGCAAGAAATGAGCTGACTTGGTTAATCGGTCTACAATCATCCAAACTCCATCGAATCTACTCTGAGTCCTCGACAACCTAAAGATAAAATCCATGGTTTTGTGATCCCACTTCCACCCGGGAATCGGAAGTGGTTGCATAGCCCCATATGGTCTCTGCCGTTTTGCCTTGGCTTGTTGACAGGTCAAACATCTGCTCACAAACTCTGCAATATCCTTTTTCATTCCTGCCCACCAATAATGGCTCCGGAGGGTACGATACATCTTTGTACCTCCTGGATGCATGGCATAAGCCGAACTATGGGCTTGCTCAAGAATCTCTGCCCGTAACTCTGCCGCTGCAGGTACATACAAACGGCCCAATTTCACTAGAGCTTCATCACCTCGGATGGTTAAATCCTGCCTCTCACCTACTTCGACCTCAATCCTATAGATACAAAGTGTGAGATCCTGAAATTGTGCCTCGATGATCCGATCGACTAGCACAGGTCGTACGTGAAAACTAGTTAACAAAGCTCCCTGCTCATCCATCCCCAGAATAACTCCAGCCCTTCGGAGTTCCACTAGCAAACGAAGATACATAATCCTCAAGTATGCAACTGATCCCGCTGACTTTCTGCTACGTGCGTCCTCCACAACATTCACCCTTCCTGGATGATACTCAATTGTACAGTCGTAGTCTTTGATCAGTTCCAACCACCGTCGCAACCTCATGTTCAGCTCCCTCTGAGTGAACAAATGCTTTAGACTCTGATGATCAGTGAATTTCCTACAAGTCACCCCTTACAGATAATGTCTCCGGATTTTTAAAGCATGGACCACCGCTGCCAATTCCAAATCATGCGTAAGGTAATTCAGTTCATGTGTCTTTAACTGTCTCGATGCATAAGCGATAGTCCTGCCATTCTGCATCAGCACTCAACCCAAACCCTACAATGATGCATCACTGTAGACTTCGAACTCTCCGCTGTTATCAGGTAAGGCAAGAACAGGCGCGGTATGATAGGTCATAATTTATGCATGTTTTATCCATGATTTAATACTCTTTTACGTTTGTTTTGTTAATATTTCGTTCTATGAAATTGGAGAAAATTATATATTTTGTGAGAAATGTGTAGATCAAATAGAGCTTGGAATTATGAGAATTTGAGAGAAAGAATCACCTAAATCGGAGTTGAAACAAAAAAGTTATGAAGGAAAGAAGATTGCATAGGAAGGTTCCAACAACTTTAATTCCGGATTTTCTTCTATTTTTAGGATATTTCCAAGTTCTTTCCACATTTATTCTCCATATTTTATAGGGATTTTAGTCCTACTTTCTTTTATCAGGTAAGGCAAGAATAGGCGTGATAGTCAACCGATGTTTTAATTCCTGAAAACACTGCTCGCACCATTCGTCCCAAACAAACTTTACTCCTTTCCTGGTCAAACAAATCAATGGCGCGGCGATACTAGAGAAGCCCTCAACAAATCTCTGGTAGTATCCTGCCAAACCAACAAAACTCTATACCTCAGTTACGATCGTCGATCTAGCCCAATTTGTCACAGCTTCGGTTTTCTGGGGATCCACACTAATCCCGTCTGCTGATATCACATGTCCCAGAAAAACAATACTGTTTTGCCAAAACTGGCACTTACTCAGCTTGGCATACAACTGTTTCTGCCTCAGCTTCCCTAACACCAACCGTAGGTGCTTCTCATGTGCCCTAGCACTCCTCAAGTACACTAGGATATCATCAATGAACGGGATCACAAATTTATCCAAATAAGATCGACAGACCCTGTTCATCAGATCCATGAACGCTGCTGGAGCATTCGTCAAGCCGAAAGGCATCACTAGGAACTCATAATGTCAGTATCTGGTCCAAAACGTCGTCGTCGGAACATCCTCCTCAGCAATCCTCAACTGGTGATAACCAGATCGTAAATCAATCTTCAAGAAGTACCGTGCTCCCCGCAGTTGATCAAATAGATCATCTATCGTGGGTAAGGGGTACTGGTTCCTTACCATTACCTTGTTGAGTTGCCGATAGTCTACACACAATGGGAGGCTCCCCTTCTTCTTCTTCACAAAAAACACCAGTGCTCCCCACGGTGATGTACTCGGTCGGATGAATCTGAAATCCACCAACTCCTCCAATTGGGTTTTCAGCTCCCGCAACTCAGCCGGTGTTATTCGATATGGTGCCTGCGATATATGTCGTGTACCGGGGAGTAGCTCAATCGTGAACTCGATCTTCCGATGTGGTGGTAATCCAGGAAAATCTTCAGGGAACACATCCGGAAACTCTCGCACCACAGGTATATCATCGGCACTTGGAGTATCAATCTGCGTCGCCACAACTTGCGACAGATAGCCCTGGCATCCTTTCTGTAGAAGCTTGGTAGCGGCAAGCGAAGAAATCACTTCAGGTAGTGAACCGTCACGCTCTCCTGGAAAAGTAACCTCCGGCAAACCCGGACTCTACAGAATCACTCGTCTACTACAACAATCAATGAGTGAACCGTGCTCCGACAACCAATCCATGCCCAAGATAACATCGAAGTCATGAATATCCATAATGATTAAATCGGCTAGTAAATCCACACCTTCCACTCTCACTGGGCACCTCTGAATCACCTGATTCACTATGTACACAACTCTTATCGATGTACTAACACCCATCTCACTATCTAAAGTTGATACCTCACAATCTAGCATACCCGCACAACTCCTTGAAATAAAGGAATGAGTAGCCCTAGTATCCATCAATACACGTACAACAAGATTTGAGATATGAAGAGTACCTGTAACCACACTTGGGGCTGACATAGCCTACTGCTGAGTCACTACAAATACTTGAGCCCGAGGTCCTGAAGTCTGTCCGCGCCCACGCGTGCCGCACTCAGTACTGCAATCGCCTCCCTATCCTCGGCCCCTGACCATGTTGGAAGCTGAACTCTACACTGCACTGGTGCCTCCTGCATCGTTGCCTCTAGACAAAGTTGGGCAATCTCGAGCATAGTGGCTCTCTCCTTCGCAAATAAAATAGTTAACTGTCCTCGGCATGTCCGAAGATCTACTGGACGTACCACTTCATGATGAATGTTGTCCTGAGCTGGACCTCGATCCCAATCTCTGAGAGCTCCCATGTCGACCCGACCAGCCACGACCCCACAAAGATGAAGGTGACCCTCTGTAATATCCTCCCTTCGAGCCCCAATGGCCCATGGGTCCAAGGTATGGGCGATCCCGACGTCGCCCCTCGCCTGAAGACTGTCGTGCCTGGTGTGCCGCCAGACTGGCCTCGACACGAACTGCTGCGTCGACCATGTCCCTCAGAGTAGTATAGCTGGTATTTGTCACACTTGCTCAGATATCCCCTCAAAGTCCAAGTTCAAACAGCTGACACTTATCCCATTCAGTGCTCACAAAGGCCTGCTCATAATCCGTCACTGACATATCACCTTGCTCAAGCCGTAGAAACTCTGCCTCACGGGCAGCGTGAAAGGATCGCGGGTAGTACTTGTCCCAGAATCTCGCACGAAATACCTCCCAAGTAGTGGTGTGGACGAACCAACCCGACATCTCCCGGCCGTATCACCACTAGTAGGCCCTGTCTTCTAGTAGGAAGGTCGCAAATGTCACACGTTCGCCCGGTGGGCAGTGCATCACAGTAAACATCTTCTCCCATCTAGCTATCCATTCGTGAGCATCCTCAGGGTTTGATCCCCCACTGAAGTGTGTGGCTCCCAAACATTGAGCCCGTTCGATACTCGCACACTCCATCTCTCTAGCTACCTCCTTGTCAGTCCGTGCTTGAGGAATTCTCCTAGGAGGCATAACCAACTGTTTAAGAGGCATTGATTAGATAACAACATCTTTAAACATCAAAATTACCAAGTATTGACCGCTAATCTAGCATCCTGACCATAACCTAGTGCTCTGATACCAAGTTGACAGGACCTGCCCCGATCACCCTAAGACCACACGGGGACGTGCCCTGCTCCCGTCTGACACCCAATTATAACATACCAATCTTACCCTTAATAAATTTAAATGCATAAATATCCATAATAAAGTCATACATAAAATCCGAATACAAATGGTGTCAGACAAGGGATAGTTTCCAAATACAAGTTATTGAGCACGACTCTAAGATACTCTACGTGCCAACCTACCCAACAGTGGGGTTCAGGTGCACAACGTAAACCTATGCCTATGCCTCGGGATCCTTTTTTGCCTCAGTACCACGACGTGGAGGGGTTAATAAAACAATAAGGGTGAGTGGGCTGAAACTCAAAGTTTATAAAACAGTTCATCATATCGCAAACATATAGTTTTACCCCTCCGTTTTCCAAACATGCATGCATTAGTATCAAAATCCATAATATCATATCATATAAATATAAGCAACATAATATAAACAAAATTATAACACCAGTCACTGCACTATACATCCCAACCCTGACATCCCAGATGTCCGACGTCCCAGACGTCCAATAAGGTCACAGTCCCAAGGCTATACATGCCACCTGGGGTCTCAATCCTGAGTCCAAATCCCGAACCCAGTCCAGGTATGGCATCCCAGATGCCTGACGTCCTAAACGTCCAATCATAGCAATCCTACTCCTGAGTCACCCTACGGTCCAGTCCCTCCGTAGAATGACCCGTCGCAGACAATGCGCCGTGACTATCCGGGGTACCCATATACAGAGGAGACAGTATCACAAGGTAGATCTATACAATGCAGTACTAAAGATAGACATCGAAAACCATATACATATATATGACTCAAAGCAATGCATAAAATAACCAGACGGGTCTCAAGCCCAAACATCGTAATTCGTGCCATAATCATAACTCAAGATAATCAGATGCTTTTGCTTGAATAACATATATATATATATATATATAGAAAGGAAAACAGTTATGCATGCAAGGGTTTAATGAAATCAAGGCCCACTCACGGTACAATCCCGCTGCAAATCCGAGCATATAACCCTGCCCTGATGCTATTGTACAATTCCTGTCATATGTAAAGTACACGTAAAGGTCACTACAAGTCACTACTTTTCAACCATGAAACCCTAGACTGAAACAGGCCTGGGAAAGCCGTCCGAACATGCTTCCCGAGGCTTCAAACTCTAATTTGACCAACCTAACGATCTCTAATTGACCCGAAACCACCGCCATTGGATTCGTACCATCGAAACCTTAAAAATGGATCTGATCCCACAAAATTTACTGTTCACATCCGCCCCCACGAACCCGGTCAAAGTCTGGTCAATGCTGCTACAGTGCATACTGACGTCAGCACTAACAGTGTCAGAGGACACGTGACACACTGATTGGTCCGTGGTTTGACAGTTTCTGACATTATGACGTCATCATGACGTAACTACCGACGTCAGCATGATGACAAAATCACTGCTACAGTAACTGAGTCAACCTGAATTTCAGAAATCGGGTCGCCATTGACCCGCGGCTTGACCCGATCACAGATCTCGTTTCCGGCCACCATTTTCGATCAGACTTGGCCCTATAGACTTGTCACAACCTACCCTACAGTTCTGTGGATTCAAAACTACTTTTTAAGATGAAAACGTTACGTGAAACTCAAAGGGAAAGCCGACTTCAAGATCCGGTCTTCTTCCCCAGTGACTCACCCTGATTCCAGCCACAAACACTGGTCCAACCTGGTCATCTAAGTTCCTAGGACATGTTCCAGAAGTAAAAAATGAACCACAACATAAAAAATGGTTCATTTCGAAACAGGGAAGGTTGGGTTCGAGTTCTGGTAGTGAGGTTTGGACGGTTAGGCGTTTGGGGCTGGTTTTTCCTTCCACTCGGGTCTGGGTGTTTCGGGTTGGGCAGACAGGGGAGGGGTTCCAATGGTGGTGGTGGCTGGTGACTGGTGGTGAGTGGTGAGTTCGGGCCATCTCCTGAAGGTGGAACAAGGCAGAAGGGTGGTTGTCTAGTGGGCATGTTTGTGCAGGGAAGGGAATGAGTCGTGTGCTCATGGCTTGAGAGAAAATAAAGGTGAGAGAGAGTGAGGGTCTGATCAATTAAAAGAGAGAAGAAGATGGGATCAAGGGTCCAGATTCAATCTGGGATTTAGAATGGATGGTTAGGATTTTATGAGGGAAAATAAATAATAAACTAAGTAGCCAATATGGACAAGATCCTAGATTTAGGGAAAAGGAAGTGTGGGATGAGTGACACTTGTCACTCATCTAAGGGTCTAGATTAATTTAGTTTTTAAATCAGATTACATTATTATATTATTATTTTAATTCAAACCTCAGTTCGTTCGGTTAATCGATTTTATTCCTGTGACCTTAACTTTTTCGTCGTACGTCCATTTTCGATGTGTCACCTGCCTACGGACTCGTGACGTCCCGATTTAAGTCACGGTCATGGGTCAAAGTCCTAAATATTTCTCGGGGCAAAAGTAAACTCCCCCCCCCCCCCCTTAAGGGGAAAATGGTCATTTTACAATACAATAATATTTACGAAAGTTCGGGTCGTTACACTAGCGGCTAGTTGGACAAGCAAGACGAGCTTTGACATGTGGCTTGTTGGACTAGCAGGCTGTTGGGACCAGCGAGATCAGGTTTCGCTTTAATAAATGTGATATGTGTAAAGGTTTTAAAAATGACTAAGTGTTGGTGACAAGACCCATCCGAATCCCCCTGGATTATCGTGGGATGTGCCCTGAAGGGTATCAGCTTTGGCAGCGGCATATAATGTCTCGGTCTCAACTACAGGTCGCATCCGCGATCAACTTGAAGGGTATAAAAAACCATTAAAACTATGAGTGAACAAAAATTAACATCTATAAAACTATTTAACGAAAATTACATGTATACACTCCAATAAAAAGCATGTATGCATCAAAAAACAGTATCTCAAATGTTTTCTTCAAATGTAATCATATTGCTTTTCAAATCAATAACCTGTGAAAACATCTGAATAATAAGAAATCATCGATAGCATGACCAATCCTCGTATCCCACATCTGTCAATTACTGTCATATCACATCATCATCAGTCACGTCATCCGTGCAACACGTGCAAATAAGCTCAAGGACTTCTCTGCTCCGAGCACATCGCCGAGGACATATCAACGGCAGACATTCCAAATCTTCATGAACAAATCAAAGTCTGAGCACATGCTCCAGTTTCTGAAGTAGGGTCTCAGCCCAAAATCAATCTTATAGGGTTTCCCTCCAAAATCAAATCACATAGGGTCTCCGCAAAAAACATAGATGTCAAATACACATGGACTCACACATGGAGTCCATCTCTTTCCAACAAGGTCACAAGCCCTAAAATATCATTTATAACTCAGAACGGGGTCATAAGCCCGATATATGTCATGTTTGACTATACTATATGTCAAACCATAAACTAACTGGGACACAAGCCCGAAGTATCATTTCGTAAATCCGAAAATCATTTCATTATTCAAATGGGACTCAAGCCCGAAATGTCGATTTCACGCATCTCTGTGAAATCATTCAAAATCGATAGTCAAATCCTCAATTTCACGCCCCTTCGTGAAACCATTCAAATCACATAAATCATAAGCACGTAAAAAACTCGGCCTAAGCCCAAAGTATCACATAAAATCAGAAATCTTGAAATACGTGCAACATAACATTTTCTGCAAAGATGTCAAATCATCAACATAAATTATATTTAAATCATATGCACCTATGCATCTAAAATCATGTTCATAAAACATATAAAATATTTATGCATGCATCATTTCATAACGCAAGTGTCCACTCACAAACCGTCCAAGCTGCGCGTTCACAATCTGCGCTGTATGCCACTCCGAGGCTAATCCACAATCTCCGGAACGTCCAGACCTGTCCAAATAGTACCCCAAAGGTCACTATAAACCTATACAAGTCTATACCTATCAAATGATCTCTAATCAACTTCAAACCACCACTATTGGATTCAGATTGTCGAAACCTTCTAAACAAGATTAGTTTTACCTCAAAATTTGTGCCCACTTGCCCTCACGTGCTGGTCAAAGTTCTGTCCACAATAGTCAACGTTGACGTTAGGGCAGTTCATGCTGATGTCACGCTAGTCAATGCTGACGTCATGTTAGTCAACGATGACATCACCTGCTGATGTCAGCCTGACAACTCTAACATCTACAACCTCTAACAGACTGCCACGTGACACACCCTGATTGGTGCCACGTGTCACTAGCAGGTCTGACACCTCTTTGACACGCTACCACGTGGCACCATCCTACTGGTCCACATGGTCTGACATTAATGACGTGGACTTGCCACGTCAACTACCACGTCACTTGACCGATCCTTACATCCTGCCATGTGGCACCCTCTCACTGGTCCACGTGGTCTGACATGGCTAACGTGGGCCTGCCACGTAAGCTGCTGACTAGACTGATGTAACGACCCATCCCAAAAACAGCGATTAGATTAGTGATTAATGATGGCTTAGTGAAGTTAATCGGTGATTATTTGGGTACTCTCGGACGAACGGAGTGAAATGACGGATTTGCCCTTGGAATTGGGCGAACGGTTGACTTTTATTTCAGGCAGTTAAATGGACTCCAACCGATGACTTTGTGAAGTTAAACCGTCCTGAACCAAAATCCATTTATGGGTCTCCGACTCGAAATCACAAACTTAAAACATAAATGGGCTCTAACCCCGAACCCACATACAAACTGGGCCTCCGGCTGGTATCGTAAACCAACTGGGCCTCGTGCCCGGTTTCGTAAATCAAATGGACCTCATGCCCGATACGTAATTCAACTGTGCCTCGAGCCTGATTCGCAAGCTAATTGGGCCTCTAGCCCGATACGTAAACCAACTAGGCCTCCAGCCCAATGCCTTGTCAAATCAAATGGACCTCAAGTTCGGGAGTTCGTAAACCAAATGGGTCTCGTGCCCGATTCCATATTTGAAAATCTGAAATCGATTCAAGAACCAATTGGGCCTCTAGCCTGAGAACGTAACTAAATGGACTTCGTGTCTGAGGGTTTCCAAAACAAATGGGTCTCGAACCCGGGTTTACCTTTTCAAATCCAAAACAATTTCATGAAATCATTTCCAAAACCACAAGCACGGAAAGTCAGTGTAAAACATTTATGCATGCATCACAGATTAGAAATCAAGGACCACTCATAAACCGCCCTAAGCTGCGCCTCGATTTGTGTGTTGTAAGCCTCATTGGGCTAATCGTTGTCACTGGAACTCCCAAACCTGTCCAAATCAATCTAGAGGGTTACTAACTACGTTATTAACCTCTCATTGAAGCCCCGTAATTTTCCCGAATTTTTAACTATTTTAAAACACGATCCTAAACCTTCGGATGTCCCGAATAATACCGAGACAGTGTTCGATCGACACGAAACCAGCCCCAAAATGTTCGTTACACCGAATAAATTAATTCACATGTTGAACACTTCCCCAAAAGGTGCTTCACTCTCCCCCACGCGCCGCCCAAAGGGGCTGCGCGTGAAGCCCACACGCCGCACTGTTCATCCCTAACCGTAGCAGCCCGGCTGGTTCAGACCGGTCCAGACTGGTCCGATCCAACCAAACCGGCAGTCACGGTCCAACCCCATTTCTCACCCATTTTCAATCCTTTTTGTCCCCTTCTCATTCCTATAGTTTCCTAACATTAAACCCTACTGATCTAGCCATTAAAATCATGACAAACGGTTCAGAAATTACCTTTCCTGATCAAGAACCTCACAGCCAAAATGTACCGTCCACCACCGCCGTCTCTGGCCACCTCAGCCTCCCTTTCCAATCCAAACCGCCTCCTTGCAACCTTAGAAGCATTTTCCAAGCAACCAAAACAGTTATTCATCCTTAAAACGAAAAATTTCATTAATGGTTCAAAACTAGCCATTTTCGGGAAAGTAGGCTTACCGTCGCCGCCGTGCACAGCTGTTGCCTCCCCTAGGCTTGTCTCAACCTCCAGAATATGTTGGATCTATCTAGGACGATCAACAACCTCTGCACGCCCGAGTTATGCCATTTGGAACCATTTCGGTCCCTAGCCACCGAAACTGGCTACCGCCCACCGCCGTCCACGACGGCTCGACCTGTGGCCACCAACCGACTTGCCTCAATCTCCCCTCCAAGTTCCCTTCAGGTTTCATGGGCAAAGGATGAAGTTTGATGGTTGTGAGAAGGTTGAACCATGTGTTTATTTGAGAGGGAAAAACAATGGTAATCGGGTTTGGAAAATGAAAAAGGAAGGAAGATGATCTCTGATGATGATCAGATGAGAGAGAGGGAAATTGGACGGTCAAGATGAAGGGGAAAGGTGAAGATGAAGGGTGGACATGGAAAGTGGTTAGGAAATATAATTAAAATAAAACAAGTGGACCAATCATCATTTAAATCCAAAAATTGGGGGTTTGGGCCAATGGGATGAGTGACACTTATCACTCATCCATGGGTCCCACCAAAAAGTCAACCAATCAGATATTGCCACCTAATCATTGCCTCGTAATGCATGTATAGTGTAACCGAACTTCCGTGAACCATAACTTCTCCGTTCGATGTCTGATTTCGGCGTATCACCTGTCTACGGATTCGTATCGACCCGATCTACGTAACAGTCCTTGGCCCTCGGCCATTGGACCTCCCGGGTCAAAAGTTAACTATTTGCCCATTTAACCAAATTACCAAAATACCCATGAACTTCCGAACATCATAACTTCTTCCTCGAATGTCAGAATCAGACGTGCCACCTATCTATGAACTCGTGACGTCCCGATCTACGTCACAGTCATCGACCAAAGTTCATTTAACGGCTAGAACGAAAATTCAATGTTTTGCCCATTCTAGGGGCAAAATCGTCATTTGGTGTTGTCCTTCCCAGCATACTATTGCCCTGGCACTAACAATCGAGCGACTATCACCCTAGCACTAACAATCGCTGCTAACTAGTCAGTAACGAGCATACTATCGCTATCGCGTCCAAGTTGCTGACGGGTTGTTCCGCATCGTGACATCACATCCACAGTAGCATCACCACACCCAAGTCGACGAACCAACGACTCTGGGGGCCAAACCTCGCATAGAGCACACGAAACCTGCTATGATACCAATTTGACCGGACCCATCCCCAATCCCCCTGGATTAAGGGCTAAGTCCTGCTCCCGTCTAACTTACACGCAAAATCGACGTTCAACCTCCGTGTGACACGTAAGTCGGACAAGGGATTCTCGAGCCGACCGTCCGTAAGCTTCTGGACTTCCCAGAGTACGTAGACTCTACTGTGGATTGCGTGTGTGATGTCTCCTTCTCTCCCGATCAACAGCCCGCACCGCAACAACCTGGAGGGTATCGAAAACACAAAAGACTGTGAGTGGATAAAAATTAAAGTATAATTTTAAAAACAATTCATAAAACAAGTACATTTAAACCATGTAACAAAAACCGAATACATTGTTCTTTGCTCAAATCTCGAGCCTCAACCCAAAACCATCGAAAAATCATGTCATCGGGGCATAGCCCAAAACATCAGAAAACCATGATCGAAAACCATCATCGTCAAATCTCAGTGAAAACCAGAACATTTTTTAAACCATATTTCCATCCTTCGAACCTGCTGGATCTATCCGAGTCTTTAAACTCAATCCAGGCCTCAATATAATCCGAGTCTTTAAACTCCCGAGACTTTAAACTCAACAGGCATGCGGTGGAAATATCAATATTCGAGTGTTTAAACTCCAGAGTCTTTAAACTCAATCCGGGTCTTTAAACCCAATCTGGGCTCACCCCCGTCATAACATATCCGGGTCTTTAAACCCAATAACCAGATGCAGCAAATCCAATTCATAACCACTATCCATATCCGAATCCGAATCCGCAATCTCATTAGGATCCCGGATCCAAACCCAGAACTCATATCCATATCCATTTCCAAATCCGAGTCCGAAATTATCATTCCGTAAGCCGGCATCCGGAATAACCATTCCGAACCCATACCCGAAAATCCCCTTTCAAGTTTCCAAAATCGAATCCAAAATCGTCATTTTGACATCAGATTCAAAAACCCGAAATCACGTTCTTTAAAACCACTTTTCTGAACTGGGCTTCAAGCCCTAAGTAACATTCCCGAAATCCATTTTAAAAATTTGAAATCAAATCGTATTTCAAATCCCAAAGTCAAATCATTAAAACCATGATCAACTCACAAGATTATTCGAAATCTCGTAAAACGTGAAATTCCGTAAATATCTCGAAAACCGTACAAATCGTAAATCATCAAGATCATAAATCAAATGTAAATCATCAAGATCGTAAATCAAATGTTAAAAAAAGCATATAAATCAAATCGTAAATCATCATAGAATCACGTATAGAAAACATATAAAAACATATATGCATGCATCATATGTTAAAAAAGCAAAGTCCACTCATAGACCGCTAGCGTCGTCGCCTCGATACGCGATCAATTACGCTTCCCGGGGTAATCCATTATCACCGGCATTCTCGAACCTGTCCAAATCCCATAATAAGGTTATTAACTACTTCACAATTATCATACTTAAGCCCCGTAATTTTCTCAAATTTTTAACTATTTTTAAACGAGCCCTAAAACCATCGTACATCTCGAAAACTATCGAGACGATGTCCGATTCACTCGAAATCTACGCCAAAATGTTCGTTACATCGAATACTTTAAAAGTCGTGTTGGAACCATCCTCAAAAAGTGTGACACACGCCCACACGCGCCGCCCAAAGGGGCTGCATGTGGGCCTCACGCGCTAGTACTATTCAACTTCAACCTTGGGTGAACCCGGTTCAGACCGGTCTATACCGACTCAGTCCAGACCCTAACCGGCGTTCACGGTTTTTGTCCATTCTTAGTCCATTTCTGATCCTCTATTCACCATTAGTTTCGTCTAGTGATTTCCTACGCTCCTACGTTTTCAGAATTCACAATTAGTGGTTGTATAGTACCTTCCAAACTGATTTACAGGTCCAGTTTTCTCCTCTTCTATGTTCTTGTGCTCTTGGCCATCATAAGCCTCGAATTCCTCCTTAAGAGTCCCTTACAACCTTCAAAATAGTTTTTCATCATCACTAATGATCAACAATTACTAAAACTCAAGATACCATTTTCGGGTTTCACTCACCTGATCACAATTCCTACGGCCACCATCCACGGCAGGCCCTCCTTCCAATCTCCTCAGACGCGTCTCACCTTCCTGATCACCATTTGATTAGTTAGAACGTTTAACGGTTACCTAAACTCACCTTCGAAATCCAAAAAAAAAAATAGGGGACACAAGCTTACTGTTCCCAGTCCACCACCGTACACGACGGTGCACCACCAGCATCAATGTGTTCGTTTCCACCTCCTCTTCAAGTTTGATTCACCAAGGATAGACAAAATACGTGAATTGAAGGTTGTGGGTTGAAGAATCTCTCACGGTTTCTTAGTTGATTCACCAAAAATCGAACACCAGTTCACACACCCATTCTCCTCTATTTCAAAACTGTGTAAGGCGGTCACAAGGTTCCACAGCCTTCCAGTAGGGGACAAGTGTACCAAATCTAGTGGGCAACCATTCCTAGGTAGCCACATGTCCAAAACTAACTGGGCACAGATGCCAATGCAACCAAATGACCATTTTACCCCTGCCTTTCAAAATTACCATTTTGCCCCTCGCGTGTTTAGACTTCTAACGAAACCGTCCAACGCCCGATGATAGCATACCGCTTGTCGTTGTACTTAGGGAATTGAGATCTACCTAACGGTTCTCGATTTTCCTGAAAAGTCCATGTCGTTTGAAAAGTCAACAAATAGCCCTTTTTTCGTCAAAATTACCAAAGTGTCGTCGAACTTCCGAACGTCATAACTTTCTCCTCACATGTCGGAATCGGATGTGACATCTGCCTATGAACTCGTGACGTCCCGAACTACGTCACGGTCATCAGTCAAAGTCTATTTGACCACCAGAATGAAAAGTCAATATTTTTTTTCTCATTCTAAGGGAAAAATCGTCATTTCGCACCGTCCGTCCGAACACATCCAGCTAATCACTAATTAACTTCACTAATCCATCATTAACTACTAATTTAATCCAGATTTCTGGGATGGGTTGTTACAGGTCCCACCTAAAAGTCAACCAATCAGATATTGCCACCTAATCATCGCCTCCTAATGAGTGTATAGTGTAACCGAACTTCCGTGAACCATAACTTCTCCGTTTGACATCTAATTTTGGCGTACCTCCTGTCTACGGATTCGTATCGACCCGATCTACGTAACGGTACTCAGCCCTCGGCCATTGGACCTGTCGGGTCAAAAGTAAACTATTTGCCCCTTTTAACCAAATTACCAAAATACCCATGAACTTCCGAATATCATAACTTCTTCCTCGAATGTCGGAATCGGACGTGCCAACTGTCTATGAACTCGTGACGTCCAGAACTACGTCACAGTCATCGACCAAAGTTCATTTGACTGCTAGAATGAAAAGTCAATGTTTTACCCATTCTAGGGGTAAAATCGTCATTTCGCGTTGTCCTTCCGAAAGTACCCCACTAATCACCTATTAACCTTACTAATCCTTGATTAGTCACTAATCTAATCCTGGAATTTAGGACAGGTCGTTACAACCTTCCCTCCTTATATAATTTTGTCCTCGAAATTCCAAGTATACCGATTCCACAACCACCACGTGGAAAACAATTTCGATCTCACATCAGATGTACACTCGTACACCCACTAGTCAACACAAAAATTGTTTGTACCCAGACGTTCCACTAATACTCACGCCGCATCGTCCACACTCGACCACGTCGAATGACAGTAATCACACGTTCCGAATTGATACCACTTGACAATTCTACCCTTCCGCAGACACAGCCAACTCGACGGTTGTTTCCTCAATCCCAAATTTATCCTGACGTATGCTCCCATTAGTGAGTCATCTGTAACGACCCGTTCCCAATTTCGGGATTATATTAGTGACTAATCAAGGATTAGTAAGGCTAATCAGTGATTAGTGGGGTACTTAGGACGGTTTGTGAGTGAACCTTGATTTCTAAACTGTGATGCATGCATAAATGTCTTATATGGTTTATAGACATGACTCTATGATGTTGATTTGGATATTTGTGGATTATATGGTTTCACGCATTTCGATGCGATTTACGTGCTTGCACGTAAATCGAGGTTTACGATTTTACACTGACTTTCCGTGCTTGTGGGTTTGGAAATGATTTCATGAAATGGTTTTGGATTTGAAAAGGTAAACTCGGGTTCGACACCCATTTTTTTTAGAAACCCTCGGACTCGAAGTCCATTTACTTACGTTCTCGGGCCAGAGGCCCAATTGTTTCTTGAATCGATTTCATATTTGCAAATATGGAATCGGGCATGAGACCCATTTGATTTACGAACTTCCAGACTTAAGGTCCATTTGATTTAACTAGGCATCGGGCCGGAGGCCCAGGTTGTTTACGTATCGGCCCGAAGCCCTAGTTAGATTGCGAATCGGGCTCGAGACCCAGTTGACTTACGTATCGGGCACGAGGCCCATTTAGTTACGAAATTGGGCACGAGGCCCATTTGATTTACAAAATCTGGCACAAGGCCCAGTTGGTTTACGATTCGGGCTGGAGGCCCAATTTGTATGTGGATTCGGGCTTAGACCCCAGTTTTGTTTTAAGTTTGTGATTTCGGGTCGGGGACCAATAAATGGATTTTGGTTCATGACGGTTTATGGGGACCGGGCATGAACCCTTGAAAGGTTTTGAGAATGTTTTCAAATGGTTATTCGTTGGCCATCCTTTATTTATGGATTGTCTCCTACGGGGAGGGTCGTTGGCCTTGGTGGACCCTGGAGTAGTCACTGAGCACTGAGTGAGTGGAGTCGCCCCCGTTGGGTTCCTTACACTCAGAAAGGCTATGGATTATAACCCTTAGGGAGGGTCATTGATCTAGGGACATTGACCTGAGTGGACCTTGGGGAGACTTGGGCTTTGAGACCCCGGGTAGCACGCGCGTAGCTCTAGATACTGTGACAGGATTGGAAATATGAATATGATAAACATGATTTCTTGGTTTTGCGAAATTGTTTTTTATGGTCGATAAATGGATTTGGGCTGAGATCCCACATATGTTTGCTTTGTTCTAGATTTCCGTAAATGGTGTTGGGCAGGAACCCATATGGATTTGGTTATTTAAACATATGTGGTTTGATAAATGGTTTTACAATGCATGCATGCTTTTTAGTGAAGAGCATAAAGGTCTTTTATGAAATATGTTTTATAAACTCTTTTATTTTCGTCCACTCACAGTCTTTCTGTTTTCAATGCCCTTCAGGTTGAATACAGTACGGACTGTAGTAGAGACCGAGACATCATATACCTCCTCCGGATCCTGGCGTACTCTAGAAGCCGGAAGGCTAAAGGTTTTAATTTTCCCTGGGTTCAGAGGAACCCTAGGTAGTGATCGTGGAACCCTAAGGTAGGATGTATGTTTCAGAAAGGTGAGTTGGCGAGTGGTTCGACTTTGACGACTTTTCGGAGTCGAGACCGTCGGTCGGTCTACTCATGTCAGCTTTAGTGATGGGACTACACTCTGCAGTTGAGGTTGTAGTAATCGGTTAGACCTAGTTGGCTGTAGTGCTACTCAGTTGTGATGGATTGTTGGTACAGCTAAGGTCATGGGGGACCTGGTAGACGACGTTGGTTGAGTCGAGTTACGACTGGTTAGAGTTTGGTTGGACAGGTTACCAAGGTTGGTACTTGTCGATGGAATCCCGAAGTGGGGATACATAGTAATTAGTATCGGCAATTGATTTCGTTGGATGAGGAGTCTCGATAGCAAGGTCTGGTGGTCAGGTTTGCACAAGTTTGTGGTAGGCACTACTACCGAGGTAGGGTAAAGGAACCTGCTTTTAGGATTTGCTGGATTCCTCCCCCCCCCCCCCCCCCCCTCCCCCCCCCCCCCCCCTCCTAGCGTTGGTTACTGGTTGACAATTGTGTACACCTTACGAAAAGGGATGTTTGTAGTCGGGTGTGACGACTCGAGTGTTGAGGGTGTTGTGAGCCAGTGGATGCCGTGGGCTTTTAAGAACTCCAATGACGATTTGAGGAACCCTGTTATGAGGGCTAGCTTGTCACTGTGAGTACCTTGGTGAGAAACCCCAGAGTAAGTGCTTAGTTTGGGAAACCTGAGTTGGGGTTTGTGGTTAGTTGGTGGTTGTGGCTTGGGCCGATTTACGGCCAGATTGGATGGTACTATTAGGTACAAACTATGTAGTGGATGGTTGGTGGATGACTCAAGACGAGTCCCGTGAGATGGCGGTATTTGGTTGAGCATTGAGTTGCTCAGAGGATTAGACTACAAGGGAGGTTAGTTTTCCCCGACCCGAGCGTAGACTAAGGGTTTCAGCTCGGTTTGAGAAGAGACTCGGGACTGGTGTGCTGTGAGCCGAGATAGGAGATGATGTGCCACGAGCTGGGATGCCTGTAATAGAACGATGGACACATCGTGAGTTGAGGTTGTGACCAGGCATGAGATGCCGGTGTCTGGTAGGAACCACGAACAGAGCTGGGAGATGTGATGACCATGGGCAAGCCATGTTCGGTACGAACGGTCAGGATGGCGTTGGTTTGATCAAGAGTAGCGCAGCAGAAGCGCGATGGACATCTGATTCATGTTCGATTTGGGCTAGGATGGTTTGGTCGGGGTTGACCATCTATGGGGTTTTGTAATGACCCGGACCTTCGGAAAAGGAAAATTTGGAAAAATTTGAAGGAAAAGACGATTTTACCCCTAGAATATGGGCGAACGGGTGACTTTTTGTTCGAGTGGTCAAATGGACTTTGACCGAGGACTGTGACGTAGTTCGGGACGTCACGAGTTCATAGACTGGTGGCACGTTCGATTCCGACATTCGAGGAGAAAGTTATGACGTTCAAAAGTTCAAGGGCATTTTCGTAATTATGATGAAAATGGGGAATTTGTTGACTTTTCAAACGACATGGAATTTGCACGTAAGCCGAGGACCATTGGGTAGGTCTCGAGATGCTGAGTCCGTAGACAGGCGGCACGCGTCAATCGGAGTTCAGATGACCGAGTTACGGGTCTGGAAGCGTGAAGGGCATTTTGGTCATTTTGTGTAGAAGGGCAAAATGGTAAATTCCCAAGGGCACTGTTGAAACAGTACAGTATGGGCTGAGGCACCATGCTTTAGGTGATTTTTTTTTAGGGAATTATTTAGAAAATCAGTGACATTTGTCACTGAGAAGTGATGGATTAGTGGCATGGCGTGATGGTGGGAAATTTAAAAAAACGAGAGAGTGGGCTGATGCTGTTGGAAATGGAGAGAAACAGAGCACAAGAAATTGTTTTATTCATTTGAGAGCTTGAGCAGAGCACGGGTTGCTTTTGCTTGATTAATTGAAGAGGTTGATCAGTCCCTGGGACGGTTTGGGAGAAACAAAGAGGAGAATTGTGGGAGAAACCAAAGGGAAGAGCTGCTGTGAGACCCGAAAGCCCATTTTCAAAATTCATTGTGATCAATAGTCGAATTCAAAATTGTGGACGTTTATGGCTACAATTGAGGTTGTAAATAGCTCTCTGGAACCCAGACGACTTGAATGGCTTCAAAAACGAAGGAAGATGTGGTCGTTTTGACGGTGAACGGAGTACCTTGACGCCTCAAAATCCAAGGATTGGGTCGCGTAATTGGAGGAGTTAGAAGATGCAATTGAGTTTGGAAATCAGTTTAGGATAATCATACAAAGCTGTTGGCTGGGTCAATTGAAGAAAAACGACGAGGATTGATGAACTTCAAGGAATGAACATTAATCGGATGTTCATCGGAAACTCGAGCTGGAATGGACTGATTAAGGTAAGGTTTATTGAAATTAAAGTTACAGACCCATAATTAGATTCATAACAATGCTTTTGACTGAATCAATTGAACAATACAAGTTGAGATTCGCAGGGATTGGAACGGGTCAATACGCGGGTTAAATGGCCCGTTTAGCAGACGGCCGGGTGAGGACGATGAACAGTGCTTACACTGTAGCAGGCGTGTGAGGTTCACGCGCAGCCACTCACGGTGGCGCGTGGGCCCGATTCTCGAGGTGAGTTCAACACGACTTTTGTCCTATAAAATGTAACAAACATTTTAGCGTTGGTTTCGAGTTAAACGGACACCGTTTCGATATTATTTTGAGGGTCTGAAAGTTTATATTACGTTTTTAATTAACATTTAATTACCGGAAAATTATGGGAAATTCGTATAATGTTATTTGAGTCCTTAGTGACACTAAAGAATGTTTTCGGACAGGATTTGAGATTCCTGAAAAATGTCAAAAATTACGGAAACGCGTGCAGTGCGGAAACGAGTGTTATGGACGGTGTGTGAGTGGACTTTGTTTTCAAAATTTAATGCATGCATAAATGTTTCTATGATTTCTATGATTATGATTATGACTTGTGATAATTACGATTTTCGTATTTATACGTATTTTGGTATGCAATACGTAATTGCACGTATTTCGAGACTAGTGTTTCTGTTATGCTTTGATGATGGTTTGATGAACGATTTTACATCATTTGTGAGTATGATGTTTTAAGGATGTTTTGATTGTGATTATGAGTATGACCTATGATTTTGACACGCATTTCGAGATTATTACGGATTTACGCGTTTTACGAGATTTCGAGTATATTGTGTTCTAATAATGGTTTTGTTGCTTTGACCTGGGGATTTGAAATATGATGTGATTTCAAGGATTTAAACGGATTTTGGAAAAGTTGATTTCGGGCTTGATGCCCAGGGCATAAAAGTAATTTTGATGAATGAGATTCGGTTTTCGGAAACGTGGAAGTAGATTTCCGGGTTTGGGTTCGGGATGATGTTTCCGGATGCTAGCTTACGGAATCATTATTGCGAATTCGAATTCGGGAATGGATGACGAATATGATTAGGGATTTGAATGTAAAATTTGGACATAAGTCCTATTATGACAAAATGTGATTTCGGTTTGGTTTTGGAATTTGGATCACGATGGATCCTGGATTGTTGTGATTTATAAATGGTTTTGGGTTCAAAGACCCGGTATTATTGCTGGATTATGTTTTGGGTTTAAAGACCTAGTGCTATTGTTGGATCACGTTTTGAGTTTAAAGACTCGGTTAGTTGATGACGGGGGAGGGCCCTTGATGAGTTTAAAGACTCGGTTACTGTTTTGAGTTTAAAGACTCAGTATGATACCCCCCGAGGCCTATTGATTATGTTCTGAGTTTAAAGACTCGTTGATATCCCGGGAAGGCCTGATTATGCGCGTGGTTTTGAGTTTAAAGACTCGGGCGCACTTGAGATCCAGCAAATTAATTGACTTCTGGATTATTGTTGATTTCCGATGTTTTCGGATGTGTTGGGAAATGGCCCGGTTTATATGGATTATGTTGTGTACTTGGATTTGATTCATGGTTTTGGGCTGAGGCCCTGTGTTTATGATTGCGGGCTAAGACCCGAAGGTTAAGAAAAAGAAAATGATTTTGATTTTCATACACGGTTTTCTTATGTTGGAAATGAAATGGATTACGAAATGATTTTCGAATGCATGCATTGGTTTTACGTGGAGAGTAGAAATGTCTTTCTGTAACTGTTTTATAAACTGATTCATTTTTGTCCACTCACACCTTTTTTGTTTTTATTGACCCTCCAGGTCGTGGCGCGTTGGTCGAGGCTGGTAGAGAGGCGAAGGCATGAGTGAGTACGTGTATGGCTATCCCTGGTTTGGCAAGTACCGAGGGTAATTTGGGAACTTCAGTCTACTTGCCAGATGGGAGCAAGACCGGGCACGATCGTCAATGTCCCTTCGGGCACGGTCCTGTCAGGTTGGTTTTCGTGGACTCATCCTGATGTGTTAGAGATGCCGAGGTTAGCCTTTGGGTGATGCCAAGGCTCGTACTTGGTGATTTCCTGAGATTAATGATTGACGATCTCGAGGATAGTGACTCAGGTGCCCGAGGTGAGTGATCGTTGATTATGATCCTGAGAATTGGTTACTCATATGATAGTGGTGCTCAGAGTTGAACCTCGGAAAGGTTGAGAAGCGATCATCAGAAGGAGTGATGATTGACATCCTTTTGGATGTGCATAAACGGTGATAACCGACAAGCGAGTTGGTCGGTGAGTTGGTTTGGTTACGGACACGTGGTTGTGATCCGTCGGAGTTGTGGATTTCCTTAGTGTAGTAGAGGTGTTGACGTTTGGATGGTTAGTCTAGTTATGGTATCATTGTTGAGGATGGAGTCTCATGATTGGAAAAGATGAACTTACTTCCAACATGGTTAGAATCTCAGAATCAGGAGATGTTGTGTTGATTCCGAGTTGGTGTTATACATTGAGTGTCGATTTGGGAGACTCTTTGACGGATCTTCAGGAGTTGTGAACCCCCCCTTGGTCGTGGACACAGGTGGATGTGTTCAGGAGTAGAGAGAGGACTTGGTAATGCCATGTTTGGCATGTGTGGCTAGTGTCATGGGATTGAGTTTAGTCGGATTATGGTAGGCTGACTTGTGATGTCATGGTTGTGGACCATTGGGAGTTTTGTGGTATGGTGACGAAAGAAGAGACTAAGTTAGAATGGAAAGAGGGACTATAACTTATCGATATGAGGTTATTAAAGAGAAACCACAATCTAGACGTGCCGCTAGACGTGTGGTATTCGTGATCGATTGGATTCGATGAGGTGGTTTGATACATAGCAAGTGGGATCCACTTAGGAGTGAGTGGATCGGGATTGGATTGCTTCTGGCTCAAGATTGAGTTGTTGTGGAACAGGAAGATCGTAGGCAAGACAGAGGTTGGATATGTTGGACATACAGCTGAGGAGATTGCTCTGTCTTGCAGGAGTAAAAGTGGCTGGATATCTTGACCACCTTGGAGTTGTGCAGGACGTGTGTGGTCCGTCTCGCATACGTATGGATTTTGGCTTGGATCTAGTGCTGGGTCTGCCCTGTGTACATGGTTGAGATGTGATTGGATTTCATATTGGTCAGGAGACCGGGAGATTTGGAAGGGACTTGAGTTGGACTTCCCTAGAAGACTTGTAGTTCATCCTAGTAGTAGGATTGGATCGACGGACTGGAAAAGTGAAGCGTGATTGGCGTGTTGTCAGGTGGTAATCCGTATGGTTACGAGGATGTTTGTGTGCCTTGGAGATACACTGTGAGGGTGACAAGTACACTATCGTGTTGTTGGATGGACTTTGGGTGTAGTAGAGCTTGACTGATGCCAATGTGGTTGATTAATGGACTTACCGTAGGATGTCGTTGGAAGTACTTGAGAATATACTATACGATCTCTATGATTGAGGTATTCTAAAATATCTCTGTTTGATTAAAAAAATTTGTGGGGTTGTTGTTGCGTGTGTTTGGTGGTATGCACCGTGATTCTTGATGGTTGTGATTGTTGCATGTACTTGAGATGTGTTTTGATACGATTGGATGTGCATCGTGATGGACGTGTGTCATGATGTTATGGTAGGGAATTGATGATCGGCTTATTGCCGAGGTATGTTGTGGCAGGATCGATGATCGGTGTAGTTTCGATATGATTGATTTTGACGGAGCATGTAGACTGGATCAGGGTGATCCCGAGTGATTGCTTGGTTATGGAAGGAGTCAGTACTGATGTGAGCTGGATGCTTAGAGCCGTAAGTGACTGGTGGGACCCTGACATTGAGATGTATGATCATGGTTAAATAGGTAAGTGATAGGGTCCAGTTGCAGACAGGTGGTGTAGGACGTGGATGAAGTTTCCACAGGTTGACAGTGTTGGAGGTTAGTGGAACCACTGGTGAGATGGATGGTTGAGTTAGTGGTGTGAACCAGTACATTGTGACTCCAGTGGGGTCGGCGCGAATTGCTGACGGACGTAATATTGATCGTTGAATAGGTATTGGTGCATGGGAGTACCGAGGTCAGTAGATGTCGTATTATGGGTTGGTGTACTTGAGACTCATGCCTACTGACAGCGGACTTGCACGATGTACTAGGACGTTGGTACGAGGTACGCTCGACTCAAGAAGGAGTCGGAAGTTTTGAAACTGGTAGCTGTAGTGTTGTGGCATACCTAGTGTTGGTTGAGCTGTGAATGTCGGCTGGTGTGACGTTAGAGGTACCGTGGGTACGAGTTAGAAATGTGTTGACCCCGGTGAGATGGGCTGAAAATTGGTAAATGGTTCGCTTGGCAGAGTTCTAGTGACAGTTGCGAACTGTCAGGATAAGGTCAGATTGGCAAGTGATGGACACCGGGTAGGAGACCCAGGTGTGTAATCAGTTGAATTTCCCCAAGTAAGTTACGGACGTACAAGATTTAGAATTTCAGGGACGAAATTCTTTTAAGGGGGAGATTGTAACGACCCGTCCCGGAAACCGGGATTAGTTTAGTGGTTAATGACGGCTTAGTGAAGTTAATCGGAGATTAGTTGGGTACTCTCGGACGGACGGAGCGAAATGACGATTTTGCACTTGGAATTGGGGGAACAGTTGACTTTTATTTCAGGCGGTCAAATGGACTTTGACCGATGACTGTGATGTATTTTGGGATGTCCCGAGTTCATAGACTGGTGGCATGTCCGATTCTGAAATTCGGGGAAAAAGTTATGTTGTTCGGAAGTTCGAGGGTATTTTGGTAATTTGGGCAAAAAGGGGCAAACTGTTGACTTTTCATACGGCATGTAAGTGTCACACATTTCTAGGACCGTTAGGTAGGTCTCAATCCCCTGAGTACAACGACAGGCGGCACATTGTCATTGGATTTCGGACGGCTCAGTTATTGGTCTAAACGTGCGAGGGGGAAAATGGTAATTTGTCATTTAGGGGCATTTTGGTCATTTACTGCATTGGGATTGGTGCCCAGTTAGAATTGGACACTTGGCTTGCCTTGGAAGTTGTGTCCATCGGATTTTGGACACCTAGCTTGTCTTAGATGGTTGTAGAAGCCTTAGAACCCTATGATCTTCAATAGCCGTGAATGTTGTGTGAAGGAAAATGGGTTGTTGAGATAAGACACGAGTCGTGGACGGTGGCCGTGGATTTTGGGAGAAAACAGGGTACATGAGTGAGCCGTGAGGAACCCACTCCACAACCTTCAATCTTCAAGTGCCTTTGATGGGAAAATGAAAAGATTGAGGATGATGAGACACAGATGACGGTGGTGACACGGCTACCCACGACAGCGAGAGGTGGTGACAGCCTGAACGAAACCGTGAAGTCCCCTGTCTAAGTTGAAACTGGAAAAGTCAGTTGGAAGGGATGATGATCGATTTGGTTCATTGACTAAAGTGTCTGAGGTTGTGGGGAAGTGATAGAGCTTGTTTTCGAGACCTAATTTTGACGATAAGTGAAAAACCCGTAGAAGCATCTTTTGAATTCTAAAATGGCAAAGTGTGTTTCAGTGATAGTTAATCAAATTGATTGTTTGGACGAGGTTCTGGAGAACTTAAGGAACTAACTACGCTTAAAATCAAGGAAAATGGAGGCTGGGATCGTGCAGATGAGACAGTTGACGGTGGGACGGCTTGTTTTTTAATCGGGAAGGTAAATTCAAGTCCTCAATTCGTGTTTGCATTAGCTAGATCATTTGGTGAAGTTAGGACGAAGCTACTGGGACAAATAGGAGTGAAAAAAAGGGAAAAACAAGGGAGAACCATGACCATCGGTTAGACTGGACTGGCCTAAACCGAACCGGTTCAAACCCAGTTCACCCAAGGTTGAAGATGAACAGTGCCGCGCGTGAGACCCACGCGCAGCCCCTTTGGGCGGCGCGTGTGGGCGCGTGGCACGAATTTTGAGGAAAGTTCCAACACGACTTTTAAAGTCAATCGGACATCGTCTCGATATGTTTAGGGATTTCCAAAGGTTTTAGAGCTCGTTTAAAAATAGTTAAAAATTCGGGAAAATTATGGGGCTTTAGTATAAACATTGTGAAGTGTTTAGTGACCTTATTATGGGATTTGGACAGGTTCGGGAAAGCCGGTGATAGTGGATTGGCTGGGAACGGCTTAAGTGCACTCGTATCGAGGCGGCGATGCGAATGGTTTGTGAGTGGACTTTCCTTCTAACTCTTGATGCATGTATAAGTGCTTTTATATGTTTTCTATACGTGATTCTATGTTTATGATATGATCTTGATGATTTACGGTTTTGCACGTATTTCGAGATAAGTACGTATTTGCACGTTTTACGAGCATACGATTTATACTGTGATTTGACCATGGTTTTAATGATTTGATTTTGGCATTTGAAATATGATTTTATTTCAATAGTTTATAATGGATTTTGGAAAGTGATTTCGGGCTTGAAGCCCTATTCATGTGATTTTGGTAAACGTAATTTCGGTTTTGGAATCGAATTTCGGAAAAGTGATTCGGATTCAGTTTTGGAACTTGAAAGTGAATTTCTGGATTTGGGTTCGGGATGATGGTTCCAGATGCTAGCTTACGGAATCATTATTGCAAATTCAGATATGGATTTTCTATGGTTTTCACTTGGTTTTGGGTTTAAAGACCCGTTGAAAAATGGTTTTGGGTTTAAAGACCCGGATATGCCTGGATCTGGTTTTGAGTTTAAAGACTCGGTTGATTGACGAGGGAGGGCCCTGGATTGATATGTTTTGAGTTTAAAGACTCGGTTATTGTGATATCCCCCGAGGCCTGTTGGTTGTGTTTGAGTTTAAAGACTCGGGCGTGCTTGAGATCCAGTAACTTGATTGATTGATATTCTACTTTGGTTTTTCACTGGTTTTCAGATGTTTTGGGCAGTGGCTCGGATGATTTTGCTTTTGGTGGATTTTGTGGATTTTGGGCTGAGTTCCCGCACTTTGATGAGGATTTATGATTTTGCACTGAGACCCTGGATTTGAGTTACGGATTTGAGAAAACGAAATGATTTTGGTTTTCATTGGTGGTTTTCTTATCTTGGATATGAAAAGGTTTTCATATGCATGCATTGGTTTTTGCATAGAGATAAATGTAATTTCTTATGAACTATTTTTCTGAAATTATGATTTATTTTTTTCCACTCACAGTCTTTTATGTTTTCGATACCCTCCAGGTCTGATGCAGTGCGGGCTATTTTTAGAGAGACGGAGACATCACACCCGCGATCCACAACAGGTTCTGAGCACTCTAGGAAGTCTGGAAATTTTTGGACGGTTCGCTTGGGAATCCCTTGTCCGGCTTACGTGTTATCCTGGGGGGATTGGGGGTAGGTCGTGACAACTAACACTTGGCCACATGTCACGCCTTGGTTGGCCATGTGGCTTGGCAATGATGATGGGGCTTGCCACATCATCATAGTCTTTCTTCAGACGGGTCGACCCGTTTGACTGTAACGGGTTGATTTGACCCGCGAACCTGAACCGATCCGTTCTCATCCGTTTCTCAACCAAATTTGACCGTTCTTTTACCAATCTGATCGTCTTCCTCCCGGGAAGAGATCCTTGACCTCAAAACCAAGAAACAAAGGCCTGAAATTACCTGTTCATGATCGAACTTCCCCGGGTCACCTACAACCGTGCTTCCGGGGCTATTCCAGCAGCCTCAACCTTCCAATCTCATTCGTAAAAGCTCACATAAGCTCCATAAACACAACCATGGCATGAAATCACACCCCAAACATCCAAAACCAATTTCAAAAATTCAAACATAAATAAGTTTTGGGTTTACCTGTTTTCACGGGTTTCTTTGGCCGCTGTCGTGCTCAGCCGTCCACCCCATCATCTCAGCCTCTCAGTTTCACCCTCGGCCTCACTCTTAGTCTCTCTATGGCCCTCAAATCAGAACAAATGCAAAGGGAAATGGGGAGGGGTTTCGAGTGTTTAAAAACAAAATTGAAGGGAGGATGATGCATGAATGTGTGATGATGGGCCAATGGGATGAGTGACACTTGTCACTCATCCATTGGTCCAGAATGGATATTTTGGGTTCCATCCAAGACAAGCTACAAATTCAATTCCTTGAAGATCGTGTAACCGTAAGACTCAATCAAACCTTCCGTCACCCGTAACTTTCCCGTAAGATGTCTGATTTCAACGTGCCGCCTATCTACTGACTCGTATCATCTCGATCTACATAATGGACTTCGATCCACATGTCAATGACCTCCCGGGTCAAAAGTTAACCTTTTACCCTTGCAAGGGCAAAATCGTCATTTCACCTCAATCGTTCGATAATCCTCGATTAATTCCCGATTAATCCTTAATTAATCACATAGATTCGGGACAGGCCGTTACAGCTGGTGATTTCGATAAAATGTGGGCCAGAGGGCCTTTATTTATTTTTTTTATCTGGGTTGGACCCATGGTTTATATGTATATTCTGTTTGGTTTCAATAACGGTTTATTGGACTATGCATGCATGTTTTATAAAAACGGAGGGTTAAGGGTATATTTCAAAAAATAGTTTTCCAAAAATTTCGTTTTTGTCCACTCACAATTTTCAATGGTTTTGACACCCTCCAAGTTGATCGTGGATGCAGACTATATGAAGGATGACCCTCAGGTGTGATTTGGACAGGCCCGGACGTCCCGAAGGCTTCAGATCGATTTTCGGCTCGTGTTTTGAGCGAGCACCGGTACTGTGAGTGGACATTTTCTTTCATAACTCTGATGCATTCTTAAATATATGTTTTTACTGATTTTATGACATGGTTTGGTCTGATTATGAATATGATGATGATTGCTGGATTTATGATCAGTTCGAACATATTTATGGCTGTTAATTATGGATATTAAATTTATGTCGGTTTTTGGAATATCAAAATTTGGGTTTGTGCCCTAGCGTCCCTTATGATTACGGGTGTCCATGTGTTATAATACATTTCGATTTGGATATTGGTTTCTGGATTGGTTAACTTGAGGCAATTAGATCGCTATATCCGGAGTTGGACTCCGTGAATACCCAGAGACGAGTTCAGACGTAGGCAGGGTTGGACTCCACACGTGCCGACGGGGTAGGACCCTATAAGACCCGTACTCGACTACCGATAGTACATATGGGATGCTAGTTGGAATAGCGGCTGGTTGGACCAGTGAGACGAGGTTTGACATGTGGCTAGTTAGACTAGCGAGATCAGGTCTGGCTTTTAATAAATGTTATATGTGCAATGGTTTTCAAAACGGCTAAGTGTCGGTGATTTTGGTAAAATGTGGGCCATAGGGCCCTTATTTATTTATGTGATCTAGATTGGACCCATGGTTTATATGTATATTCCCTTTGGTTTCAATAATGGTATATTGGACTATGCATGCATATTTTATAAAACGAAAGGTGAAAGGTAAATTTCGGAAAATGGTTTTCCAAAACTTTATTTTTTGTCCGGTCACACTTTTCAATGGTTTTGGCACCTTTCAGGTGATCACCAATGCGGGCTGTATAAAGGCTGAGATATCATGTAGTTTTGCATACTCTAACTATCCTACTTAGGTTGTGGTAGTATCCCTTGTCTTACACGAGATAAGTGTGTTTATTTAATCTTCGAGGGTAATTTGGTCATTGTAGAAGGTTGTATTAGATGAGAGCATGTCATTTCACGTTAATCGAAGGGGATTACGAGGTGGGTCATGTCTAGTATGACTAAAGATATGCCTACCATTACTGAGCAAAGGCCAAATATGTTATATGGAGGTGAAAACTTGAACCATACAAACTTTACGGAGGTTGTGAAATTTGGTTCATTACTCAATCTCAATGCAACCGTATTTTTTTCTTCCATCTCTGAAATATGGGAACAAAAGAAATTAGAGAAAGAGAAGATTCGTGATTCTATAAAATGATTAGGAATGAAAATTTTCTTTTTCACAAACATTCTATCAAACATTATGAGTGCAAATAAAAAACTTTTGTAATTAGTTGAGCAAATCTATAATAGAAACAAATTGTCATATTAGTAATTGGAGATATAATTTCCCCACTAATGTTTGAACTTGAAACCTACTGAAAAGAAACATAAAAGCACTGAGAAAATCAACAAAGACCCAAAGAAAGTCTGACAAAGTAAATAAAAAATTAACAGAGACTGGAGGCTGCCACCTTCCCCGTTCATTGACTTTCCCTAAATAATTTGGAGATGGCGGTTTGAGAAGTGAATAGCGACTGGTCGTAAATCAAGTCTAAAACAATAATTAAAGCAGAAATCCAAGATTGAAAAAGATAAAATGACAATGGAGATGGAATAAAACTTGCGATTTGCTTGATGTAATCGTTCGTTCGTAAAGAGGGAGAAATTGGCATGCCTTATTTAACAAATCATTCATTCGTGTAGCACCACCTGAAGCCTTCACTGCCTGCACAATCACCCTTGCTCGCTCTACTCGTCAGTTGCATCGTCAGCACCGCATCCGCCGGCGTTGCGACACCTTCGCCACAAAGCTCACCACCAGAAGCCTCCCCCCACATCATCAGATCGCGATCTTCTTCGTGAGAATCTGAAACAATTTGCAGTATGAATCGTAGAGCCGTAATTTTTGGCAGTTCATTTTTTTATGGTTGATGTCTTCATATTTAATAAGGCTGTTTTGGCAATTACATTGTTTGTTTTACTAATTTACCCTTAGTTATTTAATCATGTTTTCTTTAAAGAAATTGTTAAATAAGGACAAATTAGTGATTATAAACAAATTAACTAAATTAGACTTCTGGCTTTATATATCTAGATATATATATATATTGATTAACATTTTAACTTTATTAATTATTTAAAATTTAAAGAAGAGAGAAAATAATAATAAAAATAAATTGAACCCAACAACAGTTCGTCTCCCTCTTGTAGTCTTTTTTTCGTGGAGTGGCAATGGCAGCTCCATATATCTCCAAAACAATTTCAAAAATAACAAAACACAATCTGATTCAAAATACCAAAACCGCATCTGATCTGTACATATTAATGCTCTCGATAGCAAAAACAAAAAGTATATTTTGACTTTTATTGCCAGATTTTATATGTCCCTTCCAAAAGAAAAACAACAAAATAAAATCAGGCTAAAACACTTGCATCGTTATTAGTTATGTTTCTGGTTTTTGTAGTATTTAAGAAGGAAACTGTACAATTTTCGTCACTTGCTCAGGAGACTTGGAATCAAATTGATCTTTCTAAAAGTACATTTCACATCCATTTTTCTTCAAACAAAAATTTAGATAAAAAATGGAAACAAAATTTTACATATTTCTTGAGTTGTTGTTTAGATTTTAATAATAAAATATTGGTGATGTTTTTTGAATTATGAAATTATTATAGAGATACGGAGTTGTCATGGCTACCTAGGAGTGGCAATGGGTCGGGTCGTGTCGGGTTCGTGTCGTGACATGAATTCTGTTTTATCCATTTATGCCCAACCCGAATCCGACCCGTTTAATAATCGTGTCAAGAATGTCCAACCCAAACCTGACCTGTTAATGACCCGTGTAACCCGTGTAATCCGTTTAACCCATTTAATAAATAGGTTATACTTAAAATCTAATTAACCTATGACCCATTTGACCCGTTTAACATGTTTAACCTATTTAAATTATAAAATTTAATAGATATTTAGATAGGTAAATGGGTAGATATATGAGTTAGTAATGACACGTTTATTAAATGGGTCAATATATAAGCCAATATACGGGTTAACTTGTTAACTCGAAATCTACCAATTTATTAAACGGGTTAACATGTCATTATACGGGTTAACAGGTTGACCCGAAACCCACCCGTTTAATAAACGGGTCATAACGGGTTGACCCGAAAATGACCCGAAATTTTAATCGTGCGGGTTGACCCGGATAAATTTCGTGTGGGTTTCGAATTGTGTATCGAGTCGTATCAAAAATTGCCACAGACATGGCTACCCAGGAAAGAAGAGAAGGACGAACTGCTTTCACGTATTTATTTATTTTAATTATTTTCTCTCTTAAATTATTTTATATTGGAATAATTATTAAAAATAAAATATCAACCTCAAGTTAGTTTGATAGTGTTGATGCCAAAAATGACACCAACGAGACCGAGAAGACAACTCATGAATATTAAGACACAGGTACGTACGTGGTTCACCTGAATCGAGTTAGGTCCACGGGACAAACTTTCCGAGATAGTAATATTGATAATAATAGAGTTTACATGTTTGTGGCTTTGAGCCATTAAGAGAGTATGTAAAGAGGATGTCTTCACATGTGTGGGAGGTGGATGAGATTGTTTACAAATGAGGGGGATGCCCTCCTTAAATAGGCAAAGGTTAGGGTTTCCATTGTATTATAGGCTTCGTATTGGACTTAGGCCCGGCCCAAGTGCGGGGTGAAATCCCGCACGAACAGTAGTCCCCCAAGTCTTCAGTCAAGATAGTGTCTTGGCTGGGGACTTGAACAGTAGACCGAATACGGGCCGAACGAAGTAATTGCTGATCTGGCTCGAACCCAACATGAAGCGAGATTCAGCATGAAATAATACTCAGCTAGAGGCTGTACTCATCGCGAGGCTACTCGGTAAGGGAAGACACTCATTGGAGGCTGCTCAGCTTGAGGTGATCGCTTTATGCTCGGCCGTTCGATGCGAGGTATGCTCTGCTGGAGGCAATCGTTTTGTGCGAGGATGCTCGGCTAGAAGTCGATTACTCCGTGCGAGGCGGCTCGGCTAGAGACAATCCACTCATGGAGGCGGCTCGGCTAGAGATATCATCCATTGCAAAGTAGTTCGACTAGAGGCACTGCTCATCAAGAGTATTAACTCATCGTGAAGTCGACATTCAATATGAATTGCCGAGGGGTATATGGGTGCAAGCATTGTCGTGGGAAAAATAGACAATCGCTCGAGCTAATCGATATTTGAATAACTCGATTCTTGATGACAGGACATAATTTTATTGGTTAGAAAATAAAAATAATATAATAAGTTCAAATAATATTATTTGATTTTATGAGCAGAGTTGAATGGATCAACCAACATATGTGATACAAAGATATTTAAAATATTAAATAGTAATTTGTGGGTCGAATATCACAAAATAATACAAATAAATATGCATTGGATGCCTTCATGCGACAGGAGTCATGGTATGCAATTCATTAAGAGTCACATGAAGGTGGAGAAGCTAATGATTTGTAGGCAAAATGCATGCAACATGTCTCACTCATACAAACAAAATGTAATAATAAGCCATATAATAATATAGTTATATCACTAATAATAATAATAATAATAGTAATAATATTGTTATGTGTGATGCATTCAATAGATTAGACAAGTGCATTGCGTATGTATTTTTCCATTTCAACAAATGGTTTCCAAAACCCAATGTAAAAATAAGTGGTGGCACATAACTCAGAAAGCATTAGATGCCGTGGTAAAAGTCATGGTAAAGGCTAACTAAATAATAAGGGTCATGTGCATGTCAGAGATACATGATTGAATGAATAAAATATTGAAATAAGAAATAAACAAGAAGCAAGGTTCAAGCAACTTATCTCTCTCAAATCTCATATGAGACTTATCGCACACATAGCATGGTGGTGGAGAGCTGCAGCAGTGCATGACCAGCGGAAACTTTGAGAAGGGGCTGAGCATGCAAAGTAGAGGATGTATGCCACCTCCGACGACGATGAACGGCCCAGGAGGCGTAGTTGCAGGTCAAACCACTGTGAGCCGAACAGTGCAGGAGATGTTGTTGGACGACAACTGGTTGACGTCGAACTGGAGGCAAGATCGAGCCCTGGTGTTGACGTCGCAGTCGCACGTTATGCGGTGGCTGCACGGCAACCAAGATCTGGGTTCTCTCCCGCGATGGCGTGGGCGGAAGTGCGTTCGACGAAGGTGCGACGACGTGATGGTGATACAGTTCTTCCCTTCATCTCGATCGGTCTGCAACCCAATGCTGAGTGATTTTCTTCTTCTCGCAGAGAGAAGTAGGGTAGAAGACCAATGGGGTTTGTGTAAAACTGCGACCATACTCATCCATTTGGAAATTATACAAATCAAGGCTTATGACTATTGGGTTAGCTTTTGTGAGTGGGAGAGGGTTTTTCGACTTTGGGTGTTGACCACAGAGAAGAATGGATCTCCTGGGTTATTTTTCCAGTGCGCAGATCTGGATTTTTGCTTGGTGTTCTTGAATATTAATGGTGTTTCTACAGGTGAGTGAAAAGGAAAAGGAACCCGAACTTGATTTTTGTCACGATTCCCACAGACGGCGCCAAACTGTTGATGCCAAAAATGACACCAACGAGACCAAGAAGACAACTCATGCATATTAAGACACCGGTGCGTACGTGGTTCACCCGAATCGGGTTAGGTCCACGGGACAAACTTTCCGAGATAGTAATATTGATAATAATAGAGTTTACATGTTTGTGGCTTTGAGCCATTGAGAGAGTATGTAAAGAAAATGTCTTCACATATGTGGGAGGTGGATGAGATTGTTAATAAATGAGGGGGATGCCCTCCTTAAATAGGCAAAGGTTAGGGTTTCCATTATATTATGGGCTTCGTATTGGACTTAGGGCCGGCCTAAGTGTGGGGTGAAATCCCACACAAACAGTAAATTGTTGAAGCAGAATTCGTCCTTTAAACTCAAAAGACTCAAGGATCACTGCAAACAAGCAAACAGTAAGCTATCGTTCGTTCAATGATCGAGACCCGGGGGGTGTTCGACCAAGAACGCTCTAATACTTAAGTTAGTTTCGAAAGAGAAATCTCAAGAGCTTAAGTAGCGTTTAACAGAATTACCCGGAAAGTGAAATGAGCTCCGTTATTTATAGGAAATCTGACAGGACCCGCCCCGATCCCACGGGGACCACAAGGGAACGTGCCCTGCTCCCGTCTCACACCCAAAATAACATTCCAATTTTAGCCTCAAAATTTCAAATGCATAAATAACCAAATAAAAGTTATACATCAAATTCAAATTTAATAGATGTCAGACAAGGGATGAAAACCAAAATTACAAATTGCGAGCATGACTCTAAAATAATCCTGCGGGTCAAACCACCCGATAGAGGTTCAGATACGCAGAAGTAGATCTAAAATAATCCTCTACCTCAGTAGCACAGCCTGGAGGGGTTACCAAAACATTTAAGGGTGAGTGGGCCGAAACTCAAGTTTATAAAACAGTTCAATAAGTAAAACATATAATTTACCTCTTCGTTTTCCAAACATGCATGCATCAGAATTTAAAACCATAAACCATATAATATGTACCATAAGGCATGTAATAAAACCATAAACATAATTATAGCAACTGCACTATACACTCCGATCCTGACATCCCAGATGTCTGACATCCCTGACGTCCAATAAGGTCACAGTCTCAAGGCTACGCGTGCCACTCGGAGTCTCAATCCCGAGTCCAATCCCCGAACCCCGTCCAGGTACGGCATCCCAGATGCCTAGCGTCCTAAACGCTCGACGTCCCAGATGTCAAATTATAGCAATCCTGCTCCTGAGTCATTTTACGGTCTGGTTCCTCCATAGAATGACCCCTCGCAGGAAATGCGTCGTGACCGCTCCAGGGTACCACATCCGGAGGAGACAGTATCACAAGAATGGATCTATATAGTGCAGTACCAAATACATTTTATCAATATCCACATGCAAAACATATATATATATATATATATAGATAAAATCCAAAACCAATCTTTCATTTTCATCAGACGGGTCTCAAACCCAAATGCCATGAAACGTGCCATAACCATAATTTCATTATCATCAAAACCGTTTCTTGATTCCAACATGTGAACATATAAGTAAATCAGAAAACATTTATGGATGCAAGGGTTTAATGAAATCGGGCCCACTCATAGTACAATCCTGCTGAAAACCGAACGTATACCCTCGTCCTGGTACTATTGTACAATCCCTGTCATGTCCAAAGTATACGTAAAGGTCAATATAAACCTCTAACATTCAACCATGAAACCCTAGACTGAAACCGGCGGGGAAAAGCAGCCCGAACGCGCTTCCCGAGGAAATAAACCTCAATTTGACCAACTTAACGATCTCCGATCGATCCGAAACCACCGCCATTGGATCTGGATCGTCGAAACCTAAAGAATGATGGTGGTCCCACCAAAAACACTGTTCACACGCGCTCCCACGCGCTGGTCAACGCGCCGGTCAACGCAGGAACATTTCCTACTGACGTCAGCATGACGTCATCTGACAGCTGTCAGGTCTGACATGTCAGACTCTGACAGGTGCCACGTGTCAACATATGATTGGTCCACGTCACTGCTCTGTCAGTGCCACGTGTCAGGTCTGACATGTTCCACGTGTCAGCACGGCACTGGTCCACGTCACTGACATGTCAGTGACACGTGGCAGCACCCAATTGGGCCACGTCACTGACTTGTCAGTGCTGACTGTGCACTGACATGTGACACGTGTCGGATGATGAGTGGTCCACGTCACCTGACAGGTTTGACAGTGTGCCACGTCATCACCATCAACATCGCGACGGGTCGACCCGTTTCTCTAAAACTTGGTCATGCAGACTCGCGATTTGACCCGGTCACCAATCCTTCATTTCTTGACCATTTTATCTCTAATTTCTTCCTAAATGCTCGTCTCAATCCCAGTAAGAGTTCAATCTAATTAAAATCATCAAACAAGCCCTGGATCAGAGGCTTACCTTGATGAACAGAAGCTGGATTTCCCGTCGCCGTTTAACCTCCGTTCAGGTCACCTCAGATCACGAAATCAAGTCCTAAAGGTTCCTATCAGTCCATTGAAGTGAATAGAATCAATAGGAATCGAAATTAAACTCTGAACACCAAGCTTCCATTTCTGAATTTTCAAAACCGTTTCGGGTTAGGAACCACCTACCTCGCCGCCGTCAACCACCGTGATCACCGCCGTCTCTCAGCCTCACCAGCGAGTCTCTCACACACGGACACAGAGAATGGGTGATACGCAGGTATGTTGGTCGAATGGGTAGTATGTGTGTGTCGGGTAGGAAAACATATATAGTATGGAGGGAATCTGATAAATTGAAATGAGCGGTCCAGATTTAGCCTTGGAAATGAGATCAAGGGTTCTGATGCAATCTGGGGGTTTAAGATGGATGGCTGAGATTAAAAAGTAGTTTTAATCCTATTAAATTACCTTAGTGGAGCTTGATCCAATCTAGCCAATGGATGAGTGACACTTTTCATTCATCCAAGTGTCCTCCAACCTTTAATTCAGAATTAAATAATCGACACGATTACCGAAACACAAACTTCCCGATTTCACGTTTCAGACCATAACTTTTCCGTACGAAGTCCGATTTCAGCGTGCCGCCTGTCAACGGACTCAGGGCATCGAGACCTACCTAACGGTCCTTGAGTCGTGTGAAAAGTAGTTGTCAAACGAAAAGTCAACATTTTCGCCCCTATCGTCCAAATTACGGTAATGCCCTGAACTTCCGATAGTGATAACTTTTTCCCTAATTGACCGAATTGGACGTGCCACCTGTCTATGGACTCGTGACGTACCGAACTACGTCACAGTCATCGGTCAAGGTTCGTTTGACCCACCCATCAAAAAGTCAACAATTTGGCAATACAATTCACAGGGGTAAAAACGTCAAAACATGCATTAATTTACAATATTAAAATACTCGAATTTCTGGAGCGTTACAAAATCCTTGGGAGCCACGGAGCGTTCTGATTGGTAGGTTGAATTTGTAATTAATAAATAATATATTTATAATAAAATATATTATTAAATAATTGTAATAATGGTTCATTATGATAATAATGATAATTATTATGATTTAATTAGCTAGTAAATAGATTATTTAATGTATGGGTGTTTTCAAGTCATTTGTATTATTGTCAGGGGCAATTTTGTCATTTCAAGAATTACGGGCAACATGGTGACTCCACAATTTTCAGGTTATTTTGGGTTCCACAAATGCCCCCACATCGCTTAGGAATTCGAGGAATCCTAAGGGATGTACAAACTTTGGAATATGTTCAGGAAGTTTCACTGGGCTTGGTGTTGTGGTTCAAACAAAATTTTGACTTCGAATTGTAATATTCATACTAGCAAAATTGGGCTTGAAGTCTAAAAAGGTTGGCCTTTTAACTTGAAGAAATTTGGGTTTCGAACATATTTGTTCTGATGGCCCATTTGAAGTTGATGTGGGTAAAAGAGAAATGAAACACTTTTTTTCCCTTTTCAACCCCTAAGAAATTCAAACCTCCCATGAATGACAATCAATCCTATTAAAAAACAAGAATTAATGCCCCTTGTGTACGTTGTGAGGTGTTTGTTCCTTATTTAAAATGGAGATGTCAGAGCTAAAATTACCAACTGAAAAATTAACTCCTAAACCTCCCATCAGTTTGAGTGTGAGAAAAAAGAATTGTCTGCTGGAGGGAGAGGAATTTTGAGAACTTCCTAGGAAGTCGTGCGTCAAACCCCAAAGAGAAGGTAAAATATTTATATATTTGTTTTTGTCGCTTTTTGGCTTGTTTTGTTTTGTCTTTGGGTGATAAAGATGGAGAAAGAATGTGTGAAGCTGTTCAGAGTAGTTGATGGTAGTGAGAAAAGAAAAATAAAATGAGCAGCTTGACTTGATGGAACAAGGGGCTTGACTAGACATGTGGCAGGCGGAGTGGGCGTTTCGGAGTAGGTGCACTGAACAGTGGAACCCGTCAGTGGCTGGCGTGAAGGACGACGAGTGCCAATTGTTTGTGGAGTGCGCCATGCACGTGTGTTGTAAATGCCGATAGGTGCGAGTCGTTCGCAGAGTCCTCACGGAGCACGGAGCAGAAAGCGCCACGCGTTCATCATCAATCGGAGGCTTCTGCGCCTAGTGGGTGAGGGGGCGACGTGGTGCGAATCGGACGAACTGTCACCTTTCTTGGATGACCGACGAGTGAGGATAGACAGCCACATTTCGAACCCTCCAATCTTTGACTGCCACGCGGCGTGTCGCTACTGGCGGTGAGGCTGGAGTCACTGCGTGCCGCCATGTGGCGAGCTTTGGCTGGGCGTTCTTGAGGTTCTGGTGACCATCGGGTGGATCTGGGGCACGCCACCAATGTTCACTTGTTTGACTCTTTGCATAGTTCTTAATGCATATTTATATATCAAATATTGCTATTTATACGTACTTAATATATATGTTGTATATATATTTTCACGTTTGCTTTTTTTTTTTTGCAGGTATATATATATTTATTATAAACATATTAATATATTAAACGTATGTTTAGTATATTTATATTATTAATGTGTTTAATGATAACATACGTATTTTGAATATACGAATATTTAATTTATATTAATAGATTAATATATTAAAATGTGTATTTAATACATTAATATTATTAATGTGCTTGATAATTGCACTCGTATTTCGAACAATTATTTGTGTATATAGTGTAGTACGTATATATTTGGTATATATTTTTTCAGGAACTAATAATTTTGTCCCTTTATTGTAGGTGGACGTTTTTGCTCATTTCGAGGGTTCGGGACATCCGTTGGCAACGATTCAAGGGGCGAATTTTTGATTTGTTCGAGGCGATAGTTTCAAGTTGCGTCAAGGTGCACTTCTAGTGAGACCTAGTAGGCTCGCATTGTGAGAGCAGGATGGCTTGCGTAGTCAGATTCCATTCCGAGGGAAGGACAAGGACTTTAAAGGACCCGAAGATTTCTAGGCGTGGAAGATCCGCTACAAACATGTGTTTCCAGAAGGGGTACTTGCAGAGCTTTGCGACAATGTTCCTTCCAGAAAGCTCCCAAGAATAGCAGAGGAAGAAATCTGAAGTCCAACAGATGGACCAAATTCCATCCTTTGATCGTTAGCTGGGGATTCAAATTCCCGTTTTCGAAGTTTTTCTCTGGGATTCTTAGTCAGATGGGTTGCTCGCCGGCTTAACTGGATGTTGACTCTTATAGACACGTAATGTGTTTTGCGAAGCTGAACGAGTTTTTCAAACTGGAGCTTACTGACGAGGAATTCTGGCACTGCTACACCATAGCACACGATGGGCTCTCCGGTGGAAGTCTCACGTAAGTCGTCCCCAAAGTTGAGTTGTTCGTGAACACTGTATTTACCGACGGGCATACAGGCAGAGCTGCTTTGAGGTGGGTGGCACATGGGATCGCAACTGCAGTGGAAATGTGAGGATTGCATCTCGCTTCTGTACTCGCGACGAATTGTACTCAGATTTCGAGAGCCATCCTGGCCTTATGAAGATTGATAGAGCCCTGAAGATTCCTCCTAAGTTTCGCGAGATGAGCTGGCTGCTTTTCCCATCCAGAGATGCTGATGACGGAAGACCTCCCGCTAGCATAGTCAAGGAGTGGTTAAGTGCTCCGCTACGTCTGGAGAGGGCTGCCATCCAGAAGAAGAACCATAGAGAAGGACTTGAAGCACCCCCAAAAAGAAAATCAGGTCCTGAAATGCATTCACAAGATGTCCTGGACTCCGCACCCTACCAAGCTAGTTCAACAGGATCATCCAGCAAACGTAGAGCCTCAAGTAGTCCTTCAGAGCAAGCGGTGGATCCTTCCAAGAAGTTGAAGGTTGTCTCTACTTCCCCTGAAATGATTGAAGGTCTTTGGAATGATGGTTCAGAACGTCTAGTGGAAAGAACACAACCAACTTCTAGGGTTGTGGATACAGATGCTGCCCTAGAGATTGCGAAAATGACGAAGGTTGTGCCACAAGCTGCGTATGATAAAGTTGCTAGAGACCTCAGGATTGCAAAGGCGGGGGCCCACAAGCTAGTTGACATACTTCGTGGACAAGCGGGGTTGGAAGAGGAGAACAAACGAATGAAATCAGAGTGCATCCGCCTTCGAGAGGGTCGCGACCATTCCAGACGAAACAACAATACCTTGGTGGGGAAAATTTGTTCATTAGAGAACAAAATGCTCGAGCTGGAGACAAGTCACGCAGAAAAGTTGTTGGTAGAGAGTGAATGCGACACTGCCCTTAACGTGTTTGCTTTACTGCGTGGGCGTTTGCATGAGTCGCAAGAGAAAGTCAAACTCCTAGAAGCTGAAATAGAAAATCTGAAAGCTGATTGCTCGTTACCACCACATGCCCCCACAACTTTGTACTTCAAGGAAAATGAAGTGCACAATTTGGGTATGGAGAGCCGGAGCGGGATCACTTACAAAGAGCAAGAGCTTGAACTAGAAGTGGAGCCTGAGGCTGGACCTGAGCCTGAGGACGTGGCTAAGAAAATAGATGTTCCTGAAACCGACGAGTCACTTTTTGATGACATTTCCCTACTTTTCGCAGAAGAGTGGGCAGAGTTTTGAAGAACCATGGGCTGTGAAGGCTTGCATCCATAGTTCCTTTACATGTGTATGTTGACTATTGCATTTTCATTTTTGTATTGAATAACTAGTTTGAGAAATCGAGATGTGATTAGCTAGCCATTCTTCAAATGAATAAATGAAAACAATATTTATGAAGAATTTTGTTCTCCCGTCTCTTTGTTAAATTCTTCCAACTATTTAATGTATCCCAAACTTATTTGCTCATCAAATGCCCCCCGTTGTAGCCATGGGCATTCAACGTTGGGGATTAACTAACTTTGTTAGCATTTGCATTGGTGTTGCCTTCAAGGAAGGGCTTGTGCTTCTTAAGAGAAGACTTGAAGTGCTTCCATGAGGAAGACTTAGGGTGCTTCCAAGAGGAAGGCTTAGGGTGCTTCCAAAAGGAAGGCTTGAGGTGCTTCCTGAAGGAAGGCTTTGGGTGCTTCTTGGTGGAAGGCTTCAAGTGCTTCCTAGTGGAAGGCTTTGTGTCCTTCTTGGTGGAAGGCTTTGGATGCTTCCCGGAGGAAGGCTTGAGTGTTTCTCGGAAGAAGGCTTTAGATGCTTCCCGAAGGAAGGCTTGAGTGCTTCTCGGAAGAAGTCTTTGAGAACCTTTCCGAAAGTACAATAACACATAGATGAACTAAGAATGACCTGACAGCTTTATTGATAAGTCTAAACACATCATTCTTGAAAATAAAGTCTATATTTGGCACAAAACAATGACTAGCTTAGCTTTGAGCTCTAGTTTGCATTATACATAATGTTTTCGGAGGTGATGAGCATTCATGGATCCATTCACTAACTTTTCGTCCATTGTCTCTAAGGTGTAGCTTCCCTTTCTGCCTACTTGGTAGATTCGGTAGGGTCCTTCCTATGGGGACTTGAGTTTTTGAGACCCTGGATGATTGGGTGTTGCAAACTTTTTCTTGAGAACAAGGTCACCTGGGAGAAAGTGCCGGAATCGAGCCTTCTTGTTGTAGGAACTTCTCACTTGTTGCTGGTAGCTAGAGATGCACTTCACCATTTGCTCTCTTAACTCCTCACTGAGATCAAGTGAAGTTCTTAGAGCGATAGAGTTGACTACTGGATAATCGAGCTCGGTAAAGGGCGCTGGAACAACAACATGTGGAGGAATGTCTGCATCAGTGCCGTATGCAAGGTTGAATGGAGACTCTCTTATTGCACAACACGGAGTGGTACGGTAAGCCCAGAGCGTGCCATCCAACTCCTCCTCCCACAAGCCTTTCTTATCATCGAGTTACTTCTTGATACAGTCGAGGATCGTCTTGTTTGAGGCTTCTGCCTAGCCATTACCCTGGGGGTAATATGCAGTTGAAGTGAAATGCTTGATCTTCCAAGACTCAAAGAACTCGTTGATTATGGCGCCAGTGAACTGAGTTCCTTTGTCTGTTAGAATGAATTTGGGAAGTCCAAATCGGTTGGCTCCAGATGAATTTTTGAACATCAGCCTGAGTTATGGTGGCCAAGGCCTTTGCCTCCACCCATTTGCTGAAGTAGTCAGTGGCAACAATCAAATACTTCTTGCTTGGGACTGGAGTGCTTGGGAGCGGTCCAATGATGTCAATTCCCCATTGCATGAATGGCCAAGGGCTCGTCTGTGCATGCAGTTCTTCCGGTGGCGCTAATTGGTTAGGCTTGAACCTTTGACATTTGTCGCATTTCTGAGCATACTGCAGAGCTTCCTGGCATAAAGTAGGCCAGTAAAATCCTGCACTAAGCGTCTTTTGAGCAAGCGATCTTCCACCGGAATGATTCCTACAATGTCGTTCATGAATCTCAGCTAAGACATTCAATGTTTCAGGATACTTCAAGCATAACAAGTTTGGCCCTATGAAGCTCTTTCGAAAGAGTCGACCCTTGTCAACATAGTATCGTGCAGCCTTCATCTGGACTTTTCGAGCTTCTAACCGTGCATCGGGCAATGTACCATGCTCTAAGTAATTGATAAAAGGGTCCTGCCAACTCGGAGATGAGTCAATTTGTGTTACTTCAATCTCCTTCACATCAATGCTTCTCTGCTCGAGATACTCAATCGGGATTGAGCGCTTGAGACGAAAGTCAAGTGATGATGCTAGATTGGCCAACACATCTGCTTGTGTATTTTCGGCTCGTGAAAGTTGATGAAAAGTGAAAACCGAGAAAAAGGTAAGCATTTCCTGGACCTTGTCGTTATATATGAGCATCCTTGCATCACACGCAGCATATTCACCAATCGATTAGTTAGTGATCAGCTGCGAATCCGAATGAATAGCAAGTTTTTTGACTCCCAACTCCTTGGCAAGTGTGAGCCCACAAATCAAAGCTTCATACTCCGCTTCATTGTTAAAGGCTTTGAATCCAAACTGTACTGCCTTCTCCATTATTGAGCCATCAGGAGTGATAAGGACAATCCCTGCTCCTGCCCCATTCTGGTTTGAGGAACCATCAACAAAGAGCTTCCATAGATGATTGGAAGTTGAGGGTTCCAGAGAAAAGGAACTGTCACCATGATCTCGTGACAAGGAAGTATCGGCGGCCCTGGCGTCATTGCCAAACTTATCGCCATTGTTTCCTTCCCGTGACGCTGGTGTGAACTCCACAAAAAAATCCGCTAAGGGTTGGCCTTTGACAGCTGTTCGTGGACGATAGAGCAAATCATGATGACTCAACTCTATGGCCTATTTCATTACCCGTGTCGATGCATCGGGTGCATGAAGTAATGAACGGAGTGGATATTCTGTCATGATGATTACCCGATGAGCTTGAAAGTAAGGCCTCAACTTCTTTGTGGTAACCAGTAATACGAGAATCAGCTTTTTGAATTTTGCATATCGTGTCTCAGCATCAAGAAGGGCTTTGGATGTGTAGAACACAGGCAGTTGAATCCCATTCTCTTACCAGATAAGTGTAGAGCTTACAGCAAAATTAAAGACCCCCAGATATAGGAACAGGTCCTCGTTGTCTTTGGGTTTTGACACCAGCGGTGGAGACGTCAAGTAGGCCTTGAGATCTTGAAATGATTTCTCACAACCTTCATCCCACTTATCTCTGGATGCCTTCTTTACTGCTTGGAAGAAGGGTCGGCACCGGTCAGTTGACTTGGACAGGAACCTGTTCAATGCTGCTGCTCGTCTAGTGAGACTTTGAATCTCCTTCAGACTTGATGGGTACTTCATCTCGAGAATTACCTTGATTTGCTTTGGATTTGCTTCGGTCCCACGCTGAGTCACAAGGTATCCCAAGAACTTCCCTGCTAATACCCCGAAAGTACATTTCAGAGGGTTGAGCTTCATTTTGTGCTTCTTCAGCAAGTTGAAGGTCTCTTGCAGGTTGGTGATATAATCCCCTCGTTTTTCTCCTTTAACCATGATATCATTCACATAGACCTCCATGGTTTTACCGATGAGATCTTTGAATATCCAATTGACGAGTCTTTGGTACGTTGCACCCACATTCTTGAGGCCAAATGGCATGACCTTGTAACAGTACACACCTCGGTCGAAGACGAAGGTAGTTTTGTCCTTGTCTTTTTCATACATGAAAATCTGATTATAGCCCGAGTATGCATCCAGGAAGCTTAGGAGCTCATTTCCTACAGTTGAGTCCACTAAGAGATCGATTCTGGGCAGAGGATAGTTATTCTTTGGGCACGCAAGATTGAGATCGGTGTAATCAATACAAACTCTCCATCGTCCAGCTTCTTTTTTCTTGGAAAGCACGAAGTTTGCTATCCATTCAGAGTGCGGAACTTCTTCAATGGATCTAGCAACGAGTAACTTGTCAATCTCTTCTTGGATGATAGCAATTTTCTCGGAGGAAAAATTGCGTCTTTTCTGCTTGACCGACTTGTGTTTGGGATTGACGTGCAGCTTGTGGCAAGCGATAATAGGATCAATCCCCGACATGTCAGATGGACACCAAGCAAAAACTTCTTTCTCTTCACGCTGGAAAGCTATAAGTTCTTCTTTTTCTGTGTCACTCAACCGAGCACTAATACGGGCTTCTCGCTCAGGATATTGAGGGTCAAGTTGAATGAGGGTGACGTCATCTTCTGGTTACCATCCTTCCGGAGTTGGTGGTTCCTCATGAATGTCAAGATCTTGACCCGTGATTAGTTGTTATTTGGGAGACGAAGAAGAAAGCTTGCCCCTAGTGGCTGATCCTGCCGGGGTAACAAACTCTGCCTCATTGACCTCCTTTAGCCCTTTAGTAAGGCACCATCGAGCCATCGCCTGATCACCCTTGATCTCCCCGATTCCACCACCGGGAATAGGGAACCAAATCTTCCCGTAAAGGCTTGACGTGGTTGTGAGGATCTTGTGAAGACATGGCCTTCCCAAAATTCCATTGTATGGAGAGTACTCGTCCATGATGTAAAAAGATTAGGACGTGACAACGGGATCCGAATGTACATCCAGCTGGAGAGTGCCTACGGTCATACTGGTTGACCCGATGAAACCTCAGAGCAGAACGCCTCTTTTTGTTGAGAGGCTTTCTAAACCCATCTTGCGCACTGCATCCAGCCTGACGATATTTGATGTACTTCCCTCATCAACGTGAATCCGATCAACCTGAGCATGTACGATCTGGATTGACACGACTAAAGCATCATCATGCGGCCAATCAAGTCCTACCTTTTTCTTCAAAGAGAAACCAACGACAAGGTCATTTGCCACCACGGGGGTGGAAACATTGGAGACCTGAGAGACGACCAATGCATCTTGGATCTTTCTCTTCTTCTGCTTGGAGGTGGTTCCTAGTAACTCCGATTCAGCTATGATGGTGTTAATGCGAATCATCTTTGCTGCAGGTTCCTTCGTTCCTTTGTTAGCGGGTCGATCTACAACCTTCCATTTGACATACTCAGTGCAATGTCCTTCTTTGATGAGATTCCGGAGATATCTCTCGAAAGATATGCATTTTCTGATGTTATGCCCATAGCACTCGTGGAAGGCACACCACTTCGTTTTATCAGCCTTCTCTTGATCACCTTTGACTGGCTCTGGCTTCTTGAACCATGGTTTGTCCTTAATTTCATTGTGGATCTGATGGACTAGCAAAGATAGCTGCAAGTTAGGCTTCCACATTACTGTTGTTTGGGAGGGTTGTCCCTCCTTGCGCTTGTTGGACTTTCCAGCCGCAAACTTTCCATGGGACTCATCTTTATTAGAGGCCTTTTCACTAGCCCCGGCATGGTCCTGAGTATGGGTGGCATTATTCTCGTCCTCCCATCTTGCATGTCGCTCCGCTAGCGAAAGCAACTTGGTGAGACTTCTCGCATTGTTCAAGACGATGTCCCCGTAAAGCTGGCTGTCCCGGGGGAGTCCTTGTTTAAATGTCATTGCCGCAACAAGTTTGCTACACCCAAAAATTTTAGATTTCTTCTCGTAAAATCTTTGTATGTATTGTCGCAGAGTTTCTTTTGCTCTCTTTCGAACAGAGAAAAGATGGTCATCCTTCACCTCGATTGTCCGAAGTTGTGCGTGCTCCTTCACAAATGCCAGAGCCAACTCTTCAAATGATGCAATCAACCTCCGAGGGAGATGATTGAACCAAGTCATGGCTTGGCCTTGAAGATAAGCTTGGAAAACTTTGCACATGAGCGCATCGTTATGCCTGTGGGGGACCATGACTCCCCGGTAATAATCTATGTGTTTTACCGGTCGGAGGCTCCTTTGAATGGAGAGAAGTTTGGCGTTGCAAACCTTTGAGGGAATGGCTGCTCCTTAATATCCCTTACAAAAGGCGTGGATAGCTGTTTTTGGCGACGTAGATCGTCCTCTAGATCGCCATCTCGTTGAGCATGAAGGTGCCTGTCCAACATTCTTTGAACATCATTAGCCCGCAACGCACCTTGCTGAGGCAGTGAGTCATTTTGTGCTAATCGCCGAAAACCTCCTTGAGCTTCTCCCCTTGATCTCTGGGATCGTGCATGGGAGTAGGCTTCATATTCCCTCTCACTGCCATGGGCAGATCGCCTTGGGTCTTGGTGTAGAGTCTGAGGTTGCCCTCTACTCCCATGTGAGCGCTGTGAGCGCTCCACTCGTGAAGTTACCCCAATCCTACTTCCTAGCCGCTCATGTACTGATGGCCTTAGGCATTGTGGGCTCTTTGCTCGGCGAGCGTGACTTTCTTCACCGGAGTCGCTTAGTGAAGTGTCTCGTGACATTATTCGGCAGCGGACCGGTTCTTTCCCAAGTCTCCTTGGAGCATTCTCTAGTCTTCCACGTGACGTGGAATGTCTGTCTGGCTCTTGGACTGGTCTTTCTACCAGGAGCCGTTGCAAGAGCTCTGACTGGAGTTAAACTTGGATGTTCAACCTTTCAACTTGCTACGCCAAGTTTTCCTGTGGAGGTTCGTGGTGACTTCTCTCTGAGACGTCGTGACGCCCATCCAGAAAGTCCCTTAGATCCATGTTTGTTGTGGGCTGATCATGCTGTGATGCACCTCCCGTCAACCGCCCGCCTGCTTGTTACAGAGTCGAAGTTCCTTCCCTTAGCGCAGGCACTTGGTTAGCTGGAGAGGGGAATGCTCTGAAGCTGAAGGTTGGCCTTCCTCCGAGCGTCTCCATGAGTGCTTCTATGGACACACGCCTGGGTCAAGTTGGACGCTCCTCCGAAGTCTTTATGCAAGCCTCACTCATCGTCTGAGCAGTTGAGGTAGAAACACCTTCTCCAGCTGAACGAACGGATCGTCGAACCCTGGCCATGCTTGATCAGCGAATCTTGAATGGAAATTTGTCGAACGATGAACACGTTCAAGATCTTCGAATCAACGTTAAGAACGATGAACGAAGTAGGATGAACGATGAATAATCGTGAGAGCTTCTTCTTGAATATCTTCAAGCTCTCAATGAAAGCACCAATTGTTGAAGCAGAATTCGTTCTTTAAACTCAAAAGACTCAAGGATCCTTGCAAACAAGCAAATAGTAAGCTATCGTTCGTTCAATGATCGAGACCTAGAGGGTGTTCGACCAAGAACGCTCCAATCTTTAAGTCAGCTTCGAAAGAGAAATCTTAAGAGCTTAAGTAGCGTTGAACAGAATTACCCCGGAAAGTGAAATGAGCTCCGTTATTTATAGGAAATCCTTGGGAGTCTCAGAGCGTTTTGATTGGTCGATTGAATTTGTAATTCATAAATAATATATTTATAATAAAATATATTATTAAATAATTGTAATAATGGCCATTATGATAATAATGATAATTATTATGATTTAATATTAATATTAATTGTCAGTTATTTAGAATAATGACAATTAACTCTCGGGGAGAATATTAATATTACGGAGACTTTTAACCCGATTAAATAATTTATTTAGCTGGTAAATAGATTATTTAATGTATGGGTGTTTTCAAGTCATTTGTATTATTTCCAGGGGAAATTTGGTCATTTCAGGAATTACGGGCTACATGGCGGCTTCACAATTTTCAGGTGATTTTGGGTTCCACAGATAGACACATGGCAAACTTTATAACGATGCGGTGAGCAAATTTTGTTCACCATGTGGTAGAGCAAAACATGCTCCATAAGAAAAATCATTTCGCCCAAGCAAGAGTGTGTGTGAAAAGGTTACGTGAAATCATAAATCACCAAAAATATTTTGAAGCTACCACATAACTCATAATTTTGAAAATTTCCAATTTGTCCTTACTAATGACATTAACGGTTTACAGATAATATCCACACGTTAAATAATATATTTATCAGCTAAATATATTATTTGATCGGGTTAAAATCTCAATAATATTAATATTTTCTCTGATAATAAATTGTCATCATTATTCTTAATAATGAGCAATTAGTATTAATATTAAATTATTAAATAATATCATTTATTAAAGAATTATTTATTAATTACAAAAATTGATCGACCAATCAGGATACTCCGAGTTTCACAAGATTTCTCTATAACTAGAGACGTACATTTCACTTTCGAGGGTAAATCGATTCTTCTTTTCGAAGTATTATTTTTCCTCTCTTAAAGCTAACTTAGCCATTGTAGTGTTGTTGGTTTAACAACCCCCCGGATAATTGATCGAGACAAAAATAGCTGATTGTTTACTGTATGCAAGGATTGTGAAGACTTTTCGTAGCAAGTACGATTTCTGCTTCAACAACTGGTGTTTTCATTGACAGTCGACTGAGAAATACGCAAGGGAAGCTCTCGTTCATCATTCTTCAACGTTGTTCATCATTCTTTTGACTTTGTTCATCGTTCATCATACTTCGTTCGTCGTTCATCGACTATGTTCGAAGTTCTTGAACATTTTTCATCGTTCTTTACCTACGTTCATCGTTCATTATACTTCGTATGTCACTCATAGACCATGTTCGAAGCTCTTGAGCGTTGTTCATCATTCATTAGAACTTTCCATTCAATCCTAGTAATTTAGCATGTTTAGGGCGAGACGATCCATTCGATCATTTGAAGGTAGCCTTTTAGCCTTTGCAGCTCGGAATGGGAGCGGAGCATGCACTATGTCCCTAGAAAGAGCATACAAAACCTCCACTCATGCGAAGTATACAATATTTTACCCTTGCGAGGCACCAAAGCCTTTGACCCTGCGAAGCATCCAAAGCCTTCTCCCTTGTGAAACATCCAATACTTCGCTCATGCGAAGCATTCAAGCCTTTCTTCCTGTGAAGCACCCAAAGCCTTTGCTTCTACCAAGCATCTAAAGCCTTCATCCCCAACAAGCACCAAAGCCTTCGCCCATGTGAAGAATCCAAACCTTCATCCCTACGAAGCATTCAACATTCGCTCCATGAAAAATCCAAAGCCTTCACCTCTGCAAAATATCCAAGCCTTAAGCCCTGTGAAGCATCCAAACCTTCGCTCCTGCGACTTATCCAATCCTTTGCTCTTGTGAAGCATCCAAGCCTTGGCTAAGCGAAGAATCCAAGCCTTCACTGTGCAAAGCAACCAAATCTTCGCCATGCGAAGCAATCAAGCCTCCGCCATGCAAAACCACTAAGTCTTCGCCATGCGAAACATCCAAGCTTTCGCCATGTGAATCATCCAATCCTTCGGTATGCGAAGCATCCAAATATTTGCCCTGCGAATCATCCAAGACTTAGCCCTACGAAGCATCAAGGTCTTTCTCCGGGAAGTACCTTAATCCTTTGCCCCATCATGCAATCAAAGCCTATCTCCGGAAAGCATGCTTCCTCCCTAGAATCACTTCAAACCTTCCTCTAGGAAGTAATCGAAATCTACACCCAAGAAGCAGTCCAGAACTATAACCGGGAATCACTCTAGGAGAATTGGAGTCAAAAAGCTCTTAGTGGATGCTCATAGCCCCAATGGGAACATTTGACAAACCTACAAGTTTGAAAGTTAATTCAAACAAATAAAAAGTTTGTAGACGATACTTCGCACATGAATTCAAAAAATTTCAGCAACCGAATTTTCATTTCCTTATTCCAAAAACGATTGGCAAATAACATATCGATTTCTCAAACCAAGTATTCAATACTCAAATGAAAATACAGCGTCAACAAAAAGAAACTAATCTATAGGAATTCTGAGGGGGCAAGGCATCAATGCCTTTCATCCTTTGGGACTCGGCCCATTCTTCAGTTGAAAATAAGGGGAAATCCGTCCATCATTCCCGACCTCAACCTCTAACTCCAGCTTCAGTTCCAGCATTTTGGAAGGGACTCCGTTGCAACTTATCATACTCAACTTCAGCTCCTTATTTCCTTTTTGGAGTAATGTTGTGGGGGCATATGATAGTAAAATAGGTTCAATTCTCAATTGTTGGATTTCAATCCTTATTGAAGCTCCACCTCGAAGAACTTGACCTAGTGAACGAAAAGATTGACGAAAAATTTGGGCCTGCTAGATGACCTCACTGATGTTGGAAAAGATGCACAAATCAAATAGATAATTATAATCACGAGGATCAAACTTTTCCCACCCTCAAAATAAATTGAGTAAATAAATTTGTAAAAATAAAGCAGAAATAACAAGGTAAAAGAGAACACCTAAATTTAATGAGGTTCGGCAGTGTGCCTACGTCCTCAGGCAGCAACTCCAAAATTCTTTCACGATGAATAATGGGATTACAAGTAAAATCTCACTCAATGGTGGATACACAACTCTCTCTTAGATTCACTCAAGACGATCTCACGTTCTCTCTTTTTCTCACAAAGGAATCTATCTTCCTATTTCTCACACAAGGAGGAACTCTCTTCTCACTCTCACCTTTGATGGATAACTTGTAACTTGAAGGATGATTGAGAATGCTCAATCCCTTTCCTTTATATAGGGATAGATGGAAGGAAGTCATCAATGCATAGTCATGCATAAGAGTTAGCTCCAATTAATCTCATGTTAATTCCTATGAGCATAGTAATCTCCAACAATAAGTTGGGAGATCAAAAGTCTTCTTTGTTTTCGAGCACATGAATGAACCTATGCAAAATCACATTCATGCACAAACCATAACATGTGTATTGGGATATCAAAAGTCTTCATTTGGGGAACTCCAAAGATCATATTAATTCTCCTCTACTTAATAGAGGGATTAGCCCATCAAATTCCCCTCCACTTAATGAAGGGAATAATCCATCAGCTTACTAGAGCAACCAGAAACATATGCTCCCGAATAGACTTTGAAGGCATTTCAGGACTTGACTTATTCTCAGAAGGCATGTCAAGTCTCTAGGTTGGCATCAATTGTCAGATACAGTAAACCAAGATGTCGGAAGACCTTTTACAATCTAAACTTTTTGAGAATAGAAACTGCAAATGTAACGCCCCGGACGTTCTGGAAATGTAATATTATAAAATATTGAATAAAATGACGTTTTTACCCATGTGTTTTGTGTGGTCAATTTGTTGACTTTTTGATTGGGAGGTCGAACGGACGTTGAGCGATAACCGTGACGTAGTTCGGGACGTCACGAGTTCATAGACAGGTGGCACGTTCGATTTGGACGAACAGGGTGAAAGTTATGATGTTCGGAAGTCCAGGGGCATTATCGTAATTTGGACGTTATATGGGAAAAAGTTGACCTTTTGTTTGACAATTGATATTCATTTGACTCGAAGACCGTTATGTTCGTCTTGACATCCTGAGTACAACGACATGCGGCACGCGCGAAACGGACGTCGGATGACCGAGTTACGGGTCACAGAAGTTGGAGGGCATTTTGGTAATTTTTGCCCTGGGGGCATTTTGGTAATTTCCGCATGGGGTACTGTTCACCACCGTGGAAAACAGAGCAGCGGCCGTGGGTCTTGTGCGTTCAATTGTTTAAGGTTTAGTGGAAGGCTCAGGGCTTTGTTTATGTCGTTTGAGGTAGTGGTGCTGGACTGAGTGGCTTTGGTGCACGATTTGGGCAGTGCTCAGTGCACGGGGGAGATGGAATTGGGCCATGGTTTCTGCGTGCGTGGGAAACATTTTCAGAAAAATCTCAGACGGTTTCCCACGGGTTGCTGGCCGCTTTGATCGATTACCTGGTCGCCTTTGAGTCTGGGAACTCATTTGGGATCATGCTGCCGAGGAGTGACTGAGAGAGTTTGAGAGAAACAGTGAGAAATCAGTTTCGGGTTTTTGGGGGGAAATCTCAGAATTCAGTTTCTACTGGCTTAGGGATCACACTAGACACACTGAGAGTTTTCTGGGAGCAGCAGCAGCATAACCGTGCACGAAATCAAGCAAATTGAGCAAGGATTGCTCAGGAACTCAGGTACCTGTTCAGAGATGAACCAGTTGGAGGGAAAAATTTGAATTCGATTTCTGAGGCTTGTTGATCGAAACCAAGGGCCATTCTAGTCTTCTGGGAGCAAGAGGGAACCAACCACGTCGAATTCGAAGGACGACACCCACGAATTGGCCAAGAACTGAGCTCCCTGGTTCTGAGAATTTTCGACCTTGAGGACGACGACTTCCAGGTAACGACGAGTTCAATTGTTTGTGCTATTGTGTTCGTATGGGTCCCTTTATGCTACTGGTGAAATTAATTTGGAAATGGAACCGTGTAGGGTGAGTTCCAGAAGTCGACTTGTTCGACTGTTCGAGCTTGAGTTGGGTCGATTTGGTGTCAATCGAGGTTAGCCATCAGCACAGACCTGAAATTTATGAGTTAGAGGAGATAAGAGGATCAAAAACGAGAGGAATTGATTGAGAATTGAGCTTGAACTGGTCGGGTTGAGTCGCGGGTAACAGACCCGTTTATCAGTCTATCCGGGTAAGAACGATGACACTGTAGCTTGGCGCGTGGCCTTCACGCGCAGCCACTTTGGGCGGCGCGTGACGGCGCGTGCAATGTCATCTCCGATCACGGTCAACATGGGAATTGTCCCTTTCAGTCTAATTAACATTTTCCCTTTAGGATTCGAGTTGTTCGGGAGTCGTTCGGGATAATCTCGGGAGCCGGAAGTTTAGGTCCTTAAGGTTTATTTTGCCGAAAAATCCGGGAAATTAGGGAAAAATCTTACGAGCTATTTGAGGATGTTTGTAACCCTTCTTGTACATTTTTACAGGACCGGACACTTCCGAAGCTACGGAGGAGCACGCGGGACGCGATTGACGCGTCCTAAAACCATGAGTGGACCCTTTTGATTTCTAAATTGGGCATGCATGACTATTTTGCTTATTTATCTCATGGTTTTTACCTATGATTTTATGATGGTGATATGATATATCGGTCTTACATGATTCCACGTTTTTCGAGATATTTATCGTATTTCACGCATTTCGAGATTACGGTTTTTGCTTATGCATGCGTGATGATTTTGATGAAGTACCTGGATATGAATATGCATGTTTCGGATTTATGATGTTTGATCACATTGTGAAGTAATTTTTGGAAATTGCATGTGTTGGAATTTGCATGTGAGTTCGGACATAAGTCCTGTCATGATGAGAAATGTTTTCGGAATAATGTTGGAAAAAGGTTTGTGATGAATCCTGGTTTATTGAGTTTGAAAACGGTTTTGGGTTTAAAGACCCGGTTAATGGTTGGATCTGGTTTTGGGTTTAAAGACCCGGTATGTTGATGACGGGGGCGGGCCCGAAATTGGGTTTAAAGACCCGAATTGAGTTTAAAGACTCGTGAGTTTAAAGACTCGATTAATATGATACCCCCGAGGCCTGTTAATCATGTTTTGAGTTTAAAGACTCGTTGATATCCCGGGAAGGCCTAAAATGGAGTTTAAAGACTCGGATGGATCCAACGGCATAATTGTGGTTATGGCGATCCTTTGTAACGTTTTTCACGTGTTTCGGAAAAAGAGTTTTCAAAAGTTAATATGCAAAATTTGAGTATTTGGTTATGCATGCGTGTTACAAAACTGGAGGGCGAACCCGATTTCGGAAAAACTGTTTTTTTCCTTTAAAACTTATGTTTCGGTCCACTCACACTTTGTTGTTTTGAATTCCCTCCAGGTCGTGGTACAAGTGCGGGGGCAAGCGCCGAGGCAGAGGCGGAGGCATAAAGTTTTCCGTTGCGGAGTAGTTAGTTCATAGAGTAGGACTTGTTTCTTTAACTTGTTTTGTAATATTGCTCTGTGAAACTATGGACTTGACGTCCAGTCGAATGTATTTTGTTTAATCTCCCTAGTCTGACAATGGGCGTGTTGTAATATTAATTAGTTTTCTGGTCTTTTGGGGATTCGATTGTCAGACGGGAGCAGGATGCTTCTCGATTATCGAGGCGATAATCGGGGTGGGTCCTGTCAATTGGTATCAGAGCCTAGGTTTACGATTCGTGTCCGGCACTCGGGTGTGCCTTGATTATTGTACTAAGTTATGCCTCTTTCAGAGAAGGACGACCGGCCATGCCTCCGCGACGCGAACCCCCTCCACGACCTGATGGCGATGCTAAGAGCGCTTCGATCGAGCGAGCCCAGCGTCTTGGGGCTACGGTGTTTAGTGGTGGAGCGGATCACGAGGATGCTCACCGTTGGTTTTCTCGGATTGAGCGGATTTTTACTGTGATGCACTGTCCTCCTGAGGAGCGTGTGGTGTTGGCCACATTTCTACTTGATGGATCTGCTTATGAGTGGTGGTATACTCTGGAGTTGTCGGGCTGGGATGCCCGTACAGTGGCTTGGGAGACCTTTCGTGAACGGTTTCTGGACCAGCATTATCCCCGTTCATTCCGTGATGCTAGGGAGACCGAGTTTCTGCAGCTCCAGCAGGGGAGCATGTCCGTAGCTGAGTATGAACAGAAATTTCAGATGCTAGCTCGTTTTGCTCCAACCTTTGTATCTACTGAGGCTGAGAAATGTCGTAGGTTTGAGCTTGGCCTACGGGGTGAGATACGGGCCATTGTGACGGCCGGAGCTTTTGCTACTCTCAGGGAGTTGTCTGATGCCGCGGTGTGGGTTGAGGCTAGTCTCCCGACACGTCCACAGTACTCTGGTGGTGGGCAACGTCGAGAGCGTTCATATCCTGGATCATATGGTCAGAGAGCCCCGAAGAAGGGACGTTATAATGGAGCCTCATCCGCAGGCAATGATCGTTATGGCAAGCCTGGTAACTATCAGGGTTCCGGATTCCGAGCGCCTAGGGCGCAGACTGTTCCGCAGGCGAGCGCGACTTCTGTTGCTTCCACGGGACGGCAGGGTGGTGGTTTTGTTCGAGATGCTTCCAGTGTTATCTGTTTCTTCTGTGGCGAGCGGGGCCACTATCGGAGGGACTGTCCATCTTTGCCACAGGGTGGTGGCGCAGGTCGGGGTGGAGCAGAGCAGGGACGGAGCACAGCTGCAGTTTCTGGGACTGGGAGCACTCGAGGAGGTGGTACTGGAGCGGCTAATGGACTGAGGGGCCGGGGCCGTGGGCGAGCAGCTGGACCACAGGCCCGAGTTTTTGCTGTTACGCAGCAGGAGGCCAGGGCAGCGCCTGATGTTGTGACAGGTTCACTCACGATCTTTGGGCATGATGTTTGTGCTTTAATTGATCCCGGAGCTACTCATTCATTTATATCACGGGACTGTGAGTTGTTGGCGGGTAGAGAGGTGTCCGCCTTGGACTGTGACTTGGGTGTGAGTACACCCACGGGAGATGTTTTTGTGGTAAATCAAGTGCTCCGGGAGTGTCCCATAATGGTAGGTGATGTTGCTCTGATGGCAGACTTGATACTCTTGGACTTGCACGACTTTGATGTCATTTTGGGAATGGACTGGTTGACACTCCATCATGCTTCTATCGAATGTGTCGATAAGAAGGTTACTTTTCGAAGCCCTGGATTACCGGAAACCACCTTTCAGGGAATTCAGCGAGTCACTCCTGTCGGAGTGATTTCTGCCCTGAAGGCAAGTAAGTTGTTGAGGAAGGGTGCCAGGGATACTTAGCCCAAGTGTTGGACTCACGAGCTGCACCATTGAGGGTGGAGGATATACCGATTGTACGGGAGTTCCCGGATGTCTTTCTGGAGGATCTACCGGGATTGCCACCGCATCGAGATGTTGAGTTCACTATTGATCTGGTTCCAGGTACGCAACCTATCTCTCAGACTCCGTATCGTATGGCGCCAGCTGAGTTGAAAGAACTGAAGGTGCAGTTACAAGAATTACTTGAGATGGGATTTATTCGACCGAGTGTATCCCCTTGGGGAGCCCCGGTGTTGTTTGTGAAGAAAAAGGATGGGAGTTTGAGACTCTGCATCGATTACAGGCAACTGAATAAAGTAACAGTCAGGAACAAATACCCGTTGCCTCGGATCGATGATTTGTTCGATCAGCTGCGAGGAGCGCAGTACTTCTCCAAAATTGATCTACGTTCTGGGTATCATCAATTGCGGGTTAAGGATGAGGATGTACCCAAGACAGCCTTTAGGACCCGTTATGGTCATTATGAGTTCCTTGTGATGCCATTTGGTTTGACCAACGCACCCGCAGCGTTCATGGATTTGATGAACCGAGTGTTGCAGCCTTACTTGGATCGCTTTGTCATCGTGTTCATTGACGATATCCTAGTCTATTCGAGGAGTGCGGAAGCGCACGAGGAGCACTTAAGGATGGTGCTAGGTACCTTGAGGGAAAACCAGTTGTATGCGAAGCTCAGCAAATGTCAGTTTTGGTTGACGAGCGTGAGTTTCTTGGGGCATGTGATCTCAACTGACGGGATCAGTGTGGATTCTCAGAAAATTGAGGCAGTGGCGAAGTGGGAACAACCGAGGACCGCCACTGAAGTCCGAAGTTTCTTGGGTTTGGCTGGTTACTACAGGAGGTTTGTAGAGGGTTTCTCTACCATTGCTGCCACGTTGACGCGACTGACGCGGAAGGGAGTCAAGTTTGAGTGGGATGACGATTGTGAGCGTAGTTTTCGGGAGCTAAAGGAAAGGTTGACATCTGCTCCTATACTGACCCTTCCAGACGACAGTGGGGAATTTGAGGTGTACAGTGATGCATCCTTACAGGGTTTGGGATGTGTACTAATGCAGCATGGGAAAGTGATTGCCTATGCTTCGCGCCAGTTGAAATCGCATGAACGTAATTATCCTACGCACGATTTGGAATTTGCTGCTGTTGTGCATGCATTGAAGATTTGGAGACATCACCTGTATGGTGCGACTTACAGAATGTTTACGGATCACAAGAGCCTGAAGTACTTGTTCACTTAGAAGGAGTTAAATGTGAGGCAGCGACGGTGGCTAGAGCTAATTAAGGATTATGATTGCACGATTGTGTACCACCCGGGAAAAGCCAATGTGGTGGCAGATGCTCTAAGCCGGAAGTCAACGCATTCTGTAGCACATCTACGGACGGTTCATTTACCACTTTTGGTTGAGCTCCGTAAGACTAGCATCGATCTGGGCTTGGATGGCCAAGGTGTTTTACTGGCTAGCTTTCATGTGAGACCACTTCTGATCGATCGGATCGTAGAGGCTCAATCTCAAGATCCTGTCTCATGTGTACTTCGGATTGAAGTGGAAGCCGGCGAGCGGCTAGATTTCACAGTCAGGGAGGATGGAGCTTTGCTAAAAGAAGGGCGGTTGTACGTGCCCGACGTTGAGGCACTGAAGAAGGAGATCTTGGACGAAGCTCATAGTTCGGCCTACGCGATGCATCCTGGTGGGACCAAGATGTATCGTACCTTGCGAGAGCACTACTGGTGGCCGGGGATGAAACGGGAGATTGCCGAGTTTGTCAGCAGGTGTCTGATTTGCCAGCAAGTGAAGGCTGAGAGACAACGACCTTATGGAGCCTTGCAACCACTACCTATCCCGGAATGGAAATGGGATCACTTCACGTTGGATTTCGTGTTTGGACTTCCTAGGACACCCAGGGGTCACGATAGAGTTTGGGTGATTGTGGACAGGCTTACGAAATCAGCTCATTTCTTGCCAGTGCGAGAGAACTTCAGGATGACACAGTTGGCCCAGTTGTTTATTGACGAGATCATCTGTTTGCATGGTACTCCAGAATCAATAGTTTCTGACCGAGACCCGAGGTTTACTTCTCGATTTTGGCAGAGTCTGCAGGAAGCATTTGGGACGAAACATCGTTTCAGTACTGCATTTCATCCTCAGACTGACGGCCAATCTGAGCGGACCATCCGGACTTTGGAGGATATGATGCGAGCTTGCGTTTTTCAATTTCAGGACACTTGGGAGTCACATCAATCCTTGATGGAATTTGCCTACAACAACAGCTATCAGGCGAGCATTGGGATGGCTCCGTACGAAGCCTTGTACGGACGGCAGTGCAGAACTCCGTTGTGTTGGACGAACGTGGGTGAAAGGAAGCTGACTAAATCCGAATTGGTGGAACTGACGACCGAGAAGGTCAAACTCATCAGGGATCGGCTCAAGGCAGCCCAGGACAGACAAAAGAGCTATGTGGACCATCGGGTTCGAGATCTTGAGTTTGCGGTCGGAGATCGGGTATTTCTGAAATTGTCCCCTTGGAAGGGTGTGGTGAGATTCGGCAGGCGAGGGAAGTTGAGCCCTCGTTATATTGGACCATATGAGATTACCGAGAGGATTGGCCCGGTGGCCTACCGGTTGGCACTACCGCCAGAGGTGTCGAAGGTCCATGATGTTTTTCATGTGTCGATGTTGCGGAAATATGTGTTTGACGCATCTCATGTACTGGAGGAACATCCCATTGAACTTCGAGATAATTTGAACTTCGAGGAACAGCTGGTACAGATTTTGGATCGAAAGGATAAAGTACTACGTCGGAAGACCGTTCCTCTGGTAAAGGTTCTCTGGAGGAACTAGAAGGTGGAGGAAGCCACATGGGAACCCGAGGTGCAGATGCGAGAACAGTTCCCCTACTTGTTTCCTTGAAATTTCGGGACGAAATTTCTTAAGGGGGGGAGATTCTAACGCCCCGGACGTTCTGGAAATGTAATATTATAAAATATTGAATAAAATGACATTTTTACCCCTGTGTTTTGTGTGGTCAATTTGTTGACTTTTTGATTGGGAGGTCGAATGGACGTTGAACGATGACCGTGACGTAGTTCGGGACATCACGAGTTCATAGACAGGTGGCACGTTCGATTTGGACGAACAGGGTGAAAGTTATGATGTTCGGAAGTCCAGGGGCATTATCGTAATTTGGACGTTATATGGGAAAAAGTTGACCTTTTGTTTGACAATTAATATTCATTTGACTCGAAGACCGTTATGTTCGTCTCGACGTCCTGAGTACAACGACAGGCGGCACGCGCGAAACGGACGTCGGATGACCGAGTTACGGGTCACGGAAGTTGGAGGGCATTTTGGTAATTTTTGCCCTGGGGGCATTTTGGTAATTTCCGCATGGGGTACTGTTCACCACCGTGGAAAACAGAGCAGCGGCCGTGGGTCTTGTGCGTTCAATTGTTTAAGGTTTAGTGGAAGGCTCAGGGCTTTGTTTATGTCGTTTGAGGTAGTGGTGCTGGACTGAGTGGCTTTGGTGCACGATTTGGGCAGTGCTCAGTGCACGGGGGAGATGGAATTGGGCCATGGTTTCTGCGTGCGTGGGAAACATTTTCAGAAAAATCTCAGACGGTTTCCCACGGGTTGCTGGCCGCTTTGATCGATTACCTAGTCGCCTTTGAGTCTGGGAACTCATTTGGGATCATGCTGCCGAGGAGTGACTGAGAGAGTTTGAGAGAAACAGTGAGAAATCAGTTTCGGGTTTTTGGGGGGAAATCTCAGAATTCAGTTTCTACTGGCTTAGGGATCACACTAGACACACTGAGAGTTTTCTGGGAGCAGCAGCAGCATAACCGTGCACGAAATCAAGCAAATTGAGCAAGGATTGCTCAGGAACTCAGGTACCTGTTCAGAGATGAACCAGTTGGAGGGAAAAATTTGAATTCGATTTCTGAGGCTTGTTGATCGAAACCAAGGGCCATTCTAGTCTTCTGGGAGCAAGAGGGAACCAACCACGTCGAATTCGAAGGACGACACCCACGAATTGGCCAAGAACTGAGCTCCCTGGTTCTGAGAATTTTCGACCTTGAGGACGACGACTTCCAGGTAACGACGAGTTCAATTGTTTGTGCTATTGTGTTCGTATGGGTCCCTTTATGCTACTGGTGAAATTAATTTGGAAATGGAACCGTGTAGGGTGAGTTCCAGAAGTCGACTTGTTCGACTGTTCGAGCTTGAGTTGGGTCGATTTGGTGTCAATCGAGGTTAGCCATCAGCACAGACCTGAAATTTATGAGTTAGAGGAGATAAGAGGATCAAAAACGAGAGGAATTGATTGAGAATTGAGCTTGAACTGGTCGGGTTGAGTCGCGGGTAACAGACCCGTTTATCAGTCTATCCGGGTAAGAACGATGACACTGTAGCTTGGCGCGTGGCCTTCACGCGCAGCCACTTTGGGCGGCGCGTGACGGCGCGTGCAATGTCATCTCCGATCACGGTCAACGTGGGAATTGTCCCTTTCAGTCTAATTAACATTTTCCCTTTAGGATTCGAGTTGTTCGGGAGTTGTTTGGGATAATCTCGGGAGCCCGGAAGTTTATGTCCTTAAGGTTTATTTTGCCGAAAAATCCAGCAAATTAGGGAAAAATCTTACGAGCTATTTGAGGATGTTTGTAACCTTTCTTGTACATTTTTACAGGCCCGGACACTTCCGAAGCTACGGAGGAGCACGCGGGACGCGATTGACGCGTCCTAAAACCGTGAGTGGACCCTTTTGATTTCTAAATTGGGCATGCATGACTATTTTGATTATTTATCTCATGGTTTTTACCTATGATTTTATGATGGTGATATGATATATCGGTCTTACATGTTTTCACGTTTTTCGAGATATTTATCGTATTTCACGCATTTCGATATTACGGTTTTTGCTTATGCATGCGTGATGATTTTGATCAAGTACCTGGATATGAATATGCATGTTTCGGATTTATGATGTTTGATCACATTGTGAAGTAATTTTGGAAATTGCATGTGAGTTCGGACATAAGTCCTGTCATGATGAGAAATGTTTTCGGAATAATGTTGGAAAAAGGTTTGTGATGAATCCTGGTTTATTGAGTTTGAAAACGGTTTTGGGTTTAAAGACCCGGTTAATGGTTGGATCTGGTTTTGGGTTTAAAGACCCGGTATGTTGATGACGGGGGCGAGCCCGAAAATTGGGTTTAAAGACCCGAATTGAGTTTAAAGACTCGTGAGTTTAAAGACTCGATTAATATGATACCCCCGAGGCCTGTTAATCATGTTTTGAGTTTAAAGACTCGTTGATATCCCGGGAAGGCCTAAAATGGAGTTTAAAGACTCGGATGGATCCAACGGCATAATTGTGGTTATTGATTCACGTTTTACTTGATTTGCGCAATTAACGTTCAAAATGACGGTTTCTGAAACCTGGAATTATTAAATGGTTTTTACATGAATTATGGCGATCCTTTGTAACGTTTTTCACGTGTTTCGGAAAAAAAGTTTTCAAAAGTTAATATGCAAAATTTGAGTATTTGGTTATGCATGCGTGTTACAAAACTGGAGGGCGAACCCGATTTCGGAAAAACTGTTTTTCCTTTAAAACTTATGTTTCGGTCCACTCACACTTTGTTGTTTTGAATTCCCTCCAGGTCGTGGTACAAGTGCGGGGGCAAGCGCCGAGGCAGAGGCGGAGGCATAAAGTTTTCCGTTGCGGAGTAGTTAGTTCACAGAGTAGGACTTGTTTCTTTAACTTGTTTTGTAATATTGCTCTGTGAAACTGTGGACTTGACGTCCAGTCGGATGTATTTTGTTTAATCTCCCTGGTCTGACAATGGGCGTGTTGTAATATTAATTAGTTTTCTGGTCTTTTGGGGATTCGATTGTCAGACGGGAGCAGGATGCTTCTCGATTATCGAGGCGATAATCGGGGTGGGTCCTGTCAGCAAAATCCAACTAATGATCACCATGCTCCAAAAAGATGTCATCCGAAAAGGCAATCCAATTGAAAATTTTACATGCCATACAATCTTCCAGTCTCTCAAACTCCATATCCTCCCTATGGAATGGACTCACACTATGCAAACCACCATAATGAAAGTTTTCCAAGTCACCGAAGAAGTGCTCCTTGTCGCATCTTAAAATGATCGTCTTGGAGAAATAAAAAGGACACTATTTGAATTATTGCTAATAGATGTCTAGAGCTATCACAAATATGCCAAAAATGTAGGAATAACAATATATAAAATTTTATATATACTTATGATAAAGGTATATAAAATATATATATAATGCCTCCACAATTGACACAAATTTTGCAACTTCACAATCAAGTGGGGCCCACCCACTTTAGCAAGGCGCTTCACTCTACACTCAAGCAAAATTCCCCAAGGAGAGGGACAAGTACAACATTACACGTGGTGAATCCGAACTGCTAGCCTCAGCCTCCAATTCGAGAGCAACACAGACAGAACCCCACTGGAAAAACACTAGGTAAAGGGCATTCGGGTCCTGCTCCCGTCTAACAAGAATCCAATATACATAGAACACCTTGTCAGAGAAAGGATACACATAAGTTACTCTAGTTCATACCTTCGCTTCGCGAGCCTCAATTCTCGTGCAAGGCTCCTAGAGGGTCACAAAAACAAGAAAATGTGTAAATGGACAAAAAGAAACATTTAAAACATAATTCAGATACATCCAACTTTTACCCTCCTCTTTTCAAACCATGCATGCATACAAAAACCAGTTCACTTTTATTAAAACAAAATATAGTTTATAATGCTCAAAATACGTGAAAACATTCATATATCAGAGACCAACTCAACCATGAAATACTAACATGACATAGCATAACAATCCATCACATCAATACCACATATCCGAACCATATCCAGTATCACATAGATCCACACATATTACAATCACCAATCCTCAATGCACAATAACAAACAACAACCCACTGCCCCACAAGTAAGTGCACCACAAACTCACATACAACCAGCTCATCATCAATACACAAGAACAACATCAATCATCACATCACAAGTGTACTACTGGTAGGCATCACATACACACATAGGAACTGGAGCCCAGGCTCGACGTCCAAGTAATCACAATATAGTCTCAGGAACCGGAGCCCAGGCTTGACATCTGAGTCATCACAACACAGTCTCAAGAACCGGAGCCCCGGGCTCGACGTCTGAGACTCACATCCAATCAACACAATCATAATAATACACAATTCTAATCTCAGGATTCGGAGCCCCGACTCGACATCTGGGACTAAACAAAACAACTAACAAGCATCATCACATATAATTGGCCTAAGTCCAATTCGCAGTCAACATCAAAGTTCACATCATTAATACCGAGATACACATACTCATCTCACATCTCAAGTTAAACCATCATCATCATATCTCAAGTTCACCATTACCAAGGAACCACACATTAATCACACACATCAATTTCATATCCAAAACCTTGTTCCAGAAATCCCGAGCCTGAGCCCAAAACCAAGTGATACATTGTGCCTTGTAAAACGTGCATAAAAATATTTTCCACGAGAATCATTCAAAAATCATAAGAAGACCATAAATACCCAAAATCACCTTATTTCGTAGTTCAAACCTTGTTCAGCCCAAATAATTAAACTAAAATCCTAAAACACATACTCGAGAAACACCGTAAAACGAATCATTAAAGATGTTCCGAAAAACCACCCAAAATCATATAGAAATCATAAACATACAAACATTATTTACTTCCAAATCACATTTCATACTTAATCCCAAAGCCGCATTCGAATCGGAATCCAAAACGGAATTTATGTAAATCCTCGAAAAACGCGCAGTAAAATATTCATAAAATCAACAAAATTTCGAATAAATTTTCAATCATTCCAATGCCACCAAAACACATAGAAACACATTTAAATCATGTAAGTATATGTGCATAACAATTTAAGGAAACAAAGTCCACTCACACACCTCCAGATCGTCGAATTTCACTTTGCATGCATTCTCGTAATTTTCAGGACTCTCAAAACATGTCATAAAGAAGGTCATTAACCATCCCAACTATCTTTTATTTTAATCCCATAGTTTTTTGGAATTTTAAACAGATTTAAAACAAAGCCTAAACCTTCGTACAATCAAAACTATCAGGAGATGATATCTGATCGCCTCGAAACCTATGCCAAAATGTTCGTAACAACGAAAGGATGTAAAAACATATTGATCGTGTAATGACCAGTATATTCAAAGAGGGTAAAATAAGAAAAATAAAACAAATGGACCATTTTACCCCTAGAAGTCAAAGGTTGACTTTTTGATCAAAGTCAAAGGGTTAACTTTGACTAAGGTCAAAATGTTGACTTTTTTATCGGGAAGATTTTTCGCGATTCGGAAAACGACGTTAGGAAGTTCTCGATCTTTTGAGTACATTGACAGATAGCATTCCATAAACGGGGCTCGGCTTGATAGGACCCGTCCCAAATCCCTCGGGATTAGCGTGGGACGTGCTTGCTCTCGTCTGACACAAAGTGTCAGACCAGGGATACTTTCGTACTTAGCCCAACCGGGATTATCAGAGTATGCCAGGATCCAGCGGAGGAATGTGATGTCTCGTCTCTGCTACAGCCCGCATCCGCGATCAACCTGAAAGGCATTCAAAATACAAAAGTTGTGAGTGGACAAAACAATTATTTTATAAAAAAATCATAAAAGACCTTTATGCCCTTTATTAAAAACATATGCATGCATTCGAAAACCATTTCTCAAGCAAAGGACACTGGGCCTTGGCCCAAAATCATCTCAAAGTATCTGGGACCTCAGCCCAAACCAAAACACGTGGGAACTCGTCCGAAATCCAGCTCATATGGGTCTTAGCCCAAAATCACCTCTATGAAGTCTCATACACATATACATAGATACATATATAACCCAACCTAGACATCCTCGAATGTTAGCTCGGGGCACACACCCCCTAGGGAACTTAACCCTGATATATGTCACGATTCTATAGGTATAAGTATGCATACTACTTGGGAATTCACTCCGAGTCTTCTCCCAGGAATTCTCCATCTGGGAGGTTCTATCTTTGGACCTAGTCCGATCATCTCTCCAGAATCTGGTCCGGGACCACATCATAACTCCAACTCCTGGAACAGGATCCCTATGGGGATACCCATTCTGGTATGTGGATCGTGACTTTCCAAGTCGACGTCTAGCGGAGACCAATCAATACGCTCGTAAGGAGGGTATATACATACTAGTATAAGAAAACCATAAACAGGACTCACGCCCGATAACACACGTCAACTGGGCCTCCATCCCGAACATAAGACTCAATAGGGCTTCTAGCCCGATTTCACAATCAACGGGGCATCGAGCCCGATATCTTAGGGTCAGTCACGATTCTGATCATAGCAATGTGTACTACCATCAATCCAGGACCGCTCACAATCCTGTTATGTCTCCATGAACACATCATTGCCGCGACCATTTCAAGACCATGGTGGACACATCGCTAATCGATCTCGGATACTGTCAGCACTCCGAAGTCGAGCCTCCAGTGGCTGCTCGACAACGGGACGTGCATCGTGACCTCTCCGTAGGGAACGCATCCCAATCCAGAGGCGAGCGTCACATCGTCCGTCGCCGTGCACACATCATCTGTCACGACCACGACTTAGACCCATGGGTCATCAATAGGGCCAAATGCCCGAATCAAAACAAATCCAAATGGGTCTCATGCTCGGTTTTACCTTTTCAAAACCATTTCATTAAAATCGAAAGCAAAAGCGCGTATAAGCACGTATAAAATCGAAAACCTCGAACTACGTGCGCATACGTAAACACACACAAAAAATGCACTCAAGTCATCCCAAAACACATATTAAAACACATATAAAACATTTATGCAAGCATCGATTTCAGAAAGAAAGTCCACTCACAGACCGTTCGGGCTGCCGCCTCGATACGTGCGTCGTACGCCTTTCCGGGTCAATCGTCGTCTCTGGGGTTCCCAAACCTGTCCAAATCACTTTATAGGGTTACTAACTACTTCGTTAACCCCTCACTAAAGCCCCCTAATTTTCTAGGATTTTTAACTATTTTTAAACGTGCTCTGAAACCTTCGTACAACCCGAACTATATCGAGACGATGTGCGATCGACTCGAAACCAGTCCCAAAATGTTCGTTACATCGAATAGATGATTTCACATGTTGGAACTTTGCCCAAAAGCCTCACCACGCGCCGTCACAGACTGCTGGATGGCACTACCCGTGGGCCTCAAGCGCCACTGCACAGGGTCATCTTCATCCTCGGCTAGACCGGTCCGAACCGACCAGTCTGGTTTTTCCTGTAACTTGGACCACCGTGACCAGTCTAGGCTCCTACATTGTTCAATCTTTGTCCTTTCTCTTCCTAATCAATAGTATTCTTCTTATGTTGATCCTATGAACCTAAATATTGAATTAAAACAACCTAAAACCCACTAGAACCCCAACGGTTCGATTTTGTCCTCACGCTTCGATTTTTTCAGCAATCCCCCAGGGCTTCCTCAGCCGTGAACCATCACCAAAACCTTCTTAGAACTCCCCCTAGCAACCTAAATAACTCATTACAATCGATTAAAACCATCCCCAACGTCAAGAATCAAAAATAACATGAGAAGGGCCAAACCGATACCTTGCTCGGGGTTTGCCTCTGCCGTCCTGGCTAGCCACCAACATCCTCCAGTCCTCCCTCTCACTCTCTTGGTTTATCAAACATGATCAGAAGTGGAAGGGTGGATTGGGGTAGAAGGTTTTGATCGATTTTAGGTTGGAAATGGGGAAAATGGTCGAATACGAGTACGGGTGGATATGCATGAGTATGTTTGAGTGTGCAATAGCTGAGCGATACTTTTCACTCATCCATTGGGCCAGGGACAAATATCTGGGGCCCATTTGCTGCCAAAAGTCTCCCATCTCGTAAAACGTGCAATAGTGGGGTGCAAAATTTCGTGAACCGTAACTTCTCTGTCGAACGTTCGAATTCGATGTACCGCCTTTCTATGAACTCGTGACGTCCCGAACTACGTCACAGTCATCGGCCAAAGTCCATTTGACCGCCTGAACGAAGAGTCAAAGTTTCGCCCATTCTAGGAGCAAAATCGTCATTTCGCCCTAAATAATCCTCATCTAATCCCGATAATTCTGATAATTCGGCACGGTTCGTTACACGGCTGGATTCGTTCTTGGTCTAAGTTGCCTTAGGGTGTTTTTGTAATTTTGCAAGGAGGGGCATTTTGGTAATCGTACTTGTGAGATATTTTGGGTGGCTGTATTGGGTAGTGACGCATGTACCTTATCTTTTAAAATTTGTGTGCAATTGAACCTTATGTGTATGTTTTTATGTATTGTATGTGTGTGGTGTGTGTTCTTCGGCCGTGAGGGAAATAAGAAGAAAGAAAGGAAGATCAGGGAAAAGTGGGGAAGAGAAAAGAGTGAGACCAGAGAGGAAGGTAGAGAACAAGATAGAAGAAGAACGATGGAGGTTCCTGGACTAAGAATCCATCTTGAACCCGTGAAGGATTTTCTGGTCTAAGGATGTCCAACCTAGTCCTCGACTCAAAACCATGAAACTAGTCCATAAACAATTTCCTTGGGTCTCCACGGTCCTTATAAGCAGCTAAGGTGAGGAATTGGACGCCAATATCACCTAGACAGCAAGGGTGCAATTTTGGTCATGAGTCTCTATTGGGTCGAACAAGTTCTGAGGTAAGTTTTCTGGTTTTGATTGCACATATCCCTTCCTAGAATGATGTAGAGTAATTTAGTCGAAACATAATGAAAATCCATTGAGAATTGAGGGTTCTAGAACCTAGTCGGGTCGCCAGGTCGAGCGACCCGAATAATAGGGGAGTCAGGTGGAAGGGATGACATTATAGCACACTATAGCTGGCGCGTGGTTGCCACACACAACCACTTTGGGTAGTGCATGGGGGTGCGTGAGCGGGATTTTTGAGGTATGGCCAACATGATTTTTTATCCTTTCGTTGTTACGAATATTTTGGCGCAGTTTCGAGTCGATCAGACACCATTTCGGGGTAGTTTTTGGTGCTCAAAAGTATAGGGTTCGTTCTAAATTAAATAAAAAAATACAAAAAGTTATGAGATTAAAATAAAAGATATTTGGAATGGTTTTTGACTTTTCAATGTGATTTATGACAAATTTTGAGATTCTCAGAAATTACAAAAATAGGTGCAAAGTGGAATTCGTCAATACGGAGGTGTGTGAGTGGACTTTCTTTCCCTAAACTCTTATGCATGCATATTTACATGATTTAAATGTGTTTCTATGTGTTTTTTCAATGATAATTGAGTGATTGGAAATTTTATCGGATTTTCGGTGATTTATGAGTATTTTATTAACATTTTATTATACGTTTTACGAGATTTCAGTAAACTATGTTTTGAACACCATTTCAAATTTAGTTTTGAGTTGAATGTGAATTATGACATGAAATAATGTGATTTTGGAATATTTGCAATTTTCATGTGTTACCTGATCGATTTTTATGAAAGTCATGTAAATGGCACGTTTTACGAGAATGTTGTGGATTATGGTTTTGGGCTTAGGCCCGAGGTTCTGATTGTGGATTTGCCTTATGATATTGAGATGCGATGTGTGTATGTGTTATTGGTATTGGTATTGAAGGTATGAGTTATTATGATGATTATGATGTGAACTTGAGTTGATTATGTGTGATGATGCTCATTAATTGATTAGTCTCGGACGTTGAGTTAGGGACTCTGAACCCTGAGACTAGTATTGTTATGATTGTAATTGTGTTGATGGGATCTGAGTCTTTGGAGTCGAGCCCGTGGCTCTAGTTCTTGAGACAGTGTTGTGATGACTCGGACTTCGAGCCTAGGGCTCCGGTTCCCAGGCGCGTTTGTATGTGATGAGTTGCCGGTAATGCCCTTGTGATTTGATGATTGATGATGTGTTTGTGTACTGATGGGGAATTATCTGTATGGGAATTTGTGGTGTGCCATCTAGTGGGCTAGTACGTTTCTAAAGTACATTTAATAAATGTAAATTCAGGAATTGTAGGTAAAATGTCTATTTTGCCCCTAGTTAGGAAAAAATGTTAACTTTTGACAAGGGACACTATTTAGACTTTTACCAAGGCCCGTTACATATATCGAGACGTCACGAGTCCGCAGACAGGTGGCACGTTGAAATCGGACGTCCGACAGAAAAATTATGGGCCAGGGAAGCAATTAGGTACTATTTATGCTTTTTGAGAAGTGTACAGTTGGCAGTTTATCATTGGTCAAAATATCTAAGGTGGACCAATGGATGAGTGACAAGTGTCACTCATCCTATTGGTCCAAGCCCCCAAATTCATGCACCTATTTTCATCCATCTTCATCTCTTTGTTTTTCATTTACCCGAAAGCCAAAACCCACACAATCACCATCAATCTTTCACCTTGTGTTTGAAAGAGATTGAGGGAGAGAAAAGGGACCATAGACGACGATGGACAGAAGCTGAGCACGGCGGAGTCGCTTGTGAAGCCCAAGAACCAGGTAAAACCCGAAACCATTAAATGGGTCAAAATTCGAAGTTGGGTTTAGAGGTTTTAATTGGTTGTTCAAATGATCGAAAATTATTCCTAGGGGTTCCTTCGAGCTCACAGGGCCCAGGATCGTGAAGGAAGGTGGCCGAAATCGTCTGGAAATTAAGTTGGAAAATAGGAAAAATTTCAACAAGCTAAATATGTAATTTCTAGCCATTATTTGTTGATTTTGAGGTCATAGATCCCTTTCTAGGATCATTACGAGTCGATGGATTGAAAAATGGGACGATTGGTGGTCGGAGGAGGAAGAACGAGTAGGGTCTGGGTCACGGGTCAAATGTCCCGTTGTAGAGAAACAGGTCGACCTGACTGGAGGTTGACGATGATGACGTGGCAGTCCACATCACCATCCTATTAGAGCTGTAAGTCCACGTGGCGAATCAAGTGATGCCACGTGGAAGGCTGTCAAGCCAAGTCAATAGTAGACGTGTCAGGTCCACGTCATCCAGGTCATACCACGTGGACCAGTGAGGTGGTGCCACGTGGCAGAGTGTCAAATATGGCACATTGACGTGGTAGCTAACATTTCAACCCACGTCAGCGATGTCAGACCATGTGGACCAGTGAGGTGTGCCACATGGCAGAGTGTGAGAGATGTCAGAAACATGTGTCAGAACATGTGGCACCAATCAGGGAGTGCCACATGGAAGGTGATAGACCTGACAGTGTTAGACCTGTCAAGCTCGACGTCAGCCGTTGACCAGCGTTGACTGTGATGACCAGCGTTGATCTGACTTTGATAGATGCATGGGGGCATATGGGCAGGAATTTGGAGATCAAACCGATCATGTTCGAGAGGTTTTGACTTTTTGAATCCAATAATGGTGGTTTCAGGTCGATCAGAGACCGTTTGATAGGTTATTTAAAGGTTTTAGCCTCGGGAAGCGTGTTTGGGACGCATTTCCGGTATTGGGCTTTGTGAGGGTTGAGTGTATGAACAGTTATAGATCATTAGTGACCCTCAGATGTTATTTGGACAGTCCCATAGACTTTGGACTAGCTCGGGGAAGATTACGGCATGGATATTGAGCACACAGCGTGGACCGAGCGTGAGTGGACTTTTGTTTTTAATTTAAATGCATGCATAACTATTTTGAATTCTTTATTATATGATTTAAGTTGAAAGGATTTGATATTTTTGGACTTAATCATCGCTCATGGATCATTTTATGGATTTACGTGAAAATGATATTTTGGGCTTGAGACCCGGTTGAGAAAAGATTTGACTTAGATTTAGAGTCAAACGAGGATTTAAAAGAAAGATTGCATTTTACTGGGTTTGAATGGCAATCTAGCATGATCAGTTTGGATAAATCAGGATTTATAAATGAGTTCTAGATATTTTTGGGATGGGTTTTATGGAAAAGACATGTGAAAGTATGTCTCGAGCATATGCCCAATTGAATAGTGTTTTGACTCGATTTGAAACATAAACGGTTTTAAAATGAATTTAAATGTATTTGGTTACTGTTCCAGATATACCATCCTAGTGAGTTGGATAGTCTCCTCCAGACGTCGAGGATCCTAGAGTAGCCATGGTGCACTGCCTGTGATGAGTAGCTTCGTGGAGAAGCTTAGGTTGAGGAGTGCGAGTTTATGATATCACCTCAGACGTGGTAGATCCAGGGAAGGCACCCCATGATGATATCACCCCGGACATTGTTGAGTTGGATCTTGGGGAGGTACTCGGAGATGAGACCCCGATTTTCACGCTTAGCATTGGAAAATGGTGATTGGTAACATACAAATATGCCTCCGAGATGAGAGCCCAATACATGGTTTGATGTCAATCTCGCTAGAGATGCGGAGAGTGTTAGTATTCAGAGAGCATGGCGTTTGGGTGCTTTTGTATTTAGTGGTGGGGCCGACCCTGAGGAAGCCCACCAGTGGATTCTTTGGATCGAGCGGTGATACGATGCCTTCCAAAGGATCGAGACTTGCTGACTACTTTCTTGCTAGATGGTGATGCTTATGAGTGGTGGTACACATTGGAGATGTCCAGTTGGGATGGCATGACGGTGACAAGTGTCACCAATTTGAGATGGGCTTACGAAGGGAGGTTCGTGCCATGGTGACAGTAGGATCCTATGCTACACTAAGAGACACGATTGATGCAACTGTGAGAGTGGAGGACAGTTGGCTAGCTCAGAAGTAGTTTTTCGGTGATGGAAAACGCCGAGAGTGTTCTTATGTTGGACCTTCGAGGTAGTGGGCCTCGAAGGGAGGCCATTTCAGTGGAGCCTCATCATTCTCAAGCAGTGGAAAATTTGGTATGTACGGGAGTAGCCAGAGATTTGGCTTCCAAGCACAACAGACTTCTCAGATGAGTGGTACGTCAGTGGGGTCTACGGGAAGACCAAGGGTTTTGACCTGTTATGTATATGGAGGCCCTAGCCACTTCAGGAGACAGTTCCCACAGTTTTCGGGTGGCAGTGGTATCGGCTGGATTACAGCTGGGCAAGACCCGAGCACAGCCACGAGGACGTGGTCGATCATCGGGACCACAAGCCAAAGTTTTTGTAATTACTCAAGAGGAGGCCAGAGCAGCACCGGGAGTGGTGACAGGTATATTCACTATTCTAGATCAATACGTATGTATTTTGATAGACCCTGAAGCTACTCATTCATTTATATCGCGGAGTTTTGCATTATTAACGGATAGAGAGGTATCCGCACTCGATTGTGATATAGGTGTTGGTACACCAACCGGGAATATATACTTTGTGAATCAGGTACTGAGGAATTATCCGGTGTGGATAGGAGATATGGATTTGGAAGCGGACTTGATATTTGGTGTAAGACCCATGTCCCGGAGGGAACGGTGAACGATCCCACATTCCTGCGAGGGGGGAATGGTCTAGGAGGAGAATGGTGGTGTGCCTTAAATGTGTAGGCACACACCTATCTAGCATGAGGCCTTTTGGTAGCTCAAGTGGCTTTGGGGGGGATTGGAACCCCAAAGTTAAGCGAGTTGAGGCTGGTGTAATTCCATGATGGGTGACCCCCTAGGCAGTTGCACCGCAAGCTCCCGAAAACAAAACCGTGAGGACAAGGGTAAGGAGGCCCAACGCGGACTATATCATGCTAGATGAGTTGGGTCCTGACCGAGGAGGGTTGGGTCCTGAGAGAATGGTATCAGAGCCAAACCCCGACCGGGAAGTGTGCCAGCGAGGACGCTGGGCCCTAAGGTGGGTGGATTGTATGACCCGTGTCCTGGAGGGAACGGTGAACGATCCCACATTCTTGTGAGTGGGGGATGGTCTGGGAGGGGAATGGTGGTGTGCCTTAAAGGTGTAGGCACACACCTATCTAGCACAAGACCTTTTGGGAGCTCAAGTGTCTTTGGGGGGAATTGGAACCCCAAAGTTAAGTGAGTTGAGGCTGGTGCAATTCCATGATGGGTGACCCCCTGGGAAGTTGCACCGTGAGCTTCCGAAAACAAAACCGTGAGGGCAAGGGCAAGGAGGCCCAAAGCGGACAATATCGTGCTACATGATTTTGATGTCTTCCTCGATATAGATTGGCTAACCTATCATCATGCCTTTATCGAGTGTTTCGATAAGAAGGTGACCTTCTGAAGCCCTAGACTACCCGAGACGACTTTTCAGGGAGACCAGAGGGTGTTACCCTCCAGAGTGATATCGACATTGGCAGCGGAAACGTTACTGAGGAAAGGCTGTCAAAGCTACTAGGCACATGTTATGGATAGTCGGGCTAGACCCGAGAGAGCAGAGGACATACAGTGGTGCGGGAATTCCCAGACTTGTTTCTGGAGGATTTTCTAGGTTTACCACTGCACAGAGAGATTGAGCTGACCATCGAGCTTCTCCCGGGTACGAGACCTATATCTCAGACACCATATTGTATGGCACTGGCTTAATTAAGAGAATTGAAGGTTCAGTTGCAAGAGTTGGTGGATATATGGTTTATCCGACCAAGTGCATCACCTTGGGGAGCTCTAGTGTTGTTTGTAAGAAAGAAGGATGATAGTCTGCGACTATGTATAGATTACTGGCAACTCAACAAAGTAACAATAAGGAATAAGTATCCTCTACCCAGGATAGATGACTTGTTCGATCAGTTGAGTGGGGCCAAGTACTTTTCGAAGATTGACCTTCGATTGGGATACCAGCAGTTGAGGATTACCGAGGAAGATGTTCTGAAGACTGCTTTCCGGATAAGATATGGCCATTACGAGTTTCTGGTAATGCCATTTGGATTGACAAATGCACCGGCTGCATTTATGGATTTGATAAACCGAGTATTTCGGTCATACCTAGATTGGTTCGTGATAGTGTTTATTGATGATATCCTGGTATATTCGAAGAGTGCTAAGGCGCACGAGAAGCATTTGAGATTAGTGCTAAACATAATGAGGAGGAACCAGATGTATGCTAAATTGAGTAAGTTTCAATTTTGGCTGAACAGTATAGGCTTCTTAGGACATGTGATTTTGGCTGAGGGGATTAGTGTGGACCCCCCAGAAGGCAGAAGCCGGGACCAATTAGGAGCAACCGAAGACAGTTACTTAGGTACGAAGTTTCGTAGGTTTGGCTGGATATTACAATTCGTTTTGTAGAGGGTTTCTCTACCGTAGCTGTTGTGTTAACCCGTTTGACCAGGAAAAGGGTTAAGTTCGTTTGGAATGAACCCTGTGAACGGATTTTTTAGGAATTGAAAAGACAGTTGACTTCTGCACCAATGTCAGCCCTTCCAGATGACAGTGGGGAGTTCGAGATATACAATGATGCTTCATTGCAATGATTGGGTTGCGTGTTGATGCAACATGGGAGAGTCATTTCCTATGGCTCTTGGTAGTTAAAACCACATGAAACGAACTACCCTACCCATGATTTAGAGCTAGCAGTAGTGGTACATGCTCTAAACATCTTTTCACTCTAAAGGAACTGAATCTGAGACAGAGATGATGGTTGGAGCTGATAAAGGACTACGATTGCACGATTGATTATCATCCCGGGCAGGAAAATGTGGTGGCAGACGCTTTGAGTAGAAAGTCTGCGAGTTCAGTGGCTCATCTGAGGATGGTGTATTTGCCCTTGCTAGTGGAACTCTGAAGAGCTGAAGTTATACTCGGATTGGATAATGAGGGAGCTCTGTTGGTTAATTTCCATGTGAGACCCATTCTGATTTACCAGATTATAGAGGCTCAACTTCAAGATCCCATCTTGTGTGTTCTGAGAATAGAAGTTGAAGCAGGTGACCGGCATGATTTTACTATCAATGGTAATTGAGCCTTACTGAAACTGGCGCATGCGGATATAGAGTTTAGGACTGAGATTCTATAGGAGGCCCACATTTCAGTATATTCGATTCATCCAGGAGGAACAAAGATGTATCGTACGCTCAGAGAGTATTATTGGTATGCTGGCATGAAGAGAGAGATCGAAGAGTATGTTGGTAGATGCTTGACTTGCCAACAAGTAAATGTTGAAAAGTAGAGACCGTATGGAGCTTTACAGCCACTTCTAATTCCTGAGTGGAAATGGTCTCACATCACCATGGACTTTGTGTTTCAGTTGCCTAAGACATAGAGCGGTTTTGATGGAGTCTGGGTGCTTGTGGACAGGCTTACAAAATCGGCTCATTTCATGCCAGTGCGCGAAACCTTCAAACCGTATCGGTTAGCTCGGCTGTTTGTTCATGAGATCATCAGGTTGCACAAGACACCAGAATTGATTATGTAGGATCGGGATCCGCGGTTTACATCAAGATTTTGGCGGAGTTTGCAGGAAACCCTTGGTATGAGGCTACACTTTAGCACTGCCTTTCACCCTCAGACAGATAGACAATCTGAGCGGACTATACAGATTCTTGAGGATATGATGAGAGCTTGTGTACTGCAGTTTCAGGATTCTTGGAATATGCTCTTTACATTGATGGAATTCGCCTACAACAACAGCTATCAGTGGAGTATTGGGATGGCGCCGTTTGAGGCACTGTATGGGCGACAGTGCAGAACGCATAGATGTTGAACTGAGGTAGGCGAGAGGGCGGCGTTGACACCATATCTCATGGATATGATCCAGGAGAAAGCCCGAATTATCAAGGAATGGCTGAAGAAAGCAGAGGATCATTAGAAAAGCTACGTTGATCGTCGGATTAGAGCCCTAGAGTTTATAGTGGGAGACTGGGTTTTCCTGAAGGTATCTTTGTTGAAAGGCATTGTACAGCTTGGCAGACGGTGGAAGTTGAGTCCACGTTATATTGGGCCGTATGAGATTAAAGAGAGGATTGGCGCTGTTGCATATAGATTGGTCTTACCCCCCCCCCCCCCCCAAGAGCTTGCGAGAGTGCACGATGTATTCCATGTTTCAATGCTTTGTACGTGCGTGAGGAATCGCATGTTCTGGAGGAACAATCGTTGGAACTCAGGATGGATTTGAGCTTCGAGGAACAGCCAGTATTGCGGAACAAGGCTATTCCTTTGGTAAAAGTATTATGGAAGAACAACGACGTGGAAGAAGCTATGTGGGAGCACGAAGTCTTAATGCGGGAAGAGTATCCACAATTATTTGAGTAAATTTCGGGGACGAAATTTTTGTAAGGTGGATGGATTGTAATGGCCCGTACCTTTAATTAAATATAAATTCGGGAATTTTAGGTAAAATGACTATTTTTCCCCTAGTTAGGGAAAAATGTTTAGTTTTGACCTAGGACACTATTTGTACTTTGACCAAGGCCCATCACTTAGATCGAGACGTCACGAGTCCGCAGACAGGCGGCACGTCGAAATTAGGCGTCCGATGGGAAGGTTATGGGTCAGGGAAGCAATCAAGTACTATTCATACTTTTCAAGCAGTGTACAGTTGGCAGTTTGTCATTGGTCAAAATATTTGAGGTGGACTAATGGATAAGTGACAAGTATCACTTATCCTATTAGCCCAAGCCCCCAAATTCATGCACCTATTTTCATCCATCTTCATCTCTTTGTTTTTCATTTACCTAAAAGACAAAACCCACACAAACACCATCAATCCTTCACCTTGTGTTTGAGAGAGATTGAGGGAGTGAAGAGGGACCAGAAACAACGGTGGATGGAGGCTGAGCACGGCAGAGCCGCCTAAGAAGCCTAAGAACCAGGTAAAACCTGAAACCATTAAATGGGTCAAAATTCGAAGTTGGTTTAGAGAGTTTGTTGGGCTGTTCCGATGATAAAAAATTGTTCCTAGGGGTTGTACGAACTCACAGGGCCTAAGATAGTGAAGGAAGATGGGTTGAAAAATGGCACGATTTAGTGGTCAGCGAAGGAAGAATGAGTCGGGTCTGGGTCTCTGGTCAAATGATCTGTTATAGAGAACCGGGTCGATCCGGCTGTAGGTTGACGATGATGACGTGGCAGTCCACGTCATCATCCTATGAGAGATGTCAGTCCACATGGCAAATCAGGTGATGCCACGTGAAAGGTTGTTAGGCCCAATCCGTAGCTAACGTGTCAGGTCCACGTCAGCAATGTCAGACCATGTGGACAAGTGAGGTGGTCCCACGTGGCAGAGTGCTAGAGATGTTAGAGGCACGTGTCAGGACATCTGGCACCAATCGGGAGTGCCACATGGCAGGCGACAGACCTGACAGTGTTAAACCTGTTAGGCTGACATCAGCATGACGTCAGCTGTTTACCAACATTGACCGAACTTTGATCAGAGTGTGGGGGCACGTGGGCATAAATTTTGAGGTCAAACCAGTTATGTTTGAAAGGTTTTGACGTTCTAAATCCAATGGTACTGGTTTCAGGTCGATCAGAGACCGTTTGATAGTTCATTTAGGGGTTTTTAGCCTCTGGAAACATGTTCAGGAGGCGTTTCCAGTATCGTGCTTTGTGAGGGTTTAGTGTATGAACTTGTATAGATCATTAGTGACCCTCATATGTGATTTGGACAAGCCCGGAGACTTTGAACTAGCTCGAGGGAGATTACGGCGCGAATATTGAGTGCGCAGTGTGGACCAAGAGTGAGTAGACTTTTGTTTTGTAACTGAAACACATGCATCATTATTTTGAATGCTTTATTTTATGATTTAAGTTGAAATGATTTGATATTTGTGGACTTAATAATCGGTCATGGACCATTTTACGGAATTACGTGAAAATGATGTTTTGGGCTTGAGACCTGGTTCATTAATGATTTGACTTAGATTTAGAGTCAAATAGGGATTTGAAAGAAAGATTACATTTTACTAGGTTTGAATGGCGATATGGCATGATCGGGTTGGATAAACTGGGATTTATAAATGAGTTGTGGACACGGATTTCTGATGGGTTTTGTGGAAATGACATCTGAGAGTATGTCTCGGGCATAGGCCCAATTAAATAGTGTTTTCACTCGATTTGAGACATAAATGGTTTAAAAATGAATTTAAATGTATTTGGTTACTGTTCCACATATACCATCCTAGTGAGTTGGATAGTCTCCTCCAAACATCGAGGATCGTGGAGTACTCACGGTGCACTACCTGGAATGACTAGCTCCGATGAGAGGCTCAAGTTCAAGGGTGCTAGTTTATGATATTACAGTCGACGTGGTAGATCCGGGGAAGGCACCCCATGATGATATCACCCCGGACGTCGTTGAGTTGGATCCTAGGGAGGTACTTGGAGATGAGACCCCGAGTTTCATGCGTAGCATTGGAAAGTCATGGCTGATATTGATTATAGACATTGTTCGAACAGATTTCTTCGAACCATTTTATGAGTTTTCTGGGTTTGTAGAACCAGTCTAGGACTTAGGACGATCACAACCGTTGAAGAAAAGAGAGATTTAGTGGTCGGAGGAACGATTTCCTGCCGGGTCGAGTCGCGGGTCTTCGCGTCCCACTATAATGGACTTGGTCGACCTGGATAGAGGATAGGAATGATGATGACATCATCGATGGTGTCATCAGATGACGTCAACATGTGAGGTCTGACATGTCAGACTAATACGTGTCAGTGTCAGATGTCAGCGATAACGTCACTTCTGACGACCACGTTGACTTTGACCATTGACAGCTGACGTCAGCGTTGAATTTTTGGTCAATGTTGATCAGCCACTTTAACCCGCGCATGGAGGCATGTAGTCATGTATTTCGATGTGGAACTATGACCATTTTAAAGGTTTCGAAGGTAATCCAATGGTGGTGGTTTCGAGTCAATCGGAGATCGTTAGGTTGGTCAAATTAAGGTTTAAAACCTAGGGAAGCTTGTCCGTGACACGTTGAATTTTTCGGGAATGTTTGGGGTTCTTGATATGGACTTGTATAGGTTAATAGTAACCATTGAGTATGTTTTTGACAGATTCGAATAACCCGAAGAGGTCGGATTAGCCCGGAGAGACTTATGGCATGCATATCGAGGCGCAACTTAGACAGTTTGTGAGTGGACTTTGTTTTATGAATATAATGCATGCATAAATGTTTTATATGTGTTTATGAACATGATTTGAGATGCCATGAGTGCATGTGTTTTAAATATGAGTTGTTTGGAATTTTCGGAGGAAAATGCGTTATTGCAAGTAGTTTGAGATTTTTGTTTTATATGATATTTGGGCTTCGACCGAGTGTACTACGTGCTTGTGTTTTATGTGATTTTGAACGTTTCACAGAGAGGCATGAAGTCGAGGAACTGATTTACGGTTTTGAGGATTTCACGGGGATGCGTGAAATCGAGATTCGAGCGTGAGTCCCAGTTGAACGATGATTTGAAAGTATTTTGGAAATGAGAACTGGTTTTCAGCTTTGAAAATATCTTCTAGTTGATTTGAGGTTTGACTTAGAGTATAGTCAAACGTGATCCATTTGTTGATGTTCTGTGTTTGAGGTCCTACTAATGATGGCATTCGGGTGAGTCCCGGAGGATATGACGCTCGCCTCTTGACTGCCGATATGTTCCTTCCATAGAGGTCACGATGCACTGCCTGTTGTCAAGCAGCCACAGGAAACAATGACCGAGGGAGGCTCGACTTAGGAGTGTTGATGTTAGTCTTTGAGATCGATCGGCGATGTGTTCACGAGGATCTAGAGAGGGTCATGGCGAGTGATGTGTTCACGGAAACATGCTAGGATTGTGAGCAGTCCTGAGCTATATGCACATGTGCTAGGAATAGAATCATGACTGACATTGGGATGAATTCCCATGGGATGTGTTCCCACATGTTCTATGATTTGGGCTGAGGTTCCGTTCTGGTTTTCCTTGATTTAGTTTTGGGCTGAGGCCCTGTATGATTCGGTTTTTGGGCTGAGACCCTACTGAGGTATTGGCTTCGATTGACAAGCATTTTTCACCATGTTTAGATTTAGGAAGCAATACGTCTTGCTTCGGAGAAAGTATTTGAAAGAACTGTTTTATGATGCATGTCTGCTTTTACGTGAAGGGTATAAATGTCTTTTCGATAAACATATTTTTATAAACTGTTGTTTTGTCCACTCAGAGCTTTTATGGTTTTAATACCCTTCAGATTGATCACGGGTGCAGGTTGTAGCAGAGATCAAGACATCACATGCCACCACCGATCCCAACGTACTCTGATGAACTCAGAGCTTGTGACGAGTTATCCCTGGTCTAACACGCGGTGTCAGACGGAAGCAGGCACGTCCCACCATAATTCATGGGGATTGGGATGGGTCCTGTCATAGATACTTATCCCTTGTCTGATAATGTTGTAGTTCAACTCTGTATGTTTACTTTTAAACACATAAAGGGCTTTCAGTACTTTGAGTTTGATTGTCAGACGGGAGTAGGGCACGTCCCCCTATGATCCATGGGAATCAGGATAGGTCCTGTCAGTGTTGGTGTTTGATATTGTGCTTTGAGAATGGCTTGGATGTGATGTGATTATATGTAAGTGATGTGACGATTTCCATGTGATTGATCTGTTAACTTGTGTTTGGTCGTGAGTTATGTAGACTGATTTCGGGTTATCACTAGATTTCTAGATTTATGGTTTTCACGTATTTCGAAATTATAAAATGTGCTTTGTTTTAAACAAAGTAAAGTGGTTTCCAAATGCATGCTTGGTTTGAAAAACGAAGGGTAAAAGCTATATGTTTTCAAATGATGTTTTAAACTTTTTCTTTTTGTCAACTCACACATATTCTTGGTTTTTGTTACCCTCCAGGACCGCTGCACGGAAACCGAAGCTCGAGAGGTAGCGGCATGAACTAGGGAGTTGTGCGTTTATCCCTTGTCTGACAAGGTTTCTATTAGATGGGAACAGGGCTCATGTGTACTATTCGAGTGTATTAGGATGGGGTCTTGTTAGATAAAATCCCTAAATTCTCTGGGACGTGCCCCCACGCACCACCTGAAGCAGCAGTGCATGAAGCCCAGGCGCCACCTACAGTACCGCTACAGTGTCATCCCCTCAACCCAATTTTCTAGTATTCAGGTCGCCCGACCCGATGACCCGACCCATTTTATTTTTATGATTCTTCAGCCTTTTTCAATTCTACTTAGACCAAAACTTTCTAATCTAACATAGAAGAAGATCTGTAAGATTAAAACATGGAGAATCACCTCAAAACTTGTTCGACCAAGTGATGACTCAACACCAACCTATACCTCTCGATTTCTGCATCTAAACCACGTCCTCGTAACTTGTTAAGATCACAGAACCTCAGGGATGACATCTCTGAACTTGTTTTCCAAGTTCCAAGTCCAAAACTGGGTCGAACAACTCCAAACCCGAAATACCCTCTCAGGTCACCGTCTCTCTGCCTTACAATCTAGGTTCAACACACCTTCCTCTTCTCTCGATCATCTCCTCTCACCCCTGGCTATTTCTCTTCCAACTTCTGGCTTCAACTCCCTCATCTCCTCCATGATTCTCACAGGCTGATAGTTTAGAGTTGTTTTCCTCATTCTCGGCCCTTACCCACCAAAACTACACACACCCACACAAAAACATGATATAGACCTAGGTAAGTCGGTGGTTGGGCTAAGGGATACGGGAGAGATAAATATCAGGACTTATCTAGAAGTCCTTAAGTGCACCAATTTGACTCTCCTTGAAAATTTACTAAAACACCCCTACGTAATTTGAATTCCAAAACAAAATCATTTCAACCCTGTTTTCGGCATGCCGCCTGTTGAGACCTTCTTAACGGTCTTCTCGAGTCACCTAAATGAGGTCCCAGTACAAGTGAACAATTTTACTTTGATAAAAAAGGTCAACGTTTTGACTTTGGGGAAAATTGTCCTTTTCTCATTAAATTTTCCAATTTCACGTTTGTTCAAGATCTAGGTCGTTACAAACACGTGGCGCGCCCTCATTGGCACTAATAGAGCCCCTGAGGTCAGCGAGCCCCACATTCCAGACAAACCACCCAATACGAGACGTGTGGCCATCTCCCTTCGGAAATTACACAACCGTTGATCAACGCTGGTCTATTAGCTGATGCTCTAACCAATTGCCGCACTTGACCCGGAAACATAGGCGACATCCTCCATGGCAGAAGAGTGCGAACCACACTGACATCAGCTCCCCTACAATAGCAATATCAGTCGCAGAGTGGTCTCTATAACAACCGACCATCTCACATGTCAAAAAAACGCACTAGCCAACCTCAGTATCTGCAAAATGGAAACTCCCACAAAGTGAGCTCCTCAAGACTTCACCGGAAATATGTCATCATACATCTTGAAATGATCACCTCGGAAAGCAAAGCACACCGCCATTTGAACCATTGCAATCCGACTCTTTGAGCTTCTAGAATCCACGAAATAGGAAGCTGAAAATTAAAAATATATGCAATATTAATGTACACATATAAATATTATGTATTAAATAAAAATATATTGATTTGAAAAAACACAAAGCTTCCATATAAAGTATAAAAGCAAGATGTGATAGGAAGACTAGGCCGCACCCAACAACAACCTGCAACTTCTAACACGCACGCCCTTCTAACTAGGGGTGGGCACGGTACGGTTCGATACGGATATTGGCAATATCCAAATCCAAACTGTTAAAACCTTAACGGTTCGATACGGTTTGGATTTTCTAAAATTAAAAATAAAACCGTTTCAATCCAAACCGTTACTAACGGTTCGGTTTGGATCGAAACGGTTTAAAACCGTTAAGGAATAAAAAAAATAAGGATATAGAAAAAACACCAATACAAAAAAAAAAATCAATACTCAATATTCAAAATTTTACATATTAAGCTTGCTAAGTATTGAATTGCAAATATTATCATTATACTAAGATTTATCAAACACACAAACTATTTAATAATATTTTATTATACTCTTAGATAAGTATATATATACTTATATGGGTATATCTAGGTATTCTTTTATTTTTATTATTTTTACTTTGTATTAATAATAGATTTACACATTAATAAAAATTAATATATTCCTTAACGGTTCGGTTTGGATTTAACGGATTTCCAAATTAAAAATCCAAATCCAAACCGTTAATAACGGAACGGTTTGGACTCTCAAACTGTTTGACTTTTATCCGGTCAAACCTAAACCGTTGGATAAATAACGATTTGAATCGAATCGGTTAGCGATTTTAACGGATTCGTGCCCACCCCTACTTCTAACGCACTTCCTTGGCTCCAGCTTGCCTAATGCCCTCCATGATGTAGATTGTGTGGCCCGCGTAACTCAATCATTCGTATGCCAACCAAGCTTCTCAGCCGAGTCATCGCAAAGGGAACACACCTGCAGCATAGAGCCAGCTTCACTCCGAGCTGTTTTCACGCGAAGTAGGGCAAAAGACCCGACATACTCTGCTGCACGCCTACCTATGCTACAACATAATCGAAAGAATGACTACACTTCTTTCACCCAAAGACGGTATCACTTAATCGGGAGCAAATTTCAGCTTTTCCTTAAATATGAGGTTGTCCTGAACTCCTTAAATAATTATTTTCACCCAAAAATTTAGTGGTGAGTTAATTGGTGAAATCATCTTACCTCGACCACCGTTACTTAGAAGGAGAACTTTTATCTTTTTATGGAGGTTACAGAGTCTATTGTAAAAAGTTAATGGAGAATTAACGGGAGGTTATAAATTCCAAAAATTAATTTGGAGGTTATAATCTTCTAAAATTTATTGATGAAAAAACCATCCACCACATTTAATCTTCGCCAATTGATGAAGAGTTTTGATATTGTAATAGAAGTTACAAACTTCCAAAATAAACGAGGGAATAAATTCCCCATCATCAACGAGGGAGTTAATAAGAAAAGGACTACAAGTTTTGCTTAATCACACAAGCTCTAAGGCCGCTTACTTGAATCAACTAGACCTGGCATTCCGAACCCAATAGAATTTATCAACACGAAGAATATACAAAAAAATTGAGAAGGTGCCACGTGGCTCATAATTCACAAAATGCCCAAATTTCCCTTGATAATAACATTAACGACTTACAAACAACACCCACGCATTTAATAATATATTTACCAGCTAAATATATTATTTGATCGGGTTAAAGCCTTAATAATACTAATATTCTCCCCGAAAATTACTTCTCATCATTATTCTTAAAAATAAGCAATTAGTATTAATATTAAACTATTAAATAAAATCTTTTATTAAAGAATTATTTATTAATTACAAAATTTATCGACCAATCAGAACGTTCCGAGACTCACAAGATTTCTGTATAAATAGAGGCGTACATTTCATTTTCGAGGATAAGTCGATTCTTCGCTTCGAAGTATTCATTTTCCTCTCTCAAAGCTAACTTAGGCATCCTAGTGTTCTTGGTCGAACAACCCCCGGGTAATTAATCGAGGCAACGAGATTGTTTACTATTTGCAATGATTGTGAAGACTTTTCGCGACGAGTACCATTTCTGGTTCAACGAGTTATTAGTGTTTTTATTAGTGAAATTCTTTCTCCATATTTTGAAAATAAGTGCAGATCGAGTTAAACCACATTAATTTTTCTTCAATACATCCAATGATAGGACAAAAAGTTAAATAAATAACATGAGGATGGGGGATTACGACTATGTACATCATAAATATTAAATATCGATCGTTATTTACGAGAATTGAATTTGAAATGTTTTACATAAGAAATTAAAAAAAAAAAATTAGCACTAGACTGTAGTGTATATATTAAGTAACAACCGGCCACGTTAGATTTAAAACAAGAAAAGCTCTACGACCTAGGTATAGCTTTATATTTGTAGCTAAAAGGATAGGGTGCTATCGTAAAGTAGACCACTTGTATATATAAATTTTCATACTACATGAATGAATTAGAAAACGCGGAGGGGCCGGAGAGGGGGGACGTACGTGTATATAATCTGTAGTGCATAATAGGGAACGACTTCTTCATTGCCTGTACGTATATCTCCTCTTCTTTATCAAAAATCTTCAAAAATTAGTTTCAACCTAGAGAGATACTCTAGGTTTAAGGGATACAAATATATATGGACCAAAGATCTTCGATCAGACGACTCTAACACAAGCGTTACCATATACCAACCGAAGTATCACTTAATTTCTAACCTGAATTTCCCAACCTGATTTCAAAGTAGACCATATTATTAATTCAACCATAGGAGATCATGATCATAGAACTCAATGAAGTAGATGTTATTAGCTAGGAGGAGATCGTAGGGAAAGGGGGAAAAAAAGATTTGGAAGATATAAAGCAGTACTCTACAGGTAGGGTTTGAAAGATGATCGATCGAGAATATAGTCTTCAATTGCCGCAGAAGAAAGCTTTGTTGTTGATATGTCGCTGTCTTGCCACGTCAGTTGCACTAGCAGCTGATCGCGGCTACATGCCCTACAAACATAGACTGGTTTGGGGCAGATCCAATGACCAAATGTTAATGGGTTGTAATTTCAACTGCGCGGATGAGATATAAAAAGAATTTTATATATCTCTTAATTTGGATCCCACTATTTCAAAAGGATTAGATTGGATAGGATTTTGTTATGTTGAAATCCCTCTATATTTAGCAGCAGGATATATATCGCACCTGATCCCACAGAAGAAAGCTTTATTGTTGATATGTTACTGCTATGCCACATCAGTTGCACTAGCAGGTGATCCCATGTACGTACGTGAATATATGCCCTATCTATATATATAGACTGGTGTGGGGCAGATCCAGTGACCATATGTTAATGGGAGGTAACTAGCTAGCCAGGCCTTGAAAGTTACACCCATTAATATATATATATATATATATATATATATACTAAACAGTTAGTCATCTTTCGCTTATTTACATACAGTTATTGTCATCTTTCACTTATTTACATTTTGTCAGTTGTCTATAAACTTCAATATTAAAGTTCGTTGTTCTTAAATTTTACCCAACGATGCAATGATGCGTCAATTTTTATTTATTTTTAATTAATAATAAGAGTGGAAACGTAATGTTTATTAAAAGAAAAAGTTCAAAAAAATTGGTGAAATGGGTAATATTAATTGTTGCATATTTAAAGTAAGCTTAGAATAATTGCAAACTCTAATATTAGTTTTTTGTATGTTTTCAATCGATGTGATATGAGCTATTAGTTTTCTTGTATCAGAAATAATAAATCCCTTGTTAAGTTCAGTCTACTAATCAACATTAATGTGGGTAGTTAGGTTTATTATTTTCATATTCTAAATAAGATCTTAATCGGTTTCTATGTACTCAAAGCCATATCAAGAAATGTGACAAGCCACCAAAAAACAAACCCAGAAAGCTCAACACAGCAAGGCAAAACCTAGACAAACGTGCAAGGAAGAAAGAACAAAGAAATTACACAAAAGGGATATTCCAATTCCTACCAAAAGAGGAATTGGAAGAACATCTCCTAAAAACAATAGTTCAAAACCTATTACAAATCATAGAAATGATAGAATTAAAAACTACATTTGAGGAGTTTTTAGAGTGTCCAAACACCCTGTTATTTCTCTCAAGGCAAATCCGGTACACAGTCAATACCAAGGCTAATTTCTTAGCAACATGGGCTAACTTCTCCCCCTTCAGTGCAAAGCCAAGCCCATGACAGGAGAAGGCCAAGAAGCAGAGCACTACTAGGACCTAGCAATAGGTAAAATACGTCTCCAAATTCCAAAGCAAAGGAGCACTCATCAAAGAAAGGTGAGCATGAGACTCATCCTTTCTATCATTAAGGACACAAAGCAAGGAGTTAGGATGAGCGGACTACCTCACCCGATCCAAAGTGGTGAGCCTAGCCTGGATAGCAAGCACAAGAACAAAGCTTGCTCTCGAAATTATGCCTGCAAATCGAAAAACATGGGACCACGGGCAAGGAGAATCAACACCCCGCAACATGTTCCAAGTCGATGTTGTAGAGACCCGGCCAACATCGGTTGCTCTCCTACTAAAACTATCAGGGAAAATAGGACACACCTGGCTGGATCTACTTGTTGATTGAATGAGTCACACAACTCGTGGTCAGTCACAAAAGGCCAATCCCATCGCCCTTGCCTCAGAACCGAAGCCAGTCTAGCCTTCATATGGATACTACTATCATGCACAATGTAACTCCCAAACCGATTCAAGCTGAGGTAACCCATGTGACTCCAAATGTCATGCCAAATTAAAATTTCCTCTCTATTACCAACACTGGTCACAATGAAAGGCTTAACGGATCTCCAATGTCGTAATCCTTAACTTATGTAGCCCGCAAGTTTTTACCTTCCAGGGAAAAAAGAAACCAAATAAATCTAGACATTAGTGCCACATTCCAACTAGAGATATTTTGAATGCCTAAACGGCCTTCCTACTTAGGCTTACAACCATCATTCCAAGAAATTTTAGCATGATATGAATGGCAACATGTCCAGACTAAGTGGAAACTTACCAAAAACACTCACAATATCTTTGCAAACCCACTTAGGGATAAAAGGTGAGAGGCCTAGAAAACAATAATACCACTTAGAACAAACTGAATAAGGAGCAAACGACCAATAAAGGATAGAGAATAATGATTACACACCAGATACATTTCTCCACATGCTTAATAAGTACTCCACAATCCCCACAACACAAGCAAGTTGTAATAAGGGGAACACTAAGATACCTAATAGGCAGCAAACCCTACACAGCCCCAAAACACTCCTGCAATGTCAGGACCCACCCCTAATCCCCCTGGATTAAGGGCTAAATCCTGATCCCGTCTAACTTACGCATGACACGAAGGCTAAACTGACGTCCAACCTTCATCTGACACGTAAGTCGGACAAGGGATTCTCGATCCAACCATCCGAAAAGGTACCGGACTTCCCAGAGTGTACCGAACTACTGTGCATCGCGGGTGTGATGTCTCCGTCTCTCTCGATCAACAGCCCGTGCCGCAACAACATGTAGGGTATCGAAAACACGAAAAGACTGTGAGTGGACGAAAATAAAGTATAAGTTCAAAAACAGTTAATTAAAATAATTACATTTTTACCTTCCACGCAAAAACCAATGCATGCCTATCAATTCAAGTCATAAAACCACTCAGATCAAAAACCATCTAAGAAAAACCATTTAAAAACCCGTATCAAAACCGTTATTCAAATCCAGGCCTCAGCCTCAAGTCATAAATCAATCTCAAATTCGGGAACTCAGTCCCAAAACTTATCAAATCCAATTCATCCGGGCCATTGCCCAAAAAATGGGAAAAGCAGTGAAAAACCAGTGAAAATATCAATCATATAAGTTTACTGGATCTCAAGTGCGCCCGAGTCTTTAAACTCAAAACACAATGCGCAATAACCAGGCCTTCCCGGGATATCAACGATTCTTTAAACTCAAAACACAATTACAGGCCTCGGGGGGTATCATAACCGAGTCTTTAAACTCAAAACATATACCGAGTCTTTAAACTCAAAACATCTTAATTCAGGGCCCTCCCCCCGTCAATCAATCCGAGTCTTTAAACTCAAAACCAGATCCAGTGAATTTTCTTTTCTTTCCGGGTCTTTAAACCCAAAATCATTTTCCATTCAATCAATGAAAACCATAGAAAATCCTCATCCGAATTGGTAAAAATGGTTCCGTAAGCCGGCATCCGGAACCACTGTCCCGAACCCAAATCCAGACTTCCTTTCCAAATCTCAAAACCGAAAGCCCGTTTATCAAAATCTCAGAAACAGGGTTCCAAGCCCGAAATCACTTTTCCAAAATCCATTTCAAATCATATTCCAAATCCCGAAATCAAATCATTAAAACCATCGTCAAATCACAAGAGAAATCGAAACCTCATAAAACGTGAAATTCAGTAAAATACCTCGAAAATCGTGCAAAACCGTAAATCATCAAGATCATAAATCAAATCATATAATCAAGTATAGAAAACATATAAAAACATATATGCATGCATCAAGAGTTAGAAAGCAAAGTCCACTCACAGACCATTCAGACGTCGCCTCAATACTCGCGCACTTACGCCGTCCTCGTCCATTACGCTATCCTCGGCTTTCCCGAACCTGTCCAAATCTCATACTAAGGTCACTAACTACTTCACAAAGGTCATACTAAAGACCCATAATTTTCCCGTATTTTTAACTATTTTTAACCTAGACCTAACACCTTCGGACATCCCGAAAACTATCGAGACGATGTTCGAGTGACTCGAAACCAGCGCCAAAATGTTCGTTACATCGAATACTATAAAAGTCATGTTAGAACATTCCCCAGAACAGTCCCCACGCGTCCTCACGGGCCGCCTAAAGGGGCTGCGCGTGGGAGCCACGCGCCGCTACGGTAATTATTGTTCATCGTCTTCCCCAGCCGTCGACCGGTCTGAACCGGCGAGGGCTAGTTCTTCCCCGTTTTCAGTCCATTTTCAGTCTTCTTTTCACCATTAGTTTCGTCCTACTCCTAGCAACAGATTCATCTAATTAAAACATGAAAGAAGGGTCTAAATCTCACCTCCCAAAGCTCGAACAAAAGCCCAGAAAATCGCCTTTCGGATTCCTGCGACCAGTTCCTCCTCCCGTCACGGTTTCGAGTTCCTAAGCTCAAATACAACTTCCTAGCACTGTTAGTAACAATAGAACGAGTCAACCACCGTCCAATAGCCACGACTTTCGATTTGAATCGAAACTGGAAAACAGGGGATCGAAACCTTACCGTCTGTCTGCTCACCGCCGTGAGCTCCGCCATGGGTCTCATGGTTCAAAAGGTAGTCCCCAGGTCCTCCTCCTTCCTCTGAACACCACCCCAAACCACGGTTTGATCGTTTGGCTGCACCACCACCACCACTCCCTCTCTATTTTTTTTTCGGGTTTTGCTCACCTCACACACCCACAACGTCACTTCAGTTCACCTCAAAACGATTACACACCTTCAGGTTCTCACTCAAACACAAAGGAACCTCACAACACTCACACACTCACTGAAACCGATCGATTGTTCCTCACTGTCTCAAGGTCTCTATTTCTCTCATTGCACGACAACAATCCTGAACAATTTTAAACGGACCCGTGAAAGTGGCTAGAACCTACTAGACAATGGCCAGGTGTCCAACACCCAATGGACACAGCCCCAAATATCCAATTAACACTGTCCACTTGTCCTTATCCGGTTTGCACAAAACCCAAGGAGTAAAAAGATTGACATTGTGACGACCCGTCCCAAATTAGCGGGATTAATTAAGAATTAGTGACGGATTAGCAAGACTAATCACGGATTAGACGAGGATTAGCGAACGTTCGGGTGAAATGACGATTTTTCCCCTAGAATGGGCAAATCGTTGATTTTTCATTTCGGGGGTCAAATGGACTTTGACCGATGGTCGTGACGTAGTTCGTGACGTCACGAGTTCATAGACAGGTGGCACGCTCGATTCCGACGTCCGAGGGAAAAGTTATGACATTCGGAAGTTTGAGGGCAATTTGGTAATTTGGGGCAATAGTTGACTTTTGACCCAGGAGGTCCAATGACCGAGGGTCGAGTATGGTTACGTAGATCGGGACGATACGAATCCATAGACAGGCGACACGTTGAATTTGGACGTTCGACGGAGAAGTTACGGTTCACGGAAGTTCCGTGGTACTATTGCACAAATTATGAGACGGGTTACTTTTGAACTTAAGTGGGCCCAGATATTTTTTGGGGGTGGGGGGCATGGATGAATGACACTTGTCATCCATCCATTGCCCACCCAAATTGATTCATGCTTCCCCAAATTCTTTGTTCGTGCAAACCAAACCTAAACCAAACCCGATCAAACCATCATCCCAAATCCAACCCTTCAACCCTATGATCATGACTGAGACCAGAGAGTGAGAGAGAGGCTGAGGAGGCAGAGGACGGTGGATGGCTGAGGAGGCAGAGCTGGTCCGCCGTACACGGCGGTGAAGGCCATGAAGAACCCGATTGCACAGTTAGGCCCATTTTTCCATATATTTCGATTTAAGCAGTATGGTTAGTTTTGGATGATTGGGGGATGATTATTAGGTCCCTAAGATGTTTCTAAGATGTTTTGGAAGGGGTTTCACGGCTGAGAAAGCCCTGGGAAAAACTTGGAACCATTGAACCGTGTCGTTCAAAATCAAGCCATGGGTTTTAGGTGTTTTTGGATGAGTGTAGAACCCCGAACCGGTCACGCCGGTCTAACTGGACCGGCCAAACTAGGTGAACTGGCCGGTTCGACCAAGGAAGAAGAAAACTGTTCTGGCGCGTGAGACCCACGCGTAGTCCCTTCTAGGGGCTCTTACGGGCGCGTGTGGGGGATTTTGGGCAAGGTTTCAACATGTAATTTCATCTATTCGATGTAACGAACATTTTGGGACTGGTTTCGTGTCAATCGGACATCGTTTCGATATAGTTCAGGTTGTCCAAAGGTTTAGGTTAGAGTTTAAAAATAGTTAGAAAATTGGGAAAATTATGGGACTTCAATGAGAGGTTAATGAGGCTATTAGTAACCCTCTAAATTAATTTGGACAGGTTCGGGAATCCCGGAGGCGACGTTTGCCCCGAGAGACGGTTATGACACGCGTATCGAGGCGCGGCTTCGGACGGTCTGTGAGTGGACTTTCCTTTCGAAATTGATCCATGCATAAATGTTTTATAATTGTTTTAATACACATTTTGTGATGCCTTGAGTGCATTTGTTTGTGGCAGCCTAGGATTTACGTATTTGCACATATTTCGAGATTTTCGGTTTTATACGATGCTTATACGTACTAGGTTTTCAACGAGGGTTTAATAAATGGATTTCGGATTTAGAAATATGAAATTGGGCACGAGACGCATTTGATTTACGAAATCTCGGACTTGGAGTCCATTTGAGCTGACGAGAAATCGGACCGAGGGTCCATTTGAGCTATACGGTCGGACCGAGGGTCCCGTTGATTTACGAGCCGAGCTTGGGGCCCATTTGGTTGTAATATCGGGCTGGAGGCCCCTTTGACTATGGTATCGGGCTTAAGGCCCCGTTGGTTGGGAAATCGGGCTTGAAGCCCTGTTGCTTTATGGTTTCGGGCTTAGGGCACAGTTAGTGGTGGTATCGGGCTTGAGGCCCAGTTGAATGTAATATCAGGCTTGAGTCCCAGTTCGATTTACGAAATGAGAATTCGGGCATGAGACCCAGGTGAACTGTGGATTTAGGTCGAGGCCTGTGAGGTTTTACAGAAGGTGATTTGAGGGCAGAGACCCTGTGTTCCATGTTTTAGAAAGTGATTTGGGGCGAGACCCCGTATTCAATGCTTTGAGAATGGTTTTGGGCTGAGAGCCACATATGTGATTTTGGGCTGAGACCCACATATGTGATTTTGGGCTGAGTTCCCACATGTATTGTTTATGGTTTTAAGGTGTGATTTCGGGTCGGGGGCCCAAATGGATTTATGGGTCATGACGGTTTATGGGAATCGGGCATGAACCCTTGAATGATTTTGAGATTATGTTTGTTAAATGAAATGGTTTTATGAACGTTTTGATAAACGGTTTTTGAATGCATGCATATACTTTTATTGAAGGGCATAAATGTCTTTAAGCGAAAGTGTTTTTAAATGAAATGTTTATTTTTTTCCACTCACAGTTTTCGTGTTTTAATGCCCTTCAGGTTGATCGTGGATGAAGGCTGTAGCAAAGACGAGACATCACTCCCCTCCTCCTACGATTCTGACGCACTTTGATAGCCCCGACGAGGGCTGGAGTTGGAATTTTCGCTGGTCTAACACTTCGTGTCAGAAAGGATCAGGCGGGTCCCACGTTAATCCCGGGGGATTTGGGACCCGTCATGACAGAAATACCCCTACAAGTCCAAATTACCATTTTGCCCTTCACCTTTCTAGAACCATATCTTATCCGTACGAAGTCCGATAAAGGCGTGCCGCCTTTCGTTGTATTCAGGACGTCGAGACCTATCTAATGCTCCGCGGTTTGCGTGAAACCTAATGTTCAAACAAAAAGTCAACACTTTCCCTCTTTTCAACTAAATTACGATAATGTCCTCGACCTTCCGGACACCATAACTTCCTCCTCGGATGTTGGAATCGGGCGTGCCACCTGTCTACGGACTCGTGACGTCCCGGACTACATCACGGTCATCAGTAAAAGTCTATTTGACCGGCGGAACTAAAAGTCAACTTTTTTCCCATTTTAGGGGCAAAATCGTCATTCTGCGTTGTCCGTCCAAAATTATCCAACTAATCACCGATTAACTTTGTTAATCCGTCATTAAACTCTAATCTAATCCCGACTCCCAAGACGGGTCGTTACAATCCACCCTCCTTAAAAAGAATTTTGTCCCGAAATTCCACATCTCGTACTTCTGTAATTAACGAGGAGAAATCCAATGGTTTTTATACCTGGGTCTCCTACCCAGTGTCCATCTCCTGTCAAATCCAACTTCTCTTGACAGTTCCCAACCTATCATCTCACTTGCTCAAACGGACCAAATCACCCGAGATCAAACCTAAGTACGCTACAACACCCCTACTTCTGTCAACGATCATTCCGACTTTACCCTGACTTAACCAATCACCTTACCAGTGGTTCCACAAATCCTTAATACAGTCAACCTATGGGCACACCAACCACGTCCTACACTTCTACCGGAGTTGCACTTCCAAAAACATCGGCCTGGTTTCGACCATTGTAGTACCAGTACGTAACTTCCACGTATCTTCACCCGGTACCACATTGTTCACGCAAGGACATCCCTACGAGCTTAAAATAAAACAAAGGTATTTTAGAATACCACAAACACAGCCTGTAGAGTATATCCTCATGTCCTTCCAACTACACATCTTCCGGAAAAGTCCCACTTAAAGTCCTTCTCTCCTTCTCATCACCAACTCAACCCTTCAGCCAGAAGCGATCCAATCCTGATCTACTCACCCACTTGCCTTTACTTCCCACGATGATCAGACCACCTTGTCGAATTAAATCGAGAAAGTCTTCAACACATCTAAAGGCACATCTAGATTATGGGTTCTCTTCAATAACCTCATATCGATCAATAACCTCATATCGATCAATGTCCCCTTCCTTATCATTCTACCTGAATACATCTTACCGTCACCCCCCTGATACTCGCCTCCTATACCAACTCTCAGAATCACAATCAACGCTTACGAACCCCGGACTCCTCAGTAACTACCCTCGAAGCCGTCGATCACCAAATCTCAAACAATTTCCCACTACCTCGGCTGCACCTAGCAGCACCATCTTTAATCCGGCCGTAAGTCGGCCCAGCCACAAAGACTATGATACCACAAACCCCAACTCACGGTTTCCCTCAGGTACTTCTCACTACCATCCAGTAATCCCACGGGGTTCCTCAAATCCTGATCTTCTCACTACCATCCGTCACTAGGGGAAAAATCCCTCGAATCTCAAAGTAGTTCCTAAACCCTGCCACTCAAGGCATCCGGCTACTTGTAGCCGCACAATTCCAAACTCAACCCAACTGACCAAAGGTCACAAATCCATACGATCAACATCCAAACACTATCTGACCAAACCGGCCACCGTCAACCGGCCTCCTTGACCTACGTATCTCACTAACTCAACGAGCTACTCTCAGGCTCCTTAGGCCGGCCAACCTACTCATTGGTAGCTCACCAGCTACCATCCAGGTTAATCCTACTAGTGTATCTCTGACCCTTATGGTCCATGCATCAAGCAAAACCTGTGCCAACACACTAACCGTTCTGGCCCTCAGCCGACGTACGTCACACCTCGTACTGCGTATCGAGCAACTAACATCCTGACACTGACAACCACTGCTAACTATCCACAATGAACGTACTATCACTATCGTATCCATGTTGCTGTCGGACTGCTCCGCGTCGAGACATCACATCCACAGTAGCATCACACTACCCAAGTCGACGAACCAACGACTCTGGGAACCAAACCACGCGGAGAACAGACGAAACCTAGCCCTGATACAAATTTTCAGGACCCACCCCTAATCCCCCTGGATTAAGGGCTAAATCCCGATCCCGTCTAACCTACGCATGACACGAAGGCTAAACTGACGTTCAACCTTCATGTGACCCCTAAGTCGGACAAGGGATTCTCGATCCAACCATCCGAAAAGGTACCGGACTTCCCAGAGTGTACCGAACTACTGTGCATCGCGGGTGTGATGTCTCCGTCTCTCTCGATCAACAGCCCGTGCCGCAACAACATGTAGGGTATCGAAAACACGAAAAGACTGTGAGTGGACGAAAATAAAGTATAAGTTCAAAAACAGTTAATTAAAATAATTACATTTTTACCTTCCACGCAAAAACCAATGCATGCCTATCAATTCAAGTCATGAAACCACTCATATCAAAAACCATCCAAGAAAAACCATTTAAAAACCCGTATCAAAACCGTTATTCAAATCCAAGCCTCAGCCTCAAGTCACAAATCAATCTCAAATCCGGGAACTCAGTCCCAAAACTTATCAAATCCAATTCATCTGGGCCATTGCCCAAAAAATCGGAAAACCAGTGAAAAACCAGTGGAAATGTCAATCATATAAGTTTACTGGATCTCAAGTGCGCCCGAGTCTATAAACTTAAAACACAATGCGCAATAACCAGGCCTTCCCGGGATATCAACGATTCTTTAAACTCAAAACACAATTACAGGCCTCGGGGGGTATCATAACCGAGTCTTTAAACTCAAAACATATACCGAGTCTTTAAACTCAAAACATCTTAATTCATGGCCCTCCCCCCGTCAATCAATCCGAGTCTTTAAACTCAAAACCAGATCCAGTGAGTTTTCTTTTCTTTCCGGGTCTTTAAACCCAAAACCATTTTCCATTCAATCAATGAAAACCATAGAAAATCCTCATCCGAATTGGCAAAAATGGTTCCGTAAGCCGGCATCCGGAACCACTGTCCCGAACCCAAATCCAGACTTCCTTTCCAAATCACAAAACCGAAAGCCCGTTTATCAAAATCTCATAAACAGGGTTCCAAGCCGGAAATCACTTTTTCAAAATCCATTTCAAATCATTGAAATCAAATCATATTCCAAATCCCAAAATCAAATCATTAAAACTATCGTCAAATCATAAGAGAAATCGAAACCTCGTAAAACGTGAAATTTCGTAAAATACCTCGAAAATCGTGCAAAACCGTAAATCATCATGATCATAAATCAAATCATAAAATCAAGTATAGAAAACATATAAAAACATATATGCATGCATCAAGAGTTAGAAAGCAAAGTCCACTCACAGACCATTCCGACGTCGCCTCGGTACGCGCGCACTAACGCCGTCCTCGTCCATTCCGCTATCCTCGGCTTTCCCAAACATGTCCAAATCCCATACTAAGGTCACTAACTACTTCACAAAGGTCATACTAAAGCCCCATAATTTTCCCGTATTTTTAACTATTTTTAACCTAGCCTTAACACCTTCGGACATCTCGAAAACTATCGAGACGATGTTCGAGTGACTCGAAACCAGCGCCAAAATGTTCGTTAAATCGAATACTTTAAAAGTCATGTTGGAACCTTTCCCAGAACAGTCCCCACGCGTCCTCACGCGCCGCCTAAAGGGGCTGCGCGTGGGAGCCACGTGCCGCTACAATAATTCTTGTTCATCGTCTTCCTCAGCCGTCGACCGGTCTGAATCGGCGAGGGCGGTTCTTCCTCGTTTTCAGTCCATTTTCAGTCTTCCTTTCCCCATTAGTTTCCTCCTACTCCTAGCAACAGATTCATATAATTAAAACACCAAAGAAGGGTCTAAATGTCACCTCCCAAAGCTCGAACAAAAGCCCAGAAATTGCCTTTCAGATTCCGGCGACCAGTTCCTCTTCCCGTCACGGTTTCGAGTTCCTAAGCTCAAATACAACTTCCTAGCACTGTTAGTAACAATGGAACGAGTCAACCACCGTCCAATAGCCACGACTTTCGATTTGAACCGAAACTGGAAAACAGGGGATCGAAACCTTACCGTCTATCTGCTCATCGTCGTGAGCTCCGCCGTGGGCTCATGGTTCAAAAGGTAGTCCCCTCCATCCTCTGAAGACCACCCCAAAACACGGTTTGATCGATTGGCTGCACCACTACCACGACTCCCTCTCTATTTTTTTCTGGTTTTGCTCACCTCACACACCCACAACTTCACTTCAGTTCACCTCAACACGATCACACACCTTCAGGTTCTCACTCAAACACAAAGGAACCTCACAACATTCACACACTCACTGAAACCGATCGATTGTTCGTCACTGTCTCAAGGTCTCTATTTCTCTCATTGTACGACAACAATCCTGAACAATTTTAAACGGACCCGTGAAAGTGGCTAGAACCCACTAGACAATGGCCAGGTGTCCAACACCCAATGGACACAGACCCAAATATCCAATTAACACTGTCCACTTGTCCTTATCCGATTTGCACAAAACCCAAGGAGTAAAAAGACTGAAATACCCCTACAAGTCCAAATTACCATTTTGCCCTTCACTTTTCTAGAACCATATCTTATCCGTACGAAGTCCGATAAAGGCGTGCCGCTTGTCGTTGTATTCAGGACGTCGAGACCTATCTAACGGTCCTCGATTTACGTGAAACCTATTGGTAAAACAAAAAGTCAACACTTTCCCTCTTTTTAACCAAATTACGATAATGCCCTCGACCTTCTGGACACCATAACTTCCTCCTCGGATGTCGGAATAGGGCGTGCCACCTGTTTACGGACTCGTGACGTCTCGAACTACGTCACGGTCATTAGTCAAAGTCCATTTGACCGCCCGAACTAAAAGTCAATTTTTTGCCCATTCTAGGGGCAAAATCGTCATTCTGTGCCGTCCGTCCAAAAGTATCCAACTAATCATCGATTAACTTCGTTAATCCGTCATTAAACTCTATTCTAATCACGACTCCCGGGACGGGTCGTTACATGCAAGCAGGAAGCATGATCAAGGGAAGCACCACCAACTTAAATATAGCTTTTGTTTGGCATTAAGCTAAACATAACGGGAAAAATCATCAAGAGCCCCCTTCAAGGTAGCTATTGATTCCACATCCATATAAGAAAAAACAAACAGATCATCCACAAAGGTAGGGTGAGCAAGCTTAACCTTATCAAAACACTAGGGGAATCTAAACGATGGCATAATGGCAATACGACGAAGTATCATACAAGAGAACACCTGAATCACAAGCACAAAAACGTATGGAGACAATGTGACATGACTCGACCCCAGAAACATGTCATAAACCATATCCGAGCCCCGCTCCCGTCTGACAGGCAATGCAGAATATCAAAATTACCCTCAACTTGTCAAACAAGAGATATCCACCATATCAATCATGCCTCCGCCTCTTCTTCAGTCTCGAACTTCGTGCAATGGGCCTGGAGGATTTCAAAAACACTCAAACTGTGTTAGTGGGCAAAAATAAATATTTAAAAAAACAATTTGAAGTGGAACACTTTACCCTCCATTTTCTAACATTATGCATGCATATAGACCATCCAAATCTGAACTAAAACATAAACCAATTTATAACCTCGAAAAACATGTAAACTGACCAAAAAACAACTAAACATCAGTGATCACAATAGCCAGTGCACATCTCACAGCAATAGCCAACATAAAGCCATCACAACAATCACATAATCAATCCACAACCAATCCACATACAACCCATGCTCGATGCACAACATCAATCACTATGTCCCCTGCACTACCGGTAGGCACACCACTCGGGATCTGGAGCCAAGCTCGACATCCGGGTGTGGACTTCACACACTCACTTAGGATCTGGAGCCCAGCTTGACGTCTGAGTGAGAACTGACATAGGATCTGGAGCCTAGCTCGACGTCTGAGTCAACACTAAACCAATCTCAGGATCTGGAGTCCCTAGCTCGGCGTTTAAGACCACTAACCAACACCCACATCGAGGACGGTTATCTAAACCACCACAAATCATCACAATCATCACAAAATATCACATCAAAATCACCAATAAACCACTCATCCGTTTCACAACTCAAACCATAATCCAAAATCTTGGGCCCCGTATCACAACTCAAACCATAATCCAAAATCTCGGGCCTAAGCTCAAAATCACAACTCAATCATAACACCGTAAAACGTGTCATAAAAAATACATCATAGAAAAACCATCCAGAAACCACATGAAAATCAATAAAATTCAATATCACAATATCTCATGTCACAAATCACATTCAATTCAAACCATAATCAAAATGGAATTCAAAAATGTATATTACGTAAACCTCGTAAAATGTGCAATAAAATAATATTTAAATGTAAAATTATTGAAAATCATATAAAATTCCAATCACCCAAACTACACGCACATAGAAACACATTCAAAACACATAAGTATACATGCATATTATTTTAATGAAAATAAACGTCCACTCACAAATACCTTTTATGCTACCGAACGAACTACAAGTTTTTCCATAAAATCCATGGACGTCCATTCCTACCACAAATCACCTCAAAGGGTCGCTAACCACCCTAATTAACTCACACGTGAATCCCATAAATTTTCAGGATTTTTAAACAAATTAAAACAACCCCTAAACTTTTGGATAGCCAAATCCGTCCCGAGACATTATCCGATCACCTAGAAAGTTGTACCATTAGACTCGTAACGTCAAAAGGATGAACTTTCACGGTGGCCAAGTCAACATTTTGACCTTTCCAAGGACAAAATGTATTTTTACTTAACTTTTTCCCAACAACTCCTCGACCAATATGATATTATCACCAATACGCCAACCACTCACAAAGACAGACTGGTTGTGACCAATAATAGTAGGCAAGACAACCTTCACTTGATTTAAATAATCTTAATGATGATCTTATACGTGGTATTACAATAATTCGCTATATATATGCCAACGAAGTACTACTATACATGCAAATATACTAAGTACTACTATTTATATACTATATATTTAGAAAAACATAGAGTACTAAGTCACTACGAAGAAAGAGGGCTGGCCCGACAAAGGGGCTCTGAAGAGCAAGAAGAAGGATTTGTCGGGCTAGATATCTACCCAGCGAAACTCTGCTGGGCGACCTTCTTCACGCAATGGTCGTCAGGTTAGGGCCTCACTCAACGGAGAAGAACGTCGGACGAGCCAGACTTTAGTTGACAACTTTTTCCCGAGGGAGACATTCAACGAGCAAGCCATTAGAAACAAGTCAACAACAAGCATTCAAAACCTCGCCCAATAAATGTTTCGTCGAGGAATGTTTGACATTAAAGTCTTTTTCCAACGAATGTTCACCGAGCTAACTTTCAAATGACAAGCTTTGCTCGACTGAGCTTCACCAAGGCAATGTTTCAAATATATATTTTTACAAATATTTTTAATATTTAAATAATTATATAATTAATATTAATATATATATATATTTAAATAAATGAAATTAAACTAATAATAGAAAAATTAAAATTAAAATAATAATAGAAAAATGAAAAAGAAAATAATAAAAATAAAAATAAATATAATATTTTTGCATAATTAAAAATAAAAAATTTAAAAAATTAAATAGCCAACGGTGGGTCGAGATAGGCATGGTGATTGCCATCTTGGACAAGCTATTGGCTCGGGTCTTGGGCTGTGAGCCAATGCCATCCAGCTCACGCTCACCTATTCGATTGAATAGGGAGGCGAGCTAGGCCTGAATTCAGTCATTTTGGCCCTGGATTTGGTCGTGTTGGGCCTGAAGGCACGCGTATTGGGCCTTGAGCTCAAAATTCTCAACTTGGAGGTTCTCCGTGTTGCCTTTTAGGTGAGAAATCTCCTAGGAATTGGCTCCTTGGGAAGAGCTCGAAGATCAACTAGAGACATCCCGAACGAGCCCTTCCACAGCGTCCCAAACAACTTTCCCGGGACAGCTACAAAGCTGGCACTTTAGGATGGCGATCAACCTCCCTGGATCCGGTAGCTGGCTCTGCAGTAGGACCTTAGGTTGTTTCTGTGTTAGTTGTTCCTGAGTCTGATGCACATCCTCCGCCATAGAAGCCTACAAATGAGAATAAATTGATAATTAGAAAATTAAGTAATTAAAAAAATGAACCATTACTTAAAAAAATGAACCATTAACGACTCCTAACATCGAACTTACGTGCATAGCGTTAGCCACCGAACTACCTCGCCTAGCATAAACCTCCACATGATTTATGCACATTGCTCAGCGATTGTTAGCCTCCGTCGGGATTACACACCCTTGCTTGACGTAGACTTCATTGGGCCATGTTAATTATATATTTTTAATTAATATACAATTATATTCATTTATATAATTAATATTTATCTTATATATAATTAATATTGATATATATATAATTAATATTAATATATATAATTAACATAATATATATATAACTAATACTATATATAATAATGATATATATTAACAAAATATGTGTTTGAACAAAAAAATAGGTGAACCTTGCTCGGTGAATATGTGCAGATTCGTCGAACTAACATGATCTTGCTCGACGAATTTGTTCACATTCGTTGGGAATTTTTTTGAATATTTTTTATATGTTTATAATTATATATTAATCCGAAATTATTTTAAATATATAAATTAATGTTTATCTATATATAATTAATATTCATATATATATAATTAAAATTAAAAAATATATAATTATTATATATCAACAAAATCTGGGTTTGACAAAAAAAAAACAAAGTTAACCTTGCTCGCGAATATGTGTAGATTCGCTAGACTAGCTGGTCTTGCTCGTCGAATTTGTTCACATTTTCCAGGAAATCGTTTAAATATAATTTTTAAATATTTTAAATATTTGTATAATTATATATTAATCAATAGATGTCCTTAGTTAATAATGAAATTAAAATAATAATATAAAAATAAAAATTAAATATGTTACATATACATTGAAGGTATTTCTTGACAGTTGTTAATTAGTGTCGGTTTCACTATACCCCTCCCAATCACCCTCTTCATCTAAGCTATGCAGACTAATTGTTTTATCAGGGTCACTTTCAATTAGTTCTAAAGTACCGAGATCAATAAAAATGATATCTATTGCAACTGGTGGAAATATTTGTTCGAGCCAACACATGATGTAGACAATGTCCTCTTTAATTACTTCAAGGTCCATCTTTGCTAGTGACTTGGCACATAGTATCTGAAAGAATTGAGACAAATAAACTATTGTTTCAAAAAAATTTGGCTCCAAGTAGGGCCGAATATCAATCGAAATGAGTCATTGTAATAAAACGTGACAGTCATGACTTTTCATGACAGATAGAATGCCACGATCGGTGCTAACATTTTGGAAGATACTACCTACATAACTATCAGAAAATTTCACACTTTGTAAATGTATAACTTGACATGATGTATTTTCTATTGGCAACTTTTGCCCACAAATGTCGCCGATTCCCCATGTCTTGCATACCCAGACTATTTTTTTTTTGTGTCGTTCGACCTGCCTTCGACAGGTAAAATTGTTCCACAAGACTCTCAGCAACAACATTCTTCTCGATGTGAATAGGATCTGTGATGTGTCTGATTTTTAATATCGGTCAATACGGTAACTAGAAGAATATACTCTTTTTTAGTCAAATTCTCTTGTTCAGCAGGTTTTGAGCCTTTTGCGACAATGTTGGGATTTTGTTTAAGATGTCCATTATCTCATCGCTGGACTTCTCCTTTGGTCGTTCCCGTAGCTCCATTTTACCATCAAATGAATCAAACTGCATACGATATCGATAATCCTAGGGTAGAAATCTTCTCGCACCCATATAACATACCTTTGATGCGTGCTAAAAGGATATTATGTCTAGTCCACATGTCGGGCAAGCAAGATAGCCCGTGGTGCTCCATCTCGCCAACATATCGTAAGTACAAAAATCATTAATTGTCCACATTATGACTGTGATAAGCCTTGAATTAAGCATCCGTGTATACCCTTTATGCTTATCTTTTAACGTTTAAATGCCAAAAAATAAGAGAAAATAATATATTTTATGAGAAATATTCAGAATTGGATTAAGCTTTGTAATTACGAGAATTTAGGCGAAAGAATCACCTCAATCGGAGTTATATTGAATAAGTTATGACTGAAATAAGGGAAGCCACCAAAAACAAAAAGAAAATTAGGTAGCATGCTATCGAACCAATCCCAATAGCCCAAGAACAGTGTTCGCAGCCACCAGCTGAACTTCAAGGGATACATTTGGCGCGCGTGTACCAAACCTCCTTTTTCTTGCCTCAGCGTGTTGACCAGTCGCTAACCACCGAACCTCTCATGATTCTTTCGGCTAGCGCTTATCGAACCACCTCCCAGCTTAGTGCCGCATTTACCTGCACCGTTGACCATCGAAATTCAACCAAATAATGGTGGGCTTCCACTGAATATTATCTCATGTTGATTCCAGCACCTTTTTCCTTCCTTTTTATGGAAAATTGTCCAATTCAAGCTTGGATTTGCTTCCTTTTTAAATAGGATTTGCTTTACCTTTCTAATTAGGATTTTTATTACCTATTTAAATAGGATTTTAATTTCCTTTGATTTTAAGGAGCTTTGTAACCATATTTAAAGGGACTTTCACCTCACTTTTAAGTGTCGCTCATTCTTTGTATCGAAGCTCTGCTTAACCAATTTTACCTCTTTAACAATTTGAGATTCCCTTAAGAATACCTAATTACACCATAGTCCATCCTAAATACCTTCTCCCGTGACAATCCAGGGCATTTCCCGGTTGTTCCATCAAAGAGTGTTGAGCGACATTGTAACGACCCGTCTCAAATTTCGAGATTAGATTAGTGACTAATCAAGGATTAGTGAGGTTAAACGGTGATTAGTTGAGCGACATGTCATTTTGCCCCTAGTCGTGGGCAAAATGTTGACTTTTGACCCAGGAGGTCTGATGGCCAAGGGCCGAGGACCGTTACGTCGATCAGGTCGATACGAATCCATAGACGGGCGGCACGCCGAAATCAGACGTCAAACAGGAAAGTTATGGGTCACAGAAGTTCAATTTCATTATGCATGCACTTCAAGACAAAGATTAGGTGGCAAAATCTGATTGGTTGACTTTTAAGTGGGATCCATGGATGAGTGACAAGTGTCACTTATCCTATTGGTCGTTAATCCCAAAAAGTAGGTCTTAATCATGATTGGTGGGTTTAATATTATAATATTAGTGTTAGGGATTATTTTATAATTTCTTCACCCACTCTCTTTAAATCTTGGCCCTCCATTCCATCAATCAATTCATCCTCACCGTTCACTCCTCTGATCAACATACCAAACTTACCTTCCCTCCGCCTGCAACCGTGCAAAATATCCCCATCTCCTTCACTTCTCTATTTCTTCAAACCGAGAACAAACACCCACATAGCACCCCACAACCCTCAAATCCTCTAACCCATTCCCCTTTGTGTCTGAACAAAAGTTGGAGAGTGAAGGCAGAGAAACAGAATGGTGGTGACGATGACGACAGTCGTGGATGGCGGCAGTGGCTAGGAAACCAAAACCTGAGCCCTATTTCGGTTCAAATTGGTGGGACAATTTTTAGGGAAAGATAAACGTGATGAGTGATGGGAGGAAGGTTCTGTTGTCGAGATGGTCGTGATGGTGGCCATGGAGTGGCCACGACGACAAGGGAGGTAAGAATTTTCGTGGTGCCCTGTTTTTATTCGAAAATGGAAATTCTGGTTCTAGCTTGTGTTGGAGGTTTCTAACTAAAGGAAAAGGTTTCTAAGGGTTAATGGAGTTGACTTGAGACCTAAGCTAAGGCTGGGGTGGCCGGAGAAGGGAGGACACGGTCCACGGTGGTGGAAAATGGAGGAACTTTGGCCGATTGAGAAGGTATGTTTTTGTTTGTTTTCCATGGGTTTGAAAGCATAGATGAATAGGAAATGATTAGAGGAACCTCTAGGGATGAACATGGGATGAAAAGGATGGAAAATGGGGGAGAAATAGCTGAGAACCGTGACCGCCGGTTTGGTTGGACCGGACCAGTCTTGATTGGTCTGAACCGTCCGGGCTGCAAAGGTTAGGGATGACACTATTTGGCGTGTGGCTTTCACGCTCAGCCCCTTTGAGCGGTGCGTGAGGGCGCGTAGGGAGTCTGTTGAGGATGACTTCTACATGTGAATTAATCTATTCGATGTAATGAACATTTTGGGACTGGTTTCGTGTCGATCGGACATCGTCTCGATAATGTTAGGGACATCCGAAGGTTTAGGATCGAGTTAAAAAATAGTTAAAAATTCGAAAAAATTATGGGACTTCAATGTGAGGTTAATAAGATAGTTAGTAACCCTCTAGATTAATTTGGACAGGTTTGGGAGTCCCGGTGACGGCGATTAGCCTGGTGAGGCTTACGACATGTAAATCGAGGTGGCTACTTAGGACGGTCTATGAGTGGACCTTGATTTCGAAACTGTGATGCATGCATAAGTGTTTTATATGTTTATATATATGATTCTCTGATGATAATTTGGATAATTGTGATTTACATGGTTTCACGCATTTTGAGGCGATTTACGTGCTTACACGTAAATCGAGGTTTACGGCTTTGCATTGATTTTCCGTGCTTATAGTTTTGGAAATGATTTCATGAAATGGTTTTGGATTTGAAAAGGTAAAATCAGGTTTGAGACCTATTTGTTTTGGAAACCCTCGGACTCGAAGTCCATTTAGTTACGTTCTCGGGCTAGAGGCCTAATTGGTTTTTCAATCGATTTCGGATTTGGAAATATGGAATCGGGCACGAGACCCCTTTGATTTACGAACTCTTGGATTTGAAGTCCATTTGATTTAATGAGGCATCGGGTCGAAGGCCAGTTGGTTTACATATCGGGCTCGAGGTCCAATTGGTTTGCGTATCGGGCTCGAGGCCCAGTTGACTTACGTATCGGGCACGAGGCCCATTTGGTTTACGAAATCGGACATGAGGCCCTGTTGGTTTGTGAATTCGAGCTTAGGGCCCAGTTATGGGTTACAATTGTGATTTTGGGTCGGGGACCCATAAATGGATTTTTGGTTCATGACGGTTTATGGGGACCAGCATGAACCCCCGAAAGGTTTCTATGGTTCATGGCGGTTTATGGGGACCGAGCATGAACCCTTGAAAGGTTTTAAGAATGATTTTAAATGATTTTTCGTATACAATCCTTTATATATGGATTATCTCCTCCAGGGAGGGTCGTTGGCCTCGGTGGACCCCGGAGTAGTCACGGAGTACTGACTGAGTGGAGTCGCCCCCGTTGGGTACCTTACTCTTAGGAAGGCTATGGATTATAAACCCCAGGGAGGGTCATTGAACTACGGACATTGACCTGGGTGGACCCTGGGTAGACTTGGGCTTTGAGACCCCAGGTAGCATGCGCGTAGCTCAAGATACCGTGATAGGATTGGTTATATGATATATATATATATATATGATAAACATGATTTCTTGGTTTTGTGAAATTGTGTTTTATGGATAATAAATGGATTTGGGCTGAGTTCCCACATATGTTTACTTGTTATGGATTTCTGTAAATGGTTTTGGGTAGGGGCCCGTATGATTTGAATTTACGGAACTTGGGGCTGAGTCCCTAAATATGGTTGTTTAATCATATGTGGTTTGATAAATGGTTTTACTATGCATGCATGCTTTTTAGTGAAGGGAATAAAGGTCTTTTATGAAATATGTTTTATAAACTCTTTTATTTTTGTCCACTCACAGTCTTTCTAGTTTTCAATGCCCTTCAGGTTGATTACGGATGTGGACTGTAGCAGAGACCGAGACATCACATACCTCCTTCAAATCCTGGCGTACTCTGGAAGCCGGTCAGGCTAAAGGTTCAAATTTTCCCTGGTCTAACACTCCGTATCAGACAGGATCAGGAGCGTCCCTCGTTAATCCCGGGGGGATTGGGACGGGTCTGACAGACATTGCATCCCTAAGGCAGTTCTCGAGATAAAAAGTGTAACACGGTCCCCTTACCCTATAATTTTCTTTTGTTATTGAATATCATTTTGTTGGAGTGATCTTTAATACAATTCTATTTTATTTATCTTATATGATTTTTAATAATCTTCCATGTGTTATAATACCTCAGTTTTTGTTATGCTTGCATGTTGTTCTTAATGCTTGATTAGATCCCTAGGGCAGTTCCCAAGTCTAGATCATTGAAAATGTCTAGGGTAGTTCCCAAGTCTGTATCATTGAAATTGTCTAGGGCAGTTCCGGGCATGTACTTGAGATAATATGCTTGTATTTCGTAGAACTAAGGTGATGGAATTTCATAGGTTTTCGAATTGACATAATTTATGAATGAGTTAGGTTTAAAGATGAGTTGACCATGTAAATAATAAATTAGGTTAGATTAGATTAGGTTAGGTTAGTTAATCACATAGGATAATAGAAACAACCAATTACCCCCTTAATTAATTAACAAAATGATAATCATGCTTAGGTACCCTCAATCCCTGGTTAAGAATGATCCCTACTTATCAATGCTAAGTTTGTGTTTACCTTAATGCTTAGTTTTAGCATATCAGACTGCTCGTAAAGTGAACATTCCTCCACTGCACTTGTTGAATGTTCGAACAACGTTTTCCAACAAATCCAAAAGCTCATCAATCAACGGCCGCAAATAAACAACGATGGACCCAATATCAAAGTACTAAGGATTGTGAATTATTTCCTCATGCACCTTCAATAAGGCAAGTTATACGGAACTACGACTACTAGCCAATTGCTATAGGGTCTTGCAAAACATCCAAAAGGAATAAACTGTCTGTAGCAAGTTCTAATCTGAGATTTCTTGGCTCTGCAGGAAAATCACGATACATCTTATCAAATTCCTTCCAACCCTCTCTATTGATCGGATGCCTCAGTGAATCGTCATCAATACGTTCATCCTTATGCCACCTCATATAACGGGTTGTGTGAGATGACATGAAGAATCTTTGTAACCTTTACTTTAGTGGAAAATAGCGCAACACCTTGTTCCGAATCTTATTCTTTTGAAACCTAGGCTCATTGCACATGGGACATTTTTTACCTACTCAAATTCACCGTAAAACAATGCATAGTTGTTCTTACATGCATGAATCTTCACATACCCTAAACCGAGATCCTTTAAGAGATTCTTCGAGCTATAGTGATCTTTAGTGAGACTATTGTGTTCAGGGAGCATTCGGATGATGATGTCCATCATGTGATCAAATGCTTGTTCATTTGATTATACTCAACTTTCATGTGCATCAATTCCATAATTTTTTAAACAACCTCTCGTATTGGAGATCTGACTCTTCGAGTTGAGACCTAGGGGCATCATCATCCATATCATAAAACATTGGTTAATATCTCAACTAATTGATAATTATCACACCAATTATCTGAATCACTTTCATCTTGACATGTCTCGTGAACTGAAGATGTCAATGTAGTAAAATTTTGTATACCATGATAGATCCAATTAGTGTAGTTGTGCATGATCTCATTCTGTGCAAGATGCATATGGACATCATTCAGCGACATCCAACAACAATTGTTACATACATGGAACTAACACAAGATCGGCCTTTGATCACTTCAATAACTACTTGCAAATATGATGAAGTTTTCGATCCCACCCAAATACTGATAAAAATATCTACCCAACATTTGCATTCAGTCTTTGTCCATTGTGCTAGCTTCCAAAAAATAAAATCAATGTAAGTAAATGCGTTAATATTGTCTAGTAGTTGGAACAAATTAATATCAAAAAATGCTCGTCTCCGTATAGCTCTGGTGATTTAGCCATATCCCATTTGAGAGTGCACACTATTTTCTATATAGTTTGTGACCTAAGAGGCTAAGTTTCGACCGATAGAAATATCAGCAATATCACCCTACAATTCTCCAAATGCAGAACTTAGATATTTTAAACGAATATCTAGTATGAATTTACAGAACATTTAGGGTATATGTAACAACCCGTCTCGAGTCTACGAGATTAATTAAGGACGAATTGAGGATCATCGAGACTGATTGGGAATTAATCGAGGATTTTTCGGACGGTCAATGTAAAATGACGATTTTGACCCTAGAATTGGTAAAAATTTGACTTTTGACTCGGGAGGTTAAATGCAAGAAGAGCGAGGACCATTACGTAGATCGAGATATTACGAGTCCGTAAACAGGTGGCACGTCGAACTCGGACGTCAGACGGAAGAGTTATGGTTAACGGATGGAAATCTATACTATTCATGCATACCGAGAAATTGGAAAGTTGGCTTATTTCGATTGGATAAAAATCTGGATGGACCAATTGTTGAGTGCTCATCTAATTAGGCCATATAGCCATAAGCTTGGATCTAATATTTGTTTATTTAATTCTCTTTGTTTCTTGATTGCTCGAAAACCCAAAGAAACCCACCCCAAAAACTCACACACACCATCACCAACCTTTAGCCTTTGCTTATGGAGTGTGAAGGGAAGTGAGAAAGTGGACTGAGCCAATCACGACGGTGGCAACGGTTTGGACAACTGTGGATGGTGGCCTTAAAACCGAGGAGGTGAGTTTTTTAGTTCAAAATTCAAGTTCAAGTTTAGGGGCTTTTTTGGATGTTTTTGATGATCAAAACTTGTTCCTTGCGCCCTAGCGAGGCTAAGGAACCAAGAATTGAGGGCTGAGGTTGCCGGAATCGTTGGGAAAGCACGGTTGCAGGTGGCCGTCACTGTCAAGCTTAGGAGATAAAATCTAGATTTTTTTCTCATGCTTTTTATTCGATAGGCTAGTTCCTAGGTTCATTACGAGTCTAGGGGTTCAAAAATGGGGAGTTTTGGTGGCCAAACGACTGAGATACGATCGGGTCCAATTAACCCGTTGTAGAGAATCGGGTTAACCCGTCCAGAGGTAGGCGATGACGATGTCATCAGATGAGTCAACATCAGTCAGAGGTGTTAATGGACATGTGGTAGGACACGTGGACTAATCAGGGGCTGACACTTGGCATATCTCATACCTGTCAGGCTGAAGTCACCATAACGTTAGTCATTGACTTTAACCGTTGACCATGACGTCAGCGTTGACTTAGACTAGAGTTGACCAATAACTTTGATCGGTGTATGGGGGCGCGTGGGCACAAATTTCAAGGTAATATTGGTCCCATTTAAAATATTTCAACGATCTGAATCCAATGGTAGTGATTTCAGGTCAATCGGAGATCGTCTAGTCGGTCAAATTGAGGTTTTTAGCCTAGGGATGCATGTTTGGGACACGTTGAATTTTTGGGAGTTTTTGGGGTTTTTTATTAGGACTTATCTAGATTAGTAGTGACCTTTAAGTGTGTTATGGACAGGTCCGGACAACCCGGAGAGTTCCGTATAACCCGGAGTGGCTTATGGCGCTTCTTGCAAGCACACAGCTTAGACGGTCTATGAGTAGACATTTGATTTCTAAATATGATGTAACAACCCGTCCCAAATTTCGGGATTAGATTAGTGACTAATCAAGGATTAGTAAGGTTAATTGGTGATTAGTGGGGTACTATCGGACGAACGATGCAAAATGACCGTTTTGCCCCTAATCGTGGGTAAAATGTTGACTTTTCATTCAGACGGTCAAATGGACTTTGGCCGATGATTTTGACGTAGTTCGAGACGTCACGAGTTCATAGACAGGTGGCACGTTCAATTCCGACATTCGAGGAAGAAGTTATGACGTTCGGAAGTTCATAGGTATTTTAGTAATTTAGTTATGGCGTTCGGAAGTTCATGGGTGTTTTAGTAATTTAGTTAAAAAGGGTGAATAGTTGACTTTTGACCTGGGAGGTCCGATGGCCGAGGGCCGAGGACCGTTACATAGATCGGGTCGATACGATTCCATAGACAGACGACACGCTAAATCGGACTTCAAATGGGAAAGTTATATGTCACGGAAGTTCGGTTACACTATGCACACATTACGAGGCGATGATTAAGTGGCATAATCTGATTGGTTGACTTTTCAGTGGGACCCATGGATGAGTGACAAGTGTCACTCATCCCATTGGTCATTAACCCCAAATTGTGGATCTCACATTGATTGGTGAGATTTGATTAAAATAATAATATTTTAATTCTTTTATAATTTTCACTTATCTCATCTTTAATCCCAGCCATCCATTCCTAACCTCCCTCAATCTTCACCGTCCATCTCTCTCCCTCTTTTCTGATCATCACCATCATCATCTAACTCAATCTCCCTCTCTCCCCGCGACACCATTTTCCATTTCTGCTTCTTTTTTCAAAAATTGAACACACAAACCACACCACCCCACCATCTTTGTTGTGTGTGTGCAACCGTGAGAGTGACCAAGATAGGAAGAGACTGAGATGGTGAGGGTAGGATGGTGACGGTCCACGGCGGAGGTCCACGGCGGAGGTCCACGGCGGAGATGAGTAACCCGAGAGCCTTGTTTTATTCAAAAATCGAAAATTGACTTTTAGTCATTGTTTTGAGCTCCTTTTGATCCTAATGTGACCTAGGGACAAGGAGGACTCGTCTGGGATTGTTTTCGAAGGAAATGGAAGGCTAGGAAAACTGAGTTTGAAGGTCAAGCCACGGTTTGAGCTTGGAAGGTGAGTTTTCTTTTAGGTTTTCTGTGTTTTTAATAGCTAGGAAGTTTGGGTTTGATGCTAGGATGCTTTAGGAATCAAAAAGAGAAGGAATGGATTATAAATGAACGAGATTGGGTGCTGGACCAGTCCAATCCGGTTCAAACCAGTGGACCAGTTCGCTAGAGGAAGAAGAAGGTGAATAGTGCAGGCACTTGGGCTCACGCGCAGCCCCTTTAGGAGGCGTGTGGGGGCCCATGAAGCATCTTTTGGGGAAGTGTTCAACATGACTTTTAATCTATTCGATGTAGCGAACATTTTGGGACTGGTTTCGTTTCGATCGGACACCGTCTGGATAATGTTCGGGACATCGGAAGGTTTAGGTTCGAGATTTAAAATAGTTAAAATTTCTGGAAAATTACTGGGCTTCAATGAGAGGTTAATAAGGTAGTTAGTAACACTCTAGATTGATTTGGATAGGTTTGGGAGTCCGGGTGACGACGATTAGCCCGGCGAGGCTTATAGCACGCAAATCGAGGCGGCAGCTTAGGACGGTCTGTGAGTGGACCTTGATTTCTAAACTGTGATGCATGCATAAATGTTTTATATGGTTTATGAATATGATTCTATGATGTTGAATTGGATGGTTATGATTTATATGGTTTCATGCATTTCGAGGCGATTTACGTGCTTGCACGTAAATCGAGGTTTCTCGTTTTACACTGATTTTCCGTACTTATGGTTTTAGAAATAGTTTAATGAAATGGTTTTGGATTTTAAAAGGCAAACTCAGTTCGAAACCCATTTGTTTTGGAAACCCTCGGACTCGAAGTCCATTTAGTTACATTCTCGGGCCAGAGGCCCAATTGGTTCTTGAATCGATTTCGGATTTGGAAATATGGACCGGGCACGAGACCCCTTTGATTTACGAACTCTCGGACTTGAGGTCCATTTGATTTAACTAGGCATCAGGCTGGAGGCCCAGTTGGTTTACGAATCGGGCTCGGAGCCCAGTTGACTTACGTATCGGGCACTGGCCCATTTTGTTATGAAATCGGGCACGAGGCCCATTTGATTTACGATATCAGGCACGAGGTCCATTTGGTTTATGAAATCGGGCATGAGGCCCAGATGGTTTACGATTCGGGCCGGGGGCCCAGTTTGTATGTGGATCCGGGCTTAGGGCCCAGTTATGGTTTACAACTTTGATTCCGGGTCAGGGACCCATAAATGGATTTCTGGTTCATGACGATTTACAGGAACCGGCATGAACCCTTAAAAGGTTTTATGGTTCATGGCGGTTTATGGGGACCAGAATGAACCCTTGAAAGGTTTTATGGTTCATAACGGTTTATGGGGGCCGGACATGAATCCTTAAAAGGCTTTTCGTATACCGTCCTTTAAATATAAATTGTTTCCTACGGGGAGGGTCGTTCGCTTGGGTGGACTCTCGGAGTAGTCACAGAGCACTGACTGAGTGGAGTCGCCCCTGCTGGGTTCCTTAGTCTCAGAAACGATATGGATTGTAACCTCCAGGAAAGGCCATTGATCTACGGACATTAATCTAGGTGGACCCTGGAGAGACTTGGGTTTGAGACCCCGGGTAGCATGCACGTAGCTCTAGATACCGTGACTGGATTGGTGATATGAAATATATGGATAAACATGATTTCAAATGGTTTGGGAAATTGTGTTTTATGATGATAAATGGATTTGGGCTGAGATCTCACATATGTTTACTATATTATGGTTTTTTGTAAATGGTTTTGGGTAGGAGTTCATATGGATGTGGTTGTTTAAACATATGTGATTGGATAAATGGTTTTACTATGTATGCATGCTTTTTAGTGAAGGGTATAAAGGTCTTTATAAAATGTATTTACGAACTATTGCTTTTTGTCCACTCACAGTCTTTCTGTTTTCAATGCCCTTCAGGTTGAATATGGTGCAGACTGTAGCAGAGACTGGGACATCACATACCTCCTCCAGATCCTGGTGTACTCTGGAAGCCTTCGGGCTAAAGGTTTTAATTTTCCTTGGTCTGACACTCCGTGTCAGACGAGATCAGGAGCGTTCCTCGTTAATCCCAGGGGGATTGGGGACGGGTCCTAACATATGATGCATGCATAACTGTTTTATATGTTTTATATATGTGATCTGAGATGCCTTATGTGTATATGATTACGTGTCAGGACCCGACCCTCCTCAGTCAGGACCCGACTCATCTTGCACGATAATGTCGGCTTTGGGCCTCCTTGCCCTTTCCCTCACAATTTTGTTTTTGGGAGCTAACGGTGCAATTTCCCAAGGGGTCACCCATCATAGAATTGCACTAGTCTCAACTCGTTTAACTTTGGAGTTCCAACCGAACCCAAAGCCACTGAGTTCCCAAAAGGCCTCGTGCTAGATAGGTGTGTGCCTACACGTTTAAGGCACACCACCATTCCCTTCCCAGACCATTCCCCTCGCAGTAATGTGGGATCGTTCACCGTTCCCTCCAGAACACAAGTCTTTCATTGCGGTGTTTTTGTATTTTCATAAAATGTGGTATTGCTCTTGTTTCGAGAATTATATTTTATGTTGTATCTCGGGCTTAGGCCAGGTGTTTATAAGTGTAACAACACGTCCCAAATTCACAAGATTAATTAGGATTTATCGTGACTAATTGAGAATTAGTCATGGAGTTTCGGATAGTCAATGTAAAATGAAAATTTTTCCCTTGGGAATGGATAAAAAGTTGACTTTAGATCCGAGAGGTCAAACGCATGAGGACCGAGGACCGTTACGTAGATCGGGACGTTATGAGTCCTTTGATAGGTGGCACGTCGAAATCGAACGTTCGACGAGAAAGTTAGGGTCACATAAACCGAGTAAAGTGGACAAATGGCATTTTTGGAGTGGGTTGAGAATCTGGGTTGACCAATCAGTGAGTGACACTTTTCCCTCGCCGAATTGGCCCAAAACCCAAACACTTGGGACTATATTTCATTTTCATTTTCATCTCTTTTGTTTCCTTAACCCGAAACCCTTTCCCAAACCGGTACAACCCACGCCACCATATCCATCATCCTCTACTATGGTTAATGAGAGATTGAGAGTGAACCAGAGAGCTTGGACAAATGGCTGAGCAGCCACGGCCCACGGTGGAGGTGAGTGAAGCGGTAACCCGTTTTGGTTCAAAAAATGGAAAACCAGATTTTGACGTTGTTGGTTGATTTGGGGGATTAGAACAAGTTCTAGGGATCAGAACGCGCTCGTGGGAGTTGGTTTCGAAGGAACTTGGTGGTCGGAACGGGCTGGAAACAGAGGTTGCAGGACAGGGATCCATAGGAAGAAATGGGGATCAAAACGGTGCAGGAATGATGCTTTTCGAGTCGGGTCGGGTCGCGGGTCTGGGCAACCCGTTACAGGGATCAGGTTGGAGGTTAAAGATAATGATGTTAGCATGTTGACATCATCACCTATCAGACTGTCAGGCCAATTGACCCAATGAGAGGATGACACGTGTCACATGCTAGTGCCCAATCAGCATTGACATGTTAGTGACGTGGACCAATCAGAGGGTGTCAGGACCCGTCCCAAATCTCCCGGGATTAATGTGGGACGTGCCTGCTCCCGTCTGACACGAAGTGTCAAACTAGAGATAATTCGGTCCTTAGCCCAACTGGGATTACCAGAGAGCGCCAGGATCCAGAGGAGGAGTGTGATGTCTCAGTCTCTACTACAGCCCGCATCCTCGATCAACTTGAAGGACATTAAAAACCAAAAAAACTGTGAGTGGACAAAACAAAGAATTTGATAAAAACATTTTCACAAAAAGATATTTATGCCCTTCACTAAAAAGCATGTGTGCATTTGAAAACCCTTTATCAAACATTCACAAAACCGTTAAGGCCTTGGCCCAAAACAGTAAATCAAGTACATGGGAACTCAGCCCAAAACCAATCATGAGGGACTCTGCCCAAATCACGTCATGTGGGTCTCAGCCCAAAACTATTCTCAGTGAAATACCAACCATAGAACACGGGGTCTCAGCCCCAAACCAATTTTCGTAAAACCTCATACGTATATACATACATATAACCCATCCTCGGCATCTCATATGCCCAATCAATATTTGTCATGATTTTTCTATAAGTGTGCACACTACTCGGGGTCTCACTTCGAGTCTACCCCCAGGATCTACGATGTCTGGAAGACTGTCCCCGAACCGAGTCCGTGACTATACCATAGCACACACTCCTGGGCATGTGCTCCCTCTTGGAGTCACTCATCCCAGACAGTGGATCGTGACTCTCCAAGATCTACGATGTTTGGAGGAGACCAATTATACGAGAGGGTATATACATTTTCAAATACTTTCTTTCTAAACCATTGTTCAACTAGGTCTCATACCCGAACATCGCAATAGGATCCCTCGAATCCGATTCAAATCCAAATCTCACAAGACTCAGCCTAAATCCACAACTCAATAGGGTCTCAAACCCAAGTTCTTATTTCATAAACCTCAACTGGGACTCAAGCCCGATACCACAATAACGGGGCCTCGAGCTCGATTTCAAAATCAACTGGGCCTCTAGCCCGATATCACAACTAACGGGGCCTCAAGCCCGATACCATAAATCAACGAGGCCTCAAGCTTGATTTCACAATCAATGGGGCTTCAAGCCCGATTTATCAATCAACGGGGCCTCAATCTCGATTTCATAATCAACTGGGCCTCAAGCCCGAAATCGTAAACCAACGGGGCCCTCGTCCCGATCGTATTACTCAAATGGGCCTCTAGCCCGATTTCTCATCAAATCAAATGGGCTCTAAGTCCGATGGTTTGTAAATCAAATGGGTCTCAAGCCCGATTTCATATTTCTAAATCCAAAACCCATTCGTTAAACCCTCATTGAAATACCAGCGTGTAAAGGCACAACATAAAGCTAGAAATCTCGAAATACATGCAATTACATAAGTACTAGCTACCACAAGTAGATGCACTCATGGCATCACAAAACATGTATTTAAAACACATTGTATGCATCGAATTCATAAAACAAGTCCACTCACAAACCGTCTGAAGTCGCGCCTTGATACGCGTGCCATACGCCCTTCCCGTGCCTATCACCATCACTGGGACTCCCGAACCTGTCCAAATCGTAATATAGGGTTACTAACTACTTAATTAACCCCTCAAAAAGCCCCCTAATTTTTTGGGATTTTTAACTATTTTTAAAGTCGATCCTAAACCTTCGGACGTCCCCAACTAGATTGAAATGACGTTCGATTGACTCGAAACTTGTCCCAAAATGTTTGTTACATCGAATAGATGATTTCATGTGTTGGAAGTACCCCCAAAAGATGGACCACGCGCTGCCATGTGCCGCCCAAAGGGCCCTATGCGTGGGCTTCACGCGCCTGCATAGTTACCCATAACTTCCAGCCAACCGACCAGTCTGGTCCAATTCCTGTAATCCAGACCAACTGGACCGGCGTGACCGGTCCAAGGCCATTCGTCCTTCAATTTTCATCCGTTTTCTTTCAATCCAATTCCAATCTTCCTATCTCACCATTTTCTATCTATTCATATAACTAAACCTAAGGAAAAACACCTAAAAATCCATCTGTGTAATTCGAACCCCACGACCCTTGTTTTTCCCAACCATCCCCAGGAAGTCTCAACCCTTATCTACCATCCAAAGTCCCTCCTACATACTCATATGAACCCAACGAACACCATCCAATCCCTAGAAAACACCTCTAACATCAAATTCACAAAATGGAATTTTTGAACGTAAGAACCGTACCTGCGCGGGTTCGCCGTTCCTCCGCCGACCACGGTGTCGTAGTTACTACCTCGCCGTCCTCAGCTCATCAGCCACTCCATATCTCTCTCAGGTTGAAACTAGGTGGGAGAAGGGATTGGGGTGATGGTTTGAACGAGATCGGGTGAAAACCCGTTGAAATCGAAATGTGGATATGCATGTATGTGATCATACTGGGCAATGGATTAGTGACACTTGTCACTCATCCGTTGGGCCAGAAACAAAATATCTGGGGCCAACAATAGGACAAAAGTTCCCTTTTTACCGCGTAAAATGTGCTGCCGTAAATAATTCGTTGAAATTTCCGTGAACCGTAACTTTTCCGTCGAACATCCGATTTCGACGTGCCGCCTACCTACGAACTCGTATCGACCCGATCTACGCAACAGTCATCGGCCCTAGTGCGTCGGACCTCCTGGGTCAAAATTTAACTTTTTACCCTCGTTTAGGGGAAAAATCGTAATTTCACCCTGAACGTCCGTTAATCCTTGGTTAATCTCCAATTAGCCCTGCTAATCCGTCATTAATTCTTAATTTATCCTGATAATTCAGGACGGGTCATCACAGAGGGTTCCACGTGTCACTATCATATAAGTGACATAGACCAACCAGTTACTGACTCGTGGCATTGTAAGACCCTATCAGGCCTGATGTTAGCTTGACGTCATTCGTTGACTTTGACCGTTGAAAGCTGACGTCAATGCTGACATCAACGTCGGCTTTTTACCAGAGTTGACTTTGACTTTGACTTTGACCCATACGTGGGGGCGCGTGAGTATGAATCTCGAGGTAGGACCAGTACCATTTAAAAGGTTTCGATGATCCGAATCCAATGGTGGTGGTTTAGAGTCGATCAGAGATGATTTGATAGGTTAAATTGAGGTTTTTAGCCTAGGCAAGCGTGTCCAGGATACGTGGACTTTTTTGGGAGTCTTGCGGGTTTATGATTAGGACTTGTATAGATGGTTAGTGAACTTTGAGTGTGATTTGGACAGGTCTAGATATTCTGGAGAGGTAGGATTCGCCCGGAGAGGCGTATGGCACGGTTATCAAGGCGCATCAAGGACGGTCTGTGAGTGGACACTTTTTTTCTAAATATGATGCATGCATAACTATTTTATATGTTTTATATCGATGATTTTAGATGCCTTGAGTGCATATGATTGTGGTATTTTTTATTTACGTATTTACAAGTATTTCGAGGTTTATGATTTTATGTTGGTTTTATACATGCTTGTATTTTCTAGGGGTGGTTAATGGAATGATTTGGATTTGGATTTATGAACTATCAGACTTGAGGTCCATTTGATTTAATGAGGTATTAGGCTGGAAGCCCATTTGCTTTATACTATCGGGCTAGAGGCCCAGTTGGTTTATGATATCGAGCTTGAGTCCCATTTGTGGTTTATGAAATGTGATTTCGGGTTTGGAGACCCTAATGAGATTCGGTTTTCGATTTGGATTACGAAAGTTATACTTTGGGTATGAGACCCAGTTTCCGGTCTATGATGGTTTTATGGAAACAGAATGGGTGAAACTATATTCCAGGCTTGGGCCCCTTTGAGTGGTTTTGAGATGATTTATAAATTGTTTTCCATATACCATCCTATGTGTGGATTTTCTCTCTAGGGGTTAGGGACACTGGAGTAGTCAGAGAGCATTGCCTGAGAAGGGTCGCCTTACATGAAAAACCGTAGAGAGGCTCAAGATCCGGATTGCTAGAGGTTAAAACCTTCGCCCCTCAAGGAGGGTCGTTGACCTGGGTGGACCTTGGGGAGACTCGGGCTGGAAACTGAGGGGCACGCGTAGCCGTAGGCCATGACATTATTAGTTATTGGGATGTCAGGCATCTGTGATACCAAGGATTGGTAAACTGTATTTCAATAAACTGGTTGTTTGGTATTAAAAGGATTTGGGCTGTGACCCACATACTTGGTTTTGGGCTGAGTTCCCACGTGATTAGTTTTGGGCGAGTTCCCACATGGATTTATGGTTTTGGGCTAAAGCCTTAATGATTTGAGGAAGGAAATGGCTTTGATTTAAAAATGATTTTATTAAGTTGATTTGATTTGAGGAACGATTGAGATAATTTTTAGTGAAGGGTATAAATGTCTTTTCTGAAAGGTGTTTTTTAAACTATTTATTTTTGTCAACTCACAGCTTTTCACGGTTTTTAATACCCATCAGGTTGATTACGGATGCAGGCTGTAGCAGAGACCAAGACATTACACTCCTCCACTGATCCTGGTGCGTTCTGGAATCCCCGATAGGGTAAAGGGTTAGGTTATCCCTTGTCTGGCACTTGGTGTCAAACAGGAGCATGGTACATCCCCCGTTAATCCTACGGGGATTGGGATGGGTCGTGTCAAAGTGGTATCAGAGCATGGTTTGCTCTTAGAGTGTCGCGTATGTGCAGGATGTGATGTCTCTACTAGGAAACAACCTGTCATCAACCTAAGTGTTAAGGGTAAAGAGTAGGAAAGTCCAGTGGAAATGAATCGTGGGTAGGATGTGTTTGGCATCTTGTGCCATATATATGCCGGAATGTAGTGAGATGAGACCCGAGTAGGGCTATTTGAATCTGTTTCGGGCAGGGTTTTCTTGTGTGCTAGTGGTTGGAAATCGCAGAGTGTCGATGGATTAGGACCTGGTGTAGCGACTTCTCGAAGTCGAGACCGTTGAGCGGTTAGGTTGGGGGTGGTGCTGCAGAGAGCAGCTGAGGTCGTGAATGACTCTAGTTGATACTGTGGAGAATTGGATGATGTTCAAGGAACATTTCCTACGTGGTTTTACCAGAATTTTTGAGTAAGAGATTGGTGGTTAGCTCGGTACGAGCTGAGGTTCCTGCAGTTGATTTACGAGTTAACGAGCAGAGGATGTGACTCAGTCGTGGCGTACTTAGTCCTATGACTGGACTCTCAATGATCTCAACTATGTCGGTACCGTCCAACAGGGTAGTTGTAAGCTGGGTTACAGTCTGTCATTTATCCTACCGATAAGTGGTTCCACCACCTACTAATCGGAGTACTATCTCGCACGTCTCACTTTATGGGGTCAACTCCTATTACACATATCACTCGTGTAATCCATCCAAAGCTAACTAGGGTAACAGGTACTGCTCCAGCCATACTCCGTCCTATGACTGGACTCTCAATGATCTCAACTATGTCGGTACCGTCCGACAGGGTAGTTACAAGCTAGGTTACAGTCTGTCATTTATCCTACCGAGAAGTGGTTCCACCACCGTACTAATTGGAGTACTATCTCGCACGTCTCACTCTATGGGGTCAACTCATATTGCACATATCACTCGTGCAATCCATCCAAAGATAACTAGGGTAATAGGTACCGCACCAGCCATACTCCGTGCTTCCAATAATCCAATTCAACAAGGAGGATTTTGTGATCTCACTAGGCCACTCAGGCCCCTCTCTATCCTGCTCAATGATAACTGAACTCACATGTCAGCCACTCTAAGGCTCAGAGCTCGAGGAAACCCTCGTCTAAGTTCCCTGGTTCTCACACCCTCTCGACGCACTCGGCGTCACTCGGAATCATCCGATCATTGCTGAAATCCCATCAACTCGTCTCGATCGCTGTTGGATTCCATCTAAATCTCCTCAGTCACTGTTGGATTCCCTCAAACTCTTCTCACTCATCTCTGATAGAAGATGTATCAACCAATAGAGTATGAATGATAAACTCCTAATGTAATACTTTGCAAGTGCACAAAATCGTATCACGAGTATAGTAGGTTTTCAAAGGTCTATCCCTCGAGGACTTGTTCAATGTGATTCCAGTTAGTTTAGAATGAAGTAACTTGATTAAGAAGTACATAAACATTGGGGGGTTTTCAATGGTGATTAGCACAAAATTTAATGATGAACACAAAGTGCAAAATGATGAAAACTTGATTAGAAAGTTGATCGGATGATTAGGACGAATTAAGACATGTTATCCACCTTTAACAATTATAGTTCTCCTTAAATTTCGTTGATTAGATTATGATGCATGTATCTGAATTAAGTTCCCGTGTAGGGGTCCGGCTAAGGCTCACCCCACACATATTATCTTCTCTTAGATTGGATGTTTAAGCATGATGTGCCCGCCCTTAAACAACTCTTACCGATGGTGTGTGATAATGCATAAAACATGAAGAAGATTCGATGACACTACACTATCCCTATAAAAGTGATGTACAATTCTAGTGAGTTATGAGTTTAGATTAAGAATAAGATTCCCCCTCTTAAATGTGATGCTAAAAACTGCAAGGTGATGCACAAACAGCAAGGTGATCCGTCAAGCAATTACATCTACAATTATACACAAACAAGATTATCAAAATTATAAGCGTAAATTGAGTTCATGAAGCACAGTAATCCAAAAAATTCAGGCATACATAACAACCATAATCAACAGCCAGAAATCTAAATATGAACTAACATATCTAGGGCTTCAAATAGCCCCTAAAGAAAACTACTCACACATATCTAAGTTAACAAACATCATAATTGAATGCATATAAACTTAAAAAGATTAGGGAATTGAAAAACACAAATACTATGATTGACAAGGCATAAGATAAGTGACATGAACACTTCTTCATCTCCCAAACATCACGTCACAAAGAAGATGCAAGAATTGAATCCAAACGTTAACAACAAGGGAAAATTGCGGCTACTTTGTATGTAAACTTTAAGCAGAAATTTCGACGGAGTTTTGGGACCTTAGGAGGTAATTTAGACGTCCTAAAAAATGAGAAAATTAACTATTTATATCTCCTAACACCTGCCCTAGCATCTCCTTAAAAGAAAACAAAATCCTAAACTAAGGAGGAAAAACCCCTTAGCCGTGAAAACAAGTATTGCCGCAATTTGTGTCCTTCTTGGATAAGGAATCATCTTTCCTTCTTTCTTTCGACTTCTTGACTCTAACTTTGACTAGGAATTCATTTAATTATCTTCCAAATCAGCTCACAAAGCCCTAAAATAAAAGAGAAGGGATAAAATTGCGGCTAGGGAAGTTAATTAACCCTAGCCGTGAAACATGGTTGCTTGGCTTCCAAGAAGCTTCATTTTCCTTTTTTCTTGCAACTTTAACTTTAAGATCTGATTAGGACATCTTTAAATCTTCTTATGCAAGTTAATCCATGCCATTCCTCATTGAGAAGGGAAGGAAAATTCGTCCAAAGGTTACTTGATGCTCAAGTAATCACATAAAACACCTTAATCGCAATTTTGGAAGGAATTGGGGACTTAGCCGCACATTGGGGATCTTAGGAGATCTTGGACGTGCAAATGGGAGATGATGTGATCCTTTGTGAGTCCTTGATGATTTCTGGAAGATAAAGCCTTGGAATGATCACATTTCATTGCAAAACACGATTTAAATCTCAACTAAACAATCTGCACAAACTTCACAAAAGAGATCATTTTCTCCTATTGTTTGAATGATTACAATCAAAAGATAAGTAAAAGGGATAAGAAATAACATTGAAAAAATGCTCAATTGGTGACTATCAATCTCCATTTGGTTTCCACCAATCACATCTCAGTCACTGTTGGATTCCCTCCAGCTCACCTTACTCATCTCAGTGGAGATGATGTGGTATCTTGACACAATTGCCACCGACCAAGGCTCATCGTTTCTATCCCTATGTCCATCATCGTCTCCTGTGTGCGACGGTGATGTCACATACCTTTGCATCAACTGTAGGAACATGAAGAGGTGAGCCAGGTAGCACAGTACTTCGCCTCTCAAGACCAATCCAAGAAAACTCTATTATCGAGACTCCCCATGAGTGCAGATAGCTTACCGTCTGTACCATCCGCTCAAAAGCATATAATCCACTGATCGGTCACCTCGAGATTCGATCCACAAGTACCACTCTTTTGGTAACTTGTCTAACTAATCCCAACTAGATGACCCAAGTTTTAGACCAATCATCGATATCGACTGTACAAAGTCGTCATACTGAGGCAACTGCTATCCAACCAACCAGTAACTACTATCTGAGGATCGGGTTCACTCATAACTCTACGGCTTCCCGCCGTTGGGCCCACAAGAAACTCCACCCTACTCGGTTTCTATCCAGCCCTACTTAGGGTCTAACAATACTCAACCACGGCATATGATTCCAAATCAAACCACAGATAGGTTCATTCACGCTTAATCTTTCTATTTTTACCCTCATTACCAAGTTCATGATGAGTTGTTCTTATTGTAGCGACGTCACATCTAGCACATGCGCAACACCACAAGAGCAACCTGGTGCTCTGATACCAAACTAACAGGACCCATCCTAATCATCCTGGATTATCCTAGGATGTGCCTGCTCCCGTCTGGCACCACGTGTCAAATAAGGGATAAAGCTATAACCCGCTCGGGGTTAACTAGAGTACGGAAGGATCTGTGGGGTTACGCAACGGTATGTGATGTTTTGGTACAGCTCGTATCCACGATCAACCTGAAGGGTATTAAAAACAACAAAAGCTATGAGTGGAAAAAAAAATAACAGTTTATCAAAACACTTTATTGAAAATACATTTATACCATTCACGAAAAACATGCATGCATCAGAAAACAAGTATTTCAAATACTTTTCTCAAAATCAATTCATATTGTTTTTCAAATCAAAACACAGTGAAAAATGCTTCTTAATCAAAGCCATTTCCTTAGTAGGGTCTCAGCCAAAATCAAATCACGTGGGACCTCAGCCCAAATATCAAACCATGTGGGATCTCAGCCTATCATCATCATTAGTTAGGATATCCAAGCCCTATAATGCGTGCGCATAAGCTCAAGGACTACTCTGATCCGAACATATCACCGTGAACACATAACCGGCCGACAATCTCCAGATCGTCGTGAACATATTAACGATCAATCTCATATATCGCTCTCTTGAGTCGAGCCTCCCTCAGCTGCTCGACAGTAGGCGCATCGTGACCTCTCCGTACCTCGGAGGCAAGCAATATCTCCAAGGTGTTTTACGGGGAAACATATTCACAACTGGACCCTCTCATACAATCCAAGTCTTTAAACTCCCAAGTCTTTTAACTCAAAAATCATAATCATCATTTTGAAAACAATGGAAACATTTTCATATATAACTGTTGTTACTCAAATCAAAGCAGTTATTTCTCATAAATCATCTCAACAGGGTCCATGCCCGGAATATTGTTTCATCAAATCTGTTTCACAAAACCATCAGTGAAAACAGTGTCTATCAATACTTCATAAACCCAGGATTCCTCGATTCTTATCAAATCCACAACTGGGTCTCATGCCTGAAATATCTTTCATAAATCTTATAACTAAGTCATAACTCGGTATATCTCACGTTTGACTATACTCTAATTCAAGCCATAAATCAACTAGGTCATACGCTCGAAAGATATTTCCAAATCCTAAAACCATTTCACAATTCAAAGCACTTTCCAAAATCGTCCTTGACTTCAATCCAAGTCAAGGTCTTATCAACTGGGACTCATTCCCGAATATCGATTTCATACATCTTCGTGAAATCATTCAAAAGCGTTAGTCAAATCCGAAATTTCACGCTTCTCCATGAAAGCACCAAAATCATATAAACATATGTTTGTAGAATACTCGACCTAATCCCCAAGTATTATATAAAACATAAGTCTCGAACTACGTGCAATATAGCATTTTCTATAAAAATGCCAAGTCAACTATATAAACCATATTTAAATCATATGCACTCAAGGAATCTCAAATCATGTTCATAAAACATATAAAACAGTTATGCATGCATCATATTTCATAAAACACTGTTTACTCACAGACCATCCAAGTTGCGCGCTCTGAAACCCGCATCGCAAGCCACTCCGGGGCTAATCCATACTCTTCGAGACGCCTGAAACTTTCCAAATCATACTCAAAGGTTACTATCATCCTTTACAAGTCCATATCAAAGACCCCTAACTATCCCGGAACAGTACACGTGTCTCGAACACGCTTCTCGAGGCTAAAAACTTCTAAATGACCTATCAAACGATCTCTGATCGACCTGAAACCGCAACCATTGGATTCAGAACGTCAAAACCTTTTGAATAAGATTGGTTTCAACTTGAAATTCATGCCCACAAGTCCTCATGCACCGGTCCAAGTCCACACACGTCGGTTAACGCCAGTCAATGGCGGTCAACGCTGACATCATTTGTTGACATCATGCTGGCGTCATCTGCTGACGACATGCTGACAGGTCTAACACCTGTCAAGTCTAACAACCTGCCACATGGCACACCTTGATTAGTGCCACGTGTCACCTTCTGACATTGCCATGTCACGTGATGACGTCATGTAATGACCCAGACATTAAAAAGGGGAAATTTGGAAAATTTGAAGAAAATGACGATTTTGCCCCTAGGTAATGAGCGAAAGGTTGACTTTTTACTCGGGTGGTCAAACAAACTTTGACCGATGATTATGACGTAGTTCAGGACGTCACGAGTTCATAGGCCGGTAGCACGTCCAATTTCGACGATCGGGGAAGAAGTTATGACGTTCGGAAGTTCAAGGGAATTTTTGTAATTCGGACGAAAAAGGGAAAAATGTTGACTTTTTGATTGACAATTAATTTTCACACAATTCGAGGATCGTTAGGTAGGTTTCGATGCCCTGAGTCCGTAGACAGACAGCACGCTGACAACGAACATCGGACGGATGAGATACAGGTCTAGAAAGAGAAGGGCATTTTGGTAATTTTGTGCAAAAGGGCAAAATAGTAATTTTACAGGGGGTACTGTTTGAAAACTGTGGAAAACAGGGACTGAACACCCATGCCGTGAGTGGTCTGATCACAGATTTGATTAAACCTGTTCTCTATTCAACGAATTGTTTAACAGTTTTGAGATTAGTGGAAACCATTTTGTGTGGGTTGAACCAGAAACGAGGCACGGGCACCATTCTTTTGAATTGATTTTGGCTCTGTGCGGGAAACAAAATTCCAGAGAGGCCAGAGAGATTCTCACAAGTTTTTTGTTGCACGGTTCGATTAACAGAGAGATAGGAGTGTTTTGAGAGTCATTCTGAGCAAGAGAGGGCTGAGAGCTTGAGAGAAAACAGAGTTCGGGGAAATTGTGAAAATTGGAGGGAAAATCGAATTTTGATTTTTCAGGGGAAAGGAACTACACTGAGCTTAGAAATCATCTTCTAGACTCACTTAGATTGCAACCGTACAAACTTTGAAGGAAATTGATCGCGGTTTGGCCAAGAACCCAAGTTCCAGTTTCTGGAAAACTTTGAGCTTGAGGAGGACCACCTACGGGTAAGGATTCTTGAAATTGGTTACGGTTTGAATTTTGGTTAGGTCATACGAAGTTTCTGTATCATTTAATTAGAAAACCAGGCTATGTTTAGTGAGATTCGAAACATAAGATAGTGTGTTTGATCTTGAGAGAAATGTTGGATTTAAGGCTTGATGCGTGTAATTAGGTTTACAGAACCTTAATTGGGTCTCTAATGGTTCTATTTGAGGATTCAATTGTAGGATTGGAGTTTTATTTGAGCAGAATTGAAACGGGTCATCGCGCGGGTCGAATGTTAGCAAACGGCCGGGTGAGAACGATGAACAGTGTGGTTACAATAGCAGCACGTGAGCTTCACGCGCAGTCACTCACGGCGGCGCGTGAGGGCGTGTGGACCCGAATCTCGAGGTAAGTTCAACATGACTTTTGTCCTATACAATGTAACGAACATTTTAGCGTTGATTTCGAATTAATCGGACACTGTTTCGATGTTGTTTCAAGGGTCTGAAGGTTTATGTTACGTATTTAACTAACGTTTAATTCCCGGAAAATTATGGTAAATTAGTATTATGTTATTTGGGTCCTTAGTAACACTAAAGAATGATTTCGGACAGGATTCGAGATTCTTGGAAAATGTCGGAAAATACGGAAACGCTTGCAGCGCGAAAACAGGCGTTATGGACTGTGTGTGAGTGGACTTTGCTTTCAAAATTTAATGCATGCATAAATGTTTCTATGATTTCTATGATTATGATTATGACTTGTGATAATTTCGATTTTCGTATTTCCACGTATTTTGGTATGCAATACGTAACTGCACGTATTTCGAGACTATGGTTTCTCTTATGTTTTGATGATGGTTGATGAACGATTTTACATGAATTATGCGTATGATGTTTTAAGGATGCTTTGATTATGATTGTGAATATGGCTTACGGTGTTGACACATATTTTGAGATTATTACGGTTTTGCGCGTTTTACGAGATTTTGAGTATATTGTGTTTTGATCATGGTTTTGATGCCTTGACTTTGGAATTTGAAATGTGATTTGATTTGACTTTGGGATTTGAAATGATTTCAAAGATTTAAAATGGATTTTGGAAAAGGTGATTTTGGGCTTGATGCCACAGCATAAAAGTAATTTTGATGAATGAGATTCGGATTTTGGAAGCTTGAAAATGGATTTCCAAGTTTGTGTTCGAGATGATGTTTCCGGATGCTAGCTTACCGAATAATTATTGTGAATTCGGATTTGGAAATGGATGACGGATATGATTGGGGATTTGAATGTGAAATTCGGACATAAGTCCTATTATGAGGAAATGTGATTTCGGAATGGTTTGGAAAATGGATCACGATGGATCCTGGATTGTGTGATTTACAAATGGTTTTGGTTTTAAAGACCCGGTGCTATTGCTGGATCATGTTTTGAGTTTAAAGACTCGGATAATTGATGACGGGGGAGGGTCCTTGATGAGTTTAAAGACTTGGTTACTGTTTTGAGTTTGAAGACTCGGTATGATACTCCCCCCCCCCCGAGGCCTATTGATTATGTTCTGAGTTTAAAGACTCATTGATATCCTGGGAAGGCCTGATTATGCGCATGGTGTTCTGAGTTTAAAGACTCATTGATATCTTGGGAAGGCCTGATTATGCGCATGGTTTTGAGTTTAAAGACTCGGGCGTACTTGAGATCCAGCAGTTTGATTGACTTCTGAATTATTGTTGATTTCCGATGTTTTCGGATGTGTTGGGCAATGGCCCGATTTATATGGTTTGATGGATTTTGGATTATGTTGTGTACTTGGATTTGATTCATGGTTTTGGGCTGGGGCCCTGTGTTTTTGTCTATGGGCTAAGACCCGAAGGTTAACAAATGAGAAATGATTTTGATTTTCATACACTATTTTCTTACCTTGGAAATGAGATGGATTGCGAAATGATTTTCAAATGCATGCATTGGTTTTACATGGAGGGTAGAAACGCTTTCTGTAACTGTTTTATAAACTGATTCATTTTTTTCCACGCACACCTTTTGTGTTTTTATTGACCCTCCAGGTTGTGGCTGGTTGATCGAGGCTGATCGAGAGGCGGAGGCATGAGTGAGTACGTGTGTGGCTATCCCTGGTTTGGCAAGTACTGAGGGTAAATTGGGAACTTCAGTCGTCTTGCCAGACGAGAGCAGGACCGGGCACGATTATCAATGCCCCTTTCGGGAGCGGTCCTGTCAATTTGGTATCAGATGACTAGGTTGTTGATTCTGTTGCCACATCATGCCTCCAAAGTGTAAGCCTCGTGCGCGACCTAGTAGTGAGACGCGTAGACGAGGGAGTATGATACCCCGCGATAGATCCCGGATGAGATTGACCCTGGATTGAGGGTCAGATGTCATGTAGAATGCACTGTGAACTACTGTTTGTTAGACGTAGAATTGCGTGGGTCGCAGGGATGAATGAGCCCAGTGGCTGGATAGGCTGCATAATTGGGCAAGTTGCACTATCTCTTAGGCCTTATCGGTCGTATAAGATATGGTTGAGTATTAGTATTTGCTCGGCGACTAGGTATGTCAGTGATGACATGATTGATTGGTATGAGATTGGACTCAGGAGGAGTCGAGATCTGGATTCGAGACTCGGATGAGTCAGGATAGGGGTTAGAGACTTGAGATGAGCCATGGTAAGGTATCAAGGCTCGAGAGGAGGCAGAAAGGCCGATTGAGGAACGTTGGACACTTAGGATGCCAGGGACTGGTATATGGTCAGGTATTGAGGACTTAGGAAATTATGGCTTGGTCTTGTTTTGGACTTGTGGGACGTGTTAGTGTCCTTAGTGACTGAGGTTCGGGCAGAGACCCGAGGGATACAAGGATTTGGACTTAGGAGATAGTCCAGTTCAGTGGGACGCAAGTCGGGTTCAATGGGAGGTAAAGTAACAAGGGTAATTATATAGTAATGGTTATGATTGTGAGTCGTCTTGTCACATCAGAAAGAAATGGTTATATAGATTGATTAAAATAAGTGAGATGGCACTGTTGGGGTGTGGTAGAGTGAGGATTGGCTCCTATATTGGTTGTTGATATGGCGAGAGTGGGGAGAGTTGGTGGGGCCCGTGATGGACCATAGGGGCGTGGTCAGTTGGGACCACATGCCCGGGGATTTGAAATTCCTTCGTAGGAAGCCTGAGTAGCCCTGGGTTGATGGTCTGGATACCTATTACTTGTGGTCATGGTGTAAGTTTAACCAGGACGTATGTTTTGGGTAGGTCCCGGGCTATCCACTCTTCCATGTCTTGAGATTGGCTATTGGCCGGGTATAGTGTTGTTTGTGATTGGTTATGGTGTGGGAGTTGTTGAACCGACTTTAGTTACCGATGTGGTACTTTGATAATAGTTATGTGGTAACCTTAGTGATTGTGTATGGGAAAATAGGTGAGATATAAGAGGGGTAGACCTATCGAGGTGAGGTTACCCAGGATGACTGGTGTTGTTCGCTTAGTGGCCGACTTAGATTTGGATGAATTAGATGTAATCCTTGGATTGGATGGGTCGATGACTCGTGAGAACCTGATTGAGTCTGTTGATTTGGGAGTGATATGTGGAATCTGGGATTTCAAAGGTTATATTTTAGGGAGACTCGAGGGTGTTACCCTCTGGGATAGTTTTGATCCTCACAACCAATAGATGGTTGGTATGAGACATTCAAGTTTGTTAGTCACACGTGGGGTGTATGAGCTGCGTGTATGAGACGCCTAGTGAGGGCTGAAGTTGCCCAAATTTCCCAACATATTCTTGAGGTTCTGTCAGGCTGGGGTTTTGCTAGGATGAGGAATTGAGTTTACAATGATTTGAGGTTACATGTTGGTTATGGACGACTTAATAAGGTAATGGTATGGAATAAGGATTCCGTATCACGAGTTAAGGAATTGTGGTTTCGCGGGAAAGTTGTGGTTAGTGACCTTATTAAGAGAGGCCAACAGGGTGGTGACTGTTGATTTTGAGTAAAAGAGAGAAAAGGATAACGGCCGGATTTAGTATGGCTAAGGTTAGTTGATGGTGATGCCCTTGGATAGCCATTGGACTAGTTATAGTTGGGAGATGAGAAGTCGGGTAGTCTAACCAGAATTAACTGATGTAAGGTACCACGATTGATGATTGGTTGGAGTACTTACATGTACCGATGGGCGTGGGATGTACTGAATAGGTGAATTGAATATGCCCTCAGAAAAAAAAGAGATAGTTGAATAAGTGTAGGTCTGATAGACCAGAGTAGGTCTGGGGAACGTGTACTGGTCTGAGACTGTGGGAGACCACAGAGGATCGTAAAGGGGTTCTCTACATGTTTTCTAGTTATGGTGATTGACCCGGAAGGAGGTCAGAGTTATTGGAACTGAAAACTGAGTGTTGAATGGTTGGTATCCTCCTATATACAGAGAAGTGTGTGAGATACTGGAAAGATGTAGTGATTGCCTCAGGGCGAAACATACGGTTACGAGTGGAGAGACGGTGACTTATGTTCGATCACTCATTGTGAGTTGGGATTCGGTGAGTCGGGCGTTGATGCTAGTTAAACCCTCAGAAGTTGACCTCCCTTGTATGAGTTAAGACCGACCCACGGGGTTGAGAATGCAGAGGTCATATACCTTTGGAAAGGAATGTACGAGTACTGCATCAACCATCAGGATTAGTAAGAATGGATAAAAAGGAAGGCTTAATGCGTGATAAGGCAATGGTCGGGATATATTGAGATGACGACCACATTGTCGGATTAGGTATTACTTGGGGAGAGGATTGTCATATTTGATAACCTAAGGATAGGTGAAATCCTGTTAGTTATGGAACTCCACAGGATTCGAGTAGTACATGATTCTGATAACTTGGATCGTTGGCGTCCAACTGTTGGACCATACTTGGTGTATGGTGGAGTCGAAGTTAAGTGAGGGATGTGATTTACGATATAGTATGAATGGTTGTATTGAGTGCTTTTTGGAAATATGAAGGAATCAGGAGGAAAGGTTAAAATCATTATACATAGTGACCCTGGGAAAGGGATATGGTGTGATTGACCTAGTGAGGGGAATGAGTTCCCGAGTTATTGAACCATATGAGTTTATTGGCCTGGTGGCCTGATGACACATGTGCAGTTTTAGCCATGAGATCATGTCATGAGTGGATGACATGCAAACGAAAAGAGATGACGGAGTTGGATTGTGTGGACTCGAACGTGAGCTAGGTTATGTATTTCGAGTAAGTATATGGTATGACTGCCCATGGGGCAAGGGTTTACAGGAAGACTGAGGTTGTGGTATGATTCTATAAGTTGGGTATAACTTGTACCCGTTTGAGAGTGTTTATGTTCGGGATTATCGTAGATATGTATCCTCGGGAAAATTTTATGGCTCCCACTAATTGGAATTTCGAAGACGAAATTCTTTAAGGGGGATAGATTGTAACGACCCAGACGTTCAAAAAGGGGAAATTTGGAAAATTTGAAGAAAATGACGATTTTGCCCCTAGGTAATGGGTGAACGGTTGACTTTTTACTCGCGCGGTCTAACGGACTTTGACCGATGACTGTGACGTAGTTCGGGATGTCACGAGTTCATAGGCAGGTGGCACGTCCAATTTCGACGATCAGGGAAGAAGTTATGACGTTCGGAAGTTCAAGGGCATTTTCGTAATTCGGACGAAAAAGGGGAAAATGTTGACTTTTTGATTGACAACTAATTTTCACACAATTAGAGGACCGTTAGGTAGGTCTCGATGCCCTGAGTCCGTAGACAGGCGGCACGCTGAAAACGGACATCGGACTGATGAGATACGGGTCTAGAAAGAGAAGGGCATTTTGGTAATTTTGTGCAGAAGGGCAAAATAGTAATTTTACATGGGGTACAGTTTGAAAACCGTGGAAAATAGGGACTGAACACCCATGCCTTGAGTGGTCTGATCAAGGATTTGTTTAAACCTGTTCTCTGTTCAACGAATTGTTTAACATTTTTGAGATTAGTGGAAAACGTTTTCTGTGAGTTGAACCAGAAACAAGGCACGGGCACCATTCTTTTGAATTGATTTTGGGTCTGTGCGGGAAAAAAAATTCCAAAGAGGCCAGAGAGATTCCCACGAGTTGTTTGCTGCACGGTTCGATTAACAGAGAGATAGGAGTGTTTTGAGAGTCATTCTGAGCAAGAGAGGGCTGAGAGCTTGAGAGAAAACAGAGTTCGGGGAAATTGTGAAAATTGGAGGGAAAATCGAATTTTTATTTGTGAGGGGAAAGGAGCTACACTGAGGTTAGAAATCATCTTCTGGACTCACTTAGATTGCAACTGTACAAACTTTGAAGGAAATTGATCGCAGTTTGGCCAAGAACCCAAGTTCCAGTTTCTAGAAAACTTCGAGCTTGAGGACGACCACCTACGGGTAAGGATTCTTGAAATTGGTTACGGTTTGATGTTTGGTTAGGTCATACGAAGCTTCTGTATCATTTAATTAGAAAACCAAGCTGTTTTGAGTGAGTTTCGAAAGTTAAGATAGTGTGTTTGATCTTGAGAGAAATGTTGGATTTAAGGCTTGATGTGTGTAATTAGGTTTACAGAACCTTACTTGGGTCTCTAACGATTCTATTTGACGATTCAATTGAAGGATTGGAGTTGGATTTGAGCAGGATTGAAACGGACCATCGCGCGGGTCGAATGACCCATTTAGTAGACGGCCGGGTGAGAACGATGAACAGTGTCGTTACTGTAGCAGCTCGTGAGCATCACGCGCAGCCACTCACGGCGGCGCGTGAGGGCGCGTGGACCCGAATCTCGAGGTAAGTTCAACACAACTTTTGTCCTATACAATGTAACAAACATTTTTGGGTTGATTTCGAATTAATCGGGCACTTTTTCGATGGTGTTTTGAGGGTCCGAAGGTTTATGTTACGTATTTAACTAACGTTTAATTCCCAAAAAATTATGGGAAATTAGTATGATGTTATTTGGGTCCTTAGTAACACTAAAGAATGATTTCAGACAGGATTCGAGATTCCTGGAAAATGTCGGAAAATACGGAAACTCGTGCAGCGCGAAAAAAGGCATTATGGACGGTGTGTGAGTGGACTTTGCTTTCAAAATTTAGTGCATGCATAAATATTTCTATGATTTCTATGATTATGATTATGACTTGTGATAATTTCGATTTTCGTATTTCCACGTATTTTGGTATGCAATACGTAACTGCACGTATTTCGAGACTATGGTTTCTCTTATGTTTTGATGATGGTTGATGAACTATTTTACATTAATTGTGTGTATGATGTTTTAAGGATGTTTTGATTATGATTGTGAGTATGACTTACGGTGTTGACACGTATTTTGAGATTATTACGATTTTGCGCGTTTTACGAGATTTCGAGTATATTGTGTTTTGATCATGGTTTTGATGCCTTGACTTTGGAATTTGAAATGTGATTTGATTTGACTTTGGGATTTGAAATGATTTCAAAGATTTAAAATGGATTTTGGAAAAGGTGATTTCAGGCTTGATGCCGAGGACATAAAAGTAATTTTGATGAATGAGATTCGGATTTCGGAAGCTTGCAAATATATTTTCGGGTTTGGGTTCAGGATGATGTTTCCGGATGCTAGCTTACGGAATCATTATTGCGAATTTGGATTTGGAATTGGATGACGGATATGATTGGGGATTTGAATGTGAAATTCGGACATAAGTCCTATTATGACGAAATGTGATTTCAGAATGGTTTGGAAAATGGATCACGATGGATCCTGGATTGTGTGATTTACAAATGGTTTTGGGTTTAAAGACCCGGTGCTATTGCTGGATCATGTTTTGAGTTTAAAGACTCGGATAATTGATGACGGGGAAGGGCCCTTGATGAGTTTAAAGACTCGATTACTGTTTTGAGTTTAAAGACTCGGTATGATACCCCCCGAGGCCTATTGATTATGTTCTGAGTTTAAAGACTCATTGATATCCCAGAAAGGCCTAATTATGCGCATGGTTTTGAGTTTAAAGACTCGGGCGCACTTGAGATCCAGCAGATTGATTGACTTCTGAATTATTGTTGATTTCCGATGTTTTCGGATGTGTTGGGCAATAACCCGGTTTATATGGTTTGATGGATTTTGGATTATGTTGTGTACTTGGATTTGATTCATGGTTTTGGGCTGGGGCCCTGTGTTTATGTCTACGGGCTAAGACCCCGGAGGTTAAGGAATGAGAAATGATTTTGATTTTCATACACTGTTTTCTTACGTTGGAAATGAGATGGATTGCGAAATGATTTTTGAATGCATGCATTGGTTTTACATGGAGGGTAGAAACGCTTTCTGTAACTATTTTATAAACTGATTCATTTTTGTCTAATCACACTTTTTGTGTTTTTATTGACCCTCCAGGTCGTGGCGTGTTGATCGAGGCTGATCGAGAGGCGAAGGCATAAGTTAGTACGTGTGTGGCTATCCCTGGTTTGGCAAGTACTGAGGGTTAATTGGGAACTTCAGTCGTCTTGCCAGACGGGAGCAAGACCGTGCACGCTTATCAATGCCCCTTTCGGGGGCGGTCCTGTCACGTCATCTGCTGACGTCATCACTAACACGTGTCACTGACACGTCAGCTCTGACAACCTGACACCTTACCGCCAGGCACCACCTCGTTGGTCCACATGGTTTAACAATGCTGATGTGGACCTAACACGTCAGCTGCCACGACATCTGACACCCTTTGACATGTTGCCATGTGGCACCACCCTACTAGTCCACGTGGTCTAACATGGCTGACGTGGAACTGCCCCGTCAGCCAATGGCTAGACTTGGCAACTTCTGAAAAATTGCCATGTGGCACCACCTGATTGGCCACGTGGCCTGACAAGTCTGATATGTATTGACGTGGACTGTCACATCATCATCATCTTCCTTCACAGGGGTCGACCCATTTGACTATAACAGCTCGATTTGACCCGCGACCCTAACCCGGTCCTATCTTCTTCATTTCTCAACCATTTTCTACCATTCCTTTCCATTCGACTAGTAATCTACCTAGGAAGGGTTCTTTGACCTCAAAATCACAAAACAAGGCCTCGAAATTACCTGTCAAGCTCGATCTCCCATGACCAAACTTCAAGCTTGCTTCCATGGTTGTCTAGAGGTCCTCTGCCTCTCATTCTTGTTCCTACAAGCTCGTACGAGCTCCCAAAACATGTTCAAACCATTAGACTTAGCCCCAAACGCATAGAAATCCAAAAACCAAATTCCAATCAAAATGGGTTTCGGGTTAGCTGGGTTTAACGGGTTTCTCAGCCGTCCACCACGGCTCAGCCTCGCCTCTCTCTGTCTTTCAGTCTCTCACTCGCCCCTAGTCTCTCTCTCTCTGGTCTTAGTTGAAGAAGATGATGATGGAGGTTTGGGGGTGGGTTTCGGGTTAGATGAAAAAAATGAAAGGGAATGGGGAATGTTGCATGTATGTATGGGTTTGGGCCAAAGGATGAGTGACACTTGTCACTCATCTATTGGTCCAGGCCAAATCTTTTGGGCCCACTAAAGACAACACAAAAGTCAATCCTTGTAAAACGTACAATCGTAAATAATTCCCAAAACCGTTCTAGAGCCGTAACTTTCCCGTACGATGTTCGATTTTGACGTGCCACATGTCTACGGACTCGTATCATCTCGATCTACGTAACGGTCTTCGTTCCTCGTGCATTGGACCTCCTAAGTCAAAAGTCAACTTTTTCACCCTTTCTAAGGGTAAAATCGTCATTTTACCCCAATTGTTTGATAATCCTCGACTAATCTCGATTAGTCCTTAATTACTTCTCGATAATCCGTCATTAATCCTTAATTAATTCGTAATTTTGGGACGGGTCCTTAAAATGGGCTTCCTCCAAAGTCTCCTTCTTCAACTATTCATCCACTGGTACTCAAAGTCAACCTTCTTTCTATAGGGCTCCCTTATCTGTCAGTCACCAGCGTCCACATCCATTCTAATCAAACATCGAATAGGATCTTGAAACTGAGCCTCATTAATTCGGTCAAACATATTAGGTCTCACATGAAAGCTCGCCAGAAGAACTCTCTGCTTGTCAATCTGGAACTCAACCCCCATCTTGCTAAATTCCACTAACAACGACAAATAAAACATATGTGTGTGAGCAATCTGACAAGACCCATCCCAATCCCCTGGGTTATCGTGGGATGTGCCTGCTCCTGTCTGACATGGTGTGTTAGACAAGGGAAAAGTCTATAACCCGCTCGGAGTTATCCAAAGTGCGTAGTGATTTCCAGAGAATGCAGCGATCATGTGATGTCTCTGTCTCTCCTACAGCCCACATCCGAGATCAACCTGAAAGGTGCCAAAAACAACAAAAAGTGTGAGTCGACAAAAATAATAATTTATTAAAACCATTTTTCAAAATATAGTTTTCACCCTCCATTTTATAAAGCATTCATGCATATCACAGTAAAACCATTTCTTTCCAACAAAACAGTACGTACAAAAACAAGTACTTTCATCATAAAACCGACACATGTTAAAACCTCTATACACAAATCATAATGCAAAAACCTCGGGACCCATTATCATATCCACCATGTGGGTTCTCAGACCATCATTATCAATCATGTTATCCAATCCCAGCAATGCGTGCCCATAAGCTCAAGGACCGCTCTGATCCGAGCATGTCACCGTGAACACATCACCGATTGATATCCACACTCCTGAGTCGAGGCTTCCTCGGCTGGCACCTCTCTCGGCTACTCGACAATAGGCACATCGTGACCTCTCTGTAACTCGAAAGCGAGCGTTATCTCCAGGATCCTTTCCGGAGAAATATATTTCCAATTAGAGGCCCTCTCATAATCACGGAGAATGGTCATAATAAAAACAGTGGAAACACATTTAAAAAACTATTGTTTCTCAAATCAAAATATTTATTTCGCATAGGGTCTCAACCCGAAACAAGTTTCCACAAATCTCATAAAATCATTGTCTAGGAACACTTCGTAAATCCAGGATTCCTCGAATCCTATCAACCAAATCCAAGAATAGCTAACAGGACCCATCCCAATCCCCCGGGGATTAGTTCGGGATGACCCTGCTCCTGTCTCACACGAAGTGTCAGACAAGGGATATTTCCGACCTTTGCCCTCCCGGGCTATCAGAGTACGCCAGGATCCGGAGGAGGCATGTGATATCTCGGTCTCTACTACAGTCCACATCGTATCCAACCTGAAGGGTATTAAAAACAGAAAGACCGTGAGTGGACAAAAATAAAGAGTTTATAAAAACATTTCCATAAAGACCTTTATACCCTCCACTAAAAATCATGCATGCATAGTAAAATCATTTATCCAAACACATATGTTTAAACAACCATAATTAGGGTCACAACCCCAAATTCTGTAAATACAAGTCACACGGGCTCCTACCCAAAACCATTTACAGAAAACCATAAGATAATAACCATATGTGGGATCTCGGCCCAAATCCATTTATCATTATAAAACATAATTTCCCAAACCACTTGAAATCATGTTTATCCATTATATTTCATATCCAAGAACCTGTCACGGTAAAATAAAGCTACACGTGTGCTAACCGGGGTCTCAAACCCAAGTCTCTCCAGGGTCCACCCAGGTCAATGTCCGTAGATCAATGACCCTCCCTGGAGGTAACAAACCATGCCCATCCTGAGAGTAAGGAACCCAACTGGGGAGCGACTCCACTCAGTCAGTGCTCCGTGACTACTCCGGGGTCCACCCAGGCCAACGACCCTCCCCGGAGGAGACAATCATATATAAAGGATGGAATATGAAAAACCTTTTGAAATCATTCTTTAAACCTTTCCAGGATTCATGACGGCCCCCATAAGCCATCATGAAACATAAAATCCTTTTACGGGTTCATGCCGGTTCCCATAAACCTTCATGACCCGTAAATCCATTTTTAACACATAGCTGGTCGCTAGGCCCGAATCCACATAGAAACTGGACCTCTGATCCGAATCGTAAACCAACTGGGCCTCCAGCCCGATTCCGTAAATCAAATGGGTCTCGATCCCGAGTTTACCTTTTCAAATCCAAAACCATTTCATTAAACAATTTCCAAAACCATAAGAATGGAAAATCGGAGTAAAACTGGAAAACCTCGATTTACGTGCAAGTACGTCAATCGCCTCGAAATACGTGAAACCATATAAACCACAAGCATCCAAAACAACATCATAAAATCATATTCATAATCCATTTGGAAATCCAAAACCATTTCATCTAGACCAATAAAGACATACAGCCCCGTATAGGCACCGTATAAGGCCGAAACCTCGAAATACGTGCCTATACGTAACCACACATCCAAATGCACTCATGGCATCACAAACAAGTATTTAAAACATATAATAAAAATTTATGCATGCACCAATTTAGAAACACAAGGTCCACTCACAGACCGTCCGAGCTGCCGCCTCGATTTGCATGCCATACGGCTCCCCGCGCCGATCACTGTCACCGGGACTCCCAAACCTGTCCAAATTTTAATATAAGGTTACTAACTACTTAATTAACCTCCTACCAAAGCCGCGTAATTTTCCCGAACTTTTAACTATTTTTAAACCTACCCTAAACCTTCTGATGCCCCGAAACATATCGAGACGTTGTCCGATCGACACGAAACCAGTCCCAAAATGTTCGTTACATCGAATAGAAGATTTCATATGTTGAACACTTCCCCAAATTATGGTCCACGCGCCCCAAGAGTGCACAGAACACTATTCATCTGGTTCAGATGGCCGGTTCACCTGGTTTGGCCGGTCCAACTGGACCGGCGTGACCGGTCCACAGCCCTAGACACCTCATTTTTCATCCTACTTCTTCCTTTTTGGTTCCTTTCTTCATATTTTGATGTTTTATATCCATTTCAATCCTTAAACGCAACCGAAAACGTCTAAAACCCTTCGTTTGATTTTGAACCAAACGGTTCAAGTTTCCCAAAATGCAGCCATGGCTTCACAACCATCCCTAGCTCCCTAAAATCGTCCTAACATAATCCTAATGACCCATTTAATTCATTAAAACCATCAAAAACCAACCAAACGCCAAAACCGAATTAAAGGGAGAAAATGGGCTAACCGTGAAATCCTCTCGGGTTTCTCCTTCTTGCCGCCGCCCACGGCGGTTCTGGCCACCCAGCAACCTCCTCAGTCTCTCACTCACTCTCTAGGCCTCATAGGTGATCATATGGGGTTGGTTTGGATTGGTTTTGGGTTGCACAGAGGAGAGGAAATGAGATCGGGTAATGGGTGTGTGTTTGAAATGAAGAAAAATGGAATGGATGGTAGATGCATGAATATGTGTGGGCTGTGCAATGGATGGGTGACACTTGTCACTCATCCATTGGGCCTCCATAAATATCTGGGCCCCACAAAAGTCCAAAAGTTAACTCGTTTCGTAATTCGTGCAATAGTGCACTTGAACTTCCGTGAACCGTAACTTCGCCGTCGAACATCCGAATTCAACGTGTCGGGCCTGTCTATGGATTCGTATCGTCCTTATCTACGTAATAGTCCTCGGCCCTCGGCCATCGGACATCGCGGTCAAAAAGTCAACTATTTGGTCCTTTTAACTAAAATTACCAAAATGCCCCTAAACTTCCGAACGTCATAACTTCCTCCTCGAACGTCGGAATTGAACGTGCCGCCTATCTATGAACTCGTGATGTCACGATCATCGGTCAAAGTCCGTTTGACCTCCCGAATGAAAAGTCAATGTTTTGCCACGATCAGGGGCAAAACAGTCATTTCGCGTCTTTCGTCCGATTTCGCCCAACTAATCACCGATTAACCTCACTAATCGTGATTAGTCACTAATCTAATCTAGGAATTTGGGACGGGTCGTTACAACCTTCCCTCCTTAATTAATTTCGTCCTCGAAATTCTAGCCGACCTAAATCCAACCGTTCTTCCCTCCTTAATTTAGTTTCATTCTCGAAACTCCAACTATTTTGATTCCACATCCACCCCATGGAAATAATTCGATCTCACGAAACGTGTACACTTGTACACCCACTAACCAGAATAAAACTCGTCTGCACCTAGACGTACCACTAACACTCTCGTCATATCAACTACGTTCGACTACGTCGAATGACAGTAGCCATACGTCCCGAATTGACACCACTTGTCAAATCTACCATTTCGTTGACACAACAACTCGACGGTTCCTTTCTCAAACACAAATCTATCCTGACATCTGCTCCCAATGGGAGTCACTAAAACTCACACAACGATCCACGTTGACACCTTCGACAATCTGTCACCACTTGACAGTCGTCAATCGAAAACTGTCACTATACTCACTCGTGGTTACACGAACCACCAACACACTCATCTTGAGTATACGTATACTAACCAAGCCTTTCACTCGACCTGTGTGTAACTAGACCCATCAGAAATACCATGACCCAACGCACAGTATCCAATGTCCAGTCCACGTCCTCGACTAATCTGATGGTATCGGAACTAAGCCGACTACCAACACGCTCACCAACGTACCACTGGTATAACCTATATACCGTCACTAGGCACGACAAGTATGCCCAGTACCATACCTCGATCTACGTACAAGGTAGGTACATCTACCCATCAATCAGCCCACAACCACCTAGGTTGTAGCCAATCACGTTTCAATTATGGAGTTCATTTGTCCAATCCAGTATCAGACAAATCTAAACTCCAACCCATCATCTATTTCCAAATCCGAATCCGAATCCGCAATTTCGTAAGAAAACCCGGATCCAAACCTAGAAATCATATCCATAATCATGTCCAATTTCGAATCTGAAACCATCATTCCATAGACTAGTATTAGGAATAACCATTCCAAACCCAAATCCATAAAAGAAAATCCACTGTCAAGCTCCAGAATCAAATCCTGAATCGTCACCCTGAATCCGATTCCAAAACCCAAATACAGAAATCCTCTTTCAAGTTCCAAAATCAAATCCTGAATCGTCATCCAGAAATCTGATTCCAAAACCCGAAATATCGTTCACGTCTACCAAGACGCACCATAACCAAACCTATCGGATACCTGCTCAACCGATTACCACGATACAATCGATTGACTTCATAGGGAAGCCAATCCCAACATCAACACATCTAAGGTTGTCAAAAATCCAACGACACTTACTCGTCGGACGACTACTCGTCGGACAACTACTCACCAGAGTAATAAGCCACATGGGATTTACCTCGAAAAGAAGTTCAGTCCCAACATCCTCACTCGACCATGAACGTCACGATCGAGAATCGTCACAACGCCCAAAGTACTAGACCATTTCCCACATCTAAATAGATTAGTCAACGACGAGACACGTCGAGACTGTGGGTTCTCCCTAATTACCTCGTATCGATCCTTGACATTCCACCTAGGAGAATCAAGGATGATCTAACACGATGACACCAAAACTCAACCTACGTGAATGCAACCAAAATTCATTGCATTCACCACGTCACGTAATCCTTCATCGTCTGCCACCAAGTAGAAAATGAGAAATCTCAGTCACCTAACTTCGATATACTCATCTCCTCCTGATGACCCAGAACAAATCTCGGGTCCACCAACCAATATACGATCAGTGTACTAGTGGCAACCAACAACATCTATATCATCAACATCATCTACCATCATCACCCATGGTAGAATCTGAGAAGTCACCCCAAAATGACTTCGAAATACTCATTACCGATGCGGAAAACCTGCATTACACTTGTCACCTCAATCGTAACCTCTCGCGATTCCAAAGTTCCATCCAGATTGGAAACAACACACCCGGACATCAATCACGTGTCCATCACCAATTTAACTCTATCTGAGATCCACTTCCAAACCACAGATACCGAACATATACGTAACTCGATGGAGTCACATTCCGACTCGTAACTCATCGTCATCACGATCACCGGCACCAGCACCAGTGCACTATCCCCAACAATAGTAACAATATCAGCAACGGCACACCATGTGCAAAACTGACAACCCTCGATCTCCGCTCATACCGAGCGACGACCCCGTACCTCTGCTCGAATAGGAGAAAATCTGCCTCCCTCGTACCCAACAACTCTGGGTACAGTCACCTTGACAACTCATACGAGAAAAGGAAACGTCCCCTAAACGTCCCCGATTCCCGACAACCGTAACTACAACCACTCCGTATCCCACTCAGGGATTCCATCGACAAGTACCAACCCTGATAACTTGTCCAAATCAACTCTAACCAGTCGTAATTCGACTCAACCAATGTCGTCTACCAGGTCGTCCATGACCTTAGTTGTACCAACTGTCCATCACAACTAAAGTAGCACGACAACCAACTAGGTCTAACCGATAAGTACAACCCCGACTGTGAAGTGCAGTCCCAACACAAGCTGACATGACTAGACCGACTAACGAATCCAAATCCGAATAGTCGTCCAAGTCAAACCACTCGTCAACTCACATTTCCGAACCATACACCCAATGTAGGGTTCCACAATCACACCTAGGGTCACTCTGAACCCAACTGCAGAACAATCCACAATCTGACCGACCCCGCGGTCCCGACATCGTAAAGACGTCAATCCAATCCTACTGTCAATCCAACTCGGATTCCTCAAATCCGGCTGCCCCCTGCAGCATATCCGTCTAACTCAACAATATCCGACCATCGAATGGCCACAATTCCCAACCAGTCGTCGGAACCGATCCCACGACATCGTGAAAGACGATCCCAACTAACCATCTCACGATCACAATCTAACGTACGAATACGTTCATCCGTACCGTAGGGTCCCACACTGCCATCCACGACAGAACTATGGCAACCCCGGCATGCAATGCCGAACCAAGACATTCCACGAGCCAATCCTACTAACTATCGAATCGGCATCCCAACTATCAGGTTGATAACGAACTGTAGCCCATTGAGATATCACATCCTCGACCTGCGTAAGGAGTAGTACGCAAAACACGCTCTGGAATTCAGAGTAACACGAGCAACCTTGCTCTGATAAGCATCCTATGAGCAATCCTATGCTCTGATAAGCAATCCTATGCTCTGATACCATACTGACAGGACCCATCCCAATCCCCCCGGGATTAGTGCGGGATGACCCTGCTCCCATCTGACACGAAGTGTTAGAAAAGGGATATTTCCGACCTTTGCCCTCCCGGGCTATCAGAGTACGCCAGGATCCAGAGGAGGCATGTGATATCTCGGTCTCTGCTACAGTCCACATCGTATCCAACCTGAAGGGTATTAAAAACAGAAAGACCGTGAGTGGACAAAAATAAAGAGTTTATAAAACCATTTCCATAAAGACCTTTATACCCTCCACTAAAAAGCATGCATGCATAGTAAAATAATTTATCCAAACACATATGTTTAAACAACCATAATTAGGGTGACAACCCCACGTTCCGTAAATACAAGTCACACAGGCTCCTGCCCAAAACCATTTACACAAAACCATAAGATAATAACCATAGGTGGGATCTCAGCCCAAATCCATTTATCATTATAAAACATAATTTCCCAAACCACTTGAAATCAAGTTTATCCATTATATTTCATATCCAAGAACCTGTCACGGTAAAATAAAGTTACACGTGTGCTAACCGGGGTCTCAAACCCAAGTCTCTCTAGGGTCCACCCTGGTTAATGTCCGTAGATTAATGACCCTCCCTGGAGGTAACGAACCATGCCCATCCTGAGAGTAAGGAACCTAACTGGGGGGCGACTCCACTCAGTTAGTGTTCCGTGACTACTCCGGGGCCCACCCAGGCCAATGACCCTCCCCGGATTCATGCCCAGCCCCCATAAGCCGTCATGAACCATAAAATCCATTTACGGGTTCATGCCGGTTACCATAAACCGACATGACCCGTAAATCCATTTTTAACACATAGCTGTGCGCTAGGCCCGAATCCACATAGAAACTGGACCTCCGATTCGAATCGTAAACCAACTGGGCCTCCGGGACGATTTCGTAAATCAAATGGGTCTCGAACCCGAGTTTACCTTTTCAAATCCAAAACCATTTCATTAAACTATTTCCAAAACCATAAGAATGGAAAATCGGAGTAAAACCAGAAACCTCGATTTACGTGCAAGTACGTCAATCGCCTCAAAATACGTGAAAACATATAAATCACAAGCATCCAAATCAACATCATAAAATCATATTCATAATCCATTTGGAAATCCAAAACCATTTCATCTAGACCAATAAAGACATACAGCCCCGTATAGGCACCGTATAGGGCCGAAACCTCGAAATACGTACCTATACGTAACCACACATCCAAATGCACTCATGGAATCACAAACAAGTATTTAAAACATATAATAAACATTTATGCATGCACCAATTTAGAAAACAAGGTCCACTCACAGACCGTCCGAGCTGCCGCCTCGATTTGCGTGCCATACGGCTCCCCGAGCCGATCACCATCACCGGGACTCCCAAACCTGTCCAAATTTTAATATAAGGTTACTAACTACTTAATTAACCTCCTACCAAAGCGGCGTAATTTTCCTGAACTTTTAACTATTTTTAAACCTACCATAAATCTTCTGATGCCCCGAAACATATCGAGACGTTGTCCGATCGACACGAAACTATTCCCAAAATGTTCGTTACATCGAATAGAAGATTTCATATGTTGAACACTTCCCCAAATTATGGTCCACGTGCCGTCACGCGCCCCAAGAGTGCACAAAACACTATTCATCGTCTCCCAGCTCTAGCCGGTTCAGATGGCCGGTTCACCTGGCTTGGCCGGTCCAACTGGACCGGCCGGTCCACAGCCCTAGACACCCCATTTTTCATCCTACTTCTTCCTTTTTGGTTCCTTTCTTGCTATTTTGATGTTTTCTATCAATTTCAATCCTTAAACGCAACCAAAAACGTCTAAAACCCTTCGTTTGATTTTGAACCAAACGGTTCAAGTTTCCCAAAATGCAGCCATGGCTTCACAGCCATCCCTAGCTCCCTAAAATCGTCCTAACACAATCCTAATGACCCATTTAATCCATTAAAACCATCAAAAACCAACCAAAACGCCAAAACCGAATTAAAGGGAGAAAATGGGCTAACCGTGAAATCCTCTCGGGTTTCTCCTTCTTGCAGCCGTCCACGGTGGTTCTGGCCGCCCAGCAACCTCCTCAGTCTCTCTCTCACTCTCTAGGCCTCATAGGTCATCATATGGGGTTGGGTTGGATTGGTTTTGGGTTGCACAGAGGAGAGGAAATGAGATCGGGTAATGGGTGTGTGTTTGAAATGCAGAAAAATGGAATGGATGGTCGATGCATGAATATGTGTGGGCTGTGCAATGGATGGGTGACACTTGTCACTCATCCATTGGGCCTCCATGAATATCTGGGCCCCACAAAAGTCCAAAAGTTAACTCGTTTCGTAATTCGTGCAATAGTGCACTTGAACTTCCGTGAACCGTAACTTCGCCTTTGAACGTCCAAATTCGACGTGCCGCCTGTCTATGGATTCGTATCGTCCTTATCTACGTAATAGTCCTCGGCCCTCGGCCATCGGACATCCTGGTCAAAAAGTCAACTATTTGGTCCTTTTAACTAAAATTACCAAAATGCCCCTAAACTTCCAAACGTCTTAACTTCCTCCTCGAACGTCGGAATTGAACGTGCCACCTGTCTATGAACTCGTGACGTCACGAAATACGTCACGGTCATCGGTCAAAGTCCGTTTGACCACCAGATTGAAAAGGCAACATTTTGCCACGATCAGGGGAAAAATGGTCATTTCGCGTCGTTCGTCCGATTTCGCCCAACTAATCACCGATTAACCTCACTAATCGTGATTAGTCACTAATCTAATCTAGGAATTTGCGATGGGTCGTTACAATACCTTTCATAAATCATAAATGGGTCACAGCCCGATATCATTTCCTCGCGAAATCATCACAATAGGGCCCTTGGCCCGAAACATGGTTTTCATACACATGGACTCATTCCCGGAGTTCATCATCTTTCCAATAGGGTCACAAGCCCGAATATCATTTTCAAATCCGAAAATAATTTTATTATTGAAATCACTTTTTAATTTCCCATTTGACTCTGAGTCAACCCTTAAATCAACTAAGTCTCAAGCCTGAAATACCGATTTCACGCATCCCCGTGAAATCATTTAAAACCGAGAATTAAAACATCATTTAAATCATGATCCAACCAACATATAAATCATCGTGAAATACCTCACTCAAAACTATGAATAAACCAGGCATTTCAAACCATATTCATAAATCATTAAAACATATGCATGCATCATTTAGAAATCGAGGTCCACTCACACACCATCCGTGCTACTCACTCCGAAACTTGCGACGTAGGCCACTCCTGGGCTAATCTGCAATCTTTGGGATGTCCGGACCAATCCAAATCATACTCAAGGGTTACTAACAATCCCTATACATCCATACAATAAACCATCAAAACTCATGGAACAATCAACGTGTCGTGAACACGCTTCTCAAGGATAAAAACCTTCAATTGACCTATCAAACGACCTCCAATCGACCTAAAATCACCCTCATTAGATTCAGATCGTCGAAACCTTTCGAACATGACCAGTTTCAACTCGGAATTCATTCCCACATGCCCTCACCCGCTAGTCAAAGTCTGGTCAACGCTAGTCATCGCCCGTCAATGCCGGTCCACGACGGTGGTCAACGTTGGTCATCGGCAGTCCACAACGGTCAATGTGACATGACCCATCCCAATACCCCCCCCCCCCCCCCCCCCCCCCCGAGGGATTAACACGGGATGTGCCATGCTCCCGTCTGATACCAGGTGCCAGACAAGGGATAAACCTCACCTTAACCCACTCGGGGTCGTCTAGAGTATGCCAGGATCTGTGGTGGCATGTGATATCTCAGTCTCTGCTATAGCCCGCATCCCCGATCAACCTAAAGAGTGTTAAAAACCATTAAAAGCTGTGAGTGGACAGAAGAACAGTTTATAAAAATACATTTCACAAAAGGCATGTATACCCTTCATTTAAAAGCATGCATGCATTCGAAAACTAATTCACTCAATCATTTGATTTAAACCAAATCATAAGGTTTCCAAATCCAAACTCAGTGAAAAATGCTTCTCAAGCAAAGCCATTTCCTTTCTCAAATCATTAGGGCCTTAGCCCAAAACCATAAATCCATAATCCAAGTGGGAACTCATCCCAAAACCAGTAAAACATAAGGGGTCTCTGCCCCAAAACCAAAACACGTGGGTCTCTGCCCAAATCCACAAAATATCGTATAACCAGTCTAATAAAACATATTTAATTCATCCTTGGCATCCCAGATGCCTGACAACCCAGATGTCACTATCATAAGCTACGCGTGCCCCTCGGTCTCACGCCGAGTCTCCCCAAGGTTCACCCAGGTCCCTGACCTTCCTTGGGGGGGAGGGGTGGAGATTTTAACCTCTAGCAATCCTGATCCTGGACCTCTCTACGGTCTTTCACGTAGAGCGGCCCCACTTAGGAAATGCTCTAACTCTAGTGTCACTGACACCTGGAGAGAAAAATACATAGGATGGTATAGTTTGAAAACCGAAATCAAATCCATTTCAACAGGGTCTAAGCCCGAGATATAATGTCTGTAAACCATTTCCACAAATCCCATTTTCCAAAACCATTTGCAATCCAAATCTCGTTAGGGTCTTCAAACCATAAATCACATCACATAAACCACAAATGAGACTTATGCTCGGTACTACAAGCCAACTGGGACCGTGGCTTGATACTTTGAACCAACTGGGCTTCCAGCCAGATACCATAAAGCAATTGGGCCTCAAGCCCGATATCTCATTAAATCAAATGGATTTCAAGTTCGATAGTTTATACTTCAAATGGCTCTCGAGCCCGATTCCATATTCCCAAATCTGAAATCATTCTATTAATCCATTATTGAAATACAAGCACGTATAAACCTAATATATAACCATAAACCTAAAATACATGCTCGAGCGCCCCCACGCGCAAGTTAACGCAAACTTCAACTGCTGACGTGCAAAATCAACGCTAACGTCAGGGGTTAACAGTCAACGCTGACATCAGCATGACATCATCTGATAGGGTCTGACAAGTGTCAGATCCGACACATGTCAGATCTTACAGTGCCACGTGTCAGTCGTCCTCTGGTCCACGTCACTAACATGTCAGTGGCACGTGGTAGCACCTGATTGGGCTATGTCACTAACATGTTAGTGCTGACTCCGCACTAGCATGTGACATGTGTCACGTTCCTATTGGTCCATCTCTGACATGATGATGTCAGCTGCTGACATCATCATCTTCAACCTCCAGCTAGATCCTCTGTAACGGGCCGCCCAGACTCGCGACCTGACCCGGCTCTTAAAGGCTCATTTCTAACCCGATTTCATCCATTCTTCTTCCTGTGTGTTCCTCTAAATCCCAAGAACATATCCCTAGAATTAAAACCATGAAAGTCGACCTATAATTACCTGTTCTAAGGATGAATAGTAGCCGTGATACTCTTCCTCCGTTCCCTGTCGACTCCAGTCACCCCTTCCCTTGAAATCAGTCCCAACCAGGTCGCCTCGATCCCTACGGGTTTCTAGCTACCGTGCTCCACCGTCTTTGCCGTTAGCACCACCGTGCTCGTCTCAACCTCCCCTTTCTTTCTTCCATTCATACCAACAGCAAAGGGTGAGGTTTGATGGTTGTGGGTGTGGGTGAGATGAATGAAATAAGGATCCCAATGTTTGGGGTAATGGGCCAATCAGATGAGTGACACTTGTCACTCATTAATTGGTCCTCCCAAACATTTGAAGCAATCCAATTAAGCCAACTGTACACTTCCTCGGTTTGCATGAATAGTTCTGATTCCTTTCTTGAACTACAACTTCCTCGTACGAAGTTCGATTTTGACGTGCCGTCTGTCTACAGACTCGTATCGACTCTATCTTCATAATAGTCCTCGTTCCTCATGCATTTGACTTCTCGAGTTAAAATTCAACTTTTTATCCATTCTGAGATGTAAAATCATCTTTTTACCCTGAACATCCGTTAATCCTCCATCAATTCGCAATTAATCTTAGTAATTAATCTCGTAAACTCGGGATGGGTTGTTACACAACGGTGGTCAACGGCCTAACGTCAGCTTGACATCATGCTCATGTCAGCCTGACATCTAACACCATTCAGATCTAACAATGTCAGGTTTGACAGCCTGCCACGTGGCACCACCCCGATTGGTCAACATGGTCTACGATGCTCACTGGGCCTGACAGCTGACTAGACCTAACAGCCTGCCATGTGGTAGCACCTGATTTACTACATGGACTGACAACTCTAACAGATGATGATGTGGACTACCACGTCATCATCATCAACGTCCACCCGAGTTGACTTGTATCTCTGTAACGAGTCAACCGACCCGCGAACCAGATCCGACTCCATCTCACTCATTCCTTAACCATTTTTGACCATTTTTCTTCCTACCACTCATTCTTTAACCATTTTCGACCATTTTTCTTCCAATTCCTTAACCCGATCACTTGTCAAGCTTGGTGATTTTTGATCAACCTTCAACCTCAATTTCCAGCCAGTTCCAGTAGCCAAAATCCTTCATTTTGATCCCAGTGTGCTCGTCTAGTCCCTGGGAATTATTTTCAATCATCAAAATTGTCAAACAAGCCCGAAAATTCAAACTTTGAATTTGAACCTAAACTGCTTAGCTTTTGGATTTCCAGCCACCGTGCACTGTTGTCCAAGCCGTTGCCACCCTCCTCTTCGTCTCAACTCACTCTCTAACTTTTTTTCACTCAGGCAATAGCAAGGATGAGGGAATGAGGGTGTGTGGGTTGTATTTGGGTTTCGGGTGGGATGAATGGAATAGGAAGGGAATGAGATGCATGAATGAAGATGGGGAGCAATGGATGAGTAACAAATGTCACTCATCGATTGTCCCTGACCATAAATATCTAGACCCACAAGAGACAAATGTTCACCTACCTCGTAAATCGTGCAATCGTACCCCAATTCGTTCTAAACTCGTACCTTTCCCGTACAATGCCCGATTTCAACGTGGCGCTTGTCTACGAGCTCATATCGTCTCAATCTACGTAATGGGTCTCAGTCCACATGTCATTGATCTCTCGGGTCAAAAGTTAACCTTTTACCCTCATCTAAGGGTAAAATCGTCATTTTACTTCAATTGTCTGTTAAACTTGATTAATTCTTAATTAATCCCGTAAATTGGGGACCGGGCGTTACACAATCCCTGCAGACTTCCTGCTCAGGGCATCTGCAACTACATTAGCCTTTCCATGGTGATAATCAATGGTAAAATCATAATCCTTGATTAACTCCAACCACCTATATTGCCTCAAATTTATATCTTTCTATGTAAATAAGTACTTCAAACTCTTGTGATTTGTGTAAACCTTGCACTTTTCTCCATAGAGGTAGTGCTTCCAAAATTTTGATGCATGAACTGTAACCACTCATCCCAGATTTCGGGATTAGATTAGTGACTAATGAAGGATTAGTGAGATTAATCGGTGATTAGTTGAGCGATTTCGGACGGACGGTGCGAAATGATCGTTTTGCCCATAGAATGGGTGAAACGTTGACTTTTGATTCAGGCGGTCAAATGGACTTTGGCCAATGACTGTGACGTAATTCAGGACGTCACGAGTCCGTAGACAGGTGGCACGTCCGATTCCGACATTCAACGAAGAAGTTATGAAGTGTGGATGTTGAAGGGGATTTTGGTAGTTTAGCCTCAAGGGCATTTTGGTCATTTGGTTGCATTGGGATCTGTGCCCAGTGTGATTAGGACACCTGGTTGCCTTGGGAATTGTGCCCAATTGTTTTAGGACACTTGTCCCTCTCTGGAAGGCAGTGAAAGCCTCAGTCACCGCCTCATACGTTTTTTTTTTTAAACATGGTGAAATGGTTGCATGGTTTTAGGAAGAAAGCAGAATAGAGTGGCCGGTTTATCCTTCGATTTGGAAGGTAATTTCCAGGTCTTAATTCCTAGTTTTAAGGCCAAAGATAGATAGATAATGATGAGACGAACCTATAGACCTTGGAAGGATTGAAAACGGAGTCGAAATGAGTGAATTACAGTGGTGAACCGGTCTCGCTAGTTCGGCTGCACTAGGAACCAATGGATCGAACTAGACCGGGTTCGTTCAGTGGTAGACGACGTTGAATAGTGCGGCCCTTGGCTTTCACGCGCAGGGCGATTGGGTAGCGCGTGAGGGGGCATGGGCCTGTGTTTCGAGAAGTTGTCAACACATGTTTAATGTATTCGATGTAAGGAACATTTTGGGACTAGTATCGAGTCGATCGGACATCGTTTCGATATGATTCGGGCTGTCCGAAGGTTTAGGATCTAGTTTAAAAATATTTAAAATTTTGGAAAAATTACGGGGATTTAGTGGAAGCATATTGGACGTGTTAGTGACCTTAGAATGTGCTTTGGACAGGTTCGGGAAGTCTGGTGATAGTGAATTAGTCGGGAAATCGTAATTGCACGTGTATCGAGGCGACAACAAGGATGGTCTTTGAGTGGACTTTGCTTTCTAAATTATGATGCATGCATAAATATTTTATATATTTTCTATATGTGATTTCTATGATTATGATTATGATATCTATGATTTATGATTTGTACGTATTTCGAGATATTTTACGTATTTATTTGTTTTACGAGATTATGGTTTTATGCTATGATTTGATAATGGTTTCAACACTATGATTTTGGGATTTGAATTATGATTTGATTCCAATGGTTTATAAATGGATTTGGAAGTGATTTCGATAAACGTGATTTTTGGATTTGGATTCGGAATGATGATTTCGGATTCGGATTGGGATTCATAATGGTGATTTCTGATTCGGCTTTGAACATGGATTTATGGATTTGGATTTGAAATAGGAAATGATTTTAAAATAGTTTTGGATTGGATTTGTAGGATCTGGTATTGGGTTTAAAAACCAGGATATGATATGTGACGGGGGCGGGCTCGGATATGTGATTTGGGTTTAAAGACCTGGTGAGTTTAAAGACTCGAGAGTTTAAAGACTCGGATATTGTGATTTCCCTTGTAGGCCTATTGAGTTTAAAGACTCAGGAGTTTAAAGACTTGGATTGATATTGAGGCCTGTTGAGTTTAAAGTCTCGGATATATATTGAGTTTAAAGACTCAGATAGATCCAGCAGGTTCAATGGATTTCAAATGGTTTTCAAATGGTTTCAAACTGATTTGGGCTGAGGCCCGATATTTGAGAAAAACAGTGTTTTTGGTTTTAAACAGTTTTATTATCTTGGAAATGAAATGGTTTTTGAATGCATGCATTGGTTTTACGTGGAGGGTATAAACTTGTTTTCTAAACTTATTCATTATTTTTGTCCACTCACAGTCTTTTTTGGTTTTTGATACCCTCCAGGTTGTTGATACGGTGCGGGTTATTGATTCGGTACGATTGGTCAGGATGGTGTTGGTTTGATCAGAGTAGCGCAGCGGAAGCGCGGTGGACCTATGCTTCGTGTTGGATCGGGCTAGGTTGGTATGGTTGGGTTTGACCATTAGTGAGATTGGTTTTCATGGACACATCGAGATGAGTCAGCAGATGTTGGATGTGTCGGAGTGTGTCGGATGTGTTGACATATGCTGAGGGTAGTAATGGGTGATGTCGGGGCTTGTACTTGGTGATTCCAAGGCCAGTGATTGATGACTGATGATTGAGGATCCTGAGAGTTGGAAATTGGTAGTTTAGTGGTGCTCGGGACTTGAACCTCGAAAAGGTTGGAAGTAAGAATTGAAATGAATGTCCTTACATAAACGGCAGTAACAGACATGTGAGTTGGATTGTTTACAGACGAGAAGGTTGTCCGGGTGAGTTGTGGAATTTTTTAAGTCCCGTAGAGGAGTTGACGTTTGGACGATTAGTCTGGTGGTGGCATACTTGTTGAGGATTGAGTTCCACGATTGCAAAAGGTGGATACACTTCCAACATGGTTGGAATCTCGAAATTAGGAGATGTTGTAATTGAGATGATGATGAGTTGTGTTTGATTCCAAGTTGGTGTTAGATGTTGAGTATTGAGTGATGGATACTCTGAGTCGGTAGGGGAGACTCATTTTCATGTATGACGGAACTTTAGGAGTTGTGAACCCCCCCTTGATTGTGGACAAGTGTGAAGGCGTTAAGGAGCAAGGAGAGTACTTGGTGACGCCACGTTTGGTGTGTGGCGACAGTATTAGACTGGATTGATGGACTTCAAATGTGAAGCGTGAGTGGCTCGTAGTCGTGTGGTCGTTAGGGTGGATATAATGATGTTGTGTGTGCCCTGAGGATACACTAGGATGGTTGGAAAACGCATTGATGTGCTTATGAAATGTACGCTGTGACGTTGTGGTTGTATGCACCGTGATTAGTGTTGGATGTGATTGGTGCATGTCCTTGAGATATGTGTAGTGGTTATAGTCGTAGTGAGAACTAGGGCTAAGCAGAGCGAAAAAGGTTTTTCATGAGATAGGAAATGAAAACTATTAGCCCCCGCCACCACTAGTAAGCTAGCTCAGTCAACTGAAAGGTGGCCATCAATACCTTATCCTTAGTTGGACACCTCATAATCTAAAAAATCCTCTCCAATTGTGTCACCCACTCTTCCGCCTGTGCTGGGCTCACTCCACTCGAAAACGTAGAAGCCCCCAAACGCTGGGCTCTTTCAATATCTGGGCCCTCTCTGGCTCGTTCACCCACGTCTTCTGGCCATGATCGGGGATCACGTCGTGGAGGCATAGTCGTAACGTCTTCATTCACCCTTCTGCAGCATACATATCTAAGTTACACAACCGTACCCGCATGCGCAGTCAAAACTTATGCTCTGATACCAAGTTGACAGGACCCTTCCCAGATAATCGAGGAGGTCCTACTCCCGTCTGATTGCTAAAACAACCCAACTATATTTAACTCATGATAAAAAAAATAACCCAAATATCTGTGTCAGGCAAGGGGTACCATAAGTGTTTACATAGCATAAGTACGATTAAGATAAATGCGTAAGAAAAGTCTAGTTCTACCCTAACCACCCGCAGAGTCCGCAAAGTCCGATTTATTTATTTGCCTCCGACATCAAACAAAACGATCCCCGAAATCCTCTCACGGCCTGGAGGGTAGTTTAAAAAAACACGAAATTGTGGGTGGACAAAAGAAAATAAGTATATGATAAAATAACTGTAAAAAACCATTATAACCAGACAAATCACCCTCCGTTTTATAAAATCAAGCATGCATACCGAAACTAAGACTCTAAAAAGTAAGTGAACACATAAAATATGTCAAAACCAAGCACACAACCATATACCATCAGTCAACCCATCCTCGATGCCTGCAAGATAAATATCACAGCAAATATGCTCTATCAGTAGGCTATATCACTCAGAGATTACGGAGCCCGACTAGACGTCCGAATGTTGACCAACTCAAGGATTACGGAGCTCTACTCAATGTCCAAGTTATAGTCCTAGTCTCACGAATTACAGAGCCATAGGCACGACGTCTGAGACAAGTCTCGAATGACGGAGCCCAGCTCAACATCCGAGACTATGCATCACAATCAGTATCTCGAGGAGGGTCATCAACCACATCACATCATAGTCACACAGATTTAGAAATCACCATCATACATCAAGTATAGAAAAGAGAGACCCAAAATGAAACAAAAAACCTATGTCCAAATCACAAGAGTATGAAGATGTGCATTAAGAATTACTATTTAAATATCCATAAAATCATCAAATTCATGCGGAGAGTCACTCAGCTGTACATCAAGAAAACACATAGGAAACCACTTAAAATAATAGGGTATGTATGCACCAAATATAAATAAAGAAAAGTTCACTCGCAAGTTTAAGACCACTGCTCAACCACGGTTTGGGTACTCCCCCACTGCTCCTGGAGTCGCATCGTCTGTCAATCCATACCAAACTTAAGTCATAAAAGTCCTAGACAAGTTCTCAAAGAAACTCTAAGTCCCGGGCTATACACACAAATTTTATGAATTTTAGAACACGAGGCATACTTTAAAAACCATTAGAAACTCCTCAAGACGGTGTCCGATCTCCTCAGAACCCTCGCCCACGCGTCGCCACGTGCCGCTAGAAATCTGGTGGCCAGCACACACGTGGTCCTATACGCATGCACGCGCGCCTACAATGCTTTTTACCCAGCTGCCACGTAAGCTGACAGCTCTGACATAAGCTCCACATGGCCGACAAGTGGCATAACCGCCACGTCACCCGCAACGTGAGATGACACGTTAGCGACTGTCAGAACTACTTTGCCATATGGCCTGCCATGTGGACTGTCACGGAAGATTTCAGGTACTATTTACGGTAGTACGTTTTACGAGTAAAAAGTGGACTTTTTTCTAAAGTGGGGCCCAGATCTTTTCCCCAGGCCCAATGGATGAGTGACAAGTGTCACCCATCCATTGTTTCCCTTACACAGACACATGCAACCATTCCCCCTCTATGTGTTCATTCGATCGACCCAAACCCAAAACGAGTGAATCCAAATCCAAACCCTTCCCATCTGCATCCATCTGAGGCCAGGAGAGGAGCTAAGGATGAGTGAGAGGATGTAGAGACGGTGGTAGGACGGCCAGCCGCCGTGGACGGATCTAGATTGCATGGCCAAGGTAAACCCGAACCCCCTGTATGTTTTTGAATTTCAAATTCGGGGTTTGGACGTTAGGGAGCTTAGATGTTGATTATGATAGGTTTAGAGGATAGGTAGGAGGTCAAGGATAAGGTTTTAGAGGCTGAGGACAGGTGAGAAAGCCCGAACGGCAGCTGGAGAATTTTCGGCGGCTACCCACCGAATTCCAATTCCGGCCAAGTTAACCCAAATCGAACCTTCAAACCTCTTTCTAGTGATCCTAGGAACCTTTTGGAATCCTTAGGGTGAAGGTTTGACCCCTAGAAGTGCCCTAAACCTAGAATGGAAAGTTTGGTTCAAAATGGTTTTCAAAACCAATGGGATTTAGGGTTTGTTTCTTGGATTTAATAACATAGGATGATAGGAAATGTTGTTAGGATGGTGTAGGAATTGAAAAGGAAGAAAAAGGATGAAAAATGAAGGAAATGGCCTGAACCGGTTCCTCCGGTTTGGCTGGACCGTGTTGCAAGAATGAACCGAACCGGCCAGTTCGAACCGGCTGGGCCGAAGGAAGGAGAAAACTGTAGCTGGCGCGTGGCTCCCACGCGCAGCTACTTTAGGCGGCGCGTGGCTGAATTTTTGGGGAAACTTCCAACATATGAACTCATTTATTCGATGTAACGAACATTTTGGGTCTAGTTTCGTGTCAATTAGACATCGTTTCGATAGATTTCAGAGTGTTCGAAGGTTTAGGATCGGGTTTTAAATAGTTAAAAATTCTGAAAAAATTACAGGGCTTTAGTGAGGGGTTATTTAAGTAGTTAGTAACCTTCTAAAATGATTTGGACAAGTTCGGGAGTCCCGGTGACGGTGTTTGGCCCAAGAAGGCGTCTTAGCGAGCGTATAGAGGGGGCGGCTCAGAAGGTCTGTGAGTGGACTTTGGTTTTCTAAATTGATGCATGCATAAATGTTTTATATGCTTTTATGAACATGTTTTGTGATGCCATGAGTGCATTTGTGTGTGTTTACGTATTGGCACGTATTTCGAGGTTTCGGCCTTATACTTTGCCTCTACGTGTTTGTACTTTCTATGTTGGTTTAAATGAAATGATTTCGGATTTAGAAACAAGTAATCTAGCATGAGACCCATTTGGTTTTATCTCAGGCATGTGGCCCTATTAATAACCTACGGGTCTGAGTCGTGGTCGCGGCGAGTGCTGTGTGCACGACGACGGACAATACGACGCTCGCCTCTGGACTAGGATGTGTTCCTTCTGGAGAGGTCACGATGCACCTCCCGTTGTCGAGCAGCCACTATCGGATCAACTTCGGAGTGCTGACGGTTCAGGATATCGATCGGCGATAGGTGCACTAGGATCTAGACGTGGTCGTGTCGATTGATTTGTTCACGGCGACATACCAGGATTGAGGGCGGTCCTGGACGGATGAGATATCGGGCTGACGCTAAGATATCGGGCTCGATTCCCAGTTGGTTCATGAGTTCGGGCTTGAGGCCCAGTTGGTGCACGTTTATGATTTCGGGTCGGGGACCTAAATGGATTTCTGGGTTCATGACGGTTTATGGGGACTGGGCATGAATCCCTTGAAAGGTTTTAAGAATGTTTTCGATATATATATATATATTCATATACCTTTTTTTATTTGGATTGTCTCCTCTATGGAGGGTGTTTGGCCTAGGTAGGCCCTAGAGTAGTCACGAAGTACTAACTGAGTGGAGTCACACCCTTTGGGTACCTTACTCTCAGGAAAGCTTATGGATTGTAACCCCAAGGAGGGTCATTGATCTGCAGACATTGACCTGGGTGGACCCCGGTGAGACTTGAGATTTGAGACCCCGGGTAGCACGCGCGTAGCTTTAGAAACGGTCACAGGATTGGTTATATGTTATATGATCTATGTACTTGTTTTGGGCTGAGTCCCATATGGATTTGGGTAGTGGCCCGTGTGGTTGGTTTCATTTATGGTTTTGGGCTTAGTTCCCACATATGTTTCTTTTGGATAAATGGTTTTTGAATGCATGCATGCTTTTTAGTGAAGGGTATAAATGTCTTTGTGAAAACGTTTTTATAAATTATTGTTTTGTCTACTCACAGCTTTTAAATGTTTTGACTGTCCTTCAGGTTGATCACGGATGCGGGCTATAGTAGAGACTGAGACGTCACATACCTTTTTCAGATCCTGGCGTACTTTGAAGCCCCGAGCGGACTAAAGTCAGAATTTCCCTTGTCTGACACTCCGTGTCAGACGAGATCAGGCGCATCCCGCGTTAATCCAGGGGGGATTGGAACGGTTCCTGACAAGTGGTATCAGAGTAGGTTTTGCTCTCAGGGTGATGCACAGGTTGAGGATGTGATGTCTCTGCGGTGGTAACAGCCCGTCATCAACCTGATAGTTAGGGTAAGAGTAGGAGGATTCAGTGGCCTTGAATCCTAGTTGGATTACATCTGGCACAAGGTACGATGGTTTAGGGTTCCACTGGCATTGGATACCGCGTGTTTCGAGGAAGAAGACCCCGAGTAGGATTGATATTCGTGCTAATTCAACGGCTTAGAGCCGCATAGTTACTGAAGATAGGATCTAGTGGACTAGTAGACACCGTAGGACGCCCTGAGAATCGGGACAACTGAGTGTGCTGCAGGGAGCAATTGAAGTCATGGATGACCTAGTAGATGACTCTAGTGGAGTCTAGTTAAGACGGATGGTAATAGGAACACGTGATTTTACTTGGCGTGAGATGCCCTATTTCGGTGTGTCGAGTCCTGAAGGGATGTCGACTGGAAGGAGATGCCCAGAGTAGTTGTAGTGTGGCATGGTAGGATGTGATTGCGACTTGTAGCAGTTGTGCAAGCTTAGGCACGGAGTATGGCCAAGTTCTTGGGGAGGCCCGTGGCTAGGAGCCGTAGAGTTACGCGGGGATGAGATCCTCAGATTGTGGTTACTGGTTGTTGGATACCAGTACCGGAGTGTGACGATTTTTCGGTGTTGAGTGCGAGGGACCACTCGAGATGGACGTGCTGCAGGGAGCAGCTGGGTTCGTAATAACCCTAGTTGGTGGTTGATCAGACGAGTGACCAGGAGAAATCTGACGGTGAGAAATAGAATGGGTCATTACAGTAGTTATCGACAGTTGTCGTTGGCTGGAAAAGATTGAAGAAGTCGAAGAGAATCATTGGAAGTGTTTAATTTGAAAGGAAAGGATTAAGCATTACAGTAATTATTAGAGAATACTCCTAGTTGGAAGAAGACTTCGCTTTTTCCACTAGCTTGGTCGGAGCTTTAGATTGGCCGTCTACATGACGCGAGACTGAGTTACGAGGATTCTAGCTCAGTAATTGGAAAAGTTAGGTATGCTTCCAACGTGGTTGCAACTACTCTCGATTCTAAAGTCGATGGGGGAAACTTCTCGTTTTCTGCTCTTTAGCAGATAGTGCCGGGTGTTGGAGGATGACATAGGATGAACTATGATGTCATCGTCTTGGATTCTCCTTGATACTTCCCTAGGTGGGATGAGGAGGAGTGTTTTGACAACTAAAGTGTTCAAAGAGGGTGTAAGAATCGAACACCTAGGATGTGGGTCAAATTTGAGTGATTTGAAGAACAGGTGATTCTTGGTGTCACTGGATGTGACAAGTGAGTGCCTGAGGTGAGTGAGATCGAGTCGCGTGGTAGCGATCAGGGTGATCGAGATGACTGAGGCGATTGTGGCGACCTTGAGGCGAGTAGACGGAGGTCTGGTAATCAGTGGGGTGATTTGCCTTGCTGATTATGCTAAGCTAGGAGCAGAGGAGAACAGTATTGCGAGACTGTTGAAGGAACCCTTAGCATGTGGGTGAGATGACAAGAAAGAGGTTGGAATATGTAGAGAGTGTAGTCGTACTGTCTTGGTCATGTAGAGGCGGTAGCGAGATTCGGGATAGTGCGTCTTGGTAGACGTGGTTCGGTTAGGCCTCATGGGTTGGCGTGTGTGCCAGACTTGCTTGCTGGTGTACAGAAAAAATATGGGTACATGAAATCAAATACATTCCGAGCTGTTGCTTTGCGAAGCGACTCCTCTGTGAAAAGGGAACCCATCAGTGCAGAGTGTTGTCTCTCCTGAGACAAGTAGGGTGTATCTGGATCCCATATGAACGCCCCAGATGGGTGAGAAGTCGATTGGGTGTCGACAGGATGAGTAGTACGATAGTTGAGTACTCGAGAGCGAGTCGAGATCAAAGTAGCGCAGTGGAGCCGGGAGTTGTCGGCTGGTCACGAAGGTCATGACATATAGTGGTAATGGATTAGTCGGTATCCATTTGCATTCGGAGTGGTATGGATTGATGTGACTCTCCCTGGAGTCAGCAGGGATTGTTGAGGGAGTCAGTATGGGTACCGAGGTCGATAGATGCCGCAAGTTTGAGGATGACTTAGGAGATGCGATTCTTGCCATTGTGAGGGCAGAATCTAGTGGATGTTGACGGATCGGATGCTGAATAGGATATAGCTTCGATTGTCGGACAAGAAGAACCATTAGGCTGAAAAGCCTAAATTGACGATAAGTTAGTATAATTGACCTATCAGAGCGGGCGACAGGCTAGATCGGCGTCTCGAGTGAGACTTATGAGCCGACGTGTAGTTCTCGAGAGTGAGTTAGAGCTTTGAAAGCTCCGGTGGTAGTGCGTACCGGCGAGTACGGAGCTTATGGCGGACGTGTATGGTTACATGAGAACGCCCGAGTAGAGGGACATGTTTGGATTCCACAGTTTGGTTGTGGAATATGGTCGGTTTGAATTTTGAGGACGAAATTATTTAAGGAGGGGAGGTTGTAACGACCCATCCTGAATTTCGGGATTAGATTAAGACTTAAGTACGAATTAGTGAGGCTAATTGGGAATTAGCCGAGGATTATCAGACGTTCAGGGCGAAATTATGATTTTGCCCCTGAACGAGGGCAAAAAGTTAACTTTTGACTCGGGAGGCCCGATGATCGAGGGCCGAGGACCGTTACATAGATCAGGTCGATACGAATCCGTAGACATGCAGCACGTCGAATTCGGACGTTCGACGGAAAAGTTACGGTTCACGAAAAATTTCAGGTACTATTTACGATTGTACATTTTACGAGGCAAAAGTGTACTTTTGTCCTAAGTGGGGCCCAGATCTTATCCCTAGGCCCAATGGATGAGTGACAAGTGTCACCCATCCATTGCTTCCCTTACACAGACACATGTAACCACTCCCCCCCTCTGTGTTCATTTGATCGACCCAAACCCAAAACCAGTGAACCCAAATTGAAACCCTTCCCATCTGCATCCATTTGAGGCCAAGAGAGGTGCTAAGGATGAATGAGAGGATGTGGAGATGGTGGCAGGATGGCTAGCCGCCATGGACGGCGGTGGATTGCACGGCCAAGGTAAACCCGAACCCCCCTGTATGTTTTTGAATTTCAAATTTAGGTCTTGGACGTCAAGGAGCTTAGATTTTGATTAGGATAGGTTTAAGGGATTGGTAGGAGGAAATGGAAAGATTGGTTCAAAATGGTTTTCAGAACCAATGGGATTTAGGATTTGTTTATTGGATTAAGTAACATAGGATGATAGGAAATGTTGTTAGGATGGTGTAGGAATTGAAAAGGAAGAAAATGGATGAAAAATGAAGGAGGAAATGGCCTAAATCAGTTCCTCCAGTTCGGCTGGACCGTTTTGCAGGAATGAATCGGACCGACTAGTTCGGATCGGCCTGGCCAAAGGAAGGAGAAAACTGTAGCTGGTGCGTGGCTCCCAAGCGCAGCCACTTTAGGCGGCACGAGCGGGTGCGTGGCCAAATTTTTTGGGAAACTTCCAACATGTGAAATCATTTATTCGATGTAACGAACATTTTGGGACTGGTTTCGTATCGATCTGACATCGTTTCGATAGGTTTCAGAGTGTCCGAAGGTTTAGGATCGGGTTTAAAATAGTTAAAAATTCTGAAAAATCATGGGGCTTTAGTGAGGGGTTATTTAAGTAGTTAGTAACCATATAAAGTGATTTGGATTGGTTCGGGAGTCCCGGTGATGGTTTTTGGTGCAGGAAGGCGTTTTGGCTCGCGTATCGAGGTAGCAGCTCGAACGGTCTGTGAGTGGACTTTGGTTTTCTAAATTGATGCATGCATAACTGTTTTATATGCTTTTATGAACATGTTTTGTGATGCCATGAGTGCATTTCTGTGTGTTTACGTATTGGCACGTATTTCGAGGTTTCGGCCTTATACGATGTCTATACGTGTTTTTACTTTCTATGTCCGTTTAAATGAAATGATTTCGGATTTAGAAACAAGGAATCGGGCATAAGACCCATTTGGTTTTGTCTCGGGCATGTGGCCCTATTGATGACCTACGGGTCTAAGTCGTGGTCGCGGCGAGTGCTGTGTGCACGGCGACGGACGATACGACGCTCTCCTCCGGACTAGGATGTGTTCCTTCCGGAGAGGTCACGATACACGTCCCATTGTCAAGCAGCCACTGGAGGCTCAACTTCGGAGTGCTGGCGATTCAGAATATCGATCGGTGATGGGTGAACCAGGATCTAGAGGTGGTCGTGTCGGTTGATTTGTTAACGACGACATACTAGGATTGAAGGTGGTCCTGGACAGATGGTTGCATGCATCACTACGATTGGAATTGTGACTGACCCTGAGATATCGGGCTCGATGCCCAGTTGAGTCATGAGTTCGGGCTTGAGGCCCAGTTGGTGTACGTTTATGATTTCGGGTGGGGGACCCTAAATGGATTTCCGGGTTCATGACGGTTTATGGGGATCGGTCATGAATCCCTTGAAAGGTTTTAAGAATGTTTTCGATATATATATATATATATATATTCATATACCTTCCTTTATTTGGATTGTCACCTGCGTGGAGGGTCGTTGGACTTGGTGGACCCCGGAGTAGCCACCGAGCACTAATTGAGTGGAGTCGCCACCGTTGGGTACCTTACTCTCAGGAAGGCTTATGGATTGTAACCTCCAGGGAGGGTCATTGATCTTTTAATATTGATTTGGTTGGACCCTAGGGAGACTTGGGATTTGAGACCCCGGGTAGCACGCGCGTAGCTTTAGAAACGGTAACAAGATTGGTTATATGTTATATTTATATGTTATATGATCTATGTACTGGTTTTGGGCTGAGTCCCATATGTATTTGGGCAGTGGCCCGTGTGGTTGGTTTTATTTATGGTTTTGGGTCTAGTTCACATATGGTTCTTTTGGATAAATGGTTTTTGAATGCATGCATGCTTTTTAGTGAAAGGTATAAATGTCTTTGTGAAAACGTTTTTATAAATTATTGTTTTGTCCACTCACAACTTTTAAATGTTTTGTCTGCCCTTCAGGTTAATCGTGGATGCGGGCTGTAGCAGAGACCGAGACATCACATACCTCTTCCGGATCCTAGCGTACTCTGAAGCCCCAAGGGGGCTAAAGTCGGAATTTCCCTTGTCTGACACTCCATGTAAGACGGGATCAGGCACATCCCACGTTAATCCCGGGGGGATTGGGACGGGTCCTGACATAAAATGTAACTTTTTAACTAATTGGATTTCCTCATCTGTATGGTGACGTCCAGATGTCAAACAACATGCCTCGATCTTGGCATTCTAGTGGACTTTTCTGATTAGGGCGTGTCAATTTTTATTTTAAATGGATCCAAATGGCTTTTTGACTATATATATAAGTTGATCAAGAACCAACTTGTTAATTGCATACTAGGGCGTCAAATAATTGATAAGCCATTATTTATGCATCATTTTGATGTCATCTTATTCCCTTTTTACTTTTCTTTTGAGTTAATTTGTGCCATCAATATGAGAAAATGATATTTCTTGTGAGACTTGTGCAAAATTGAAAAGAGACATTAATTCTGAGAAGAATGCAAACAGAATGGCTCAATTTGGAGTTAGAATAAAAATATGTCTTATAATGAAATTCGAGCCCTAATTGAGTGTCTGGTTTAGTGCCATGCCAAGTTCCAAGGCCAGGCCAGTCTCTATGCCTGCGCCTAGCTCTTGTGCATGTGCATGTACCCGCGCCGAAGATAAGGAAGGCCAAACAGCGGTGGCCGGATTTGTCTCCCTTGTGCCGATGATATAACAAGTGTGTTTTCCTTCAGTTGATGTGCACTTGAGAAACAAATTAAATGCTTTATCCATGCGCACAATTAGGGCCCAATTCAGAGCAAGTCCCAAAATTTAACTTAGGGTGGACGACCAATTCGGGTTTTTTTTTGGGCTTAGACGTGTTTCGGCTTGTTCCCAAAGTCTAGGGCATTTTCTAGCTGCCCAAATGTGTTCTAGGTGTCTCAATCGCACTTTGGAAGAAGTCTTCAGGTGCAAGAAAGTCCGAGAAGCGTTTATCCTATTTTCTTGCCACAAAAATAGCCCTAAATCAACTAGGAAAGGGTTTTGATGTCCAAGTCCAACTTGGAATAGCTGGCCATTCCTATTTTCAAAGAAATTCTATCTAAATGTTCTCCTAAACCCTAGAGGTGTGATATCCTATAAAAAGAAGTCCAAAAGGCACAACCAAGGATTCAACCTTTTGCCCTAGATCATACCCTAGCCGCAAAAAAATTCGAAGTTAAATTTGGGAATTTTCACTTTGTGATATTGGAGATTATTGTACGTGGAAGCTTTGAGGAAGTATCTTGTTGTCTCTACCGTGACTTTTCATTCGATTCATTGTATAAATTTTAACATAGTATTTTGTTTTAAGTTTCCTTTAATCATGCGTAACTAAACTCTTATTAGTTAAGGATTGTTTTGAACCCTATACATGTCTAAAAGTTGATTGTTTTCTATTCTTAATTTCGTTGCTATGCTTTTGTCTGGCTGGATTGTTCTGTTTTACAAAAAGTTTTATGAGTTTATATGCTATGGTTCAATACATATTGTGTAAACATATAAATGTTGCTAGAACCTAGCGATTAATTCAAATGGCATGTTTTAGTCTCTATAATTCATAAGTAGCAATAACTATCATAGCTTAATCAATTTAACTTGGGTTATGATTTGGGAGGATTCGATGGACTGCTCCAGCTACTTAACGTGGACCCTGCTGTCGATGAGAAGTTTTTAGGACTCACTATCGTCTTTGTTACCGCCAATAAACCACGCTCTCGTTTTTTGTAGAACCCAAATTCCAATTGCAATCAAATGAAGAAGAAAAAGAACAAGATGCTGATGATAATGATAGTGGAGGGGATTGCTATGTTTCGGGTTAGTAAGTTAATGATGGGGAAGAAAAATCAAGATTGAATTTGGAGGATTTGGAAATGGGTAGAGAAAGAAAAACCAGTCATTTTTATCCTTTTTTATTATTTTTTAAAATAATAAATTTTAACATTTTCCTACAAAATAATTAAACATTTGATTTTTATTATCACCTAAGCATCTTTAATAGGGTTATTAATAATAGGTTTTAATTTTGGTGTAAACGAATTTGACCGAATGAGATTTGAGATTTGATTCGGAACTATTTTGAGTGATAAGCCATTTTGAAAAATTTAGTGCCCAGACATGAACGCAGAGACGAGATGGCGCCACTCCATCTGAACTAAAAAACCCTAAGATCCTCAACAGCTTCTCTTCCACCCTAATTCCTCAAACCACCATTAATTGACGAGAACTACCCCTCACAAATGGGGTTACTCTTCCGTCCTGCACTTGCACAGCATCTTGGTCTGGCTGCCTTCAACAAACCTCGCTTCTCTTCTGTGCTTTGCTCCTTTCTTCACCAGGTCTCTCTCTCTCTCTCTCTCTCTCTCTCTCTCTCTCTCTCTCTCTCTCTCTCTCTCTCTCTCTCTCTCTCTCTCTCTCTCTCTCTCTCTCTCTTTTCAAGAATAGAATATGTTAGAATTAATTCCAAGTGATTCATTTTCGTTTTAATCTTTTGTGGTTTCAGTCCCATACAGGAAGAAGACATTCGACAGCCTGTGTTGGTAATTTTCACTTTCCTCAGTAAGTTTTTAGAGCTTGTTATGTACGGAAATTTGAATTCAATGGTACATTGTTCACAGCTGAATGCGATGGACTGCTGGATTGTGATGATAATGACGATGCCAAAGCAAGAGAGAAAGATGCTGAACTGCGTGCGGCTCTCTCCCGGCTTTCCGGTGATTTCGGCCCTGAGAGTATGCTCACTTTTCAGCGGTTTTTTAGCTCAAGGCGTCCACCTGTCATCTCCACTGGCTCCTTGAAGCTTGATTTAGCTCTTGGAATTGGAGGATTACCAAAGGTAATTAATTGAGTACTCTCTACTTGTTGATGTACCATTTTTTACCCCAATCTAACCCTCGCTGATGAGGGTAGGATTTGATAAGCCCTGTTGCAGGACTTCAAGAGACTGTTAGGGTATGTTTGCACGAAGAACTTCAAAGTTCCAGGTGATTTAGGCTAAATTAGGTAAAAATGAGGAACTTCAAAGTTCTAAGGGATTTCAAATGTTTGGATGAAAGGCATTTAGATGCTTGTAAGTTACTTTGGAAATCCTTTACCTAGTTTTTTTCTATGCTCATTTGGAATTCCTTGGGACTTTGAAGTTACTCATTTTTAACTAATTTAGCCTCAATTCCTTGCAACTTTGAAGTTCCTAATCTAGACATACCATTAGTAACCTATGTTGCACCGAAACGTCATCGGGCCGCCGTATCGCGTTTCGGATACCGATACCGGTCTGATACGCTCGGATACATTCGGATACAGTATCGATATTTGGATATGCGCGTTTCATAATTGGATACGTATTTTGTAATTGTTATGGATACGCGAGGGCATAAATGTCAAAACAAAAACATAATTTGATACGTGCTTTTCATAAATATCAAAACAAATTGATTTCCAGCCTCTCCCCGTTCCGCCTCTCCCTCCCTTGCCATCGCCTCTCCCTCGCCTCTCTTCCTCGCCCTTCTGGCTTCTCTTTGACTTGGTCACTTGGGTGTGGGTATTTTGATTTTCGTTGCAATTCGTTCATCCTCCTCAACAGTTTCGTTCGGTCGTTCCGTACTTCCGTAGCAACATCAGCAATTTGGAGGTAATCCTTTGATTTTTGCTATTGATTTCTTGGTTTGATTTATGGGTTTTGCTGGTTTGTTTTGCTGGTAATCCTTTGATTTCTGCTATTGATTTCTTGGTTTGATATATGGGTTTTGTTGGTTTGTTCTTGTTTGTTGATTTGGGTGGGATTTGGTTCCTTCTGGTTCGTTTGCAGATGTATGGTTTTTGCACAATGGGTTTGGATTTGTGTTAGCAAATTTTGAAACTATGTTGTTGTTTGAATGTTTGATTTATGGTTTGTTGCTCCGTGATAAGTTACTAGGTTGGTTGCTACCACATCCGATGTCTTGTTACCTTGTCTACATGGAAACTCATGTTACAAGCCTTCCAAAGCTTCTGGTAGTGTTGGCCATGTAGGGTAATAGTAAGAGGAAGGAAGAAAACAGAAATCTAGATTGTGAAATCACTCTGGCCTTTGGCATCAGAATATGGTGTATTGGAATGGCTCCAATAGAAACTAGAAAAAAATAACCAGCTTGTGTTAATTATTGCTATACAACCTTAGGGATTTTTATATTTCAGACCGTTTTACAAATGAGAGTCCGGAATGGTTATTGGTATCACATAATTCAACACTGCCTATTTTACATTCCTTTCTCTGCAGCTTGCTTTTTGGTGCAAGACCACCTTCTCATTGGTTCTGAAGTTGATATATCATTTGTTTTTTGTGCTCATATCAATAGTAGACTATATTTTTCTCCCTCACTAGCTATCCAAAAATTCTAACACGGAATAATGCACAAGCCTAGATATCAGATTAATTTCCAAGCATTGACGATTGCAACTGGCTTTCACCTTCTAAAATCTTATGGGTTTCGATCTCACTTACTTAGAATTTCATAAACAATTTTAATATATTATTTATTTTCCGTATCCTTCTCGTATCGTATCCTTTGATTTTTTGATTTTGGCGTATCGGAGTATCGTGTCGTATCGTATCCTCGTGTCCGTATCCGTTTTGGTGCAACATAGTTAGTAACTAAGAATTTCAAATATGGATGCATTGAGTTTGTGCGATTTTGTTAGCGGAGAGTTGATGAACTAGTGTTACTTTCAATTTGTAACTCTGGACAGATGTGCATTTCCCTCTGCAGGGAAGGATCGTTGAAATTTACGGGCAAGAAGCATCTGGGAAGACCACACTTGCACTTCACATCATCAAGGAAGCTCAAAAGCTTGGAGGTTTGTATTTAATTTGTTGTCTCATTTGTTTGATGGGAAATCTAGAAAACAATATGCACTGATCAGCTACCATACACAGGCTAATTATCAGTTTTTTTTTGTGTGTGTTTGAGTGTGTATGTGTGCGTATGTGCATAATATTATATAGATAAGTGAGGCATTTTAGAAAAAAAAGGAGGAGGTGCATGCATCTGGAAGTTTTCTTCTGGTATCTAAAGAAAACCGGAGTTTTTCTCAATGGTAGAACATGATACAACATATGAAAAGGATATCCAATCACTTAGAGAGGAGTGGGTAATATAGGGTTTTAATTCGTGGTCTGTATTCTCAAGGTCTTCAAAGTTTCTACCACTACTTTCCCTTCAAAGAAATGTGACCTAATACATTGAGTAAAAGCCTTCCAAATAAAGCTACTGTGGTGCTCAGTGAGTAACCACACCAACAAAGGAACCAAATTGGGAGTCTAGCAAGCAACATATCAATGCAACAACAGAGATTATAGACTGATTTGTTGCTAAACAGACGATACCAATTCAAAGAAAAATATAATACCCTAAACCCTAAACCTATTCATAATCAAAGTAAGAAGGTGATTTAATAAGTGAGGAGTTGGCCAATAAGTACTTCAGGTCATTCACCCGCTAGTACAACAAAGCTCTACCTAATTTCTAATAACTTAACTATCCATTTATACACACTGCCAACTTGACTTATAGGTCTGGAGTTGGCCAATGAGGAGCTCCAGATTTTTATTTTTTTTGGGATAAGAGCCATGGAGGCGCTGAATTCTATTACAAAGTAATCAAAAATTAAAAAACCACCTTACATACCATTGTAATATCACCCTTAGGACAAGCCTAGTGATCTGGAAACTTCTGTACTAAAAGATCAGGCTCCTGAGTCATGTGGCCTTTCAAATCCTGAAAATCCTAAAAGAACTCTATTTCTGAAAATTGATGTTCCGACCTGCATGTTCCTCTCATCATTGCATTTAAAACCATCCCTAGAAATAAATTTATCTCTCTGTCACCAAGTGATAATTTGCAGATTACTCTGAACTTCAACATCCTCTTAAAAACTCATGATATCCTTTTTCATGTTCAGGTTTTCTATGTCAAATTGGCAAGAGCCAATCTTATATTTGTCATATGCCATATAACAAAGCTGCATGTTTTTTTATACCAAAAAGTTATACCAAAAAGTTTCAATGTGTGCACCTTACAACCTAAAAGACTGGCCCTTTCCTTGACTCTTTCATTCTCCTCCACTGGCTCCTTTTACTCTATGAAATTCTCTATTTCACCCGAAAATGCTTCAAAGAAAGAATATACAGAAAGTTGTAAATGATCTCATAATAGGTTCCCATAAGTGAACTTTTAGAATTTACTGAAACTACCCAGTGGAACCATGTACTTGGTACCAAGTATATCTTACTAAGAAGAGCAATTACTCTAACCAATAGCCAAGTAATGCTGGAAAAATTCTCTTTCTCTGTCTCTTTCCCTGTCCCTATGTGTGTATCCTTGTGTAGGTTTATTTATGCAATATGTGGACTCCTTTTGTGTCTTTTTTCCCCCTGCCTAGCAGGAGGCCAAATCCCCTAAAAAACTATGAAAATCATTGTTGACCTTAACCGGCTCTTCGTGTCATCATTCATCAAGCAAGAGATCGACCAATGGACAGAAGGAGTTTGTTTTTTTTTTTGGTGGGAGGGGACGTTGGCATCCAAAATCTTCATACGAAAACCATTATCCAAACCTAACTTGGTAAGGTTATCTGCAAGAATTTTTTATCTTTGTGAACATGAGCGTGGCTCCCTTTTTGTCTGCTTGGAATAAAAGTACTTTTTTCAGAGAAATTATTTAATTGGTTTTGTTGAAATATTATATTGTAAGCGACCTGAGCTTTTGTACTTTCTCATTTTTCTGTCTGTTGTCGTAAACCTAGTATGAGTATGAAATGAAATGTTTGTTGTAGTTCTCTTGTTCGCGTAAAACACATATATTTGAAGGTCAGTTGAAGTCCTAGTTATGAATCCTTTTACAAATAATCATAGAAACACTGTATGACATAGGTTTGTTCTGTACATCATTTGGCCATTTATTGGTTCTTCTGTATTTTTCTGGTCATATTAAAATGTGCCTTCTAGTCGTCGGTTTCTTTCTCATCTCTTTTCAGTTCATTATTAATTGCATAACGGGATTGTCCTTTTGGCAGGATATTGTGCATATCTTGATATTGAGAATGCTATGGATCCTTCACTTGCACAATCTATGGGCGTAAACCTAGAAAACCTTCTCTTTTCGCATCCCCATTCAGCCGAGAATGTGCTAAACGTGGTTGACACTCTGACTAAAAGTGGTTCTTTGGATGTAATTGTGGTCGATAGTGTGAGTAATTCATGCTAAAACATGATGGTTTCATTATTCATTGGAGAATTTGCTGCTCTTGATGTTACTTGGTTTTGTGATTTGGTATTTTGGATGTCTCATCCCAACTTTCTTTCTGTGTCTGTCAACAAGTCAAAAAAAACATCAATCTGTTTTCCAAATCATCTTTTAATTGCACCCAAAAAATTTCTTCATACAAACAAACATGGTTCTACTTACAGTTGCAGTGCAATTGATGCCTCTTTTAGGGACGAATATTGTGGTGTTCTACTAGTGGGAGATCAAACAAGAACTTATTGTTTCTTCGAAAATTATACTATCAAGTTACGAACAGGAATTAAATAGTACCAGTGTTGTATATAAAATACAAATGGAATAAATTATACATGTGACACGACTAGATAGAACTGGGAACTGAAATGTGCTGTGCCTAGTAACTAGTGAAATATATAGAGATAAGTTGAGTTAATTATTTAATGTTACTTTGAGAGTTAATTATTTGGGTTTGCCCTTTAATTTTTTTATTTCATGAATTTATGCTTCTGCCTTGTCGATGTATATGGTCACTATTCTTGATTTTAACGAGTGTTACAATGATAAAGAAGAAATTAACAATTTATTATCTTTGATATCTTTTTCTTTTTCAGGTTGCTGCCCTCGTCCCCCAATGTGAACTTGGTGCTTCAATTGATGGTGAATACCGAGATGCACAGTCAAGAATAATAACCCAAGCACTGCGAAAAATACATTCTTCACTATCCTATTCTCAGACTCTTGTTGTTTTCATTAATCAGGTCATCCGCCCTATTTAAGCATTTGAACCTATTTATTATCCCCTACGGAATTTTTTCTTATAAGCTATAAAAGGAGAGATGAACTATATAGAATCTAACATTATGTTTTGTCTCCAGGTTAGATCGAGTCCAAACTCCAGGAAAGGTTTTGGACTAACGGATGAGGTTACTTGTGGTGGGAATGCCTTGCGATTTTATGCAGCAGTACGATTGAGAATTAAAAGAACACGGTTGCTTCAGGCTGAGGAGAAGGTAAATCTTTTATTAGTTTAATACTGACATGAAAGCATATGAGAGCTTTCATGGTTTTTTAGTGATATGCTCTTTCCATGTAAAAATTATTGATTTCTTCCTGCGGTTAATGCTACTTTTCTCTATGCTTTCTCCAATTGTGGTGTTGTTCTAGTTTGATTAGCCGTATGGCCATTAGGAAAATATGTTGGTCATATTTGTTAAGGTCCACCGAAGAAGAGCACCACACTGATGTGTTTTTCCATAATGCGAACCAATAAAAGAATAAGGTTGTCCTTAAAGGAGGAACCCCAAAACCAAAGAACAATAAACAGAAAGCAATAAGGCTGCAAATAGAAAGCAACAGAATAAAAAGGTTCTTTTGAAATTGAAGCATACTTTTATCCCCGAATTTCAGTGGCCGCAGTATCTTGTCATTGCCTGAAAAATGAACCCTAATAGAGCATGGCATCCAGCTCAGTTTTTTCAGGCAGATCCCCCACAGGCTAATGGTGCACTAGCAGAGCTTTTCGTTTGACAATTATGCGAAGTTATCAAAAGTCCATCTGCTTTTTGTGCGTGTTAGGTTGATATACTTAGACTAAGGTGGTAAAAGGCTCCTCAATATATTGTGTATGGGTAATTGAGGCATGTACCTTCCCATGAACAGAAGGGAAACACTTTGGATGTTCAATTTAATGTTTATTTTTATTTTTTTTACGGTTGAACTGATTCTGACCTTTCGTTCTATTCGACTTACGGTTTTTTACCACATCTTTTACCAGTTCCTTATGAATTGTATTCTTTCATCATAGTTTAAATTCTATCTTGTTTTCAGGTTACAGGTCTTGGGATTTCTGTGCAAGTGGTGAAAAATAAATTAGCTCCTGCAATGAAGAAGGCTGATCTGGGATACGGTTTGGGAGGGGTTTATGCTGCGAATCAGAGGTACTGCAGTTGGCTTGTGAACACGGAATCATTTCCAAAGAAGGAAGCAACTACCTCATTGGACAAAAAGTTTTGAGTAACGAACATGAAGCTGAACAGTATCTGGCTGAAAATGATGGGCTATTGAATAAGGTAGTTATAATCTTAAGGAAAATTCTGTTTGAAAGATAGTCTTGTTACGTAGACCGGAGTGAATGAGCATTATTCATTGGCATGGTGCTGCGTGAAGCACCCTTGTGATCACATTTAGAATGGAATGCCTTCCGGGAGGCTGAATGCGACCGAGGCCCTTAAATTGACACTGGGTAATATGGAAGAAGATTCTGGCTTTTTCTCTGTTGGTTTGGCAGGTAACTAAGCTCAACCTCAGCGGAGTTCAATTGTAAATAGAGCCTTCATTATGAATTGGATTGTATGTAGTTTAGATTGAAAGGGAATGTGCAGTTCTTATCTCTTCTTAAGTTGAAAGGGAATGTGTAGGTTATTAAAATTATGTCCATTTACTAGGTTCTTGATTTAGTTTTACAGTTCAATATAATATTCTTTTTAGATACATAAAAGAAATTAAAAAAAAAACTAAAATTAGAAGCTACGTATGCAATTCATATTCATCCGATCAAATTGGTGAGCATTGTAGGCTGTTGGTGAAATTATATATATAATTCCAAAATGTGGAGATTAGCTACGTATCATTTTATTAAAACAAAAAGAAACGAAAAAGAAACCCTATCCAATACTAAACTCAGATCCTTATTCCCTACCGTATGATAGATGTATGATCGTTTCTCGTCACTATAGAAAGCTCCACTTTCAAAATGGAGGATAGATTCAGTTACCATATCATGGCATACAAGAACCCAAAATAACCAAGATGCACTACTTATTTTGTAATCTTCAAACTCTATCGAGTGGGGCAAGTTTGTTATTAATTACCAATTTTGATTATTTTTTTCTCTATTTGAGAAATGCTAACCTTCTGCACCTGCATGTGTGTTACTCGAAAGAAAAATTAAAAAAAAAAAATCAATAATAAAGACCCTTTGATTTTGTTTCAATATTTTTTCTTCTCTTAAAATAACCTTGACGTAACCAGGGCGGTGCAACTATTTTATATTTTAATTTTATGAGTACGTTTTTCATTTAGTTTGTTATTTCTTTAGATCCGCTTGTATTCTTGAAAAAGAAAAATAATTTTCACTCACGTTTTTTCCACCATCCGTATCTCCAAGTTGGTTTCAATCTATTAATTATAACTTAGCGACTAATGCTACCAATAGTAGTTGTAACTAGTGGAAGGAATCACATTCCCATCTCTTTTTTGAGTGTGAGTTCTTTGCTTCTATTTGGAGGATGGTTCAGTAGTGGTGTGATGGTGCTTATTGGGTTATCTAACCTTGACCGGGGTTCCTGTCCTCGTTACCGATGTATTGGATGGGTTCTTCGATGCTAATTACCTCTTTCTAGTTGGCTCTGGCGTCCACTGTTTATAGTATTTGGTTGGAATAACAACCGTAGATTTGGTTCCTCTAGGAGTGTACTTCTTTGGTTGTTTTCAATAACATGGTAAATTTGATTAGAAACTGGTTGTGTATGATATCTTTTAAGGGCTCTAATTTGAACACTGACGGCTTCGTTTTTTAACATTCCGATCATGTAATTTTCCCCTTTCGGGATTATGAGACTTGAGGCCTATTTTTCTAATTTCCCAGACTCTTTTCTTGGTATAAAATTCTTAATTATCCAAATAATAATAATAATAATAGAACGGGTTTAGCTATAAATTTCTTGTGTTTGGAAGTCATCATCTACTGAGTCAAATTCATCATCGGCTCAGCCATTCACTCCAATAAAAAAGAGGCTCCTTCCCTCCATTATATATGTTGCTTGTTGTCCTCCCTTTGATTGGTACCCTTAAAATTAATATTATTATTCATAATTCAGGGTAACTTAGTGCCCGTTTAGTGTGTTTCTTCGCTTCTTCTATAAGTAAAATTATGTTGTCAAGTAATGTCTTTCTCTTCAATCCTTTGCTCATGGCCTGATGAAAGTAACTTAACATCATCATCGTAACGTTTAAAGTCAACATTCGTCATAGAATGAATCCATATAAAGTTATGGAGAGTCATTGAAGTAACAACAATTTGAACTTGTTTTTCTACTAAAAATTATGCATTTGACTTATTATACTCCATCTATTTTTCCAAACACCAACTAGATAATATTTACCTATCAAAACAAAATATAATAATTACTAGATTTTTTTTAACATAAAAGCAATTATAAAAAAATATTTAGTAAGAATTAAACTTATACCAATGTTTACTAACCGATAGGTCGATGCAGAAATTTCAAGTTCATTGTTTAGAAGCATAAATACAGAAAAACAAAGGAAAAAAATAAAGCAAAAACTACAACAAACCAAAAGCAGAAAATTAGAAGCACAAAAAGAATGCAGAAAATACCTCATAATCTGTGCCAAAAAGTATCAATTCAAATTCAATTCAAGTGAAGATCAAATCAATTTCAATAACCATGATCATTCTAATAGTTATTATTTAAAATATGAACTGAAGGCAGGAGAAGAGATGATACCTTGAGCAGCGAGAAGGTGGTAGGTGCACAAAAGTTATTCCGATATTGTTTGGGAGACGAGCAAGATGCTAGAAAACACTCAAGGATTTTGTGAGAGTATGAATAAATTAAAATAAATAATAATTAAAATATAGTTAATTTGTGCATATAGAGTATTACTAATTAAAAATAAGGATATTATTAGAATATTAAAAATATCATTAAAAGAAAACAAGTGTTTCTTTATTTTTTGACGAGAAACACATTTGAAAGGAAGCACTAATAGAGTGTTTCTTGAAAACCCTCTATAAGTGCTTGTACTCCTGATCTGAAATACTTTTTGAAATTTGTCAAACACACATTTTTAATTTAATAAGTGCTTTTCTTGAACACTTATGACATTTTTAAAAATACATCCAAATGGCCCCTTATACTTACAGTGGCGCCAGTAGGAATTTAGGTTATAATTAGGAAGGCCACTATAAATGTTTAGGGTGATTTTCACCGGAAAGAAATTAGTGTTTTAATTATATTAGGAACTAACTAAGAAATTAGTATTAAGAGAGGTGTTTTATATAGAAAATTATAATGGCGGAAAAAAAAATATAAAATCAATATAATGGGAACGCCAATTATCTGGTTAGGAAAATTTTAATTTTTGGCATATATATATCATCCGTTTTTTAAAACTTCATTGAGGTACCCTCTATTATGTGCACATGAATACTTATTATGTGAATATGATAGTAAGACCCATGTTTGGAGCATGATGCGCAATCCCACATCGCCAGGGAGGGGAGGAGGGAATGAGGGATGTGCTTTATATGTGAGGGCACGCTGTTATCTAGTAGGACACGTTTTAGGGGTGAGACTTTTAAAGAAAAATTGTGAGGGTGAGGACAATGTGTTGGCAGGGCCCAGGTGGGGCGGGTTCAAAGAGGACAATATGACAGGATCTGTCCCGAATCCCCTAGATTATCGTGGGACGTGCCTGCTCCCGTCTGACACCGCGTGTCAGACCAGGGATAAACTCGTCACCCGCTCGGGGTCCATCAAAGTACGCTAGGATCGGTGGTGGCATGTGATATCTCGATCTCTGATACAGCCCGCATCCGCTATCAACCTGAAGGGTATTAAAACCATAAAAAGCTGTGAGTGGACAAAACAAACAGTTTGAAAAAATTCATTTAACAAAAATCACATGTATACCCTTAACATAAAAGCATGCATGTATTCGAAAACCATTTCTCATTTATTTAAATCATTACGGCCTTAGCCCAAAACCGTCAACCAAAGTATATGGGAACTCAGCCCAAAACCAATCATGAGGGACTCAGCCCAGAACCAAATCCGTAGGGACTCCACCAAAATCAAGTCACGTCGGTCTTAGCCCAAATTTAGTACACATGGGTCTCAGCCCAAAATCAATACACATGGGTCTCAGCCCAAAACCAATCATAGAATATGGGGTCTCAGCCCCAAACCCATCTCCATAAAAGCTCATACATATATATATATATATATATATATAACTCATCCTCGGCATCTCATATGTTCAATCAAGAACCCGTCACGATATATCTAAAGTATGCATACTACTCGGGTCTCATCTCCGAGTCCACTCCCAGGATCTACGACGTTTGGGAGGGCCTGTCACCAGACCCTGTCCGAGACTACCTCATATCACACACTCCTGGGCATGTGCTCCCTCTTGGAGTCACTCATGGGGTAACAATCTGTCCAAGGTTTCGGGATTAGATTAGTAGCTAATGATGAATTAGTGAGATTAATCGGTGATTAGTTGGGTGATTTCGGATGGATGGTGCGAAATAACCGTTTTACCCCTAGAGATGCGCAAAATGTTGACTTTTTGTAACGACCCGTCCCGAATTCTGGGATTATATTAGTGACTAATCGTGATTAGTGAGGTTAATCTGTGATGGTGGGCGAAATCGGACGAACGGTGCAAAATGACCGTTTTGCCCCTAGGCGTGGGTAAAACGTTGACTTTTCGTTCATACGGTCAAATGGACTTTGACCGATGACCATGACGTAGTTTGGGACGTCACGAGTTCATAGACAGGTGGCATGTTCAATTCCAACATTCGAGGGAAAGGTTATGACGTACGGAAGTTAAGGGGTACTTTGGTAATTTGGTTAAAAATGGGAAAATAGTTGACTTTTGGACAGGGAGGTCTGATGGCCGAGGGCTAAGGACCGTTACGTAGATCGGGACAATATGAATCTGTAGACAGGCGGAACGCTGAAATCGGACTTCGAACGGGAGAGTTATAGGTCACGGAAGTTCGATTTCACTATGCACGTACTTCAAGGTGATGATGACTTGGCAATATCTGATTGGGCAGATATTTTGGCGGGACCCATGGATGAGTGACATGTGTCACTCATCCCATTGGTCCAAACCCCTAATTTGTGGATCTAACATAATTAAATATTATTATAATTATTATTTTATAATTTCCATTTATCTCATCTTAAATCCTAGCCGTCCATTCCATCCCTCAATCAATCATCACCGTCCATCTCATCTCTCCCCTTCTGATCAACATCCTCATCATCCAATTAATCTTTCTTCTCTCCCACGATCACCTTTCATTTCTTCTTCCTTTTCTTTCAAAAACCGGACACACACACACACACACACACACACACACACACACCATAATCACCACCCCAGCTCATCTTCATCTTTTTTGTGAGCAGCTGACCGTGAGGAATGAGAGGCTGAGGGACTGAGGACGACGGTGGTCCACGACGGCTCACGGCGGGGGAGAAACCCGAGAAGGTAGGCTTGGCTTTGAATTTCGAAACTTGGGTTTTATTGGGTTTTAATCGAACCTAACGTTTGGATTTTGCTTCTGGTGGTTTTGTGAGTCGAAAGGGATTGATTTTGAGGCTTAGGACGGCCGGAAAGGGCAGTGAACAGCCGAGGAAGCCGCTTGTGCCATTGTCGATGTATGGAGGTACTGTTTTCCTTAGTTTTCAAGTGTGTTTAATAACTAAAATGATAGGATTTGAGATTAGGAAAATTTAGGGATTAAAATGGGTTGAAATGGATCAAAAATATGATGGTTTAGACATTGAACCGGTCCAGACCGGTTCGGCCAGTTCAGTTGCAGTGAACCCGGTTCAGCCAATTGGAGAAGAAGGTGAATAGTGCAGCGCGTGAGCTCACGCGCAGGGGCTTCCTTGGGCGCGTGGCCAACATTTCAGGAATTTCTTCAACATGTGAAATCATCTATTCGATGTAACGAACATTTTGGGATTGGTTTCGTATCGATCGGACATCATTTCGATAGGTTTCGGGGTGTCCGAAGGATTAGGATCGACTTTAAAAATAGTTAAAATTCCAGAAAATTACGGGGCTTTAGTGAGGGGTTATTTAAGTAGTCAATAACCCTCTATTACAATTTGTACAGGTTTGGGAGTCCCGGTGACGGTGATTGCCTCGGGAGCGCCGTATGGCACGCATATCGAGGAGGCAGCTCAGACGGTCTGTGAGTGGACCTTGTTTTCTAAATTGGTGCATGCATAAATGTTTATTATATGTTTTTAATACTTGTTTGGTGATGCCATGAGTGCATTTGAGTGTGGTTACGTATTGGCACGTATTTCGAGGTTTCATGACAGGACCCATCCCAATCCACCTCCCCCCCCCCCCCCCCCCCCCCCCGGGATTAGTGCGGGATGACCCTGCTCCCGTCTGACACGAAGTGTCAGACAAGGGATATTTCCGACCTTTGCCCTCCCAGGCTATCAGAGTACGCCAGGATCCGGAGGAGGCATGTGATATCTCGGTCTCTGCTACCAGTCCACATCCGATGTCAACCTGAAGGGCAGTCAAAACATTAAAAACTGTGAGTGGACAAAACAAAAGTTTATAAAAACATTTCATAAGACATTTGTACCCTCCACTAAAAAGCATGCATGCATTCGAAAACCATTTATCCGAAATAAACCATATGTGGGAACTAAGCCCAAAACCAAGGTTGAAAGAACCATAATGAAAACGACCATACGGTCCACTGCCCAAATCCATAAGGGACTCGGCCCCAAACCATAAAGAAACCAAGTACACGAGCCACTGCTCAAGTCCTGTGCACACCTGTGCACACCACATATCATATATCATATATACATATAAGTCACACGACCAATCCTGTCACGGTATCCAAAGCTACGCGCGTGCTACCCGGGTCTCAATCCGAGTCTTCTCAAAGTCAAGGTCAATGTCCGCAGACCACTGATCCTACTCGAGGTGATAGTAACCATAGCCTTCCTGAGAGTAAGGAACCCAACTGGGGGGTGACTCCACTCAGTCGGTGCTCCGTGACTACTCCGGGGTCCACCCAGGCCAACGACCCTCCCCGGAGGAGATAATAGAAGTAAAGGAAGGTAGATGAACATATATATACATAACATAATATCCATGCCCGGTTCCCCTAAACCGTCATGATCCCTAATATCCATAATCAGGTAACATGCCGGTTCCCATAAACCGTCAAGAACCAGAATGATCTGACAAAGGTTCATGTCGGTTCCCATAAACCGTCATGAACCACAATGACCTTTCCAGAGTTCATGCCGGTTCCCATAAACCGTCATGAACTTGGAAATCCATCTAGGGTCCCTGACCCGAAATCATCAGTGTAAAACAACTGGGTCTCGTGCCCGAACATATGACTCAACTGGGCACCGTGCCTGAGATCTAAGGGTCAGTCACGACTCTGATCGTAGTGATGCGTGCAACCATCCGTCCAGGACCGCTCTCAATCCTGGTATGTCGCCGTGAACGTATCAACTGACGCGACCACCATAAGATCATGGTGCACTCATCACCGATCGATATCCTGAACCGTCAGCACTCCGAAGTCGAGCCTCCCCAGGCTGCTCGACCACGAATCGTGCATCGTGACCTCTCCGGAAGGAACACATCCCAATTCGGAGGCGAGCATCATATCGTCGATTGCCGTGCACATAGCACCCGTCGCGACCAACGATTTAGACCCGAAGGTTGTAAATAGTGTCATATGCCCGAGACCAAACCAAATGGGTCTCATACCCGAGTTTATCCTTTTAGAAATCCAAAACCTTTTCATTAAAACCAATAAAGAAATACAGACCCGTATAAGCACCGTATAAGGCCGAAACCTCGAAATACGTGCTTATACGTAACCACATACAAATGCACCCATGGCATCATCAAACAAGTAATAACACATATAATAAAAATTTATGCATGCACCAATTTAGAAAACAAGGTCCACTCACAGACCGTCCGAGCTGCCGCCTCGATTTGCGTGCCATACGGCTCCCAGAGCCAATCACCATCACCGGGACTCCCAAACCTGTCCAAATTGTAATAGAAGGTTACTAACTACTTAAATAACCTCCTACCAAAGCCCCGTAATTTTCCCGAACTTTTAACTATTTTTAAACCTACCCTAAACCTTCCAATGCCCCGAAACATATCGAGATGGTGTCCGATCGACACGAAACTAGTCCCAAAATGTTCGTTACATCGAATAGAAGATTTCCCGTGTTGAACACTTTCCCAAATTATGGACCACGTGCCCTCACGGGCCCCTAGAAGTCCCTGGTTACTGTTCATCACCATCATTCTCAGGAAAACCGGTTTTCCCTGGTTTTCCGGTTCGGTCACTGTGCTGAACCGGCGGAACCAGTTCAGCGTTCCTACTCCCTCAAATCTCGTCCGTTTTCTTCCCAATCAATTCTAAACTTCCTAATATGATCCTAGGAACATGTTTGGATGATCAAAACAAGGAAAAACCCATAGAACCCGAGGTTTGATTTTTGAACCTCACGGGTTCAGTTTTCCCATTTTCCTCCCACGGCTTCTCAGCCGTCAACCACCACCAAAACCGCCTTAAAACTATCCTAGAAACCTAACTAACTCATCCTAATCGTCAAAAATCAACCATAACGTCAAAATCAATTAAAAAGGAAATTTGGGCCTTACCGTGCACCCGCACGGGTTCGTGGCTCCGCCGCCCACGACGGTGCCTTCCTGGGCCGGCCACCGCGTCCTACATCCTCCCTCACTCTCTGGTCTCAGTCCTGGTCGAGATGGGGTTGGGTTGGTTGGGTTTGGGTTGCACAAAGAGGGAGAGAAATGGTGAGATCGGGTATGGGTTTTGGGTGTTTGAAATGGGAAAAGGAAATGGTTTGCACGGTGCATGAAGGAATATGGTGTCCATTGGATGGGTGACACTTGTCACTCATCCATTGGGCATCAGGACAAATATCTGGGCCCACTAGAGTCCAAAAGCGAACTCGTCTTGTAATTCGTGCAATAGTGCACTCGAACTTCCGTGAACCGTAACTTCACCGTCGAACGTCCGAATTCGACGTGCTGCCTGTCTACGAATTCGTATCGTCCTTATCTACGTAACAGTCTTCGGCCCTCGGCCATCGGACCTCTTGGTCAAAAAGTCAACATTTCGCTCCTTTTAACTAAAATTACCAAAATGCCCCTAAACTTCCGAACGTCATAACTTCCTCCTCGAATGTCGGAATTGAACGTGCCACCTGTCTATGAACTCGTGACATCACGAACTACATCACGGTCATCGGTCAAAGTCCATTTGACCGCCCGATTGAAAAGTCAACGTTTTGCCACCACCAGGGGCAAAACGGTCATTTCGCATCGTTCGTCCGATTTAGCCTAACTAATCACTGATTAGCCTCACTAATTGTGATTAGTCACTAATCTAATCACGGAAGTTGGGACGGGTCGTTACATTTCAGCCTTATACGGTGCCAATACGGGTTTGTACTTTCTTTGTTGGTTTAAATGAAATGGTTTTGGATTTCAAACGGATAAACTCGGGCATGAGGCCCATTTGGTTTTGTCTCGGGCATGTGGCTTTGTTTATGACCTACGAGTCTGAATCGTGGTCGCGGCGAATGCTATTTGCATGGCGACCGACGATACGACGCTCGCCTCCGGACTAGGATGTGTTCCTTCCGGAGAGGTCACGACACATGATCTGTGGTCGGGCATCTGATGGAGGCTAGACATCAGGGTGCTGACGGTTCAGGATATCGATCGGTGATAAGTATACCATGATCTTGTGGTGGTCGCGTCGATTGATACGTTCATGGCGACATACCAGGATTAAGGGCGGTCCTGGATGGATGGTTGCACACATCACTACGATCGGAGTCGTGACTGACCCTGAGATATCGGGCACGATGCCCAGATGAGTCATGTGTTCGGGCACGAGACCCAGTTACTTTACATTTATGATTTCTGGTTAGGGACCCTAATGGATTTCTAGGTTCATGACGGTTTATGGGGACCGGCATGAACCCTTGAAAGGTTTCTATGATTCATGACGGTTTATGGGAACCGGGCATGAATCCGTTGAAAGGTTTTATGGATGATTTCATTATTTATATGTATATATATTCATATACCTTCCTTTACTTGGATTATCTCTTCCGGGGAGGGTCGTTGGCCTGGGTGGACCCTAGAGTAGTCATAGAGCACTGACTGAGTGGAGTCAACCCCGTTGGGTTCCTTACTCTCAGAAAGGCTTGTATCATAACCTCAGGGCGGGTCATTAGTCTACGGACAATGACCTTGGACTCTGAGAGACTTGGGTTTGAGACCCCGGGTAGCACGCGCGTAGCTTTGGAAACCGTGACAAGATTGGTTTTGTGAATTATATCTATATATGATATATGATATGTGATGTGTACAGGTTTTGGACTGAGTCCCGTATGGATTTGGGCAGTGGCTCGTATGGTTGGTTATTTATGGTTCTTTCGGTTATGGTTTTGGGCTTAGTTCCCACATATGGTACTGTTGGTTAAATGGTTTTCGAATGTATGCAGGCTTTTTAGTGAAGGGTACAAATGTCTTTCTTATGAAATGTTTTTATAAACTCTTTGTTTTGTCCACTGACAGCTTTTAATGTTTTGACTGCCATTCAGGTTGTCAGCGGATGTGGACTGTAGCAGAGACCGAGATATCACATACCTCCTCCGGATCCTGGCGTACTCTGATGGCCCGAGAGGGCAAAGGTCAGAAATTCCCTTGTCTGACACTTCGTGTCAGACGGGATCATGGTGGTCCCGTATTAATCCCGGGGGGATTGGGATGGGTCCTGACAGGTGGTATCAGAGTGGGGTTGTCTCTATTCGAGCAACCGTATAGCTCTTGGAATGATGTGCAGGTCGAGGATGTGATGTCTCAATGGGCTACGGTTCGTTATCAACCTGATAATTAGGATGCCGATACGATAGTTAGTAGAATTGAGTCGTGCATTGTCGGTTCGGCACTTGATGGCTGGGGTTGCCATAGTGCTGTCGAGGTTGGCAGTGTGGGACCCTACAAAAGGGACGAACGTATTAGTATTTTAAAGTTTGGGATCGTGAGATGGTTATTAGGGATCGTCTTTCACGATGTTGTAGGATCGGTTTTGACGATAGTTTGGTGTTGTGACCATTGGATGGTCAGATTTTGTTGAGTTAGATGGGTATGCTGCTGGGAGCAGCCGGGTTCGAGGAGCCCTAGTGGAACCGACAGTGGGATTGGATTGACGTCCTTACGATGTCAAGACCGCGTGGTCGGTTAGATCGTGGATTATATTGCTTTCTGCAGTTGGGTTCAAGGAACCCTAGGTAGTGATCGTGGAACCCTAAGGTAGGGTGTATGGTTTGGAAAGGTGAGCTGGCGAGTGGTCTCGATTCTGATGAGACCGTTGGTCATGTTCGGTCTAGTCATGTCAGCTTTAGTGATGGGACTACACTCTGTAGTCAGGGTTGTACTTATTGGTTAGATCTAGCTGGTTGTCGTACTACTTAGTTGTGATAGATTGTTGGTGCAGCTATGGTCATGGGCGACCTGGTACACGACATTGGTTAATTCGAGTTACGTATGGTTAAAGTTTGATTGGACAGGTTAACATGATTGGTACTTGTCGATGGAATCCTGGAGTGGGGATACGGAGTATTTAGTGTGGACGATTGATTCCGTTGGATGCGGAGTCTCGATAGCAATGTCTAGTGTTTAGGTCTGCACGAGTCTATGTCAGGCGCTACTACCAAGAGTGGTTGTAGTTATGGTTGTTGGGAATCAGAGACGTTCGGGGAATGTTTCCTTTTCTCGTATGAATTGTTAGGGTGACTGTACCCAGAGTTGTTGGCTACGAGGGAGGCAGAGTTTCTCCAATACGAGTAGAGGTACGTGATCGTCGTTCGGTATGAGCGGAGATCCAGGGTTGTCTGTTTCGTACACTGGATGCAGATGTTGATGTTGATGCTTGTGTGCTGGTGATGGTGATGGTGATGGTTGTGGTACTAGTGCTGGTGATGGTGATGGTGCCGGTGATTTTGATGACGATGAGTCACGAGTCGGGATGTGACTCCGTCGAGATGGGCATATGTTCGGTATCTGTGGTCCAGGAGTGGATCACAGATAGTTATGGACTAGATTGGATTGGATCTAGCAGTAGTTAAGACGTGAGGATCGAGTATTTTCATGGGGATTAGCGACCAGTTGGTCAGAGTTGGTCAGGATTGGTCAGTTATGGTGGTATATAGAGATTTGGTTGCAGATCACAGCAGGAGTCTGTTGTGACTCTTCAGTTGAGCGGTACCTCGAGGTAGGATGAATTGACATCCTTTTGGATGTGCATATACGGTGTAAACCATTAGGCAAACTTGGTAGTGAGTTAGACTTGTTACAGACACGTGGCTGATGTTCAAGTGTGTTGGTTTCGACAGGGTTGGAGCTTCGGAATCGAGTGAGGTTTCAATTGAGGTGACAAGAGGAGTGCAGGTTTTCCGCATTGGTAATGGGTATTTCGAAGTCATTAAGGTGACTTCTCAGGTTCTACCATGGCATATGGTGCAGATGATGGTAGATGATGGTCGTTGTCACCGGTACATTGATCATGTATTGGTTGGTGGACCCGAGATTTGTCTTGGGCCATCAGGAGGATTTGGGTATATGGAAGTTAGGTGATTGAGATTTCTCATTTTCTTCTTGGTGGCAGACGATATTGGATTACATGGCGTGGTGAGTGCAACGAATTTTGTTTGCATTCATGTCGGATGGATTTTGTTGTCATTATCTTGGATCATTCTTGATTTTCCTAGGTGGAGTGTCAAGGATTGATACGAGGTAATTGGAGAGGACCCACAGTCTCGGTGTGTCTCGTCGTTGACTGATCTGTTTAGATGTGGGAATTGGTTGAGGAGTGATGTGATTGACGAAGAATTCGAGAGGGTGTAAGACCCTATGATCGGATCTCAGGTGGATTGTTTGCTGAGTGAGCTTGTGTGGATCGTGATGTGGATCGGGGTTGTGATGTTGTGGAATTTGAGTGTCGTGACGATCGAGGATCGTGACGTTTATGGTCGCGTGACATAGTGATGGATCTGGATTGTGATCTTGATAATCCAGATAGGTGGAGAGTTTATCGCTCTTACTTAGATGTTTGAGTTGAGGATGTTGGGACTGAACTTCTTTTCGAAGTGAATCCCATATAGTGTATTACTCGAGTGAGTAAGTGTCTGACGAGGTCGGATTTTGTCAGCCTTAGAGATATGCAGATGTTGGGATTAGCTTCCCTATGAAGTCAATCGAATGTATTGAGTATGTAACAAATAGGTTTGGAATTGGTGCGTCTCAGTAGATGAGAACGAGATTTCAGGTTTTGGAATCGGATTTCAGGATGACGATTCAGGATTCGATTTTGGAACTTGAAAGTGGATTTCTGGATTTGGGTTCAGAATGGTTATTCTGGGTGCTAGCTTACAGAATGATGATTTCGGATTCGGATTTGGAAATGGACGATGGATTGGAGTTTGATATGTCTAATACTGGATTAGACAACTGGACTCCAAGATTAAAACGTGATTGGCTACGATCTAGGTTGTTATTGTTGTTGTTGTCATCGTCGTTGTTGTAGGTCGGTTGATGAATAGATGTACGTACCTTGTACGTTGTTCGAGCTACGATACTGGGTAGATTTGTGGTGCCTGGTGACGGTATATAGGATATACTAGTGGTACGTTGGTGAACATGTTGGTAGTTGGCTTAGTTTCGATACCATTGGATTAGTCGAGAACATGGATTGGACATTGGATACTGTGCACTGGGTCATGGTATTTTTGGTGGGCCCAGTTATACACAGGTCGAGTGAAATGTTGGTAAGTGTATACTCAGGTTGAGTAAGTCGGTGGTTAGAGTAACCACAAGTAAGTATAGTATCATTTTTCGACTGACAACTGTCAAGTGGTGATAGTTTGTCGGATGTTTTGTGGATCGGTTAGTGAGATTTGGTGAGTCCTTATGGGAGCAGACGTCAGGATAGATTGGTAATTAAAGAAGGAACCATCGAGTTGTTTGTGTCAACGAAATAGTAGATCTGACAAGTGGTTAGCTCATAGGATACTCAGGCTGCTCTGATACTGACAAGTGGTGTCAGTTCGGAACGTGCGATTACTATCATTCGACGTGGTCGAGTGTAGTCGATACGACGTGAGTATTAGCGGTACTCTGGGTGCAGACAAGTTTTGTATTGACTAGTGGGTGTACGAGTGTACACGTGTCGTGAGATCGAATTATTTCCATGAGGTGGTTGTGGAATCAGGATAGTTGGAATTTCGAGAACGAAACAAATTAAGGAGGGAAGAATAGTTGGAATTAGGTCGGTTGGAATTTCGAGGATGAAATTAATTAAGGAGGGAAGGTTGTAACGACCTGTCTCTAATTTCAGGATTAGATTAGTGAATAATCGTGATTAGCGAGGTTAATCCGTGATTAGTGGGCGAAATCGGACGAACGATGAAAAATGACCGTTTTTCCCCTAGGCGTGGGCAAAATGTAGACTTTTCATTCAGACGGTCAAATAGAGTTTGACCAATGACCGTGACGTAGTTCGGGACGTCACGAGTTCATACACAGGTGACATGTTCAATTCCGACATTCGAGGAAAAAGTTATGACGTACGGAAGTTAAGGGGTACTTTGGTAATTTGGTTAAAAATAGGCAAATAGTTGACTTTTAGACTGGGAGGTCCGATGGCCAAGGACCGAGGACCATTACGTAGATCGGGACGATACGAATCCGTAGACAGGCGGCACGTTGAAATCGGACATCGAACGAGAGAGTTATAGGTCACGGAAGTTTGACTTCACTATGCACGTACTTCGAGGCAATGATGACTTGGCAATATCTGATTGGGTAGATATTTTGGTGAGACCCATGGATGAGTGACAAGTGTCACTCATCCCATTAGCCCAAACCCCTAATTTGTGGATCTAACATAATTAAATATTACTATTTTATAATTTCTATTTATCTCATCTTAAATCCTAGCCATCCATTCCATCCCTCAATCAATCATCACCGTCCATCTCATCTCTCCGTTTCTGATCAACATCCTCATCATCCAATTAATCTTCCTTTTCTCCCACGATCACCATTTCATTTCTTCTTCTTTTTCTTTCAAAAACCGGACACACACACACACAACATCATCACCACCCCAGCTCATCTTCATCTGCTTTGTGAGAAGCTCACCGTGAGGAATGAGAGGCTGAGGGACTGAGGACGACGGTGGTCCACGGCGGTTCACGGCGGGGGAGAAACCCGAGAAGGCAGGCTTGGCTTTGAATTTCGAAAATTGGGTTTTATTGGGTTTTAATCAAACTTAATGGTTGGGTTTTACTTCTGGTGGTTTTGTGAGTCGAAAGGGATTGATTTTGAGGCTTAAGGCTGCTGGGAAGGGCGGTGAACGGCGGAGGAAGTCGCCGTCGCCATTGTCGATGTATGGAGGTACGGTTTTTCTTAGTTTTCAAGTATGTTTAATAACTAAAATGATAGGGTTTGAGATTAGGAACAATTAGGGATTAAAATGGGTTGAAATGGATCGAAAATATGATGGTTTAGATGTTGAACCGGTCTAGCCTGGTTCGGCTGGTTTAGTTGCAGTGAACCCGGTTCAGCCAATTGGATAGTGCGGCGCGTGAGCTCACGCGCAGGGGCTTCCTTGGACGCGTGTGGGCGCGTGGTCAACATTTTGGGAATGTATTCAACATGTGAAATCATTTATTTGATGTAACGAAAAGTTTGGGACTGGTTTCGTATCGATCGGACATCGTTTCGATAGGTTTCAGGGTGTCCGAAGGTTTAGGATCGACTTTAAAAATAGATAAAAATTCCAGAAAATTACGGGGCTTTAGTGAGGGGTTATTTAAGTAGTTATTAACCTTCTATTACAATTTGGACATGTTTGGGATTCTCAGTGATGGTGATTGGCTCGGGAGAGCCGTATGACACGCATATCGAGGTGGCAGCTCGGACGGTCTTTGAGTGGACCTTGTTTTCTAAATTGGTGCATGCATAAATGTTTATTATATGTTTTTAATACTTGTTTGGTGATGACATGGGTGCATTTGAGTTTGGCTACGTATTGGCACATATTTCGAGTTTTCGGCCTTATACGGTGCCAATACGAGTTTGTACTTTCTTTGTTGGTTTAAATCAAATTGTTTTGGATTTCAAAAGGATAAACTCGGGCATGAGGCCCATTTGGTTTTATCTCCGTCTTGTGGCTTTATTTACGACCTACGGCTCTCAATCGTGGTTGCGGCGAGTGTTATGTGCACTGCGACCGATGATACGACGCTCGGCTCCGGACTGGGATGTGTTCCTTCTGGAGAGGTCACGACACATGATCTGTGGTCGGGCATCCGATGAAGGCTCGACATCGGAGTGTTGACGGTTCTGGATATCGATCTGTGATATGTGCACTATGATCTTGTGGTGGTCGCCTCGGTTGATACGTTCCTGGCGACATACCAGGATTGAGGGCGGTCCTGGATGGATGGTTGCACACATCACTATGATCGAAGTCGTGACTGACCCTGAGATATCGGGCACGATGCACAGCTGAGTCCTGTGTTCGGGCACGAAACCCAGTTACTTTACATTTATGATTTCGGGTCGGGGACCCTAATGGATTTCTAGGTTCGTGACGGTTTATGGGGACCGACGTGAACCCTTGAAAGGTTTCTATGATTCATGATGGTTTGTGGGGGACCGATATGAACCCTTGAAAGGTTTCTATGATTCATGACTGTTTATGGGGACCGGGTATGAATCCGTTGAACGGTTTTATGGATGATTTCGTTATTTATTTGTATATATATTCATATACCTTCCTTTACTTGGATTATCTCTTCTGGGGAGCGTCGTTGGCCTGGGTGGACCCCAGAGTAGTCACGGAGCACTGACTGAATGGAGTCGACCCCGTTGGGTTCCTTACTCTAAGGAAGGATTGTATCATAACCTCAGGGCGGGTCATTGGTCTACAGACGTTAACCTTGAAATCTGAGAGACTTAGGTTTGAAACCCCGGGTAGCATGCGCGTAGCTTTGGAAACCGTGACAGGATTGGTTGTGTGAATTATATGTATATATGATATATGATATGTGATGTGTACAAGTTTTGGACTGAGTCCTGTATGGATTTGGGCAGTGGCTCGTATGGTTGGTTCTTTATGGTTCTTTCGGTTATGGTTTTGGGCTTAGTTCCCACATATGGTATTGTTGGTTAAATAGTTTTCGAATGCATGCAGGCTTTTTAGTGAAGGGTACAAATGTCTTTCTTATGAAATGTTTTTATAAACTCTTTGTTTTGTCCACTCACAGCTTTTAATGTTTTGACTGCCATTCAGGTTGACAGCGGATGTGGACTGTAGCAGAGACCCAGATATCACATACCTCCTCCGGATCCTAGCATACTCTGATGGCCCGAGAAGGAAAAGGTCGGAAATTCCCTTATCTGACACTTCGTGTCAGACGGGATCAGGGTCGTCCCGTGTTAATCCCGGGGGGTTTGGGGCGAGTCCTGACACATTTGATTTGGGCAGTCAAATGAACTTTGGTTGATAACTGTGATGTAGTTCGGGAGGTCACGAGTCCGTAGATAGGCGACACGTCGGATTCCGACATTCGAGAAGGAAGTTAAAGGTCTCGGACGTTTAGGGGCATTTTGCTAATTTGGTGCAAAGGGCATTTTGGTCTTTTCCTTTGCCTTGGGATTTATGCCCAGTGATATTAGGACTCCTAGTTTCCTTGGGATTTGTGTCCAATGGATGTGGACACTTTTCCCCACTCTTGACGCCTGTGGAACTCTCCCTCACCGCCTCAGATGGTTTTAAAAGTGTAAGGATTGTTTGATCGAATGGTTGGACAGAAAATAGAGAGACCGTGAGAATCCTTCCATCCAATTTCCTTTGATCTTCACCCTTTTCCTTTGCATTGTGAATGAAAGATGGAGAGTAAGTGGTGGCAAACATGATGGTAGCCATGGTGGTGATCACGACGGTGGAGGTAAGACTGAATTCGTGCATGGTCCTATTTTGGGTTCAAAATGGTAAATGATGGTTTAGTAGTTAATGATCGATTTGGTTCATTGGAACATGTTTCTGAGGTTGCAAGGAAGCTGTAGGGCTTGACATGGAGGCCTACCGTGGACAGTGGCCGACACGCCGTGACTGGTAAGGTTCTGGTTCAAAATTGGATATAGGTTTTTAGTGGTTTTTGACCAATTGTATTGATCGAGAAATGTTTTTGGTGATCCTATGAACTCAGAAGGATCGATTTGGAGGCCGGAGGAGGTTAGAATCAATGGATGGGCCTAGTTGCAGAGCACGGGTTTGGTTCTTGATTGGACTGAGCTGAACCGGACCGGTCTGGGCTGGGTTTCCTAAGGTTGAAGATGATGAATAGTGCAGGCGCGTGAGGCCCACCCGCAGCCCCTTTGGGCGGCGCGTGAGGGAACGTGGCACTGTTTTCGAGCAAGTGTTCAACACGTGTTTTAATGTATTCGATATAACGAACATTTTGGGACTGGTTTAGAGTCGATTGGACATCGTTTCGATAGGATTCGGGATGTCCAAAGGTTTAGGATTGAGTTTAAAAATAGTTAAAAATTTGGAAAAATTACAGTGATTTAGTAGAAGCATATTGAAGTAGCTAGTGACCTTAGAATGTAATTTGGACAGGTTCGGGAAGTCAGGTGATAGTGGATTAGCTGGGAACGGCGCATTACACGCGTATCGAGGCCGCAACGCGGATGATCTGTGAGTGGACTTTGCTTTCTAAATTATGATGCATGCATAAATGTTTTATATATTTTCTATATGCAATTTCTATGTTTATGCTTATGATCTTTATGATTTCTGTTTTGCACGTATTTCGAGATATTTTACGTATTTGCAAGTTTTACGAGATTCTGTCTTATGTTGTGATTTGATATGATTTCCATGAGTTGCTTTTTCAATTTGAATTATGATTTGAATTCAAGGATTTATCAATGGATTTTGGAAAGTGCCTTCAGGTTTGAGGCCCAGCTTCTAATGATTTTGGATTTCGATTTTCATGTGATTTATGGATTTGGATTCGGATTTCAACATGATGATTTTGGATTCGGATTTAGAAATGGATTTATAGATTTGGATTTGATATATGAAATGATTTTAAAATATTTTTGGGTTTAAATACCCGTTGTTATTGCTGGATCTGGTTTTGGGTTTAAAGACCCAGTTTATTGATGACGGGGAAGGGCCCTTGATTGATATGTTTTGAGTTTAAAGACTCGTGAGTTTAAATACTCGTTATTGTGATATCCCCCGAGGGCTGTTGTTAGTGTTTTGAGTTTAAAGACTCGTTGATATCCCGGGAAGGCCTGATATATGTGTTTTGAGTTTAAAGACTCGTTGATATGAGATCCAGCAAATTGATTGACTTGTGATTTACTATTGATTTTCAAATGGTTTTAAGATATTTTTGACGGTGGCCCGGATGATTTGGATTTTGTGGATTTTTGGGCTGAGTTCCCGTACTTTGATTTTGATTTATGATTTTCATTGACGGTTTCGTATTTTTGAATTGAAATGGTTTTAGAATGCATGCATTGGTTTTACGGGGAGGGTATAATTTTCTTTCTTAGAAAATATTTTCTAAACTTATTATTTATTTTTTTCCACTCACAGTCTTTTATGTTTTTCGACACCCTCCAGGTTGATGCGGTGGGGGAGTTGTGAGTGAGACGGAGACATCACACACACGATCCACAGTGCTTCTGCGCTCTCTGGGAAATCGAAAGGTGTATTTGGACGACGTTGACCTGGGTATCCCTTGTTTGGCTTGCGTGTTCCATGGGGGTTGAACATGTGTTTAGCCTTCGTGTCGCAAGCAGGTTAGATGGGAGCATGACTTATCCCTTAATATAGGGGGATTGGGCTAGGTCGTGTCAAATTGGTATCAGAGCGTGGTTAGTGTGCTCTACGTGAGGTTATGGCTTCCAGAGCAGTTGGTTCGTCAACTTATGTGTTGTGATGTTGTTGTGGATGTGATGTCTCAATGCGGAACAACTCGTCATCAACCTGGACGCTAGGGAGATAGTACATTAGTTAGTGGTCTAGTTAGTGGCGCAATCACTAGAGACTGGGTGCTGGTCGCCTGATACGCGTTGTGGGTGTGATGTATGTCGGCTTAGGGCCATATAAGGCTGGAGCGGATCGCGTGTTTGGATCTAGATATGATCGATAGTTGGTTGGACCTTATGGCCGGATGGGTGCTGGAGTGGTTAACCCGGATGGTAACCAGTGAGTTAGATGTGAGAGGTACGCGCGATGGTTGGCTAGTTGGGCTATTGGGCTGGGTGGCGATCGGATGACGATAGTATGGAATTATGACCATTTGGTCAGATGGGTTGAGATCGGACTTGTGTGGCTACGAGTAGTTGGATGCCTCGAGTTGCAAGGGTAAAGGAACCTGATATCTTATAAGTTGAGGGATTCCCCCTAGCGATGGTTACTGGTTTGACTAGCGTGACGACTGTGTATACATTGACTTAGTGAATGTTCTTAGCCCGGTGTAACGACCCGAGTGATGAGATTTGTTTTGAATACACTAAGCTAATGGATGTTTGTAGTCGGGGATTGATGATTTGAGGGACCCCAGTGTGAGTGCTTAGTCTGGAAAACGTGAGTTGGAGTTTGTGGTTAGTAAGTTTTTGTGGCTTGGGCCTACTATTTGGCCAGGTTAGAGATTGTGATGCACCCTGCAATCGAGGTTATGGATGATTTGGTGGATGACTCTGGTCGAGCCTAGTGAGATTACAGAGATTGGTTGACTTGACCCGACTAGTAGAGTTGTCAAGAGTGTGGTGCATTGGAACTGGTTGCGGTCTGTTGACCCTAGGTTTTCCCTAGATGAGACCGTGGAGCGTTGAGTTGTTCAGAGTTGTGGAATACAAGGGAGGTCAGTTTCCCCGACCCGAGCATAGATTTAGGGTTTTGGCTTAGTATGAGCGGGGAATCGGACTTAGTGTGTGGTGAGCACTAGATAGAAGATGATGTGCCACGAGCTGGGATGCTTGTGAATGGTAGGATGGGCACATCGTGGATTGAGGTTGTAATCAGTCGTGAGATGTTGTTGTGTGGTCCATACCATTAACCGCGCTGGGATAGTCGATGCCATTGGCAGGTCATCTTTCGGTATGATTGGTCAGGATGGTGTTGGTTAATCAGAGTAGCGCAGCGAAAGCGCGGTGGACCTATGCTTCGTTTTGGATCGGGCTAGGTTGGTATGGTCAGGTTTGACGATGATGGGGATTGGTTTAGGAGTCACCGTGTGTTGGAATATGTCGGCGTATGCCGAGAAGAGTACTTAGTGGTGCCGAGGCCAGTACTTGGTGATTCCCCGAGATTAGTGATTGACAACTCCGAGGATGGTGACTGCGGAGTCCTAGGTTAGTGAGGGAGGATTGATGTTTCTGAGAGTTGGATTTTTTACGGACACGAGGAGGTTGTCCGAGTGAGTGTGGATTTCCTATGACTGGTAGAGGAGTTGACGTTTGGATGGTTAGTCCAGTGGTGATATTCGTGTTGAGGAGTGAGACCTATGGTTGGAAACAATGGATACGCTTCCAACATGGTTGGAATCTTGGAATCAGGAGATGTTATTGCGACAATGAGATGTTGTGTTTGATTCCGAGCTGTGCTAGGTGTTGAGTATTGAGTGATGGATACTCTGGAGTCGTTATGGGAGATTCATTGTGTTGTATGAAGGAACTTTAGGAGTTATGAACCCCATCCCCCTTGATTGTGGCCAAATGTGGATACGTTAAGAAGCAGAGAGTACTTGGTGACGTGGCGTCACTAATGTTTGGTATGTGGGGCGAGTATGGTGGGATTGTGTTTGAGTTTGGTTAAGGTAGGATGAATTGTGATGTCATGGTTATGGATCATTTTGAGTTCTGTGGTATGATGATGGAAGAAAAATAATAAGGAAATAAGGGAATGAGTGACTATAACTGACAGATATAAGGTGACTGAAGAGAACCCACAGTCTAGACGTGTTGTATTCTTGAGCGATCTGATCAGATGTGGTGGTCGGATCATTTGTGGGAATTGCATGAAAAGTGATGTGATTGTATATGGATTTAATGAGGGTCTTACACCTACGGACGATAGGTGGATTCCACTTAGGTGCATGTGGACCGGGATTGGAGTGCTCTTGGATCAGGATCGAGTTGTTCTGCTCCTGGAGCAAGATTGAGATATCCTTGTTGTGGATCGAAGAATTGTGTATTAAGTGTGCTAAGGTAGGAGCAGAGGAGAATTGTATTGTAAGACAGGGATTGGATATGTTGGATTTATGCAGGACGAGTGTGGTTTGTCTTGCATACGTATGGGTGTTTGGACTTAGATCTAATGCTGGGTCTGCCTTGTACATGCAAGTGAGATGTGATTGGATTAGTCATTCAGATGTTGATCTAGAGACCCAAGAGATCCGAAAATTTGGATGGACTTGAGTCGGATGTCTCGGTAGATGTGTTGGGCCTAGAGTGTTGATTGGCCTAGTCTTGGATGGGACCAATGAACTTCAAAAGTAAAGCGTAATTGGCTTGTATCCATGAGGTCGTTAGTATGGATCTACGGATGTTGTGTAGGCCTCAAGCATACACTGTGGTGGTTGGAGGACGCACTATGAGGTTGGAATGAAATGATGCTTTATGATGTTGTTGGATGGACTTGGGATACGTTGTGTTGAGGTGGGTGTTTTAGTGATCGAATAATGCCGAGGTGAGTAGCCAATGTGATTGAGGATATACCGTATGATGAATGTGATTGCGATGTACATTATAACGTTTTGGTGGTACGCACCATGATTATTGCTGGGTGCCCTTGGTGCAGGTACCTGAGATAGATATTCGTGGTTCTATTAGTGGTCGGAACCATGTCGATGTGATTGGACGTGCATCCTGATGTTCTGGTAGACATGTTGGTGATCGGCTAAGTGCCGAACTAGTAGCGTGGGACGTGGATAGTGTTCCCACAGGTTGACTGTGTTGGGAGTTAATGGAACCACCGGTGAGATGACTTGGCGAGTTGTTTGCTGTGTGCGATTACGTTGTTGACCGGATGTGGATTAAAAAGATTACCGAGGCTGATGGATGCCGTCTTGAGGATTGATTTTGCGAGATGAGGTTCATGCCTGTTGACGGTAGCATCTTATGTTATATTGCGGGAGATGGTACGAGGTATGCATGACTCGAGAATGAGTCGAGGTTGGTATGACTCGGAAATGAGTCAGGGTTACTGTAGTGATTCGACTGGTGATGGCTGATGTCAAAACCAGGCTCAATCCCCCTGGGATTAACGAGGGACACTCCTTATCCCGTCTGACACGGAGTGTCAGACCAGGGAAAATTTGAACCTTTAGCCCGACCGGCATCTAGAGTACGGCAGGATCCGGAGGAGGTATGTGATGTCTCAGTCTCTGCTACAGTCCGCACCTTATTCAACCTGAAGGGCATTAGAAACAAAAAGACTGTGAGTGGACGAAAAGTAATAATTTCATAAAACACATTTTATAAAGACCTTTATGCCCTTCACTAAAAAGGATGCATGCATAGTAAAACCATATGTTTCAATAACCAAATCCATATGGGCCCCTGCCCAAAACCATTTACTGAAATCTAGAACATAATAAACATATGTGGGGTCTCAGCCCAAATCCATTTATCAATCATAAAACACAATTTCGCAAATCCAAGAAATCATGTTTATCCATATATCATATAACCAATCCTGTCACAGTAATCGAGAGCTACGCGCGTGCTACTCGGGGTCTCAAAGCCCAAGTCTCCCCAAGGTCCACGTAGGTCAATGTCCGTAGATCAATGACCCTCCCTGGGGGTTATAATCCATAGCCTTTCTGAGAGTAAAGAACCCAACGGGGGCGACTCCACTCAGTCAGTGCTCTGTGACTACTCCGGGGTCCACCCAGGCCAACGACCCTCCCCGGAGGAGACAATCCATATATAAAGGATGGTATATGAAAAACCATTTGAAATCATTCTTAAAACCTTTAAAGGGTTCATGCCTGGTCCCCATAAACTGTCATGAACCATAAAAACCTTTCAAGGGTTCTTGCCGGTCCCCATAAACCGTCATGTACCATAAATCCATTTTTGAGTCTCCGACCCGAAATCACAATCTTAAAACATAACTGGGGCCTAAGCCCGAATCCACAAACAAACTGGGCCTCTTGCCCAAATCGTAAACCGGCTGAGCCTCGTGCTCGATTCCGTAAACTAAATGGGCCTCGTGCTCGATTCCGTAAACCAAATGGGCCTCGTGCCCGATACGTAAGTCAACTGGGCTCCCAGCCCGATTCATAAAACAACTGGGCCTCGAGCCCGATGCCTCGTTAAATAATTGGAATTCAAGTCCGAGAGTTCGTAAATCAAATGGGTCTCGTGCCTGATTCCATATTTCCAAGTCCGAAATCGATTTAAGAACCAATTGGGTCTCTGACCCGAAAACGTAACTAAATGGACTTCGAGTCCGAGGGTTTCCAATACAAATGGGTCTCAAACCCGAGTTTACCTTTTCAAATCCAAAACCATTTCATGAAATCATTTCCAAAACTATAAAAGTGGAAAATCAGTGCAAAATTGTAAACCTCGATTTACGTGCAAGCACGTAAATCAGCTCGAAATGCGTGAAACCATGTAATTCAAAATTATCCAAATCAACATCATAGAATCATATTCATAAAACATATAAGACATTTATGGATGCATCACAGTTTAGAAATCAAGATCTACTCACAGACCGTCCTAAGTTGCCGCCTCGATTTACGTGCTGTAAGCCTCACCGGGCTAATCACCATCACTGGGACTCCCAAACCTATCCAAATCAATCTAGAGGGTTACTAACTACCTTATTAACCTCTCATTGAAGTGCCGTAATTTTTTCGAATTTTTAACTATTTTAAAACACAATCCTAAATCTTCGGATGTCCCAACATTATCGAGACGGTGTCCGATCGACACGAAATCAGTCCCAAAATGTTCGTTACATCGAATAAAGTATTTCACATGTTGACATCATGACCCAAAACTGTCCCACGTGCCCTCACGCGCGAAACACTGTTCATCATATTCCTCTCGCCGATTGGGTTATCTGGTTCGAACCAGACCGGACCGGTCTGGACCGGCGCGACTGTTTCAGTGCCCAAACTCGTTCATTTTCAATCCTTTCTTGTGCACTTTTATTCCTATAGGTTCCTGGCCTCAAACCTTATTGATCTAACCATTCAAAACAGGAAAAATGAGTCGAGGAACTACCTCTATGGACGAAGGACAAACCGGCCACCTGCAAACGATCACCACCGTCGACTCTGGTTGTCCCAGCCTTCGAAATCATTCCCAAACAATCCCTATGACCTCCAGAAAACGATTTCCATTAATAAAATCGACCCAGACCCTTTAGAGCTCAAAGTCCAAAATTTAAATACCTATCTCACAGTTTCGAGTTTCCTCCGCCGCGGACTACCGTCTCCCTCGTCTTTCAGCCTCTCAGGTCACTCTCTCACATTCACACACGAGCACCAATTGTCATGGTGGTAAGGTGGTTCAAGTGGGTGCTTGTTTGTTCAAGGGAGAAATGGAGAATGGAGAAGAGAGGGGGGGGGGGGGGGGGGGTGTTTCGGGTTGTTTGAAGAAAAACAGAAAAAGATGATTGATGATAGTAACAGGGAAGGGAGATGGACGGCCAAGATTGAAAGATCAGATGAGATGGAGGGTTAGGATGAGAGGTGGGTAGGATTAAATTATAAAATAATTAGATTAATATTATTTAGTTAGTTAGATCCACTTTTTAGGGAAGCCACCAATAGGATGAGTGACACTAGTCACTCATCTATGGGTCCCACTTAAAATATCTGCCCAATCAGTTATTACCACATCATCCCCACCTCGTAATGCTTGCATAGTGTAATTGAACTTCCGTGACCCATAACTTTCCTGTTCGAAGTTCGATTTTGGTGTGTCGTTTGTCTACGGGTTCACATGGACCCAAACTACGTAACGGTCCTCGGCCATCGGCCATCGGACCTCCCGGATCAAAAGTCAACATTTTACCCACGACTAGGGGTAAAATGGTCATTTTACGTTGTCCGTCCGATTTTTAACAACTAATCAGCCATTAACCTCACTAATCCTTGATTAGTCACTAATATAATCCCGAAATTCAGGACTCGTCGTTACAACCTTCCCTCCTTAATTAATTTCGTCCTCGAAATTCCATATATATCGAATCCACATCCACCTTGTGGAAAACACAATTGACCACACAACAAAAGTTCATTCGTACACTCAATAACTAGAACGGTACTCGTCTTCAACCAGACGTTCCACTAATTCTCACATCGCATCGACTATACTCGACCACGTCGAGTGACAGTAGTCACACATTCTGAATTAATACCACTTGTCAAATCTACTATTTCGCTGACACTAACAACTTAACGGTTCCTTTCTCAATCCCAAATCTATCCTCACGCCTGCTCCCACTGGGAGTCACCAAATCTCACCCATCGATCCACGTTGAAACATCCGACAAACTATCGCCACTTGAAAGTCGCCAGTCGAAAACTGACATTATACTTACTTGTGGTTACTCTAACCACTAACTCACTCAACCTGATTATACATTTACCAACACCTCACTCGACCTGTGTGTGACTGGACCCATCAGAAATACCATGACACAGTGCACAGTATCCAATGTCCAGTTCACGTTCACAACTAATCCAATGGTATGGGGACTAAGCCAAATACCACATGCTCCCCGATGTACTCCTGGTATATCCTATATGCCACCACTAGGAACCACAAGCTTGCCTCGTATCGTTCCTCTAACAATGTACAGGGTACGTACATCCATCCATCAACCAGCCTACAGCCTAGATCGTAGCCAAGACACGTTTCTATTCTGGAGTCCATCTGTCCAATCCAGTATTAAACAAAATGAAACTCCAACCCATTATCCATTTTGAATCCTACAGTCACATGAACAGCAACACAACGTCTACTCCTAATCACGTAATCCAATACGTACCATCCGACTCACGCCTACCAAGGCATACCTATTCATGCCAACTGACATCCAATCTCACCCATGTCTACCAAGACATACCAACTCCGAACCTATCGGTTACCTGCTCAAACGATTAACCCATTACATATGATTGACTTCATAGGGAAGCCAATCCCCACCATTCACACATCTAAGGCTGACCAAATCCGACCCCGTCGGACACCAAATCGTTCAATTAATACACCATACGGGATTTACGTCAAAAAGAAGTTTAGTCCCATAATCCCCAAATCGAATATCCAAGTAAGAGCGATAAACACTCCCCCTATCTGGATCATCAAGATCACGATCCAGATCCATCATTACGTCACCCAACCATAAACGTCACGATCCTCGATCGGCACGGCGCCCAAAGTCCTCAACATCAAAATCCCGATCAACCTAGGATCCACACATGTTCACTCAGCTAATAATCCACCTGAGATCCGATCATAGGGTCTTACACCCTTTTGAATCCTTCGTCAGTCACATCACTCCTCAACCATTTCCCACATCTAAACATATCAATCAACAACGAGACACATCGAGACTGTGGGTCCTTTCCCATTACCTTGTATCGATCTTTGTCATTCCACCTAGGAAAATCAAGGATGATCCAAGATGATGCCATCAACATTCATCCTACGTGAATGCAACCAAAACTCGTTGCATTCACCACGCCAAGTACCCCAACATCGTCTGCCACCAAGCAGAAATGAGAAATCTCAACCACCTAACTTCAAAATACCCAACTCCTCCCGATGACCCAAACAAAACCCGGGTCCACCAACTAATACATGATCAGTGTACTGATGACAACAACCATCATCTGCCCTGACAGAACCTGAGAAGTCACCCTAATGACTTCAAAATACCCATTACCAATGCGGAAAACCCGCACTCCTCTCGTCAGCTCAATCGTAACCTCTCTCGATTTTAAAGTTCCAACCAGATTGGAAACAACTCACTCGGACGTCAACAACGGGTCCGTAACTAGTCTAACTCTATCCGTGGTCCACTGCCGAACCACAGATACCAAACACATGCCTATCTCGACGGAGTCACATCCCGACTCGTGACTCATCATCACCATAATCACCGGTACCAGCACCAGGACTAGTACCAGCACCCACTATGTGAATTAAACAACCCTGGATCTCCGCTCATACCGAGCGACGACCCCGTACCTCTGCTCGAATTGGAGAAACTCTGTCTCCCTTGTACCCAACAACTCTTGGTACAGTTGTCCTGACAACTCATACGAGAAAGGGAAATGTTCCCCGAACATTTCTAATTCCCAACAACCGTAACTACAACCACTCTCGGTAGTAGTGCCTGCCACAGACTCGTGCAGACCTAACCATCAGACATCGCTATTGAGACTCCACATCCAAAGGAATCAATCGCCTGTACTAACTACTCCGTATTCTCACTCTGGGATTCCATCGACAAGTACCAACCCTGGTAACTTGTCCAACCAAACTCTAACCAGTCGTAACTTGACTCAACCAACGTCGTCTACCAGGTCGCCCATGACCTTAGCTGCACCAACAATCCATCACAACTAAGTAGTACGACAACCAACTAGGTCTAACTTATAAGTACAACCTCGATTGTGGAGTGCAGTCCCATCACTAAAGCTGACATGACTAGATCGACCGACGGTCTCGACTCCGAAAACTCGTCAAAGTCAAACTACTCGCTAACTCACCATTCCGAACCATACCTCATACCTTAGGGTTCCACGATCACACCCTAGGTTCCTCAGAACTCAACTGTCCTCTGCGGTAAAATCCACAATCTGACCGACCCTGCGGTCCCGACATCGTATGGACGTCAATCCAATCCTACCATCAGTTCAATTAGGGTTCCTCGAACCTGGCTGCTCCTAGCAGCGTAGCCACCCAACTCAACAAGATCCGACCATCTAGTGGTCATAACTCCTAACCAGTCGCCATAACCGATCCTACAACATCTAGAAAGACGATCCCAACAAACCATCTCCGGGGCCAAAAGTCAACCGTTTGCCCCTTTTTCAACCAATTTACCAAAATGCCCCCGAACTTCCAAAAATCATAACTTCTTCTTCGAACGTCCGAATCGTACGTACCACCTGTCTATGAACTCGTGACGTCTTGAACTACGTCACAGTCATCGGCCAAAGTCCATTTGACAGCCTGAACAAAAAGTCAACGATTCACCCATTCTAGGAGCAAAATCGTCATTTCACCCTGAACGTCCGTGAATCCTCGTCTAATCCCTGATTAGCCTTGCTAATCCATCATTAATTCTTAATCAATCCCGATAATTCGGGATGGGTCGTTACACCCTAAGCCCGAATTCACATACAAACTGGGCCACTAGGCCTCGGGCCCGATTCCGTTAACTAAATGGGCCTCATGCCCGATATCATAAACCAAATGGGCCTTGTGCCCGATACGTAGGTCAACTAGGCTCTGAGCCTGATTCGTAACCAACTGGGTCTCGAGCCCGATGCCTCGTTAAATCAAATGGACTTCAAGTCCGAGAGTTCGTAAATCAAATAGGTCTCGTGCCCGATTCCATATTTCCAAGTCCGAAATCGATTTAAGAACCAATTGGGCCTCTGGCCTGAAAACATAACTAAATGGACTTCGAGTCCGAGGGTTTCCAAAAAAAATGGGTCTCGAACTCGAGTTTACCTTTTCAAATCCAAAACCATTTCATGAAATCATTTCCAAAACTATAAGCGCGGAATCAGTGCAAAACTGTAAAATTAGAATTCCCTCTCAAAACTTACTTAGGCATCAGAGTGTTTTTGATTGAACTACCCTAGGGCTTCAATCGAGGTATGTCATTTCAAACTTTATTCAATAATTATATGCAATCTAATTCATTAAGCATATAAAATTAGAATTCATGTTTCTAGTTCATATGTTTTATTCAACAAACTCAATCGAAAACATTCACATGTATGTTTGGCTTGAAAAACAATAATCTCCTCTTAAATAATCTTTCTTCTTGAGTTATTTGCGTTGATAACGTGTTATGAATGAAGAACATATAGTAAAGAAATAAGGTTTGTCTAGGAAATAGAGAGAAAATCCATTTCAATCGTCAACTTAAATCTCATTATATAGAGTTAGGGTAGGTAAAATACATGAACATAAATGCCCTTACATGAGTAGCTACATAACATAATAGTATTTATAGCACTTTTCGGTGTATTTTTCTTTTTTATCTACCTATTATTGTACGTGGGGCATTTTGAATGAAAGTTTTGCTTGAGAGATATTTAATTTGTACTCAAGTTTATATAAATTGGTTACAAACCTAAATAAATAAAAAAAAATATTATATGATGTATTTTCTTCCAAAAATCATAAATACAGAGCCGGTCCAAAAATTTAGAGGCTTAGGGCAAAAATAAAAAATAGGCCCTCAATTCGTATATTTAATTATTGAAAATGTAAATTTTATAAATGTATTATATTATATTTTTATTAAGAAACATCGTTAAAATTTTTGTTATGAGAAAACTCATATTTTAGGACAAAACCCCAAACAAAGAAAAAAGAGTACATCATGTCCAAAACATTACACTTAATTTTTTTTAAAAAACAAATCTTATACTTATTTTGTAAAACCAGTAAGAAATTTGCAACTATATACAAACTTCCATATTTAAAACAAGAATGCAATTAAATATTGTTAAACTAAGAACCTTTGTAGCAGTGACTTTATCAATTTAGGTGAGTTTCTTGAAGTTTTCCTAGCATGCGAAAAAGACGTAATTAAGAATTTAAAGGCACACAAAAAAAAAAACTAAAGAGGCATAATTTCTAATTTCTAACAAAGAGTAAGAACTAACCTGCCATTTGTAATGTTAGATTTGTGGCTTAGACCCATAACATTGGTCCTTTGATTATATGAAAGGGTCTTTCCGTCGTAAAAAACTACAACATCCATAAGGGAAAGTTGCCAAATGGAAGTGTTCGATTAATAGGGAAACTGTAATAGGAATTCATTCAAATTAAATTACCTCTTTTTGAATTTTGTAACTTAGGAATATCTCGGATAGGGCTTTCAGAAGGGGAGGTGAAAATGTCTAGATGTCTTCGACTGGAAAAGCAAATTGTTGAGAAATTGAGGTTAGGGTTTGAGAGTTTGAATGAGATTGCAAAAAATTAAAAATTTAGAACAATTGAGAATTTGAGATTGAATGAGATTGAAATTTAACCTTGGAACATTGAATTAGAATATTGAAACATTGCGTTTTCTTCTTGGAACTTTGAAGGAGACTCTCCTTCCGTTTCCCGCTCACTCGTATTCCCCATCTAAATTATCATACATCTTACTATTTTTTTAAAGATGACAAAAAAACTTAATTTTGGGCCCTTCAAAATTTTTAGGCCTCGAGCCTAGGCCTCTCCCGCCCTCCCTATTGGCCGGCCCTGCATAAATACATCATAAAAATATTACCATAAAATTATACTCACTTCTTGACATATTTGCATCTTTCTTACAAATCAAAGTTAGGATTTGGAATAATAAGAAATTAATAAAAAGCTTATTAAACTCATTTTGGTCTAATGCTACCAAGTGCTTCCTTATAAATCTTAAACTTACATTCTATCAAAATGGAATTTATTTTTATTTATTACTTTCAAAACTCTTTAAATTGTAATAAAATTTTGTTGGTTTAGGATCGGAGGAGACGACATAATGAACTCGCACAAATTTTCAGATTATTTTTTACTGTAAGTTATGTATTTTGCTTCTAAAAATCATAAATAATCATGAATATTCCTCTCGCTACAAGGGTATTATATAAACACTATAAGCGCATTTGTATAGTATAACTAATGAGGCAGGGCACTGTAATGTCTACGTTTTTTCACCTGAAAGGAATAATCAATTTGATGAAATTGGAAAGCAACAAAACTCATATAAACGTTTTTTTTTTATGATTAGTCAGCTTTAAACTATCCCAACCAATCCTTCTAAAAAGAAATTTTTGTATACTTATTGTTGAAGCAGAATTCGTCCTTCAAACTCAAAAGACTTAAGGATCCCTGCAAACAAGCAAACAGTAAGCTATTGTTCGTTAAATGATCGAGGCCCAGGGGGTGTTCGATTAAGAACGCTCCAATGCTTAAGTCAGCTTCGAAAGAGAAATCTCAAGAGCTTAAGTAGCGTTGAACATAATTACCTTTATTGAGAAATGTGTTCCCCTTATATAGGGGTGAGTAGGATGCTCAATTTCTATAGTTCTGATGTTAGACAAATGCTCCACGATTTTTACTTTAACACGTGTTACGCAGATTGAGGATGAGAGACTTCCACGTGTCATCCCGATTTGGGCCTAATATTTGGGCTATGTAAGCATTGTGGGCTTGAGCCATGTTCAGTGCTTGGGCTTTAAGTATTATTGCCATGGGCAATTTGGTCATTTCGGAAATTATGAGCCACGTGGTAGCTCTACATTCTTCCAGTGATTTTGGGTTCCACAAATGCCCCCATATCACTTAGGAATTCAGGGAATCCTAAGGGATGTAATTTTTATTGTGGTCTCGATAAATTATATATAGGACTAGGACTCCACTTGATTTTCAATTTCACTGTACCTCTATCTGAAAGTCTCTGATGTCGTAGTAAACTCCACGCCTGTTCGAGAGACTTTTGAATATTTCTTTAATTGTTGAGCTTTATATTTTTGCACATTCGGAGAGCTGTATGAGTCCAATTGTAGCAATTTAAGTGGTGTTAAGCTCTATTTTCAGAGACGGTCATTTCAATATGCGTCAAGGAGCACTTCTGGTGAGACCCAATAGGCTTGTATTGTGGGAGCAAGGTGGCTCACGTAGTCAGAATCCGTTCCGTGGGAAGTATACATACTTCGAGGGACATGAAAATGGACAAAATTTCATCCTTTGATCGAGGTGAGGCATGGTTCAACTACAAGATGAGACATGCTATAAGTATGATGCGAGGTATTCTACATCCAAGGATTGGTGTGCCACAATGTAAGGCAAGGTAAAGTTGGAGCAGGAGGTGATGCACCGAATGACATGAGGTGTTCTTCCCAGCGACCATTCACTCGGTGCGTGGTGGATAAAAGAGTTTGACACATGGGCAGCAAGGTGCACCATGACCTGTCTAGGCTTTCATCCACAAGAGGTGAGGTACCCCATGACTTGAACCTAGGCATGTAGCAATGCAAGAGGATACATGCCAAAGTGCAAGGCGAGGCAAGGTATCCCATGACACGAGCCGAAGTGCATGTGGTGCCACAAAGTGAATGAAGCACCTCGAGGAGGTTTTTTGGCTGACGGTGGACCTTCTAGTGACCTGACATTCTAGCACCTGTTGAGCTCAAAATGGAGTGGCTGCAACGTGGAGCATAAAGACGGAGGATCGATCATACCCGCTGTGAAGCTCCAGATGGTTTACGCCACTATGTAATTGAAGGAAGAAAGCTTGTAGGTGGACCATGCATATGGTACTTCGAAGATAGGAGGGCTTGACACACGAGGATCAAGGCATGACAGAATGTAAGGCAAGGCCTAGTTGAAGCTCAAAGTGTTGCACTAGGCGTACTTCCAATGACCATGCATGTGGTGTCTGGAAGATAGAAGAGCTCAGTGCGTTTACGGACTTGTCATCTTCAATTGCAGGTGGAGCCAACATCAAAGCTTTTAGCAAAGAAGACGAGGAGTCTCATCACCTGGTATGAGGCATGTCACAACCCAGCATGAGGCATGTTCCAGCTGCACAGACGCTTACATGATTCTAAAGAGGAAGTCAAACGGTTGGATGTTGAAATCCAAAATTTGAGAGCTGGCTGCTTGCTGCCCTCACATGCCCCCACAACTTTGTGTTTTAAGGAAGATGAAGCGCAAAAGTTGGATATGGAAAGCTAGAGCGGGATCACCACCAAAGAGCTGGAGCTTGAACTAGAGATGGAGCCTGAGCCTTAACTCGAGCCTGAGTTGGAGGCTAAGAAAATAGATGGTTCCGAAGCCGACGAGTTTCCTGAAGACGTTTGTCTACTTTCAGGAGAAGAGGGGCAGTGTTTCGAAGGACTATGGGCTTTGAGGACTTGCAATTACATCTACTTCATCTTTGTATGTTGATTATCACATTTGCATTTTTGTATTGAATAACTTGATGCATCCAAACTTGTTTTCTCATCAAATGCCCCCGTTGTAGCCATGGGCGTCCAACTTTGGGTTGCAGCTAACTTAGCGTTCGTTTTAGTGTTGCCTTCAAGGAAGGGATTTTTCTTATTATTAGAAGGCTTGAAGTGCTTCCAAGTGGAAGACTTTGAGTGCTTCCTGGTGGAAGGCTTTGAGTGCTTCCGGGTGGAAGGCTTTTAATGCTTCCTGGCGGACGGCTTTGAGTGCTTCCTAGCGGAAGGCTTTGAGTGCTTCATGGCGGAAGGGTTTGAGTGCTTCCTAGCAGAAGACATTTCCAAAGTGTAGGTTGAGATGCATTGCATGGCGTAAGCAGGGTCCTTTGCAAGGCAAAGTCTTGGTCGCTTCACATGGCGAAGTTTTGGTTGCTTCGTAGAACGAAGGATTAGGACCTTCGCAAGGCGAAGGCTTAGGTACTTTGCATTGCGAAGGCATAGATACTTCGCAGGGCGAAGGCTCGGTTGCTTCGCAAGGCGAAGGCTTAGGTGCTTTGAATGGCGAAGGCTTGGATGCTTCGATGATGAAGGCTTGGATGCTTCGCAAGGCGAAGGCTTAGGTGCTTCGCATGGCGAAGGCTTGGATGCTTTGCAAGGTGAAGGCTTGGATGCTTCGTAAGGCGAAGACTTGGATGCTTCGCAACACGAAGGCTTTGGTGCTTCTGTAACGACCCGTCCCGAAATTCGGGATTAGGTTAGTAACTAATCATGATTAATGAGGGTTAATCGGTGGTTAGTTGGGTGGAATCGGATAACGATGCAAAATGACCGGTTTGCCCCTAGTCGTGGGTAAAACGTTGACCTTTTATTCGGGCGGTCAAATGTACTTTGACCAACGACCGTGACGTAGTTTGGGACGTCACGAGTTCATAGACAGGTGGCACGTTCGATTCCGACGTTCGAGGTGATAGATATGACGTTCGGAAGCCCAAGGGCATTTTCGTAATTTGGACGAAATAAGGGAAAATGTTGACTTTTTGATCGGGAGGTCCGATGGCCGAGGGCCAAAGACCGTTATGTTCGTCTCGAAGCCCCGAGTACAACGACAGGCGGCACGCGTCAATCGGAGTTCGAATGACCAAGTTGCGGGTCTAGATTATTTGAGGGCATTTTGGTAAATTGTCAATTGAGGGCAAAATGGTAAATTAGCCTTGGGGACAGCCGTGGGACAGCCGTGCGCGGGTGGTTTCCGCTTAGAAAAACAGAGCATGGGCTGGGGAGGATAGTTTTGTCTGCCCAAGGAATTTGGGGAATTCTTTTACATGATATTGGCTGAGTGGGGAGGATTGTTTAAGGTTTTTGAGGTAGTGGCTTGGGCTGGTGCAAACCCAGTGCACGGGGAGGATTAAACCATGACATTTTCTGTGCAGTGCGGGAAACCCTTTGTGCAGAGAGACCAGAATGTCTTCCCACGGGTGTTGGCGTCGTGTGCGGTCATCAGAGTATGTGGGGGTGCTGGTACTTGGGTCTGAGAGTGCACATTCGTGGGTTGGGGTATTCAAACTGTGGGGGTGTCTCTGAGGGAAAAACAGAGTGTGAGTGATGGCTGGCCGTTTTTCTACTAGAGCAACTCGGGTGTGAGTTTGAGACAGGGTGAGAGAGTGATTTTAGTCGAGTGTGTTGGGTATGTGGGGATGCAGTGGATTGAACGAGTAGAACCGCACCCAGAAACCCGAAGCTCGTGTTTGGAAAATTCAAACTCGAATTCGAAATGTAGGTCGACCCATGGCAAATTAAGGCCTCATTTAGCCTCCTGGGGTTAAGTCGAGTCGATCCAGGGCGATTGGGAGGTGACTGGATGCTGTACGGTTTCTGATCGGACCTGGTGACCGGGAGGAAAATCGAGCATTGAGTTGTGGACTTGAAGGTAAGCTCTTGCAAAATTGATTTCAAAATCATCCTCAGGGTAAGTCTTCGATGCTCCCTGGCCAGTTAATTGAAGGAAAACGGTGACGGGTTGCTGAACAGAAACGTTGAACCGTGATTGGAACAGGAGGTTAGTTGAGTTGGTTTTGGACTGTGTCGATTTGAATGAGTATTACAGACCCCTAATTGAGTGTACTGCGAGTCTAGTCGTGGGATCAATTGAAGAAATTAGGTGGTTTTCTCGCAGGAATTGGATCGGGTCGAGTCGCGGGTCAAATGGCCCGTTTACCAGGTAGTCGGGTGAAGATGGTGACCGTTGGGGTTACTGTAGCTGGCGCGTGGGTGTCACGCGCAGCCGCTTGCGGCGGCGCGTGACGGCGCGTGGACCCGAATTTCAAGGTGAGTTCAACACGACTTTTGTCCTATACAATGTAACGAACATTTTAGCGTTGGGTTTGAAATTATCGGACACCGTTTCGATGTGGTTCCGAGGGTCCGAAGATTTCTACTACGTTTGTAATTAAGGATTAATTCCCGAAAAAATTATGGGAAATTAGTATGCTGTTATGTAAGCCCTTAGTGACACTAAAGTATATTTTCGAACAGGAATTGGAATTTCTGGAAAATATCAGAAATTACAGAACCGCGTGCGGCGTAAAACCGAGCCCTATTGGACGGTGTGTGAGTGGACGTTGCTTTCAAAATTTAATGCATGCATAAATTATTTCTATAATTTTATGATTATGATTATAAGTTGTGATTGATTTTGATTTCCGTATTTATACGTATTCGGTCCCGTATTCATACGTATTTTTACTATACATGTGAAATTCCACGTATTTCGAGACTATGGTCCCTCGTATGCTTAATGATGGTTTAATGGAAGAAGTTATATGAAATGGGTGTAAAATGATTTAAGAAGGTTGTTTATGATTTGCGAGTGTGACTTATGATTTAAGAAAGTTCCGGATTTGCACGTTTTACGACATTTTGAGTTATTGTGATTTGATCACTGTTGATGTTTGAATTGGGGAATTAAAATGAGACTTGTGATTGTGAGAATTTTAAATGTGGGTTTTGAGTATGTTTTTCTTGGATTGCGATTTTGGTAATTATGATTGTGGGCCTGATGTTTTGATAATGAGAATTGAGAAATGAAGTGATTTCAAGGAATTAAAATGGATTTGAAAAAGGTGATTTCGGGCTTGATGCTCGGGGCATAAAAGAAATTTTAACGAACGAGGTTTCGGTTTTCGGAAATTTAAAGTGGATTCTTGGTTTGGGTTCGGGATGATGCTTCCGGGTGCCGGCTTACGGAATCATTGTTGCGAATTCGAATTCGGGAATGAAAAAGGATTTAATAAAGTGATTTGGTTTGATTTTGCATGCCCCGTGTTTCATGATGATTTGATTATGTTTGTAAAGTATGATTTGGGGAAAATGAATGTGGAAATTCGGACCATGGGTCCTCTTGTGAAAAATGTGATTTTGGGATGGATCCCACGTTGTCGTGATTGAAAACTGTTTTGGGTTTAAAAACCCGGTGCTATTGCTGGAGCACGTTTTGAGTTTAAAGACTCGGTTAATTGATGACGGGGGAGGGCCCTTAATGAGTTTAAAGACTCGTGAGTTTAAAGACTCGGTTACTGTGATACCCCCGAGGCCTATTGATTATGTTCTGAGTATAAAGACTCGTTGATATCCCGGGAAGGCCTGTTTATGCGTATGGTTTTGAGTTTAAAGACTCGGGCGCACTTGATATCCAGAAAAATGATTGACTTGTGATTTATTGATGATTTCTGATGTTTCAGTTGAGTTGGGCAGTGGCCCGGTATATGGTTGTTGGTTTGGGGATCTTGCTGTGCATTTGGTTTTTGATTCGTGGTTTTGGGCTGCGGCCTGGTGATTGTGATTGCGGGCTAAGACCCGATGGTTGAGGAAGGAAAAATGATTTTGAGGTTCATACGAGTTTTTCCATATGTTGAAATTTGATACACAGTTTTTCTTATGTGGAAAATCTTGACCGATTGCGAAATGATTTTTGTATGCATGCATTGGTTTTTACGCGGAGGGTAAAAAAACGTTTGCTGTAACTGTTTTGCTAAACTGACTTATTTTTGTCCACTCACACCTTTTGGTTTTTTTTATTGACCCTCCAGGTCGTGGCGCGTGGTTCGAGGCTGTACGAGGGGCGGAGGCATGAGTAAGCACATGTGGCTATCCCTGGTCTGGCACGTACTGAGGGTAACTTGGGTATTTCAGTCGACTTGCCAGACGGGAGCAGGACCGGGCACGGTTATCTATGCCCCTTTCGGGGGCGGTCCTGTCAGCTTCGCATGGCGAAGGCTTTGATGCTAGAGGGAATAAGTTTTGAAAATTGTAAATGATGTACAAATATTTTTGTATGAATTCAGAATAATTTTTCAATCTTATTGATAATTCAAATGCATGGTACTTGAATTTAGAAGACAACTTGAAAGGAAAACTTGAAGCCTCATATAATTCTACGTCTCTCTAATTTTGACATGCAACTAGTTGATGCTGATCACCTTTGCTGCAGGTTCCTTTGGTCCTTTGTCAGCGGGTCGATCTGTGGCCTTCTCTTTTAGGTACTCGGTGTAATGTCATTCCCTGACGAGATTCTGGAGATATCTCTCGAAGGATATGCATTTCCCGATGTCATGCCCGTAGCACTCATGGTAGGCATACCACTTTGTCATATCTGCTTTTTCTTGATCGCCTTTGACTAGCTCTGGCTTCTTGAACCATGGTTTTTCCTTGATCTCATTATGAATCTGGTGGACTGACATTGAGAACTACAGATTAGGATTTTCGATGGTTGAGTCGTTGGGAGTTTGGCTTGCCTTGCACTTGTTGAACCCCCATAGGAAAGTTTGCTACTAACATCCTCTTTGCGCGATGATGACGGTTTGAAGGTCTTCTCGCTCATCTCGGTATGATCTGGTGCATGTGCAACACTATTTTCATCCTCCCAGCATGCATGACGCTCTGCTAGAAAGAGCATCTTGGTGAGACTTCGTGCATTGTCCATGACGAAGTCTCCGTAGAGCTGGCTATCCCGGGGAAGCTCTTGTTTGAATGTCATTAACGCAACAAGGTAACTGCAGCCAACAATTCGAGACTTTTCCTTGCAGTACCTCCGAATGTATTGGCGGAGACTCTCTTTTGCTCGCTTCCGGATGGAGAAGAGATGGTCTTCCTTTACCTCAACCGTACGAAGTTGCGAGTACTTCTTCAGAAACGCTAGAGCCAACTCTTCAAAATATAAAATCGACCTCTAGGGGAGATGATTGAACCACATCATGGCTTGGCCTTGCAATGAGGCTTGAACCACCTTGCACCTGAGTGCATCGTTGTGTCCGTGGGGAACCATAACTCCCCTGTAGTAGTCTATGTGCTTCACCGGGTCAGAATTTCCTTTGAACAGATTGAAGTTTGGTGTCGCAAACCTTTGAGGGAATGGCGTCTCCTCAATATCCCTCGCGTAGGGTGTAGAGAGCTGAATCTGACGACGTAGATCATCCTCTAGATTGCCATATCGTTGAATATGAAGGTGTCGGTACAAGATCCTTTGAACGTCATTAGGTCGCAGCGCACCTCTCTGAGGTAGTGAGTCATTATGCGCTATCCACTGGGAACCTTCTGGAGCCTCTCCCCTTGACCTCTGTGGTACTGTAGGTGAGTAAGCCTCATATTCCTTCTTACTGCCATGGGCAGATTGTATTGGGGCTTTATGTGGAGTCTGACATTCCCTTCTGCTCCCATGTGAGCGCTCCACTCGTGAAGTTGTTGCAAACCCTACTTCCAAACCGCTCATGCACTGACGGCCTTGACCGTTGCGGACTCTTTTCCTTGCGGGTGTGACTTTCTTCGCCGGTGTCACTTAGCTAGGTGTCCCGAGACGTTGTTCAGAATCAGACCTCTTCCTTCCCCGCACGCCTTGGGACATTTTCCTGTTTTCCATGCGAGGTGGAATGTCTCTCTGGTCCTTGAGCTGTTATTTCCCCCAAGAGTCGCTGCAAAACCTCCGACTGAGGTTGAACTTGTCTACTCAACCTTTCTACCTGTTGAGCCAGGTTGTTTTGAGGGGGTTGATGGTGGCTCCTCCCTAAGATGTCGTGGCGGCCATCCAAGAAGTCCCGCAGATCCATGTTCGCAGTGGGCTGACTCTGCCTTTATGCACCTCCCACCAACCACCCGCTTGTTTGCTGTAAGGTTGAAGTTCCTTCCCCTAGTGCAGGCACTTGGGTTGTTGGAGAAGGGAACACTCAGAAGCTGAAGGTTGGCATCGTTCCATGCGGCTTCACGGGCACTTCTATGGATACACGTCGGGGTTGAGTTGGGCATTCTTCCAGAGTCTCAATGTGAGCTTCATTCCTTGTCTGGGCAGTTGAGGCAAAAACACCTTCTCCAGTTGATCGAATGTATCGACAAACCCTAGCCATACTGAATCAAAGAATCTTGAACGAAAAGTTTTTGTCGAACGATGAACAACGTTCAAGATCTTCGAACACCGTTATGAACGATGAACGAAGTAAGATGAACGATGAACGATCGTGAGAGATTTTTCTTGAATATTTCCATCTCTCAATGAAAGCACCAATTTTTGAAGCAGAATTTGTCCTTTAAACTCAAAAGAGTCAAGGATCCTTGCAAACAAGCAAACAGTAAGCTATCGTTCATTCAATGATCGAGACCCGGGGGTGTTCAATCAAGAATGCTCCAATGCTTAAGTCAGCTTCGAAACAGAAATCTCAAGAGCTTAACTAGCATTGAACAGAATTACCTTTATTGAAAAATGTGTTCCCCTTCTATAGGGGTGAGTGGGATGCTCAATTTCCATAGTTCCGATGTTGGACAAATGCTGCTCGATTTGTGTTTTAACACTTGTTACGCAGATCGAGGGTGAGAGGCTTCCACATGTCATCCCGGTTTGGGCCCAATATTTGGGCTATGTAAGCATTGTGGGCTTGAGCCATGTTCGGTGCTTGGGCTTTAGGTATTATTGCCAGAGGCAATTTGGTCATTTCAGAGATTATGAGCCACGTGGTAGCTCCATATTCTTCCGGTGATTTTGGGTTCCACACTTATAATCTCAGACTAGTCATGCTTTTGATGGCTAAAAATATTTATATTGTCACAATGCCCTTATAGTGCCCTTGTAGCAACAACATAATACTCTTATAGTAAACATATGTGAATTATACATGAACTTTATGTAGGGCAATAGTCATAGGGTACTAAGTTTTTATAATAAAAGTACTATGTTCATTTTGATTATTTCTTTAATTTCATTCTTTTAAGCGAGATATAATACAAAGCTTTTAACATTTCAATCATACATCTTATATCTATTGATATATGTTTTTGAAGTGTTTGATGAATAAGATGATTTTAAGATTTAAAATAATTTTTTAAATCAATTTACTGATCTAACCTTTGCACATTTATTGTGCATACACATAGATTTACTACACCAAAAATTAGACAATTTCCAAATATAGGGAGTAAGTAACAGTGCAACACAATTTGAAGGTTACACAATATTTTTAAAAAATTGGATCAAAATCTGGAGATTTTTTACGGGCAAATGCTGAGGCATGTAAAACTATAAAGTGAACAGTCTCGATCTTGAAATTTTAATCGTCTAAATCTCAGTTGAAGAAAAACTTCTAAGAAGGTATTGAGATATACTTAAAGTTTTTAAAGTGTTTGTTGAAGAAGATGATTTTATGTTTTTAAATACTTTTCAAAATCAACCAAACGATCTAACCATTCGCATTTATTGAATGTGCTCATAGAACATCTACGCAAACAATTAACAACTTTTGAAATCCCAAAATTAAGTACAGGTGCGGCACAATTCAACAGTTACAAAATATTTTATGATGATTAGACGACTTTCACTCATCAAAATCTGGAGATTTTTAATGGGTAAGGTCTACGCATGTAAAACCACAATGGGAACGGCCTCGATCTTAAAGTGTTTAGGCATGTAAAATCACAAGGTGTAGGCATGTAAAATCACAAGGTGTAGGCATGTAAAACCACAATGGAAATGACTTCTAAAAGGTATTGAAATATACTTAAAGAGCTTAAAGTGTTTGATAAATATGATGATTTTCAGATTTTAAATACTTTTCAAAATAAATCGAATGATCTAACCATTCACATTTTTTGAACGAACTCATGGATCGCCTTCTTAAAAAATGAGCCAATTTTAAAACTCAGGAAAAGTAAAAGTGCGATATGATTCAACGTTTACAAACAATTTTATGACGATCATATCACTTTAAAATCACAATGGGAATGGCCCCAATCTTGCAAATTCGATAATCTGAATTTCGGTTGAGCGAAAACTTCTAAAAAGGTATTGAATTATAATTAATGTGTTTGATTAATAAGATGATTTTACTATTTTAAATAATTTTCCAAATCAATCGACTGATCTAACCGTGCAAATTTATTGCACGTACTCATAGATCACTTACACGATTTGACAGTTACAACATATTTTTTGACGATCGGACAACTTTAGGTTCTCAAAATCTGGAGATTTTTGACCCGTAAGGTCTTCGAACATAAAACCACAAAGTGAATGGTCCTAATCTTGAAAGTTCAATAATTTGAGTATCTGTTGAACTAAAACTTTAAAAAAGGTATTGAAATATACTTAAAAGTGTTAGTGTTCGATGAATAAGGTGATTTTTTAATTTTAAATACTTTTGAAATCAATCGATCAATTTAACCATCCACATTTATTGAACTTACTCGTAGATTGCCTACACCCAAAAATTAGCCAATTTCTATATGCCAAGACCAAGTAATGACGCGACAAAATTCAAAGTTGCAAAACATTATGATCAGACGACTTTAACTCTACAAAATCTGGAGATTTTTACGGGAAAGGTTAGGCATATAAAAACACAAAGGGAACAATCTCAATCTTTCAAATTGGATCATTTGAATATCGGTTAAGCCAAAACTTCTAAAAAGGTAGAAATATACTTAAGATTGCTTAAATTGTTTAATGAATAAGATGATTTTACGTTTTTAAATAGATTTCCAAATCAATCGACCAATCTAACTGTCCAAAATTTATGGTACGTACTCATATATTACCTGCACCAAAAAATTATCAATTTCAAAATTTTGGGACTACGTAATGGCACGACATGATTTGACGATAACAAAACATTTTTTGGAACTTAGATACTTTAACTCAAATTTTGGAGATTTTTTACGGGTATGGCCTTGGAACGTAAAACCACAAAGTAAATAGTCCCGATCTGAAAAATTCCATCACTTGAATATTGATTGAACTAAAAGTTAAAAAAACGTATTGAAATATACCTAAAAGTGTTTAAATTGTTTGGTGAATAAGATGATTTTGCTATTTTAAATAACTTTTGAAAAAAATGACTGATCTAACCATCCATATTTATTATACATCCTCATAGGTCTTTGTGAAACCATAAATCACCAGAAAATTATGGAGCTTCCACGTGGCTCATAACTCTCATAATGTCGATATTACCCTTGGTATAGACGACGAAGGCATCACATGATCTCCGCATTAATTTAATATATTTATCAATTAAATATATTAATTAATCGGATCAATGTCAATAATAAATAATTTCTCCGCGAGTTATTTATTATTATTCATATAGTTAATAATAGTGATTTCTCTTTGTAGAATCACCTATTAAACACTATTTCCTTCAACCAATCAAACTCTCCGGTGACCCACAATACTCCACTATAAATACAAAGTCTTATTCACCTCTAAAGGTAATTCAAAATTCATACAGAAACTCTACCGGTTTATTTCTCTCGATTAAATTGACTTAAGCATCGGAGTGTTCATGGTTGAACCACCCCCCCGGATTCAACCTTAACCACGTTTGATTTTTGTTCTAGTGTGTAGGGATCGAGAAGGAACTTTACGAGACCGGATGATTTCTGCATGAACAACTGGTGCTTTCATTTAGAGCCGATTTGAGAAATACTCAAAGCTTGCTCTTTAGTTTTTCCTTGAAAAAATCCATCATCACATTTTTGACACTTATCGTTCTTCACATGGCGAGAACACGCTGATCCACAAGAACCCCTAAGGCCGCCTCATTCGCTGTTGCGATCGCAACCGTGAGTGAACCTCTCCCAACAATTCCAGAAGAATCGCTTTCCCGTCTCCTGCACGGCTCGCGCCACACATCAATTCACCTAAAGTTTGGAAGGCCGGATTGGACACCTATGTTCAGTTTTGGAACATTCCCCATGGTTGTTGCTACTGTGGTTGTTGCTACTGTGAACCCCCCCCCCCCACACGGGAAACGGGGATAGGCGCAACATTTTTTCAACAAACGGACGGGCTGCTGGCAGGAGAAGCATCTCTAAGAGTCCCGAATCAGCTCCCTGCCAACATGGACCTAAGGAGCCACTTGGACGCCCTGTGCAATTCGCGGACCAATAGCCAGGAACCAGGGGGACATGGTTCGTCGCATATGTCTGAAGCCGCGCGACGTGCACCTTAACGTGATACTCGTCACGAGCAAGCACTTAGGGGGTCACCTCTGCGACTTGGACTGACACAGTAGGTCGAGCAGCTAAGCAACCAAATTCGGGCCCAATCGACGCTCCTGCAATATCTATTGGGGGACATCGGGACATCGAGAACCTTTGAAAAAGGCAATGAACCTCGCAAGACATCAGGGGACGTCCCGAAACATGTCGAAAAAAAGCATGTCCACTTCCAGACAATGTCATGAGACACATCACTAAACGACTCAGGGAAAGAAAGCTGTACCCCCAGAGCAAGAGGACAACATCAACCGAGGACATCTGCCCGTGAACGACTAGGAGGACGCCCCAGAGCACTTTTGCGCATTGAGTACCCACGCGATAGCCGACGGCAGCAAGCAGTCTCTCGTGCATCACGCACCCACTCAGATGATCGTAGCGAGGAAGATGAGACTTACTCGCAAGCACGCTCGAGAGCCAACCACTCAGCAACTCGAGGGAGTCGACCCAATTTGACCTGGCGCAGAAACCTCCATCACGAAGTACCTTTGCACGCTGAAGACGTCCGAAGGATGCTAGATCGATACCTCCAGGGAGACTTGGAAGATGACCTTTGGTGCTAGATTCAGATGTTATCATCTTCACCATTCGTGAGGGACATTGAGGAGGAGCCGTTCCAACAACGGTTTTTGACTCCCAACTTCAGTAAGTACAAGGGAACCTCCGATCCAGTGAAGCACATCAATTACTATTGGGGTATCATGGTACTTCACTGGCACAACGACGCGCTTATGTGCAAATTTTTCCAAGCCTCGCTGTAAGGTCAGGTGACGACATGGTTCAACCATCTCCCCTGGAAATCAATCACTTATTTCGAGGAATTGGCCCTTGCCTTCGTGAAGGAGTACTCACCGCTCCGCACCGTTGAAGTCAAGGATGACCATCTCTTCACCTTCCGAAAGAGGTTTAAATAAACCTTACGGAAATACATCAGGAGGTATTGCGAAGAAAAATCGTCGCGGACATGGCGTAGAAGCAAAGCCTACCGCGGGAGAGCCAGCTCTACGAAGACATCATCATGAGCAACGCCCAAAGTCTCACTAAGATGTTGTCCTTAACAGAGCGATAGCCAAAGGACGGCGCCCACTACGAGAACTTAGTCGGGAATACCAAAAAACACAACGGGAACCCGTCATCCAATACGTTTGCCAGTACAAGGCCGAACACTCAGTTTTTACTACCCGTCCTCCATATATACAATCAGATAAAGGAGAAGTCGTGGTTCAAAATGTCAGGAGCCGTCCCAATCCCTCCGAGATTAACGAGGGATGCTCCTGATCCCGTCTGACACGGAGTGTCAGACCAGGAAAAATTTGAACCTTTAGCCCGACTGGCTTCAAGAGTAAGCCAAGATCCGATAGAGGAGTGTGATGTCTCGGTCTCTGCTACAGTCTACATCGTATTCAACCTGAAAGGCAGTGAAAACAGAAAATACTGTGAGTGGACTAAAATAAAAGAGTTCATAAAAACATATTTCATAAAAGAACTTTATGCCCTTCACTAAAAAGCATGCATGCACAGGAATACCATTTATCAAACCACATATGTTTAAATAACCAAATCCATACGGGCCCCTGCCCAAAACCATTTACACAAATCCATAAAATAGTAAACATATGTGGGGTCTCAGCCCAAATCCATTTATCATTTGTAAAACACAATTTCGTAAAACCAAGAAATCATGTTAATCATAAATATCATATAACCAATCCTGTCACGGTATCTAAAGCTACGCGCGTGCTACCCGGGGTCTCAAACCCCAAGTCTCCCCAGGGTCAACCCAGGTCAATGTCCGTAGATCAATGAACCTCCGTGTGGGTTATATTCCATAACCTTTCTAAGAGTAAGGAACCCAACAGTGGCGACTCCACTCAGTTAGTGCTCTGTGACTACTCCGGGGTCCACCCAAGCCAACGACCCTCCCCGGAGGAGACAATCCATATATAAAGGAAGGTATACAAAAAACCATTTGAAATCATTCTTAAAACCTTTCAAAGGTTCATGCCGGTCCCCATAAACAGTCATGAACCGAAAATCCATTTATGAGTCCCATACCCGAAATCCCAACGTAAACCATAACATCGCCCTAAGCTCGAATTCATAAACCAACTGGGCCTCGTGCCCGATTTCGTAAACTAAATGGGCTTCGGGCTCGGCTTCGTAAACCAAATGGGCCTCATGCCCGATACATAAGTCAACTGGGCCTCGAGCTCGATGCGCAAACCAATTGGGCCTCGAGCCCGGTAAGTAAACCAACTGGGCCTCCAGCCCAATGCCTTGTTAAATCAAATGAACTTCAGGTCTGAGAGTTCGTAAATCAAATTAGTCTCATGCCCGATTCCATATTTCCAAATCCGAAATGAATTGAATAGCCAATTGGGCCTCTTCCCCGAAAACGTAACTAAATGGACTTAGAGTTCGAGGGTTTCCAAAACGAATGGGTCTCAAACCCAAGTTTACCTTTTCAAATCCAAAACAATTTCATTAAACCATTTCTAAAACCATAAGCATGGAAAATCAGTGCAAAACCACAAACCTCGATTTCTGTGCAAACACGTAAATCTCCCCAAAATGCGTGAAACCATATAAATCACAATCATCCAAATCATCATCACAGAACCACATCTATAAAACATACAAAACATTTATGTATGCATCACAGTTTAGAAATCAAGGTCCACTCTCAGACCGTCCTATACTGCCGCCTCGATTTGCATGCCGTATGCCTCCCTAGGCTAATCGTCGTCATCGGAACTCCTAAACCTGTACCATTCAATCTAGAAGGTTACTAACTACCTTATTAACCTCTCATTGAAGCCCCGTAATTTTCCCGAATTTTTAACTATTTTTAAACTCGATCCTAAACCTTTGGACGTCCTGAACTGTAACATCCCAGAAATTCGAAGAATGTAATTTTGTAAAAGAATAAATGAAATGACATTTTTACCCTTGTGAATAGTATGGTCAAATTGTTGACTTTTTGATTGGTAGGTTAAACGGACGTTGACCGATGACCGTGACCGTGACGAGTCCATAGACAGGTGGCACGGAAAATTCCGACGATCAGGGAAGAAGTTATGACGTGCGGAAGTTCAAGGGCATTTTTCGTAATTCGGACGAAAAGGGGGAAAATGTCGACTTTTTAATTGACCACTAGTTTTCACACAATTCGAGGACCGTTAGGTAAGTCTCGATGCCCTGAGTCCGTAGGCAAGCGGCACGCTGAAAACGAGCATCAGACGGATAAGTTACGGGTCTAGAAAGAGGAGGGGCAATTTGGTAATTTTGTGCAGAAGGGCAAAATGGTAATTTGCCAAGGCACAGTTTGAACAGTCGTGGTGAGTGCTGTGTAATTGTTTAATCTGTTCACTGATCAAGGAATTGTTTAAACCTGTTCTCTGTTCAATAAATTTGTTAACAATTTTGAGTTAATGGATACATTTTGGTATGGCTAGGACAGATCACAGTGCACGAGAGGAAATTTAAAACTGGTTTGGGTCTATTTTGCGGGAAACAAATTTCAGTGGGACTGAGAGATTCCCACGATTTTCTGGCTGCACGGTTCGATTAACAGAGAGATAGAAGAGTTTGAGGGACATTCCGATAAAGAGAGGACTGAGAGCTTGAGAAAAAACAGACGGGAAGAAAAACTGAAATTGGAGGGAAAAATCGAAAGTTGAACCGTAACTTTCCCATTCGACGTCCGATTTCAGCGTGCCGCTTGTCTATGGATTCATATCGACCTGATCTACGTAACGGTCCTTGGCCCTCGACCATCGGACCTCCTGGGTCAAAATTCAACATTTTGCCCACGACCAAGGGAAAAATGGTCATTTGACACTGTTCGGCCGATTTTTCTCGACTAATCACCGATTAACCTTACTAATCCTAGATTAGTCACTAATCTAATCCCGGAATTCGGGATGGGTCATTACAACCTTCCCTCCTTAATTAATTTTGTCCTTGAAATTCCAACTATACCAATTCCACATCCACCTCGTGGAAGCAATTCGATCTCACAACACGTGTACACTAGTACACCCACTAGTCAACACAATACTTGTCTGCAACCAGACATTCCACTAATACTCATGTCGCATCGTCCACACTCGATCCCTTGGAGTGAAATTGATCACAGGTTCCAGGTGGATACCACCCGAAAATTCTACCATTCCACTAACACAACAACTCGACGGTTCCTTTCTCAAACACCAATTTATCCTGACATCTGCTCTCACTGGGAGTCGCCAAAACTCACTAATCGATCCCCGTTGATACATCTGACAAACTGTCACCACTTGATAGTCGCCAGTCGAAAATTAACATTATACTTACTTGTGGCTACACTAACCACCAACTCACTCAACCTGAGTAAACACTTACCAACATCTCATTCGACCTACGTGTAACTGGACCCATTAGAATCACCATCACCTAGTGCACAATATCCAATGTCCAGTTCACGTCCTCAACCAATCCAATGGTATCGGGACTAAGCCGACTACCAACACGCTTACCAACGTACCCCAGGTATATCCTATATACCGTCACTAGGCACCACAAGCCTGCCCAGTATCATTCCTCGAACAACGTACAGGGTACGTACATCCATCCATCAACCAATCTACAACCTAGGTCGTAGCTAATCATGTTTCAATTCTGGAGTCCATCTGTCCAATCCAGTACCAGACAGATCAGAACTCCAACCCATTATTCATTCCGAGTCCTATGGTCACCTGACTAGTATCACAACGTCTACTTCTAATGACGTAATCCAACACGTACCAATCCGATTCACGCCTACCAAGGCGTACACACTTATTCCAACTGGCATCCAACCTCATCCACGTCTACTGAGACGTACCAACTCCAAACCCAATGGTTAACTGCTCAAAATATTAACACCTTACGTTCGATTAACTTCATAGGGAAGCAAATCTCATCATTCGTACATCTAAGGCTGACCAAATCCGACCTCGTCGTAAACCTACTCGCTCGAGTAATACACCATACAGGATCAACCTCGAAATGAATTTCAGTCCCATCATCTACATAGCTAAAAAGCCAAGACACATTGTAGACACCACGATTCACTCAACTACCGTCTCATACCGGATCGACTTTGAAAGGAAGTCGTCCCAACATTCTCATTTTCAAATATCCAAGTAAGGGTAATAAGCTCTCCACTTAACCTGATCATCAAGATCATGATCCAGATCCATCACTACGTCACCCGCCATAAACGTCACGATCCTCGATCGTCACGATGCCCATTGTCCTCAAAATCAAAATCCCTATCCACCTAAGATCCACGCATGCTCACTCAGCTAACAGTCCACCTGAAATCTGATCGTAGGGTCATACACCCTCTTGAATCCTTCGTCAATCACATCACTCCTCAACCAATTCCCACATCTAAATAGATCAGTCAACGACGAGACACGCCGAGACTGTGGGTTTTCTCCAATTACCTCGTATCGATCCTTGGCATTCCACCTAGGAAAATCAAGGATGATCCAAGGCGATGACATCAAAATTCATCCTACGTGAATGCAACAAAAGAACTCACTGCACTCACGACACCACGTAACCCAACATCGTCTGCCACCAAGCAGACGATGAGAAATCTCATTCGCCTAACTTCGAAATAACCAACTCCTCCTGATGACCTAAGACAAATCGCGGGTCTACCAACCAATACATGATCCCCGTACTGGTGACAATAACCATCATCTGCCATGGTAGAACATGAAAGGTCACCCTAATGACTTCGAAATACCCATTACCAATGCGGAAAACCCGCACTCGTCTCATCACCTCAATCGTAACCTCTCTCGATTCCGAAGTTCCAACCATGTCGGAACCAACACACTCGAACATCAATCACGTGTTCATAACCAGTCTAATTCACTACCAAGTTCGCTTATTGGCTTATACCGTTTATGTACATCCAAAAGGATGTGGACCATTACCACTCGATCCTCACGTCTCAACTATTGCTGGATCCAATCCAGTCCATCACTATCCGTGATCAACTTCTGGACCACAGATAGCGAACATATGCCCATCTCGACGGAGTCACATCCCGACTCGTGACTCATCGTCATCACAATCACTGGCACCAGCACCACCACCAGTACCAGTATCAACACCAGCACCAGCACACTAGCATTAGCATCAGCATCATCATCCAGTGTACGAAACAGACAACCCTGGATCTTTGCTCATTCCGAGTAACGACCCCGTCCTTCTGCTCAAGTTGGAGAAACTCTGTCTCCCTCATACCTAACAACTCTGGGTACAGTCACCTTGACATCTTATACAAGAAAAGGAAACGTTCCCTGAACGTTCCCTGATTCTCGACAACCACGACTACAACCACTCTCGATGGTAGTGCCTGCCACAAGTCGTGCAGACCTAACCACCAAACATCGCTATCGAGACTCCGCATCCAACGGAATCAATCGCCCGTACTAACTATGCCGTATCCACGCTCTGGGATTCCATCGACAAGCACCAACCCTAGTAAATTGTCCAAGTAAACTCTAACCAGTCATAACTCAACTCAACCAATGTCGTCTACCAGGTCGCCTATTACCTTAGTTGCACCAATAATCCATCACAACTAAGTAGCACGATAACTAAGTAGGTCTAACCGATTACTATAACCTCGACTGCGGAGTGCAGTCCCATCACTAAAGCTGATATGACTTGACCGACCGACGGTTACGACTCCAAAAAGTCGTCAAAGTCAAAACACTTGCCAACTCACCTATCTGAACTATACTTCATACCTTAGGGTTCTAATACCACACTCTAGGGTTCCTTGGAACCCAACTGTAGAAGGTAGTATATTTCACAATCTAACCGAACCTGCGGTCCCGACACTTCATGGACATCAATCCAATCCTACCCTCAGCTCAACTAGGGTTCGCATTCCTAACCACCACACAGATGGGGTTTCATCACTCAATTGGGGTTCACATTTCCAGATCACCACTCAAATGGGGTTTCCCCGAACCCAACTGCTCGCAGCAGAACATCCATCTAATGGTCATAACACCAAACCATCGTACCAATCCTACGACGTCGTGAAAGATGATCCTAAACAAACCGTCTCATGATCAAAACTCTAAAGTACTGTTACATTTATCCCTCTGTAGGGTCCCACACTGCCAAAAAAACAGAACTATGGAAACCCCGGTATCAAGTGCTGAACCAAAATGATCCACGATTCAATCCTACTAACTATCATACCGGCATCCTAACTCTCAGGTTGACAATGAACTTTAGCCTATAGAGACAACACATCCTCGACCTGCGCGACACTCTAAGAGCTATATGGTTGCTCGAATAGTGACAACCTCGCTCTGATACCACTTGTCAGGACCCGTCCCAATCCCCCCAGGATTAACGAGGGACGCTCCTGATCCCGTCTAACACGGAGTGTCAGACCAGGGAAAATTTGAACCTTTAGCCTGGTGCGAAATATATGCACAAAAATTAAACCCTCTTGTGACAATTGTAGTAAAGCATGTAAGTGGGGATCGTTCTAGACCGGGGATTAGGAGGGATTGCTAAACACTTGAAAACTGGCTTAAAAACGTAAAAACAATGTTTAAAACACTAATCTTGACTAAAAGAATGTAAAACTAAAGTTTAAAACACTAAAACAAACCAAAAACTCAAAACAGCAACCAAAAGACTCAAAACTGCCTTAAAAACACTTTCTAGGCAGTTTTGAGCACCTAACACTAATTTGGATGAAATTGGATTATAACTTGAATCAAAACACTTAAAAACACAAACTAAAACACTTTCTAACTAATATGACACTTCAAAATAAAGGGGGACTTGGTTTTGACGAATTTGAAAACAAAGAAAACAGATTGTAATTAAAGCAGATTGTAAAACGAATTTGGATGAAACTATGGATGGAAGGTTAGCTAGAGGGTTCTTCTCCACACATGACATACTTGCACATAAACCAATTCTCAGTTGTTCTTTCGATAAATCATGGAACTCAACACCCCAGGTTAATTAGGTCCGCTTAAATTAACCTTCAAGTTCTCCTTAAGTTATTGAATTGGATGGGAAAGCGCATACAACAATTCAACACATTCTTCAAAAGTCCTTTACTTGAAAAGAACAATAAAGATACAATCAAAGATCATTAAGCAATATAAGAACTATAAGTATTGATGAGGCATTCATACTATGATGAGCATGAAACTCATGCAAAGAATTCATTTAACGCGATCGTTTATAAGCAACCTCCACTACTTGTGAATATAAGATTGTAACTATTAGGTGAAATTCCCTTATACTCTAGCATCATATTCATGCATGAAAACTAAGCGTGCACTATTAATAAACATACACAAATAAGTTATCAATCAAGCAGTTAAACGAATTGAATTCACAACTTATGAAATCACAACTAAAGGTAATGAATTCATATTGCAAGTATGTACATGGTTTCGAGTCACCCCCTAACTAAGAGGGGTTTAGTTCCTCATACTCACAACACAGAGATTATTGAATTGAAACATTGAGAATAAAAGAAAAAAACACCTAAACGTTCCAGCAATCCTCAATTGAATAACAAGCACATTCAAGGCACTCCTCATTCCTCTTTGCTGCGGCACAAGGGATGGTGGTGAATTGTGGTGGTTAGGGATGATGTAGAATGGTGGAAAAGTGTCTAGGATGGGTGTATGGCACATAAAGGAAGGTTTAGGGTCAGAAAATATGGAGATTGGTGAAGGATGGTGGCTGCAGAGAATGGTGAAGGTTTTTGACGTGAATAGTGAGAGAATGGTTGAGTCTAAATGAGTCCACCTAGGGTGCGGCCAAACAGATTTTATTTAAAGGGGAAGTAATCTCAACCCTCTTAATTTCTGGAACAATTTAGGAAAATAAATCAGGAGAGAAAAAGGCAATTAAAATCAGAAATTAAGTCAAAGATTCTAGAAAAAGGAAAACAAAACAGGAAATTAAAGGAAATAGGTTAGGTGGCTTAGGATCAGTAATTAGGAAAGATGGGCCTCCCTTGCACGGCTAGGATTTAAAGTAGAATAGGAATGAATTTTTGTGGCTGAAAATCGACAACAACCATCCCCCTTGTGCGGCAAGAACTTTAGGACAGGTTTAGGCTTATAGAACAACCAATTAAGTGTCCTAAAATGTTTTGGAATCCTTTTGTGGCTGGAACTTAGGTGAATGAGGATTAGGAAAGTTTAGAGCCAAAAATAGAAACTCCCAAGAATGGAACCCTCCAAGAATAGAAACCTTCAAGAATAGAAACTTGGTTTCTAAATATGAACTCTTTGTTCTTCATTTCATTTCTTCACTCACTCCTAGCCTCCTTTGGTCTTCATTTTCGTCCATTCCTTTTGCTCCAAGCATGTGATATCCATTCCAAGCCCAATTATGCTCCAAAAGACTCCAAAATGCACCTTCTTGCACACTTTGCCCATAGAACCTGAAAACACATGAAATTGGCTTAAAAGACTAAAATAACTAAGAACTAACAATGTAAATGCACAAGAACAAGCTAACTAAGTCGCATAAATATGATCCTATCATAGCCCGACCAGCTTCCAGTGTACGCCAGGATCCATGGAGGAGTGTTATGTCTCGGTCTCTGCTACAGTCCACACATTATTCGACCAGAAAGGCAGTGAAAACAGAAAAGATTGCAAGTGGACAAAAATAAAAGAGTTCATAAAAACATATTTCATAAAAAACCTTTATGCCCTTCATTAAAAAGCATGCATGCATAGGAAAACAATTTATCAAACCACATATGTTTAAACAACCATATTTATAGGGTCTCAGCCCAAATTCCATAAATTCAAATCATACGGGCCCCTGCCAAAATCCATTTACAGAAATCCATAACATAGTAAACATATGTGGGATCTCAGCCTAAATCCATTTATCATTCATAACACAATTTCGCAAAACCAAGAAATCATGTTTATCATAAATATCATGTAACCAATCCTGTCATGATATCTAGAGCTATGCGCGTGCTACCAGGGGTCTCAAATCCCAAGTCTCCCACGGGTCCACCCAGGTCAATGTCAGTAGATCAATGACCCTTCCTGGGGGTTATAATCCATAGCCTTTCTAAGAGTAAGGAACCCAACGGGGGCGACTCCACTCAGTTAGTGCTCTGTGACTACTCCGGGTTCCACCCAGGCCAACGACCCTCCCCGGAGGAGACAATCCATAAATAAAGGATGGTATACGAGAAACCATTTGAAATATTTCTTAAAACCTTTCAAAGGTTCATGCTCGGTCCCCATAAACTATCATGAACCAGAAATCCATTTATGGGTCCCTGACCTGAAACCACAATGTAAACCATTACTGGCCCCTAAGCCCGAATTCATAAACCAACTGGACCTCGTGCCCGATTTCTTAAACTAAATGGGCTCATGCTCAATTTCGTAAACCAAATGTGCCTTGTGCCCGATATGTAAGTCAACTAGACCTCGAGCGCCATGCACAAACCAATTGGGCCTCGAGACCGGTACGTAAACCAACTAGGCCTCCTACCCAATGCCTTGTTAATTCAAATGGACTTCAGGTCCGAGAGTTCGTAAATGAAATGGGTCTCATGCCCGATTCCATATTTCCAAATCCGAAATCGATTTAATAACTAATTGGGCCTCTGCCCCCGAAAACTTAACTAAATGGACTTCGAGTACGAGTGTTTCCAAAACGAATGGGTCTCGAACCCGAGTTTACCTTTCCAAATGCAAAACCATTTTGTTAAACCATTTCTAAAACCATAAGCATGGAAAATCAGTGTAAATCCATAAACCTCGATTTACGTGCAAGAATGTAAATCACCTCGAAATGCGTGAAACCATATAAATCACAATCATCCAAATCATCATCACAGAACCACATCTATAAAACATATAAAACATTTATGCATGCATCACAGTTTAGAAATCAAGGTCCACTCATAGACCGTCCTATGCTACCGCCTCGATTTGCATGCCGTATGCCTCCCCGGGCTAATTGCCGTCACCGGGACTCCCAAACCTGTACGAATCAATCAAGAAGGTTACTAACTACCTTACTAACCTCTCATTGAAGCCCCGTAATTTTTTCGGATTTTTAACTATTTTTAAACTCGATCCTAAATCTTCAGACGTCCCGAACAATATCGAGACGGTGTATGATCGACACGAATCCAGTCCCAAAATGCTCGTTACATCGAATAGATTAATTCACATGTTGAAGTCATCCCCAAAAGACGCACCACCCACCCTCACACGCCACCCAAAGGGGCTGCGCTTGAAAGCCACGCGCCTGCTACAGTGTCACCAGCAACCTCGCGTGATCCAGGTCCACCTAGTTTTTCCGGTTCGATCGAACCAACGAACCGATCCGGCCGGTTCTCTCTTGTTTATCAGCCATTATGACTCTCGTTTCTTCCTATGTTATCCTGAAATCTCCAGCAACCCTTCTATTATTTAAAAACCAAGAAAACTAGGCCATTGACTCACCAGAAAATGATGAACAGTGATCGCGGCCTTCCTCCTTCGTTTCCATCCGTCGCTGCCATCCCCTTCCTTCGAAATCGATACCTACCGAGTCGCCTCGGTCCCTAGAGTATGTTAGTATCCATCAAAAACCCAACACAACGTTAAAACCTGGTTTTCCAATTTTTGAGTCAAACACGGTTATGGTTGCCTTCGCCGTGGCCACCGCCGTGGCCTTGTCCTTATCCCTTACCAGCTCTCAGTCTCTAATCCGTTCAGTCACACATTCCTCATGTCTCTCACACGAACCCAAAGATGAAAATGGTGGTGACGTGATTATGTTATGTGTTTGTTTGTTTTAGAGGGAATGAGAGGGTGCTCGGGTTTAGGAAATGAAAACAAAGAAGATGATAGCTGGTGATCAGGTGAGAGAGAGAAAGAAGATGGACGGTGAGGATGAGAGATTAGATGGGATGAAGGGTGGAGATGAGAAGTGGGTGAGATTAAATTATAAAATAATTTAGGATTATAATATTTAATTGGTTAGATCCACTTTTTGGGGAAGTGACCAATGGGATGAGCGACACTTGTCGCTCATCCATGGGTCCCACTTAAATATCTGTCCAATCGGATATTGCCACATCATCCTCGCCTCGTAATGCATGCATAGTGCAATCGAACTTCCGTGAACCATAATTTTCCTGTTTGACGTCTGATTTCGGCGTGCCACATGTCTATGGATTCGTATCAACCCGATCTACGTAACGGTCCTCGACCCTCAGACATCTGACCTCTCGGGTCAAAAGTCATCATTTTGCCCACGATCAGGGGTAAAATGGTCATTTTACACCGTTCGGCCGATTTCGCTCAACTAATCACCGATTAACCTCACTAATCCTTGATTATTCACTAATCTAATCCCAGAATTCGGGACGGGTCGTTACACAAAAGACCAGCTTCAGTCAAAGCGGACCAGGAAAGGGCCGACAAGTCAAAGTGGTGTGCCTATCACAATCGCTATGGACACCACATAAGCTCCTGCCAGGCCTTCGAGAGATACCTCCGGGTCCTCTTGAAGGAAGGACACTACACCGAGTACGTCAAGAAAAAGGAAACAGAACGCCTCGGAGACAAAGGCCCCCAGGAGCCCACGCAAAAGATGATTCGCGTGAACACCATCATTGCTGAGCCAGAGTTGCAAGGAATAACCAGGAAGCAAAGGAAGGGGAAAATCCGTGAGGCTCTCGCTGTGACCCAAGTCTCGCATGTCGCTGCAGCTCAAGGAACCGATGACCTGATCATTGGTTTCTCCGCTAAGGATAAGGTCGGGCTCGATTGGCCAGATGACGACGCCCTCGTCATCTCGATCTAGATTGCTCATGCGTAGGTCAACCAGATTCACGTGGATGAGGGAAGTGCCGTAAACATGCTCAGCATTGAAGCAGTCCGAAAGATGGGACTTGAATCTTTCACGACAGGAAAAAAGGTCCCGTTACGAGGCTTCAACGGGTCAACGAGCATGTCCATCGGCACGATCCAGCTCGATGTCTACTCCCCCCCCCCTCCCGTTGTCTCAAAACAGAGTTTCTACGTCCTTGACGAGTACTCACCTTACAATGGCATACTGGGAAGGACGTGGATGCACAAGATACTAGCCAACGCCTCGAGCTTGTACCAAAAAATCCGCTTCCCTATTCCTGAAGTAGGAGTCGGAGAAATAAAAGAAGATCAATCCTTAGGGCACAAATGCCTCACCGAGGGGCTAAAAGAAATCAAGGTAACGGAATTTGTCCCCCAGACAATAGGGGCCAAGATCCCGACATCCGTGAAGAGCCTTCTTCACCTGAAGGATGGCAGCCAGAAGGCGATGTCACCCTCATACGACTTGACCTACAGTTTCCTGAGAGGTACGCACACATTGAGGCATGCCTAAACCCCGAGGAAAGGAAGAACTCACCTTGTTCTTAGGAAAGTACAAAGATGTATTTTCATGGATGCCGCCAGACATGCCCGAGATAGATCCCACATTCGCTTTCCATAGGTTGCAAGTCAACCCAAGCTTCAAGCCAATCAAGTAGAGAAAGAAAAACTTCTCCCCGAAAAAGGTCGCAATCATTTAGGCTGAGATCAACAAGCTACTCGAAGCTGACTCCATTGAGAATGTCCTATACTCAGAATGGCTAGCCAACGTCGTACTCGTGAAAAGAAAGAGGAAGGGTGATGGAGAGTTTGCTTTGACTACAAAGACCTCAACTTGGCATACCGGAAAGACAACTATCCCCTACCAAGGATCGACCTCTTGGTGGACTCCACAGCGGGCAACGAGCTTCTTAGCTTCCTTGACGCATATTCTGGCTACAACCAGATATTCATGCATGAAAGCGACAAGGACAAGATGGCTTTTGTCTTCGAAAGAGGAATTTACTGTTACAAAGTCATGCCCTTTGGCCTCAAGAACGTAGGCGCTACCTATCAGCGACTTGTCAATCGTATCTTCAAGTATTCTATCGGGAAGAAGATGGAGGTCTACGTTGATGACATCATGATCAACAAGCAGAAGCATGGAGACCATATCGCAAACTTGAAACAAACTTTCGAGTTGCTGAGGAAATACAAGATGAAGCTTAACCTTCTAATGTGTACCTTCGGGATGGCTGCTGGAAAATTCCTGGGGTACCTTGTAACCCAGCAAAGAATCGAGGCAAACCCGAAGAAGATCAAAGCAATCTAGGAGATGAAGTCACCATTAAGTCTGAAGGAGATACAGAGTCTCATAGGTCGCGCAGCTACTCTAAATCGATTTTTGTCCAAGGCCACGGATTGATGTCGACCTTTCTTCCAAGAAATGAAGAGAGCATCCAAGGATAAATGGGATGAGAAGTGCGAGAAGGTCTTCCAAGATCTCAAAAACTACTTAGCATCTCCACCATTGCTGTCAAAGCCAAAGGACAACGAAGACCTGTTCCTATACTTGGGAGTTTCTGACGTGGCCATAAGTTCTGCGCTAATTAGGGAAGAAAACAGAGTCCAACACCCAGTATTCTACACATAAAAGTATCTCCTCGACGCTGAAACACGGTATCCAAAACTCGAGAAACTAATTCTGGCACTAATGGTTACCACGAAGAAGCTGAGGCCCTATTTTAATGCCCACTGGGAGATCGTCATGACGGAGTACCCCCTGCGGTCACTCTTCCATGCACCTGATGCCTCAACAAGGGTCATGTAGTGGGTAATAGAGCTTAGTCAACACGACATGCTTTATCACCCAAGGACTGCGATAAAAGGCCAAGCCCTAGCAGGCTTCATTGTGGAGTTCACGCTAGCATCACCAGAAGAAAGTCAGGGCTTGGAACTAGAGAAATTGTCCCTCCCGGCCAAGCTTCCTCCCCAACAGGAACAAACGCCTGGACAATCCTTATTGCGCTCCTCCACGACCAACCCACTTTGGAAACTTTTTGTCGATGGATCTTCAAATCAAAAGCATGAGCAGGCATCGTCCTTATAACCCCAGATGGTTCGATGATGGAGCAAGCAGTCCAGCTCGGATTTAAGGCCTTAAACAACGAAGCAGAATACGAGGCAGTGATTTGCGGTCTAGGCCTTTCTAGGTAACTAGGAATTAAGAAGATCACCGTGCACTCTGACTCTCAATTGATCACTAACCAATCCGTCATGGAGTACGCTGCAAGGGATACGAGGATGCTTCAATACAACAACAAGGTACAAAAGCAGTTCGCTTTCTTCACAGTCTTCACCTTTCACCAGCTCCTCATAGCCGAAAATGCACAAGCCGATGCACTTGCAAATTTAGCATCTGCACTTGACCATCGCTTTCAGGCGCTCAATCCCAATTAAGTATCTAGAGCAGCACAGAATTGACATGAAGGAAGTTTAAGTGAGAGAAGTTGACCTCGCTCTAAGTTGGCAAGACCCTTTCGTTGACTACATAGTGAATGCAACCTTGTCAGACGACTAACTAGAAGCTCACAAAATTCAAATGAAGGTTGCACGATACTACAAACACAATCGCCAGCTTTTTCATCGGAGCTTCACAGGGGCAAACTTAAAATGCTTAAGGCACCCTGAGATATTGAAGGTCTTGGCCGAGATTCACGAGGGGCAATGTGGAAACCACTCCGGAGGAAGGTCGCTCGCATAAAAGACGCTTAGCGCAGGATTCTACTGGCCAACTTTGAATCAAGATGCACTCAGATATGCCCGAGCATGTGATAAGTGCCAAAGGTACAAGACCAACCACCTAGCACCCCCTGAAGAGTTGCACTCTCTTGTTAGCCCTTGGCCATTCATGCAGTGGGGCATTGACATTGTCGGACCACTGCCGACAACACCGAAACCAAATAAGAAGTACCTGATTGTCTCCACCGATTACTTTACCAAGTGGGTGGAAGCCAAAGGGTTGGCGACCATCACTCAATTGGATGTGCAAAAATTCGCCTAGAGCCAAATCATCTATCGGTTTGGAATACCGAAGGTCATATTAACCAACAATGGAACGCAATTCACTGGCGCATCAATCAAGGAGTTTTTCGAATCGTGGAAAATAAAGCATTTCACCTCTACAACATATTACCCTCAAGGCAACGGCTATGGGAGGAAGAGCTAGACGATTCACTTTGGGCCTACCAGACGACCCCACGATGAGCAACATGCGAGTCCCCATTTACACTTTCATTCGGAGCCAACGCTGCCATCCAGTCACACGTCGTCTTTCTGGCACCTTTCACAGAGCTCGACGATCTAACCATAAACTCTGTGGCCTTAAGGACATCCCTTGACTTAAGCGAGGAGTTGGGAAATGTGGAAACCACTCCGGAGGAAGGTCGCTCATATAAAAGACGCTTAGCGCAGGATTCTACTGGCCAACTTTGAATGAAGATGCACTAAGATATGCACGAGAATGTGATAAGTGCCAAAGGAACAAGCCCAACCACCTAGCACCCCCTGAAGAGTTGCACTCTCTTGTTAGCCCTTGGCCATTCATGCAGTGGGGCATTGACATTGTCGGACCACTGCCGACTACACTGAAACCAAACAAGAAGTACATGATTGTCTCCACCGATTACTTTACCAAGTGGGTGGAAGCCAAAGGGTTGGCGATCATTACTCAATTGGATGTGCAAAAATTCGCCTAGAGCCAAATCATCTGTCAGTTTGGAATACCGAAGGTCATATTAACCAACAATGGAACGCAATTCACTAGCGCATCAATCAAGGAGTTTTTCGAATCGTGGAAAATAAAGCATTTCACCTCTACAACATATTACCCTCAAGGAAACTGCTAGGCTGAAGCTTCAGATAAAACCATCCTTGATTGTATCAAGAAGAGGCTCAACGACAGGAAAGGACTATGGGAGGAAGAGCTAGACGATTCACTTTGGGCCTACCGGACGACCCCACGATGAGCAACATGCGAGTCTCCATTTACACTTTCATTCGGAGCCAACGCTGCCATCCCGTCACACGTCGTCTTTCTGGCACCTTTCACGGAGCTCGACGATCTAACCATAAACTCTATGGCCTTAAGGACATCCCTTGACTTAAGCGAGGAGTTGGGCAATGTGGAAACCACTCCGGAGGAAGGTCGCTCGCATAAAAGACGCTGAGCGCGGGATTCTACTTGCCATATTTGAATGAAGATGCACTAAGATATGCCCGAGCATGTTATAAGTGCCAAAGTTACAAGCCCAACCACCTAGCACCCCCTGAAGAGTTGCACTCACTTGTTAGCCCTTGGCCATTCATGCAGTGGGGCATTGACATTGTCGGACCACTGCCGACTACACTGAAACCAAACAAGAAGTACATGATTGTCTCCACCGATTACTTTACCAAGTGGGTGGAAGCCAAAGGGTTGGCGATCATTACTCAATTGGATGTGCAAAAATTCGCCTAGAGCCAAATCATCTGTCAGTTTGGAATACCGAAGGTCATATTAACCAACAATGGAACGCAATTCACTAGCGCATCAATCAAGGAGTTTTTCGAATCGTGGAAAATAAAGCATTTCACCTCTACAACATATTACCCTCAAGGAAACTGCTAGGCTGAAGCTTCAGATAAAACCATCCTTGATTGTATCAAGAAGAGGCTCAACGACAGGAAAGGACTATGGGAGGAAGAGCTAGACGATTCACTTTGGGCCTACCGGACGACCCCACGATGAGCAACATGCGAGTCTCCATTTACACTTTCATTCGGAGCCAACGCTGCCATCCCGTCACACGTCGTCTTTCTGGCACCTTTCACGGAGCTCGACGATCTAACCATAAACTCTATGGCCTTAAGGACATCCCTTGACTTAAGCGAGGAGTTGGGCAATGTGGAAACCACTCCGGAGGAAGGTCGCTCGCATAAAAGACGCTGAGCGCGGGATTCTACTTGCCATATTTGAATGAAGATGCACTAAGATATGCCCGAGCATGTTATAAGTGCCAAAGTTACAAGCCCAACCACCTAGCACCCCCTGAAGAGTTGCACTCACTTGTTAGCCCTTGGCCATTCATCTAGTGGGGCATTAACATTGTCGGGCCACTGCCGACTACACCAACACCAAATAAAAAGTACATTCTTGTCTCCACCGATTACTTTACCAAGAGGGTGGAAGCCAAAGTGTTGGCAACCATCACTCAATTGGAAGTGCAAAAATTCTTCTAGAGCCAAATCATCTGTCGGTTTGGAATACCGAAGGTCATATTAAATGAAAATAGAACGCAATTCACTGAAGCATCAATCAAGGAGTTCTTCAAATCATGGAAAATAAAGAATTTTACCTCTACAACATATTACCCTCAGGGCAACAGCCAGGATGAAACTTAAAATAAAACCATCCTTGATTGTATCAAGAAGAGGCTCAACGAAAAGAAAGGACTATGGGAGGAAGAGCTAGACGATTCACATTGGGCCTACCGGAAGACCCCACGATGAGCAACTTGCGAGTCCCCATTTACACTTGCATTCGGAACCAATGCTATACGGAGCTCGACGATCCAACCATCAACTCTGTGGCCTTAAGAACATACCTTGACTTAAGCGAGGAGTTGGGAAATGTGGAAACCACTCCGGAGGAAGGTCGCTCGCATAAAAGACGCTTAGCAGAGGATTCTACTGGCCAACTTTGAATCAAGATGCACTCAGATATGCCCGAGCATGTGATAAGTGCCAAAGTACAAGCCCAACCACCTGGCACCCCCTGAATAGTTGCACTCTCTTGTTAGCCCTTGGCCATTCATCCAGTGGGGCAATGACATTGTCGGACCACTGCCGACTACACCGACACCAAATAAGAAGTACCTGATTGTCTCCACCGATTACTTTACCAAGTGGGTGGAAGCCAAAGCGTTGGCGACCATCACTCAATTAAATGTGTAAAAATTCGCCTAGAGCCAAATCATCTGTCGGTTTGGAATACCGAAGGTCATATTAACCGACAATGGAACGTAATTCCCTGGCGCATCAATCAAGGAGTTTTTCGAATCGTGGAAAATAAAGAATTTCACATCTACAACATATTACCCTCAGGGCAACGGCCAGGCTGAAGCTTCAAGTAAAACCATCCTTGATTGTATCAAGAAGAGTCTCAACGACAAGAAAGAACTATGGGAGGAAGTGCTAGACGATTCACTTTGGTCCTACCGGACGACCCCACGATGAGCAACGTGCGAGTCCCCATTTACACTTGCCTTCGGAACCAACGCTGTCATCCCGTCACACGTCGTCGTTCCGGCAACCTTCACGGAGCTCAACGTTCCAACCATCAACTTTGTGGCCTTAAGGACATCCCTTGACTTAAGCGGGGAGTTAGGCAATGTGGAAACAACTCCGGAGGAAGGTCGCTCGCATAAAAGACGCTTAGCGCAGGATTCTACTGGCCAACTTTGAATGAAGATGCACTCAGATATGCCCGAGCATGTGATAAGTGCCAAAGGTACAAGCCCAACGAACTAGCACCCCCTGAAGAGTTGCACTCTCTTGTTAGCCCTTCGCCATTCATGCAGTGGGGCATTGACATTGTCGGACCACTGCCGACTACACCGACCCCAAATAAAAAGTACCTGATTGTCTCCACCGATTACTTTACCAAATGGGTGGAAGCCAAAGCTTTGGTGACCATCACTCAATTGGATATGCAAAAATTCGTCTAGAACCAAATCATCTGTCGGTTTGGAATAACGAAGGTCATATTAACCGAAAATGGAACGTAATTCACTGAAGCATCAATCAAGGAGTTCTTCGAATCATTGAAAATAAAGCATTTTACCTCTACAACATATTACCCTCAGGGCAACGGCCAGGCTGAAACTTCAAATAAGACCATCCTTGATTTTATCAAGAAGAGGATCAACGACAAGAAAGGACTATGGGAGGAAGAGCTAGACGATTCACATTGGGCCTACCAGATGACCCCACGATGAGCAACATGCGAGTCCCCATTTACACTTGCAATCGAAACCAACGCTGTCATCCCGACACACATCGTTGTTCTGGCACCATTCACGGAGCTCGACGATCCAACCATCAGCGTTGTGGCCTTAAGAACATCGCTTGACTTAAGAGAGGAGTTGGGCAATGTGGAAACCACTCAGGAGGAAGGTCGCTCGCATAAAATACGCTTAGCGCAGGATTCTACTGGCCAACTTTAAATCAAGATGCACTCAGATATGCTCGAGCATGTGATAAGTGCCAAAGGTACAAGCCAAACCACCTGGCACCCCCTAAAGAGTTGCACTCTCTTGTTAGCCCTTGGCCATTCATCTAGTGGGGCATTAACATTGTCGGGCCACTGCCGACTACACCAACACCAAATAAAAAGTACATTCTTGTCTCCACCGATTACTTTACCAAGAGGGTGGAAGCCAAAGCGTTGGCGACCATCACTTAATTGATGTGCAAAAATTCGTCTAGTGCCAAATCATCTGTCGGTTTGGAATACCGAAGGTCATATTAACCGACAATGGAATGCAATTCACTGGCGCATCAATCAAGGAGTTCTTCGAATCGTGGAAAATAAAGCATTTCACCTCTACAACATATTACCCTCAGGGCAATGGCCAGGCTGAAGCTTCAAATAAAACCATTCTTGATTGTATTAAGAAGACGCTCAACGACAAGAAAGGACTATGGGAGGAACAGCTAGAGGATTCACTTTGGGCCTACTGGACGACCCCACGATGGGCAACATGTGAGTCCCCATTTACACTTGCATTCGGAACCAACGCTGTCACCCCGTCACACGTCGTCGTTCCCGCACCTTTCACCGAGCTCGACTATCCAACCATCAACTCTGTGGCCTTAATGACATCCCTTGACTTAAGCGAGGAGTTAGGAAATGTGGAAATCACTCCGGAGGAAGGTCGCTCGCATAAAAGACGCTTAGCGCAGGATCCTACTGGCCAACTTTGAATCAAGATGCACTTAGATATGCCCGAGCATGTGATAAGTGCCCAAGTTACAAGCCCAACCACCTGGAACCCCCTAAAGAGTTACACTCTCATGTTAGCCCTTGGCCATTCATGCAGTGGGGCATTGACGTTGTCGGACGACTGCCTACTACACCGACACCAAATAATAAGTACGTGATTGTCTCCACCGATTACTTTACCAAGTGGGTGGAAGCCAAAGCGTTAGCGACCATCACTTAATTGGATGTGCAAAAATTCGTCTAGTGCCAAATCATCTGTCGGTTTGGAATACCGAAGGTCATATTAACCGAAAATGGAATGCAATTCACTGGCGCATCAATCAAGGAGTTCTTCTGATCGTGGAAAATAATGCATTTCACCTCTACAACATATTATCCTCTGGGAAACGGCCGGGTTGAAGATTCAAATAAGACCATCCTTGATTGTATCAAGAAGAGGCTCAATGACAAGAAAGGACTATGGGAGGAAGAGCTAGACGATTCACTTTGGGCCTACCAGACGACCCCACGATGAGCAACATGCGAGTCCCCATTTACACTTGCATTCGGAACCAACGCTGTCATCCCGTCACACATCGTCGTTCCGGTACCTTTCACGGAGCTCGACGATCCAACCATCAACTCTGTGGCCTTAAGGACATCCCTTTATTTAAGCGAGGAGTTAAGGGAACAAGTCGTTAATTGCATCTGCAATTACTAGCAGCAAGTTAGAAGTTTCTACAACAAAAAGGAAAAGATTTGACAATTTTTTTTTGGCGATCTCGTCCTCAAGAAAAAATTTGCAACACCAAACCACCTCGGGTCCCAAAAGCTCAAGTCCCCTTGGGAAGGTCCTTACCGTATACACCAAGTAGGCGGGAAAGGAATCTACATCTTGGAGTCCTTGGACGAGAAACTTGTAAGCGGAGCACTGATGCCCATCATCTTCGGAAGTACTACGTCTTGGAAACTGAATCAGTGACCAAATCACCATCAAAGACATGAAATACGTGGTTAAAATTCGGCTCAATGCCTATTTTCCTCACATAGTGTTTTCTAATAAGATTCAAGATTTTTCGTTTCAAAGTCTAATGAAATTTTCTTATCGCCTACGTTTTTGTTTAGAAAACACATAGCCTTTGCCACGAAAAGCACATCAAGCCTTCGCCACGCGAAGCACTCAAGCCTTCGCCACGCGAAGCACTCAAGCCTTCGCCACGCGAAGCAATCAAGCCTTTGCCACGCAAAGCACATCAAGTCCTTGCCATGCGAAGCACGCCAAGCAATTCGTCATGCGAAGCACTCAAGCCTTTGCCACGCAAATCACATCAAGTCTTCGCCATGCGAAGCATGCTACGTCTTAACCATACGAAGCAACTACGCCTTTGCCACGCAAAGCACATCAAGTGTTCGCCATCCGAAGCACGCCAAGCTGTCGCCACGCGAAGTACTCAAGCTTTTTCCACGCAAAGCACATCAAGTATTCACCATGCGAAGCACGCGATGTCTTCGCCACGCAAAAAAACTAAGCCTATGTGATGCAAAGCGCATCAAGCCTTTGCCACGCGAAGCAACCATGCCTTCGTCACTCGGAGCACTCAAGCCTTTGCCATGTAAAGCACATCAAGTCTTCTCCATACGAAGCACGGTATGTCTTCGCCACGCGAAGTGCTCAAGGCTCACCCCGGCGAAGCAAATGACACCATCCAAAACCTCGACTTGTTGGAGTCAGAATGCTACTAAAAAAAGTGCTTTCAACTCCACCAAGAGGGGCAATCGCCAGGCCATGACATGACAAACAGTGGGCAAATGTTTTAACATCCGAAGTCCAATTCTGTGCTTTAGTGCACAGGATCGAGATTAATTTGATCATAGATCTCTCAATTTTGATCACCTCGACTTGAGCTTAATGGCCCTAAAAAGATACGGAAGTCACCTTTCCAACACCGTTAATCTCACTCAATTTCGAGTTGGGATGAGTTGCTGGTGAACGTTATTATACACCAAGGTCAACTACATGTACTAGCGCACGGTTACCAGATTCGTCCGGTCCTAGAAAACTCAATTTGGATCGGCTCAGAATAAGGTTGATGGCACTAGAAAGGTAAAGAAGTTAGGTTTCCAATGCCATTGATCTCATGAAATTCTGAGTTGTGACAAGTTCCCAACGAATGTTTTTGTACATGAAGGTCAATTGTACATATCAGTGCACGAGCACAAGATTCGACTGATCCTACAAAGCACAATTCGGATTGCCTTGGAACAAAAGAAATGTATGGAACTTAGCTTTCCAACCTCATCAACCTCACTCAATTCTGAGTTATGCTGAGCTCCTGGTAAATATTTCTATACACAATGGTCGCCCTCGCAGAGCAGCACGCGAGCCCAAGTTGCACTTGGTTCTACAAAGCTCAAATTTCGACATCTCTCAAATTTTGACATCTCAAAACAAGCCTATAAAGGTTAAGATCCTACGAAATTTGATGGAAAACAAAGGAAGACTTCATATTGATAATGTTGAGAAAGCCAGGTTGGCAAATCAAATGTCGATTGCTCAACCACTTGAACTAAAACAAAAACAAAAGAAAAGGTTGGCGAGTCACAAGTCGGCTTCTCAACAACTTATTTGATAAAACACATAAAAATGGAGGAGCCCCACTACAAGCCTAAGGCATGTTCGAAAGCACATCTTCTATGCCCATTGAAAGTTGAAAATGGGCCCAGTCCTCGCTCGATAGCTCAAGCATCCCATCGTAAAACGGGTCGCCAATGTCGGGGATAGGGTCATCATCAAACTGCTCTGGAAAACTCAGCGGCGAGGGACCTGGCACCTCAGGTGGGGTTGCCTCTCCATGTTGCGCTTCTTGCTCTACGTTTGCAGCCCGCCGGGACACATCTTCAATGTCTCCCTCCTGAATCGCGTACTTGGGGGACATGTTGTTCTGACTATCACGATACCCCTCGACGTATTCACGAGCAAGGCGCGCCTCCATCTCGGACTTACTGCAACCGGCCACGAATAGCTTTAGCTTCAAATCCTCCATGGAATTTTCGAGCTCCACTACATTCTGACACGAGGTGCGGGGAGCACAAGGAGCCGAGTACGGCTCGGACTTCAAACACTCAAATTCAGAACGAGCTCGCTCTACCTCAACCTCTAGGAACCCAATCTTCTCCCGAGAGCCTCGAGGAGAGACGGTCAGCAGCTCAGATTCATCGAGAGAGACATCCCGCTTGCTCTCCTCCAACAACTTCTCGGCTTGGACAGTCCTCAATTCAGTCAAACTGGCTTCTAGCAAACCCACCTCCTTCTCCAAATCTTCATTTTTTTCGTTGAAGCCAGGTGTGAGATTCGTGAAACACGTGCTCTCAGACTTGAGATTTTCGAGGTTAACCTGGACATTGACCCGGTGACGCAGTATACCGGCAAGTTTATGAGCCCCAGCCTTTGCAATCTCGAGCTCTTTGGCGACCTTGTCATGGACTTCCTGGGCTATTACAGTCTTGGCGCACTTCGAGGGCATCTAGCCTTCGCGGACTTGAGAACTCCCTGCCTTCACGGAAATAACTCTGACTCCTCCATGATCAGCGCCTGGGACCTTACCGTAGGTTCTCTTCAAGGGATCTAAAGTTGGTCTCTTTGAAGGGGAACTTGCAGCCAACACCAGGGCAGGGGGCACCACTCGAACTTCATGAGGATCCTGAAAAATCTTCAGCTTCTTTGGGGACTTGACTGAACTCTTTAACAGACTTCTTTGAGGCTCTCCTGAAGACTTGCGTTTGCTGGAAGATCCCGCTGGGCTCGAAGGACAAGACACAATTTGGGAAATGCCGCTTGGGGGCACGGGCTGGTTAAGCACCTTCGCTAGAGGGGCGCCCAACTCGTCTTGGCTCATGCGCACTGATTGGACTCCTTTTTCTTGTGCCTCGGGGCAATAAACCAGCTTCTGATCAAGGCCGTGAGAGGACGCCCACCAGCCATGCATCTGCGAGGACTAAGTAACCAGCTCATCTCACGAAACTGCGGAGGAACCATGAGGACTCTGTCAACCTTCTTGGTGTCAGCATGGAACTTGGTGATGATGTACAAATCAATGCACGAAGTTCGGTACAATTCATCATCAAACAGCATGCCCATGAAAAGCTCAACCTTTGGGACCACATGTGTACTCCGCGTGCTGGGAATTGGTTTTTGCTCCACCGAGTAGCAATGCCAAAACTCATCCTCAGTAAGCTCCAAGTTGAAGAGCTCATTCACCTTCTCAAAGCACATGATGTGGCGGTAAACGTCGATGTGCAGCTACGAAGGACAACACCCTGTCTGGCAGATGATCTTGGTGAATAGCTTCGAAAATGGAAACTTGAAATCCCAGTTGATGATTAGAGGGTGAAATTGGATCCATCGGAGAAGCTTCTCATTCTTGCTTCTAGAAACAGCTCCCCTCGGGGCCTTCAGAGCTCCACATGCGTCGCCAAGCGCAACAACCACACCTTTAGGGAAAGCATCTTTTTGGAGACTCTTCCACTTCTCAAACTCGCCAAGGTCGAGTAGCTCAATCTGCACCCCGATGAATGGAAGCCCCCTACGTGAGCCTCTCCATTCCCACAAGTGCAGCTTCTTCGACCTCACTTCCTGCTTCCCGCTTGACATCCCTGAAATCGCTGTGATCGAGAACTTCGAACCTTCGTAACGTCCAAAACCAGCACAACTAAAATGGGAACAAAGTTGGTCAGTTTCAAAAAATATAAACAAAATAAATATACATATATATATATATATATATCTATTACCTATGAAAAAAAGGTAAATATATACTTTATATATTTTAGTATATATTTACTTACATATAAGAACATATACAAAAAAGGTAAATATATACTTTATATTTTAGTATATATTTACTTACATATATGTACAAAAACAAGAAAAGTAAGTATGTATTTTGTTAATAACTTACATATTTTGAACAAAAAAAAAGCAGCTGTAAAAATAATATATAAAAAAGAGCAGTTGTAAAAAAAAGTAAATAAAAAAAGAAATAGCAAAAAGTTGTTGCTTATGTAATGACCCGTCCCGAATTCCGGGATTAGATTACTGACTAATGAAGGATTAGTGAGGATAATCGGTGATTATTTGAGCGAAATCGGTCGGACGGTGTAAAATGACTGTTTTGCTCCTAGTCGTGGGAAAAATGTTGACTTTTGACTCAAGGAGTCAAACGTATGAGGGTTAATGACCGAGATGTAGTTCGGGACGTCACGAGTCCATAGACAGGTGGCACGTCAAAATTGGACATCGAACAGAGAAGTTATGGTCATGGGAAGTCTAATTGAACTATGCACGCATTATGAGGCGGAAACACTTAGCTAAATCTGATTAGTTGACTTTATAGTGTGGGACCCTTGGATGAGTGACAAGTGTCACTCATCCTATTGGTCATTAACCCCAAAAAGTTGATCTTAATCATGATTGGCGAGTTTAATACTATAATATTAGTTTTGGGATTATGTTATAATATCCTTTAACCACACTCTCTCAATCTCAGCAATCCATTCCCTAACACCCTTCATCCTCACCATTCACTCATCTGATCTTCACCAACCTATACTTCACCTTCTTCTTGTTCATCGATCAAAACTTCATCATTTTCTTTCTCAAAATAAACACACAGCACAACCATCTCACAGCCCTCAAACTTCATGCTTTGCTCGTGAAACTTGAATTAAACTTATAGGGGAGATTGAGGCAAGTCGATTGGTGGCCATGGGTCAAACCGTCGTGGACGGCGGTGGATGGTTGCGGGGTTCGGAGGCAGGGAACCGAAATGGTTCCAAATGTCATAACTCGGATTTGGGGAGGCTATTGATCGTTCTAGTTGGACCCAATGAGTTCTGAGGGCTGAGACGAACCTAGGGGTGGCCACGGCCGTGCACGGCAGCTACGGTAGGTTGACTTTCCGAAAAATGTTTGTTTTAAACCATTAATGGTAGATCTTGTTTTAAGGATTGATAACTATTTGGGTTCATGGGAAAATGCTTCTGAGGTTGCAAGGAGTCGAGTGGGATTTGAAATGGAGGTTGAGGTGGCCAGAGACGACGGCAGTGGAAGGTGCAAGTGGGACGTCTTGATCGGGAAGGTGAGATTCACAACCATTTTTCATGTTTTATGTGGCTAGATGGATAGGAAATAGTTAGAGGAACCTATAGGGATTAAAATGGAGGAAAACGGGTCGAAAATTGGTGAGGAATGGCTGTGAACCATGATCACCAGTTCGGTTAGATCGAACCGGTCTGAACCAACCGGTCTGCAGAGGTAGGGGATAAATAGTGCAAGCGCGTGGGGGCGCGTCAAGCATGGTTTGGGAAAGTGTTCAAAATGACTTTTTCTCTATTCGATGTAACGAACATTGTGGGACTGGTTTCGTGTCGATCGAACGTTGTTTCGATATAGTTCGGGACGTCTGAAGGTTTAGGATCGAGTTTAAAAATAGTTAAAAATTCGGTAAAATTACAGTGCTTCAATGAGAGGTTAATAAGGTAATTAGTAACCCTCTAAATTGATTTGGATAGGTTTGGTAGTCCCGTTGATGACGATTAGCCCGGGGAGCCTTATGGAGCACAAATCGAGGAGGCAGCTTAGGACAGTCTATGAGTGGACCTTGATATCTATACTGTGATGCATGCATAAATGTTTTATATGTTTTACATATGTGATTCTATGATGATGATTTGGATATTCGAGATTTATATGATTTACGTATTACGAGGTGATTTATGCAATTGCACGTAAATCGAGATTTACTATTTTGCATTGATTATACGTGCTTATGGTTTCATAAATGGTTTAATGAAATGGTTTGGATTTGAAAAGGTAAACTCAGGCATGAGACCCATTTTTTTGGAAACCCTCGAACTCGAAGTCCATTTTAGTTACGTTATCCAGCCAGATGTCCAATTGGTTCATCAATTGATTTCGGATTTGAAAATAAGGAATCGGGCACGAGACCCATTTTATTTACGAACTCCCGGACCTGAAGTTCATTTGATTTAACAAGACATCAGACCGGAGGCCCAGTTGATTTACGTATCGGGCTGGAGGCCCAGTTGATTTACGTATCTGGCCGGAGGCTCAGTTGATTTGCCTATCGGGCTTGAGACCCATTTGATTTACGAACCGGGCTGGGGGCCATTTGGTTTACGATATCGGGAACGAGGCCCATTTGGTTTACGAAATCGGGCATGAGGCCCAGTTGGTTTACGAATCGGGCCGGAGGCCCAGTTGATATATAAATTCGGGCTTAAGGCCCAGTTATGATTTACGATTTTGATTTCGGGTTGTCGACCCATAAATGGATTTCTGGTTCATGACGGTTTATGGGGACCAGTCATGAACCCTTGAAAGGTTTTGAGAATGATTACAAAATGGGTTTTCATATACCATCCTTATATATTATGGATTGTCTCCTCCGGGGAGGGTCGTTGGCCTTAGTGGACTCCGGAGTAATCACGGAGAACTAACTGAGTGAAGTCGCCCCCGTTGGGTACTTTACTCTCAGGAAGGCTATTGCGGATTATAACCCCCAAGGAGGGTCATTGATCTGTGGACATTGACCTGGGTGGACCCTGGGGAGATTTGGGATTTGAGACCCCGCGTAGCACGCACGTAGCTTTAGATACTGTGACAGGATTGGTAGTATGATATATGACAAACATGATTTCTTGGATTTGCGAAATTGTGTTTTGTGAATAATAAATGGATTTGGGATGAGTTCCCACATATGTTTGTTATGATTATGGATTTGTGTAAATGGATTTAGTAAGGGGCCCGTATGACTTGAATTTATGGAACTTGGACCTGAGACCCTATTAATGGTTATTGAAACATATGTGGTTTGATAAATGGTTTTCCTATACATGCATGCTTTTAAGCGAAGGGCATAAAGGTCTTTTCTGAAATGTGTTTTATTAAACTATTGTTTTTCACCCACTCACAGTCTTTTATGGTTTTTAATGCCCTTCAAGTTGATCATGGATGCGGACTCTAGCAGAGACCAAGACATCACACTCTTCCACCGGATCCTGGCGTGCTCTAGAAGCCGATCGGGCTAAAGGTTTAAATTTTCCCTGGTATGACACTTTGTGTCAGACGGGATGATGAGACATCACATGTTAATCCTCGGTGGATTGGGATGGATTGTGACAAGTGGTATTAGAGCAGGTTTGATCTTGTGGTGCGTGCAGGTCACGGATGTGATGTCTCTATGGGCTGTACTTCGTTGTCAACCTGATAGTTAGGATGCCTGTACGATAGTTAGTAGGATTGAATCGTGGACTTGGTTCGCATTTGATGCGGGGGTTGCCATAGTTCTGTTGTGTCTGGCAGTGTGGGACCCTACTAAGGGATAAACGTAATAGTACGTTCGAGTTTTTATCATGGGAAGGTTAGGTCAGGATCGTCCTTCACGATGTTGTAGGATCGGTTATGACGATAGTATGGAGTTGTGACCATTAGATGGTAAGGTCATTTTGAGTTGTGAATTGTGCTGCTAGGGGCAGCCGGGTTTCCCCGAACCCCATTTGCATGATGGTCAGGAAATGTGAACCCTAGTTGAACTCACGATAGGATTGGATTGACGTCCATACGATGTCAAGACTGCGGGATAGGTCAGATTTTGGATTATACTGCCTTCTGCAGTTGGGTTCAGAAGAGCCCTAGGGTGTGATCGTGGGACCCTAAGGTATGAAGTATGGTTCAGAAATTTGAGTTGACGGGTGTTTTGACTTTGATGACTTTTCGAAGTCGAGACCATTGGTTGATCATGTCATGTCAGCTTTTCTGATGGGACTGCACTCTGCAGTCGAGGTTGTATTAATCGGTTAGACCTAGTTGGTTGTCGTACTACTTTAGTTGTGATGGATGGTAGGTGCAGTTGAGGTCATGGACGACCTGGTAGTCTACATTGGTTGAGTCGAGTTACGATTGGTTAGAGATTGGTTGGACAGGTTACCGGGGTTGGAACTTGTCGATGGAATCCCGGAGTGGGGATACAGAGTAGTTAGTAAGGGCGATTGATTCCGTTGCATGTAGATTCTCGATAGCTATGTCTAGTGGTTGGGTTTACACGAGTCGTGGCAGGCACTATTATCGAGAGTGGTTGTAGATGTGGTTGTTGTGAATCTGGGGACGTTCGGGAGACGTTTCCTTTTCTCATATGAGTTGTTAGGGTGATTGTACCCAAGAGTTATTGGATATGAGGGAGGTAGAGTTACTCCAACTTGAGTATAAGTACGGGATCGTTGCTCGGTATGAGCAAAGATCCAGGGGTTGTCTGATTTGCACACTGTATGTTGATACGGATGCTGATGGTAGTGTGCTGGTACTGGTACTGGTGCTGGTGCTGGTGATTGTGATGACGATCAGTCACGAGTCGGCATGTGACTCCGTCGAGATGAGCATGTGTTCGGTATCCGTGGTCTGGGAGTAGATCACAGATAGAGTTGGACTGGACGAGATCAAGCAGGGAGGGAGACGCGAGGATCGAGTAGTAGTAGTCTGCATCCTTTTAGATGTACTTTAACGGTATGAGTCGATATACGAACTTGGTAGTGAGTTAGACTAGTTACGGACACGTGGTTGATGTTTGAGTGTATTGTTTTCGACATGGTTGGAACTTCGGAATCGAGAGAGGTTTTGATCGAGGTGACGATGGGATTGCTTGATTCTGCCTTGGTAGCGGGTATGTCGATGTCATTTTGGGTGACTTCTAATGTTCTACCATGGCAGATGATGGTTATGTCACCAGTACATTGATCGTGTATTGGTCGGTGGACCCACATTTGTTTTGGGTCATAAGGAGGAGTTATGTATTTTAAAGTTAGGTGAATGAGATTTCCCATCCTCTGCTTGGTGGCAGACGATGTTGGGTTACGTGGTGTAGTGAATGCAATGAGTTTTGTTTTCATTCACATAGGATGAATGTTGATGTCACCGTATTGGATCATCCTTGGTTTTACCTAGGTGGGATGACGAGGATCGATATGAGGTAATTGGAGAGAACCCACTGTCTCGACGTGTCTCGTAGTTGACTAATGTGTTTAGATGTGGGAAATGGTTGATGAGTGATGTGACTAACAAAGGATTCAAAGAGGGTGTAAAATCCTATGATCAGGTTTTAGGTGGATTGGTAGCTAAGTGGGCATGTGCGGATCCTAGGTGGATCTGGATCGTGATCTTGATGATCAGGTTAGGTGGAGATTTTATTACCCTGTCTTGGATATTTGGATATGGGAATGTTGGGACTGAACTTCTTTTCGAGGTTAATCCCGTATGGTGTATTAATCGAACGAGTAGGTGTCTGACAGGGTCAGATTTTGTCATCCTTAGAGGTGTGAATGTTGGGATTGGCTTCACTATGAAGTAAATCGAATGTAATGTGTTAATTTATTAAGCAGGTAACCGATAGGTTCGAAGTTGGTGCGTCTCGGTACACGTGGGTGAAATTGGATGTCCTTTCAGCATGAATGGGTACACCTTGGTAGGCGTGACTCGGATTGGTACGTGTTGGATTACGTGTTTGGGAGTAGACACGTTGATTCTGGTTGGGTGACAAGGGGACTTGGAATGGACGTGGAATTGGGAATGTATGGTATGTCTCATGTGAGATTGGACTGATGGACTCTAGAATTGAAACGTGTTTGGCTACGATCTAGGTTGTAGGCTGGTTTATGGATGGATGTACGTACCCTGCACATTTTACGCGGAACGATACTGGGCAGGCTTGTGGTACCTGGTGGCGGTATATGGGATATACTAGAGGTACGTTGGTGAGCGTGTTGGTAGTTGGCTTAGTTCCAATACCATTGGATTAGTTGAGGACGTGAAATAGACATTGGATACTGGGTCAGGGTGATTCTGATGGGTCTAGTTACGCATAAGTTGAGTGAGTTGGTGGTTAGTGTAACCACAAGTAAGTATAGTATCAGTTTTCGACTCGTGACTGTCAAGTAGTGACAGTTTGGCAGGATGTGTCAACAGGGATCGATGAGTGAGATTTGGTGACTTCTAGTGGAGCAGATGTCAGGATCAATTGGTGATTGAGAAAGGAACCGTCAAGTTGTTTGTGTCAGCGAAATAATAGAATTGACGGGTGGTATCAACTCAGAACGTGCATTTACTATCACTCGACCATAGTGTGGTCAATGCGATGAGGGTGTAAGTGGAATGTCTGGGTGCAGATAAGTATTGTTTTGGTTAGTTGGTGTACGACCCGTCCCGAATTCCAGGATTAGATTAGTGACTAATGAAGGATTAGTGAGGATAATCGGTGATTAGTTGAGCGAAATCGTCGGGATGGTGTAAAATGACCGTTTTGCCCCTAGTCGTGGGTAAAATGTTGACATTTGACTCGGGGAGTCAAATGTACAAGTTTCGGGAATTGGTTTGTGCTCCACCGAGTAGCAATGCCAGAACTCAACCTCAGTAAGCTCCAAGTTGAAGAGCTCATTCAGCTTCTCAAACCACATGATGTGGCGGGCAGCATCGACGTGCAGCTGTAAAGGACAACACCCCATCTGGCAGATGATCTTGGTGAATAGCTTCGAAAACGGAAACCTGAAACCCCAGTTGATGATCAGAGGGTGAAATTGGATCCACCAGAGAAGCTTCGCATTCTTGCTTCTGGAAACAGCTCCCCTCGGGGCCTTCGTAGCTCCACACGCGTCGCTAAGCGCAACAACCACACCTTCAGGGAAAGCATCTTCATGGAGACTCTTCCACTTCTCAAACTTGTCAAGGTCGAGTAGCTCAATCTACTCCCCGACGAATGGACGCCCGCTACGTGAGCCTCCTCGTTTCCACAAGTGCCAGCTTCTTCGACCTCACTTCTTACTTCCCGCTTGACATCCCTAAAATCGCTGTGACCCCGAACTGCGAACTTTCGGAACGGCCAAAAGGAGCATAGCTAAAAAGGGAACAAAGTTAGTCAGTTTCAAAAAATATAAAACTAAATAAATATATATACACATATATATATATATACCTATTACCTATGACAAAAAATGTAAATATATACTTTATATTTTTGTATATAATTACTTACATATATGTACAAAAACAGGAAAGGTAAGTATGTATTTTGTTAATTAATACATACTTACTCGCATATTTTGAAAAAAAAAGTAGTTGTAAAAATAATATATATATATAAAAAAAGCCGCTGTAAAAAAAATAATAAATAAAAAAAATAAATAGAAAAAAGCTGCTGCTTATGTAACGAACCGTCCCGAATTCCAGGATTAGATTAGTGAAGAATTAGTGAGTATAATCGGTGATTAGTTGAGCGAAATCGGCCGGACGGTGTAAAATGACCGTTTTTCCCATAGTCATGGGAAAAATGTTGACTTTTGACTCGTGGAGTCAAACGTACGAGGCCCAGTGAGCATGACGTAGTTCGGGACGTCACGAGTCCGTAGACAGGCGACACGTCGAAATCGGACGTCCAACGGAGAAGTTATGGTCACGGGAAGTTCAATTGAACTATCCATGCATTACGAGGCGGAAACACTTGGCTAAATCTAATTAGTTGACTTTATAGTATGGGACCCTTGGATGAGTGACAAGTGTCACTCATACTATTGGTCATTAACCCCAAAAAGTAGATCTTAATCATGATTGGTGGGTTTAATATTATAATATTAGTGTTGGGATTATTTTATAATATCCTTTTAACCACTCTCTCAATCTCAGCCATCCATTCCCTAACACCCCTCATCCTCACCATTCACTCATCTGATCCTCACCACCTAAACTTCACCTTGTTCTTCGATCAAAACTTCATCATTTTCCCTCTCAAAATAAACACACGACACAACCATCTCACAACCTCTTAAACTTCATCCTTTTCTCGTGAAACATGAATGATACTTAGAGGGGAGATCGAGGCGAATCGATTGGTGGCCACATGTTGAACCGTCAAGGACGGCGGTGGATGGTGGCCGGGTTAGGAGGCAGGGAACCAAAATGGTTCCAAATGTCATAGCTCAGGTTTGGGGAGGCTGTTGATCGTTCTGGTTGGACCCAACGAGTTCTGAGGGCTGAGATGAACCTAGGGGTGGCCACAGATGTGCACGGCGGCGACAGGTAGGTTGACTTTCCCAAAAATGTTGGTTTTGAGCCATTAATGGCAGATCTTGTTTTATGGATTGATAACTGTTTTGGTTCATGGGAAAATGCTTCTGAGGTTGCAAGAAGTCGAGTGGGATTTGAAATGGAGGCTGAGGTGGCCAAAGACGACGGCGGTGGATGGTGCAAGTGGGCCGTGAGATTTCTTGATCGGGAAGGTGAGAGTCACAACCATTTTTCATGTTTTAAGTGGCTAGATGGATAGGAAATAGTTAGAGGAACCTATAGGGATTAAAATCGAGGAAAACGGGTCGACACCGGGTGAGGAATGGCTGTGAATCGTGACTGTCGGTTCTGTTGGACCGGACAGGTCTGAACCAGCCGGTCTGCAGAGGTAAGGGTTAAATAGTGCAGGAACGTGGGCTTCACACGCATCCCCTTTAGGCGGTTTGTGGGGGCTCGTGAAGCATGGTTTGGGAAAGTGTTCAACGTGACTTTTAATCTATTCAATGTAACAAACATTGTGGGACTGGCTTCGTGTCGATCGGAAGTCGTTTCGATATAGTTCGGGACGTCCGATGATTTAGGATCGAGTTTAAAAATAGTTAAAAATTTGGTAAAATTATAGGGATTCAATGAGAGGTTAATATGGTAGTTAGTAACCCTCTAAAGTGATTTGGACAAGTTTGGGAGTACCGGTGATGGCGATTATCCCAAAGAGGCTTACGACACGCAAATCGAGGCCGCAACTTAGGACGGTCTGTGAGTGGACCTTGATTTCTAAACTTTGATGCATGCATAAATTTTTTATATCTTTTACTTATGTGACTCTTTGATGATGATTTGTATATTCGTGATTTATATGATTTCATGTATTTCGAGGTGATTTACGTATTTGCACGTAAATCGAGGATTACAGTTTTGCACTGATTATACGTGCTTATGGTTTCAGAAATGGTTTAAAGAAATGGTTTGGATTTGAACAGGTAAACTCGGGCATGAGACCCATTTGTTTTGGAAACCCTCGGACTCGATGTCCATTTTAGTTACGTTATCGGGCCAGAGGTCCAATTGGTTCGGGAATTGATGTCGAATTTGAAAATAAGGAATCGGGCATGAGACCCATTTGATTTACGTATCGTGCTGGAGGCGCAATTGAATTGCTTATCGGGGTCGAGGCCCATTTGATTTACGAACCGAGGTTGGGGTCTATTTGGTTTACGAAATCGGGCACGAGGCCCAGTTGGTATATGAATTCGGGCTTAGGGCCCAGTTATGATTTACGATTGTAATGTCGGGTCGAGGACCCATAAATGGATTTCTTGTTCATGACGGTTTATGGGGACCAGGCATGAACCCTTGAAAGGTTTTGAGAATGATTTCAAAATAGTTTTTCATATACCATCCTTATATATTATGGAATGTCTCCTCCGGGGAGGGTCGTTGGCCTGGGTGGACCCCAGAGTAGTCACAGAGCACTAACAGATTGGAGTCGCCCTCGTTGGGTACCTTACTCTCAAGAAGGCTATTATGGATTATAACCCCCAAGGACGGTCATTGATCTGCGGACATTGACCTGGTTGGACCTTGGGGAGACTTGGGATTTGAGACCCCACGTAGTCCGCGCGTAGCTTTAGATACTGTGACAGGTTTCGTTATATGATATATGATAAACATGATTTCTTAGATTTGCGAAATTGTGTTTTGTGAATAATAAATGGATTTGGGCTGAGTTCCCACATATGTTTGTTATGATTATGGATTTGTGTAAATGGATTTGGGCAGGGGCCCGTATGACTTGAATTTACGGAACTTGGGGCTGAGACCCTATTAATGGTTATTGATACATATGTGGTTTGATACATGGTTTTCCTATGCATGCATGCTTTTTAGTGAAGGGCATAAAGGTATTTTATGAAATGTGTTTTATTAAACTAATGCTTTTCGTCCACTCATAGTCTTTTTTTTTTAATGCACTTCAGGTTGATCACGGATGCGGACTGTAGCAAAGACTGAGGCATCACACTCCTCCACCGGATCGTGGCGTGCTCTAGAAACCGGTCGGGCTAAAGGTTTCGATTTTTCCTGGTTTGACACTTCGTGTCAGACGGGATCATGACACATCCCGTGTTAATCCCGGGGTGATTGGGATGGGTTGTGAGATCTTAGCAGTTGTTAAAAAAAAGGTTGTCTTCTGTGAGGCGACAATAATGAAAAAGCCATAAAAGCTTTTATTTATGGATGCAGTTAAAGAAAGTTACAGGCGCTGAAAAAAAAAGAATGGAAAATTGTCCAAAAACATCCCAGCCAATGTCCCTTTCACGTGTGACCGGCATGCCTATCCCAATCTGAACAGTGAAGCCAACGCGCGTGTCCAGGCTGGACCCAACATGCCACAACTCTTATTGCCTGCCGCCCCCAAGCTTGACAAGGCATGTCGCTCCCATCATGCTGACGTCAGCTTGCTAATTATCTCATTCTCTCTCACATTGATCTTCAACCTGCAAAAATAAGAAAAACAGAGACAAGAAGAAAGAGAAAAATAAAGAAAAGAAATATTTTCATCTCTAAGCAACAACAAGAAGCAGAAAAGAAAGGAGAAAAGAATTCCGACTCTAGTACTGCAACCTTATGCTATGGTTTAGTTCTTTTTATTTTATATGGAGGCCATAATGACTTCATTTAAATAAATAAAAATGAAAAAACCCTGATTCTCTATCGGGCTCTAAGTATCAACTTAAAGCAAGAACTCAAGCCCAAAAGTTTCTTATTGGGACAAGTCGAGATCAATCAGAATTTCAACAGCTAGAAGCAAAACAGAGTCCTACTCCCGTAAAATAAATGGTTTATCGGGACCACAACAAAAATTACATCACTTAGGATTCCCTAAATTCCTAAGCGATGTGGGGGCATTTGTGGAACCATAAATCACCAGAAAATTATGGAGCTACCACGTGGCCCATAACCCTCATAATGTCGACATTTCCCTTGGTATAGACGACGACGGCATCACACGATCTCCACATTAATTTAATATATTTATCAATTAAATATATTAATTAATCAGATCAATATCAATAATAAATAATCTCTCCGCGAATTATTTATTATTATTCATATAGTTAATAATAGTGATTTCTCTTGGTAAAATCACCTATTAAACACTATTTCCTTTAACCAATCAGACTCACTGGTGACCCACAAGACTCCACTATAAATACAGAGTCTTATTCACCTCTAAAGGTAATTCAAAACTCATACCAAAACTCTGCTTGTTTATTTCTCTTGATTAAATTGATTTAAGTATCAGAGCGTTTACGGTTGAACCACCTCCCCAGGATTCAACCTTAGCCCCGTTTGATTTTCGTTTTTGTATGTAGGGATCAAGAAGGAACTTTACGAGACTGGACGATTTCTGCATCAACAATCTCCTACGCCCAAATTTAGGCAAATTCGACATCCCAGGACTAAGTAATGGTGCGATACAATTTTATATTTAAAAAGCATTTTTTGACGATCAGACAACTTTAACTCCTCAAAATATGGATGTTTTTGAAAGAAAAGGTATTGGAATGGAAAACCACAAAGTTAACGGCCCAGTCTTGAAAGTATGTGATCCTAATGTTTATTACTACTCTAGTAAATATGTGCTTCATTATGTCCCTCAAAGGGGGGACACTAGTTGGGTACTGATAGGGTACCCTAAGTGCGTACTGCATGGGGCACTTAATTATGGGAATATGCATATCCTGAGTTAAGATTAGAAAAATTGAATCAAGATAAAACAAGGAAAAAAATTATAATTTAAGGTTCTGTCAAGGGCATGATTAAACAACCAAAATAAATCTATTTATATAAAATGTATACACTAATGTCAACCAACATACTTTGAGGTTCTAAAAACATGAAAATGATAACTTTCCCTCATAGTAACCTTTTAAGAAATGGAGGTAATATATTTGTGGCCTTATTTGGGCACTACTGGGTCAGCATGATGTTGGGGCTGACATGTCTATTGTTTAGGTGGGCAAGACAATATGATGGATGGTTGGTAAGTGAGGGCTAGGTAAGAAGTCGCAATATATGTGGCTCTATTTGGGACCATTGAGTTGCATCATGTGCGCATGGGCATACATGCGGCCAATGCATGCGAGATAGGTGGCGAGCAAAAAAAATGGTGTTTTTATCTTTGGCGGTCTTCTGTATCTTGACTGGACCTCTATAAATAGTGGGAGGTTTTCTTCGAAAAATTCAATTTAATTTTTTTACCCTCATTCCTGCAGAGTCCATGTTGAACTTACGAAGGCGATTTTGGGTGAGCACAAGTATAACAATAAGTACAGTGGAGTGATTTTTAGCGAGCACATTTTCTGTGTAAAAACAAGGTATGTTTGCTTCATCCTTCTTATTTCGAATCAAATAGTTATTTTTGGTATGAAGTGGCGATTTTGGGTGAGCACAAATATAACAATCGGTACAGTGGAGTGATTTTCAGTGAGCACATTTTCCGTGTAAAAACAAGGAATGGTTGCTCATCCTTCTTATTTCGAATCAAATAGTTATTTTTGGTATGAAGTGGTGAAGAATTGGTTTTTGGAAGGTGGTTGAATCCACGAAGCCTACTGGTCGGTGATATAGCTTGTGTTTTTTTTCCTTTTTTACTTTCTAGATCATTTCGATGTCAGACCGTGATAAAAAAAATCCAACGTGGTTTGAGACAATATCAATGATGATTCATCTGGGAAGCGGAGTTTGGTTGATTGGACGGATAGTGGGATATGGAAAAAAAAATATTAGCTCGGAGTGAGCAGGACAAAGTTAGGACTAGAGTTTGGGCTTTGATTCCAAGGAGATGGAGGATCGGTTGGGGTGATCAATTTGGAGTGGCTTGTGCTCTGAAGATCACATATGTTCAGGGCCGAGTGGTAAGGATTTTCCAGAGGATGTTCTAACGGCCCTACCAATGAAGTAGTCCAAGTTTGCAGTAGACGAGCTGCTTAGTAAGAGACTAAGGCGAGTTTGAAGAAGTGGCATGTAGCTTGGGACATCCCCCTAAGCGTGGAGTTCAAGGTGTTTAAGGACAAGGGCATGATGAGCGACCCTCTATCGGGCTATGCACTTTTTTACCTGGAGCTGTATATGCACAATGTGAGGTTTCCATTGCACCCTTGTTCAGAAAGATGCTGCGAAAAATGGGGGTGGCCCTTGGTCAGCTCAATCCCAATGTGTGGACTGATCAGTTTGTATGCTGCATTCCGGATGGCGAGGCAGGCTGAACCAACCTAAGGGCATTTGTAGCACCTATATGAATATGGTCAGCACCAATAGTGGAAAGGGTGGATGCATGCTCAGTGCTAAGAAAAAAGTCTCAGAGGGGAGGTCATCCACAACCTAATTTCATACCAAAAGACGTAAAAGATGAAGTTTTCCTTTGTCGATAGGGACTGAAGGAGGACTACATTCCATCCATGTTTCAAGAATTGGACATTTTTTTCTTGTTCTTTTACATTATATGTTTGTGTATATGTGTGTATTTTGTTATATATATTTATGTATTTGACCTGAATTGGTCCCTACATATGTCCTTTTCGTTGGCGGCTTTCTCAGAGAAGCATAAGGATATTTGTGCCTTGTAAAGAGGATGCTCAACTCGACCAGGCAGGATCGGTTCATCTTTCATCTACTGAGCACTCTCTAATAGCTTGGCCTTATCCCTTCTATAGGCATGTGTGATTTTCCTTGGTAAGTTTCTGCGAAATACTATGGTTGGTGTACTAACCAATTTTGCGTGTTTGCAGCTGTGCAGAAAGACTCTGGGAAGCGTATCGGGATGGTAGCTGACGAGGTGTATGTTCCAACTGGTAGTGGCTCGGTGGAAGACCTTGGTGTGACTCATCCTCCTAAAGAGTCGACTTCTAGGTAGAAGAGCAAGGAAGTGTCGATGACATGTGGGTCATCAGTCGGTGAGAAGACGGGGTCAGAGTAATTGATCCGAGGTCTGCAAAGTGAATGGCTATGTGAGTTGAGAAAAGGAGAGCCGTGAGAGAAGGTTCCCGCTGGGGCGAAGACCATGGTGGTCACTTCATCTCCTGAGCCAACTAGTGAACAAGTAATTCCGGTTGTGCCTTTTAACAAGGAGGAGGAGATTGGGCTTAGTGTGCCCATGAAGAAAAATCCACTGACCCTTCAGATAGCTCCCAGGTAGATTGCGTTCCCTGAAGGGATCGTCAATTCTGATGATATCTAGTAAACCAGTTCGAGCTAGTAGAGCACTGGGCAGACCCACTATTAAGGATCTAAGAGGGAGTGAGGCAGGTATAGTTCATGATGAGCTTGGGGTTTGGGTATATGTTTCCCGCGTCACCTCCTTCGTTTTCTCATCTTTTCTATCCTCCATTGCCTTTCCCCACTTTTCCTCTACCACCACCTCATCTCAATCAGCATCATCCAGGTCGACACCAATATAAGAAGGGTGACCATGATAGGGGTCAAACTTGGGCCTTTCACTAAGGCATGGCTGAAATGGAAGGACACCTCAGTCGACATCAGGAAGAAAATGTTGCAATTTATCAACGACGTTGCAATTTATCAACGACGTTGCAATTGGGACATCTATGGAGCTATGAGAGCAAGATGGCATGTCTTGACAGGACCTATCCCAATCCCCTTGGATTATCGTGGGATGTGTCTGCTCCCATCTAATACCATGTTCCAGACAAGGGATAAAACCTTAACCCGCTCGAGGTTATCCAAATTATGCAAGGATCTATGGGGTCACACATCAGCATGTGATGTCTCGATCTCTGCTACAGCTCGCATCCGGGATCAACCTAAAGGGTATCAAAATCCATAAAAGCTGCGAGTGGACAAAAACAGCAGTTTATAAAAATAATTTATTGAAAAGATATTTATACCCTTCACATAAAAGCATGCATGCATCAGAAAACAAGTATTTCAGATACATTTCTCAAAGGCAAATCATATTGCTTTTCAAAACAAAACACAATGAAAAATGCTTCTCAATCAAAGCCATTTCCTCAATAGGGACTCAGCCCAAAACCAAATCATGTGGAACCTCAGCCGAAATATCAAACCATGTGGGATCTCAGCCTATCATCATCAGTCACTATTCCAATCCCATCAACCCATAAGCTCGAGGATTGCTCTGATCCTGAGCATGTCACCGTGAACACATCAGCCGTCGACAATCTCTAGATCGTCGTGAACATATCATCGATCGATTTCATATACCGCACTCCTTAGTTGAGCCTCCTTCAACTGCTGCCTCTCTCAGCTACTCGACAGGAGGTGCATTGTGACCTCTCCTTACCTCGGAGGTGAGAATTATCTCCAGGGTGCTCCCCGGGGAAACATATTCACAACCAGAGGCCCTCTCATAAAATTCGAGTTTTTAAACTCCTGAGTTTTAAACTCAAGATCATAATGATCATTTTGAAAACAGTGGAAACATTTCCATAACTGTTGTAACTCAAATCAAAACAATTATTTCTCATAAATCATCCTAACAAGGTCCACGCCTCGAATATAGTTTCAACAAATTCGTTTCCACAAAACCATCATTGAAAATAGTGTCTATCAACACTTTATAAACCCAGGATTCCTCGAATCCTATGAAATCCACAACTGGGCCTCATGCCCCAAATATCTTTCATAAATCACATAACTGGGTCACAGCCCGATATATCTCACGTTTGACTATACTCTAAGTCAAACCATAAATCAACTGGGTCAAACGCTCGAAAGATATTTCCAAATCCAGAAACCAATTCATTGTTCAAATCATTTTCCAAATCCTAATAATTGAAGGAGATTTCCAACTAGGACCCATGCCTGAATCTCAATTTCACGTGTTTTCATGAAATCCTTTAAAACTGTAATTTAAATCCTTGGTTTCACGCCTCTCCGTGAAACCGTCAAATCATATAATCACAGACACGTAGTATACTTGGCCTAAGCCCAAATATTATATAAAACTTAAATCACAAACTACGTGCAGTATCATAGAAAGTGAGATATAAAACATCAAATCATGTTCATAAGACATATAAAACAGTTATGCATGCATCATATTTCAAAAAACAATGTCCACTCACAGATCTTCCAAACTGTGCACTCTGAAACCTGCGTTGTAAGCCATTCCGGGGCTGATCCATACTGTCTGGGACGTTCTGACCTGTCCAAATCATACTCAATTGTCACTAACAACCTATACAAGTCCATATCAAAGACCCTCACACATCCCGGTACGATCATCGTGTCCCAAACAAGCTTCTTGAGGTTAAAAACCTCTAAATAACCTATCAAACGATCTTTGATCAACCTGAAACCACCACCATTGGATTCAAAACGTCAAAACCTTTCAAATATGACCATTTTTACCACGAAATTCGTGCCCACGCGCCCTCACATGCCGGTCAAAGTCCACACACGCTGGTCAACGGTGGTTAACGCTGGTTAACGCTGTCATCATCTGTTGACGTCATTCGGACAGGACTAACACCTCTCAGGTCTGATCAGCTACCACGTGGCACACCCTAATTGGTGCCACGTGTCACCCTCTGACACTTCCACGTCATGTGATGACGTCATCACTAGCATGGGTCACTGACACGTCAGCTATGACAACCTGACGCCCTAACACGTGGCACCACCTCGTTGGTCCACGTGGTCTGACAATGCTCACGTGGAACTACCACATCGGCGGCCATGTCATCTGGCACCCTCTTACATGCTGCCACGTGGCAAAACCTCATTGGTCCACCTAGTTTGACATGGCTGACGTGGTACTACCACGTCATTGCTGACTAGACCTGACAGCTTTTGACATCTTGCGACGTGGCACCACCTGGTTAGCAACGTGGCTTGACAGATCATCGTCAACTTCTCGCGGGTCGACCCATTTTCCTGCAACCGGGTCACTCGACCTGTGACACTGACCAGATCCTATCTTCTTCATTTCTCAACCATTTTCCACCATTCTTTCACCAATCTCTTCGTCTCTCACCAAGAATAATCTCTATGCCCTCAAAATCAATAGAACAAGCCTACAAATTACCTTTCACCAACGAACATTCACGACCAATCTTTGAAGCACCATCCAGGGCTGCTCAGCCGTCCATTCCCGTTTATTTCCTATCCTACGAACTCGTTCAAACTCAGAAAACACAACCTAATCATCAGAACCTTTCCCAAACGTCCTAAAATCCAAATTCCAAATTACAAACCAAATGGGTTTCTGGTTTTACCTTTTTCCAATGTCCTCCTCCGTCCACGGCGGCTCTACCTCATTCCTTGCCGTCTCCCAGTCTATCACTCACCCTCAATCTCTCTCTATGGTCTTAGATGAAGAGGATGATGATGGAGTTTTGGGGGTGGATACATGTTGGATGAACAAAATGGAAGGGAATGGGGAATGATGCATGTATGTATGAGTTTAGGCTAAAGAATGAGTGACACTTGTCACTCATCTATTAGTCAAAGTTAGATCTTTTGGGCCCACTACGTACAAACCAAAAGTCAACTGTCTCAATTTTTGTGCAATTGTGAATAGTTTGAAATACTATTTTAGGCCCGTAACATTCCCATACGATGTCTGATTTCATCGTGCCGCTTGTTTACGAACTCGTATCATCTCGATCTACGTAATGGACCTCAGTTCATGTGCATTTGACCTCCTAGGTCAAAAGTCAACGTTTTACCTTTTCTAGGGGTAAAATCGTCATTTTCCCCTGATCGTCCGATAATCCTCAACTAATTATAATTAATCTCGTAGATTCAAAATGGGTCCTTACAATCTTCCCCCTTAAAGAATTTCATCCTCAAAATTCAAACTAACTCAATTCCACATCCAAACTGCGAAAATTTAATCTTCCTCCATCCCGAGGCTCTCTATATGTGTGTGTGTGTGTGTGTGTGTGTGTGTGTGTGTGTGTGTGTGTGTGTGTCCCATCAGATATCCAATGTCTAGTTCACGACCTCAACTAATCCAATGGTATCAGAACTAATCCGACTACCAACACGCTCACCAACGTACTACCGGTATAACCTATATACCGTCACTAGGCACCACAAGTATGCCCAGTATTGTACCTCGAACAATGTACAAGGTACGTACATCTATCTATCAACCAGACTACAACCACCTAGGTCATAGCCAATCACGTTTCAATTATGGAGTTTACTTGTCCAATCCAGTACTAGACAAATCAAAACTCCGACCCATTATCAACTTCCAAATCCGAAATCATCATTCCGTAAACCGGCATTAGGTATGACCATTCCGAACCCAAATCCATAAAATAAATCCACAGTCAAGCTCTAGAATCAAATCCTGAATCGTCACCCAGAATCCGATTCCAAAACCCAAATCCAGAAATCCTCTTTCAAGTTCCAAAATCAAATCCTGAATCGTCATCTAGAAATCTGATTCCAAAACTCGAAATCTCGTTCTCGTCTACCGAGACGCACGATATCCGAACCTATCGGATACCTGCTCAAATGATTACACATTACATCTGATTGACTTCATAGGGAAGCCAATCCCAACATCAACACAACACTAGGCCTGACAATATCCGACCACGTCGGAAAACTACTCATCGGACAACTACTCAGGCGAGTAGTAAACCATATGGGATTTACCTCGAAAGAAGTTCAGTCCCATCATCCTCAACTCCAACATCCAGGTAAGAGTGATAAACTCTCCACCTATCTGGATCATCAAAATCACGATCCAGATCCATCACTACGTCAACCGACCATAGACGTCACGATCGAGGATCGTCACAACGCCCAAAGTCCTAGACCATTTCTCACATCTAAATAGATTAGTCAACGACGAGACACGCTGAGACTGTGGGTTCTCACTGATTACCTCGTATCGATCCTTGTCATTCCACCGAGGAAAATCAAAGATGATACAAGACTATGACATCAAAATTCATCCTACGTGAATGCAACCAAAACCCCGTTGCACTCACCACATCATGTAAACCAACAACGTCTGCCACCAAGCAGAAAATGAGAAATCTTAGTCACCTAACCTTGATATACTCAACTCCTCATGATGACCCAAAACAAATCCTGGGTCCACCAACTAATACACGATCGGCGTACTAGTGGCAACCAACAATATCTACATCATCAACATCATCTGCCACCATCAATTATGGTAGAACCTGAGAAGTCACCCAAACGACTTCGAAATACCCGATACCAATGCGGAAAACCCGAATTACTCTCGTCACCTCAATCACAAACTTTCTCGATTCCGAAGCTCCAACTACGTCGAAACTAACACACTTGGACATCAACCACGTGTCCCCCAACAATCAACATTCATCCTAATCTGATGTACCACTCGACTGAAGAGTCACAACAGACCCCTACTGTGATCTGCACTCAAATCTCTGCATACCGCCGTATCTGACCAATCCTGACCAATTCTGGCCAATACTGACCAACTAGTCGCTAATCCCCCATGATAATACTCGATCCTCACTCCTCAACTACCGCTGGATCCTATCCAGTCCATCACTATCCGTGATCCATTCCTGAACCATAGATACCGAACATAAGCCCATCACGTCGGAGTCACATCCCGACTCGTAACTCACCGTCATCACAATCACCGGCACCAGCACCAGTACTAGTATCAGTACACCTCCTGTCAGCATCAGCACAAAGTGTGCCAATCAGACAACTCTGGATCTCCGCTCATACCGAGCGATGATCCCGTACCTCTGCTCGAATAGGAGAAACTCTACCTTCCTTGTACCCAAAAACTCTGGGTACAGTCACTCTGACAACTCATACAAGAAAAGGAAACGTCCCCCGTACGTCCCCGTCTCATTATGCGATCGCACACAACCGTAACCAAGTCGAATCCAGAATCACTACTCATACATATGCGTTATTCACGCACCTCGTACCATCGTCACGACTGACAATCCCATCGTCACAATCTTCACGACAACCTGAGTCTACTCGACCAGATAAAATTCGACTACGTCTATTGCTAGTAGCGTCTGCCACAACCTCGTGCAGACCTAACGACCAGACATCTCGATATCTAGACTCCGCATCCAACGAAATCAACTGCCTGTACCAACTACTCGGTATCCCCGCTCCGGGATTCCATCAACAAGTACCAACCCTGATAACTTGTCCAAATCAAACTCTACCAGTCGTAACCCGACTAACCCAATGTCGTCTACCAGGTCATCTATGACCGTAGTTGTACCAACAATCCATCACAACTAATGTGGCACGACAACCTACTGGGTCTAACTGATAAGTACAACCCCGACTGCAGAGTGCAGTCCCAACACAGGCTGACATGACTAGACCGACTAACGAACCCAAATCTGAATAGTCGTCAAAGTCACACCACTCGTCAACTCACATTTCTGAACCATACACCCAAGGTACGGTTCCACAATCACTAACTAGAGTTCCTCAGAACCCAACTGCGAAAAGCAGTAAAATCAACAATCTGACCGACCCCGCGGTCTTGACATCGCAAGGACATCAATCCAATCCTACCGTAAGTCCAACCAGAATTCCTCGAATCCGGCTACTAACCGCCAACAGCAGTAAACCCATCTAACTCAACAATATTCAACCATCCGATGATCACTATTCCCAACTAGTCGTCGGAACCAATCCTACGACATCGTGAGAGACGATCCCAACTAACCGTCTCACGATCACACTCCAGAATCTGAACACGTTAATCCTTCCGTAGGGTCCCACACTGTCAACCTTGACAGAACTATAGCAACCCCGGCATCCAATGTCGAACCAAGGCATTCCAGATACGGTCCTACTAGCTATCGTATCGATACCCTAACTATCAGGTTGATAACAAACTGTAGCCCATTGAGGTATCACATCCTTGACCTGTGCACATACTCCAAGAGCTACACGGTTGCTCGAATAGAGACAACCCCGCTCTGATACCACGTTGACAGGACCCATCCCAATCCCCCTAGGATTAACGCGGGATGACCCTGCTCCCGTCTGACACGAAGTGTCAGACAAGGGATATTTCCGACCTTTGCCCTCCCGGGCTATCAGAGTACGCCAGGATCCGGAGGAGGCATGTGATATCTCGATCTCTGCTACAGTCCACATCCGATGTCAACCTGAAGGGTATTAAAAATGGAAAGACTGTGAGTGGACAAAAATAAAGAATTTATAAAAACATTTCCATAAAAGACATTTATACCCTCCACTAAAAAGCATGCATGCATAGTAAAACCATTTATCCAATAATATATGTTAAAACATCCATAATTAGGGTCTCAGCCCCAAATTCTGTAAATACAAATCACCCGGGCTCCTGCCCAAAACCATTTACAGAAAACCATAGTACAGTAAACATACGAGGGATATCAGCCCAAATCCATTTATCATTATAAACACAATTTTCCAAACCAACTGAAATCATGTTTATTATCCATTATATTCATATCCAGAACCTGTCACGGTAAAATAGAGCTACACGTGTGCTAACCAGGGTCTCAAACCCAAGTCTCTCCAGGGTCCACCCAGGTCAATGTCCGTAGATCAATGACCCTCCCTGGAGGTAACGAACCATGGCCATCTTGAGAGTAAGGAACCCAACTGGGGGGCGACTCCACTCAGTCAGTGCTCTGTGACTACTCCGGGGTCCACCCAGGCCAACGACCCTCCCCGGAGGAGACAATCATATATAAAGGATGGAATATGAAAACCTTTTGAAACCATTCTTGAAACTTTTCCAGGATTCATGCCCGGCCCTCATAAGCCGTCATAATCCATAAAATCCTTTTCAAGGGTTCATGCCGGTTCCCATAAACCGTCATGACCTGTAAATCCATTTCAAGGGTTCATGCCGGTTCCCATAAACCGTCATGACCCATCAAAACCATTTGTAACACATAACTGGGCCCTAGGCCCGAATCCACATAGAAACTGGACCCCCGGTCCGAATCGTAAACCAATTGGGCCTTCGACCCGATTCCGTAAATCAAATGGGTTTCGAACCCGAGTTTACCTTTTCGAATCCAAAACCATTTCATGAAATCATATCCAAAACCCTAGGTATGGAAAATCAGTGTAAAACCGAAAAATCTCGATTTACGTGCAAGCACGTAAATCGCCTCGAAATACGTGAAACTATATAATTCACAAATATCCAAATCAACATTATTAAATCACATTCATTATCCTTTTGGAAATCAAAAACCATTTCATTCAGACCAATAAAGACACACAGCCCCGTATATGCACCGTATAGGGCCGAAACCTCGAAATACGTGCGTATACGTAACCACACATCCAAATGCACTCATGGCATAACAAATAAGTATTTAAAACATATAATAAACATTTATGCATGCACCAATTTATAAAAAAAGGTCCACTCACAGACCGTCCGAAGCCGCGTCTCGATACGCGTGCCATACGGCTCCCCGAGCCGATCACCGTCACCGGGACTTCCAAACCTGTCCAAATTAATTTAGAGGGTTACTAACTACTTATATAGCCCCTCACTAAAGCCCCGTAATTTTCCCGTATTTTTAACTATTTTTAATCTCGAACCTAAACCTTCCGATGCCCCGAAACATATCGAGACGGTGTCCGATCGACTCGAAACCAGTCTCAAATGTTCGTTACTTCGAATAGATGATGTCGTATGTTGAACACATCCCCAGAAACCCCACCACGCGCTGCCACGCGCCGCCCAAAGGCCCCTGCGCGTGGGCTCACGCGCCGGTGAACAGTGCATCGTTCCTAGCGATCGAACCGGGTCTGGTCGGTTCACTGGTTCTCCTGGACCAACGTAACCGGTCCGGCCTGGTTTCTCCCTCAAATCTCGTCCGTTTCATCCCATTTCAATCCTAAAAATCCTATTTTCTCATTTCCTATCCATTCCAATTAACACAACTAACCAAAACCTCCTAAATCCTAACCAAAATTAAAGGGTCTCACGACCCTGTTTTTCCCGACCACCCTCACGGCTTCCTCCGCCGTGAAGAACCCTCCAAACCGTCCTAAATCATCCTAGCAACTTAATAATCATTCCCTAATCATTCAAAACCAACCCTAACATCAAAATGGAAAAATGGATTAAAAATGGTTTAATCGATTACCTTCCGGGTTTCGGGCCTCCGCCGTGCACGGTGGCTCTGTCCTGGCCGACACCATTGTCCACCAATATCTCCTCCCTCTCTGGTCCTCTCAGTCATGGTCAAGGGTTGAAGGTTGGAATGGGTTTGGGGTCCCCTGAGATCGGGTTTGGTTTGTGTTTGGTGGAAAAATGGAAAATGGATGCACGGTTATATGGATGGATGCATGTATGTGGAATGGTAGCCAGTGGATGGGTGACACTTGTCACTCATCCATTGGTTGCTGAAAAGTAACTGGCCCCACTAAAGACAAACGGTCCTCGTAAAACGTGTAATTGTGAATAGTAACTGGGAACTTCCGTGAACCGTAACTTCGCCGTCGAACGTCCGAATTCGACGTGCCGCCTGTCTACGGATTCGTATGGTCCTTAACTACGTAACGGTCTTCGGCCCTCGGCCATCGGACCTCCTGGTCAAAAAGTCAACTTTTGACCTCCTATTCACCCAAATTACCAAAATGCCCCTAAACTTCCGAACGTCATAACTTCCTCCTCGAACGTCGGAATTGAACGCGCCACCTGTCTAGGAACTCGTGACGTCACGAACTACGTCACGGTCATCGATCAAAGTCCATTTGACCGCCCGAATGAAAAGTCAACGTTTTGCCGCCACCAGGGGCAAAACGGTCATTTCGCATCTTTCGTCCGATTTAGCCTAACTAATCACCGATTAGCCTCACTAATCGTGATTAGTCACTAGTCTAATCTAGGAATTTGGGACGGGTCGTTACAGAAAATGTGATATAAAGCATCAAATCATGTTCATAATACGTATAAAACAGTTATGCATGCATCATATTTCATAAAACAAAGTCCACCCACAGACTGTCCATGTTGCGCGCTTATAACCCGTGTCGTAGGCCACATCGGAGCTAATCCACACCCTCTGGGACATCTGGAACTGTCCAAATCATACTCAAAGGTCACTATCAATCTATACAAGTCCATATCAAAGACCTTCACACATCTCGGTCTGGTCAACGTGCCCCGAACACACTTTCCGAGGGTAAAAACATTTAAATAACCTATCAAAAAATCTCTGATCGACCTGAAACCACCACCATTGGATTCAAAATGTTGAAATCTTTAGAACAAGACCAGTTTCACCTCAAAAATCATTCCCACACACTCTCATGTGCAGTCAAAGTCTACACGCACCGGTCAACGACAATCAACACTAACGTCATCCTGATAAGTCTGACTCGTGTCAGGTATGACAACCTGCCACGTGGCCCACCTTGATTGGTGCCCGGTGTGACCCTCTGATAGTGCCCATGCCACGTGATGATGTCATCTACTGATGTCATCATTAACACGTCAGCTCTGACAACTTGACACCCTGCCATATGGCACCACCTCGTTGGTCCACCTGGTCTGACAATGCTAATGTGGACCTGCCATGTTAGCTGCCACGTCATCTGACACCCTCTGAGATGTTGCCGCTTGGCACCACCCCACTGGTCCACGTAGTCTGACATGGCTAACGTGGCACTACCACGTCACTTCTGACTGGACCCGACTAACAGAGGCCGTCCCAAATGGACTTTGATAAACGTGATTGGTTTTACGCCCGTCTGACAAGTCAACTGAAGTTTCGAAAACACCCTTAGAATTTGCTAGCCAAGGGATTGTCACACTAATTCCCACTCATGCCTCCGCCTCTCTAGCAGCCCCGATCATCTTGCCACGACCTGGAGGGATATGGAAAACATAAAAGGAGTGAGAGGACAAAAATAACATCGTCTAAAAATAAATTTCAAAACGAACTCTTTTACCCTCCAGTTACGAAACATGCATGCATAGAGTAAAACAGGAATTGGATTTCGAATCAAACATAAATAGTGGACAAATAAATCATATCAGTTTTCAAACTCCCATAGCCCACTTCTCCTGAAATCCATTTCCTTAAATCACGAAAACATTTCTGGAAACAACCATCCATCAAGTCAAGTACAAAGACCATCATCAATAGTTTCAATCATTAGTACTCACATATCAATCACCATCATCAAACAGAACTACTCACAAGTGCATAAACATCAGTCACAAAATCACAACAACACTACTCAACAAGTGCACATTAATCATATCGTCACAATGGCACTACACATAGGCCAACTCGGGAACTGCACTCATGCAACATCCGAGTCATATCCGGGAACTGCACACGCATATCTAGACATACATGCACTAGGGAGCTGCAGCACCGCAACATCTGAGGCAAGTCTAGGAACTGTACTCGCATCGTCTGGACACGTACCAATTTCCACAATCATAGTATAACACATACCATCACATCATCAAATACAACACATATCATCACCTCACCAAGTACAACATAAATCATCACAACGAGTACCACTTACATTTGACTCTAATCCCAAGTCAAACCATTTCCAACAGGGACTCCTGGCCAAAATACCGTTTTCACACAGTTCCGTAAAATCACATCCAAAAATTGTTAAATAAATCCATATAGTCATTCTTGACTCCCATTCCAAGTCAAATACCGTTTCTAAACTTGGGCCTATGCCCAAAACATCATTTTCATAGTTCATCTTAAATCGTGCCCAAAAATTGATTAAATAATCCATAAATCAACTAACAATCATATTGAATCATCATGCAATCATTACAACTCAAATCACGCAACATATCATGGAAAAAATTAACTATGCATTCATGATAGTTTATAAAACAAACATCCACTCACACCATCCAAACTGCTCAATCTTGAGTTAATCGCTACTCAGGAGTCTCGGGGATATTCTGGCCTGTCAAACACAACAATTTAAGGTCGCTAGGCCGTTAAAAAACGTCGTATAAAAATCTCCTAAACTTCGGGATTTAATATCGATAATTAAAAGTGAACTACACATTTCGGACATCCAAAACTATGTCAAAATGTTGTTTGATCAACCCGAAACATGTGTCATAAGGTTCAGGATGTCGAAACATAAAAAAAAGTGTGTTGAACACTTCCCTAGAAACGCAACCAGGCGCCCCCATGCAAAAACTACAAACAGGTCGCCCGACCCAGTTTCAACCCGTTTTCAAACTCGTCCAATTCTATCCTAGTTCTAAACTTGGTTCCAGAAATCACAATCCTTAAATTTAAACTCAAATTTTGGAAAATTTGAAGGTTTCTGGGTTTAGGTTCTTCGGGTTCCTCTTGTGTTTCCTATCTTTTTCTTTTCTTTCTACTCGTTTTTGTCTCCTAAATATCCTCAAATTCTCAGGTTTGTAATTAGTTTCTAGGATTGAAGTAATTGATGCAAATAAAATAACCCTGGCTTCAATTTTTTCCATCGAATTGTTGCACAAGGATTACACCCAGCAACCCACAAGGCTTGCCACGTGCAAGCCAACAATCTTCTGTTGGTGGTGACATGTGTCACATTTCTACACAAACATAGTGACTAAGCATAATCATGAAAAAGATCCTACACAAGGATGGTAACTATTCAATTCGAACTTCGATTTCAACGTGGTGACATGCCCTTAGACTTCTCAGACTGGTAACTATTCAATTCGAACTTCGATTTCAACGTGCCACCTATCTACGAGCTCAGTGTCCTGAGATATACACAAGGATCCTACAAAAATGTGCAAAAGTAGGGCACAAGAAAAGTAAATTTTTGACCACAACATATACGAGGGCAAAAACTTCATTTCACATGATTTGAAGTTCTGGGCCATTACATTGATAGCTTTTGCCAACTCACCATGTGGCACCCCCTGGTTGGCCGCGTGGCTGACAAGTCTGACATATGGTGACATGGCTTCCCACGTCATTGTCGTCAACCTTTCGCGGGTCGATCCATTTTCCTACAACCGGGTCACTCGACACGCGACCCTGACTCGATCCTATCTTCTTCATTTGTCAACCAATTTCCACCATTCTTTCACCAATCTCTTCATCTCTCACCCAGAAACATCCTTATGCCCTCAAAATCAAGAAAACATGTCTAGAAATTACATGTCACAACCGAACATTCACGGCCAATCTTTGAACCACTATCCAGGGCTGCTCGGCCGTCCATTCCCGTCCATTTTTTATCCTACAAACTCGTCCAAACTCAGAAACACAACCTAATAATCAGAACAATTCCCAAACGTCCTAAAATCCAAATTCCAAATTTCAAACCAAATGGGTTTCGGGTTTTACCTTTTTCTGATTTCCTCCACCGTCCATGGCGGCTCTGTCACATTCCTCGCCATCTCTCAGTCTCTCACTCAATATCTCTCACTCTTTATGGTCTTAGCTGAAAAGGATGATGATGGAGGTTTGCGGATGGGTACAGGTTGGATGAAAAAAATGAAAGGGAATGGGGAATGATGCATGTATGTATGGGTTTGGGCCAAAGGATGACTAACACTTGTCACCAATCTATTAGTCCAGGCCAATCTTTTGGGCTCACTAATTACAAACTAGATGTCAACTGTCTTGGTTTTTGTGCAACCTTGAATAGTTTGAAATACCATTTTAGACCCGTAACTTTCTCGTACGATGTTCTATTTCGACGTGCTGCTTGTCTACGAACTCGTATAATTTTGATCTATGTAATGGACCTCGATTCATGTGCATTTGAACTACCAAGTCAAAAGTTAACTTTTTACCCTTTCTAGGGGCAAAATTGCCATTTTACCCCGATCATCCGATAATCCTCGACTAAGTCTCGATTAGCCTCGCTAATCCTCAATTAATTCTTAATTAATCTCGTAGATTCGAGACGGGTCCTTACCATCTTTCCCCTTAAATCCCCGAAATTCATACTAACTCAATTCCACATCCAAACTACGGAAATCGAATCTACCTCCATCCCAAGGCTGTCTATATGTGTGTGTGTGTACGTACAGGTCCAACACCTAACCACGTTACTCATACCAAAAGCAAGCGTCACTGGACGCCATTACATTCCAAAGGTAACCGTATCCGACAAATTAATCATCCAACTGCAATTGGAATCTCCACTATTCAATATAAAAGCTTGAATGGGACATCGAAACTCGTCAATCTTCCCTATCACCTACGCAGGTGTCCTCAGAGTCCAATCTGATAGTCAATCTTACCGTCCTACTCAGACGACTATCCTACTATACCAGCTGATATGATACCAAGCTGACATCCTATTTAGCGTTCAATCTGACGACCATACTCAGCTAACAATCCAAGCTGACATCTCGTTCAGCATTCAATCTGTCTGTTCTAATTAATATACGATCTGGCAATCGTGCTTCTGATCCTGTTATATGAAACTGACATCACACGTCTTATCTCGTAAGATGGTTTCCAAACGTTCAACACATTCATGACACCTCGCCGTATCCAGCTGGTAACTTACGGTTCCGATATGCTTCCATTGCGTAACTCTAATCTTGACTCGTTTTAGAGTTCTATCGTGATGCCTCGTATTACTCAGTGACTAACGTTATGATCCTAACTCATCTTGAGTCCCCACTATCATCTCACTCACTAGAGTGTATGTTGACCCCATCGAATACTTGCTTTAGGTTAGATAATCGCAACTCAGTTTCACTAGGGTTCCTCCAGCCCACAACCATGGCCCTGAGCTTCAAGCTCACACAATAATCGAACCCTCTAAAAGTCCCTCACCTATAGAGCATAGTACTCGGCATCTCATCATTGATCTCATCGAAAAATTAATATCGGATCCAATCCGATTATCATACCATGTCCATCTTGGACTCAATCTGATGATCATACCACATCGATCAGATTGCTCAACGCTCTACAATCCCATGGTCAAACGTGTGAGTAGTCCATGTTGACCACGCACCAATATCCACACGCCAAATCGATCTTGGATCTAGTCCGTCTACTACATGGCTACTATGCTAGTCATAGTCCAACTCTGGAACCTGTCTGTCTGATCTCCGCTCTAGACAGATCGTACACTCTAACTCAACGTCCTCTCTCAGTATTTTTGGTCACCAGACCAACACCTGTCTGTCAGATGTTCCTCAATTAGGACTAGACTGAGTGTCATTTGATCGTCATTTTGGTTCGCATCATAGGTAAAGATTTGTATGAGGTCTCGTGGTCCTCTACTACAACAACAATGTAAGTTCTGAAATCCATAGAGAATGAAGTTTCGTTGGTGTCTGTTCACTAGGATGTCTGATATGACCAAAGGGCATGGGCAGGATGTCTGCCTATTTTCCCTTGGTTTCTTTGAGTCAAGTCTTTCGTGTGTGTTCATAATTTTGTTGACCGCTTGGACTTGTCCATCAGACTGATGGCGAGCAAGCAAGGCAAAGAAAAGATGTATTTTGTGTCGCACACAGAAGGCTCTAAATTGATGATTGTCGAACTACTTCCTGTTGTTGGTGATGTTGGTTTATGGAAGGCTGAATCGACAGATGATGTTCTAGAAGATAAATCTCTTGATCTGAACCGTGGTGATAATGGCCTATACCTTGGCTTTCACTGATTTTGTTAAGTAGTCCACTATGACAACTATAGACTCGATCGAGGTGGGAGAAGTATGAAAGAGACGAAGTGTTGGCGCTTGTCACATCACAAGGTGAAGCCAACTGCGTCAGTGTGCATACTTGGTGAGTAAAAGTCTTGGAGGAAGGCCTTGTGTTATAAAGACCAAGGACTAGGGTGGTTTTTGTTGACCTGTGCATTTATTCCTTCAATGATGATCTCCCTACTTGTGAGTTGAGGCATTTGACTAAAGGAAGGGTGTAACCTCGTTTAGGAAGCAGACAATGAATGAATGCATACCGAGCTGCATGTTGGTGTATTTTCTTTACCTCAACCTTGTCGGTCAGTAGTGCTCCATTAGTGCAGAAGCTAATTAAGGGGGCCATCCAGGTTGAGCTAGTTTTAATGTAGTGAAAGACGAAGCAGGTGGTGCTCGACTGCTAGCTGCATGACTGTTCTCAAACCTGGGGATTCTTATGATGGTGTGGCCTTGATAGGCCCAAAACAGACCTATAATTTAAACCCTACACGTTGTATTCATAGTAATGTAGAATAAGCAAGGTACCGTTCAAACACCAAGGATTGAGGGTACACAATTACACACAAGCAAAACTAAAGTACGAGGAACTTAATTAAATTAGAAGGGGAGTTCATTGATTTTGTTTGCAAGAGAATAATTGGACAAAAATTATGTGAATGAGACAGACTAGTTAATGGTGTGTCTTTCCACCACTAATTACAAGCCAACCCAATTACCTTCCCTAATTTCTTTACTATCCTATGAGAGTCACCAACCAAGAACAAATTGTAGCGAACAGATAGGTTCTTATTACTTTCCTAAAGCCTTTTAGTTTGGTAGTGCATCAAAACTAAAGAATTCCTAAACAATTCATCACAAAATGAGAACAGTAAGTCCATTTCAATCATGCATAGGATCATTAAGTTCATAGAAATTTTGGCAGATAATGAAGCTAATCATATTATGGAACAGCCAACAAATCATAACTCAAGTTGAATAGATTGAACTTTGAAAGTTCTTGCTACTTAAGGAATATAAGGGATAACACATGCCATATGAGTAAATTATACGTCTTAGGTACACTTGTACATCTACACAATATGTTTCGAACCATAGCATGCACATACACTAGAGTTATATTAATCCAAATCCATTCAACCACTCACATCCATGACATCAAAATCAGATAATCAACTTGAATACATAATTAGGGCCTCAAAACAGCCCCTAAATAATAAAAGTTTAGTTACACATGATGAAGAAAAACATAATACAAACATTAAATTACAGTTACACAATGAACCAATTGAAGAACAAGGTGAGAATCCACGTCCAAGTCTTCAAAGCTCACGTCCAAATCCCCCAAAATAGTGTGTTTGCGGCTAAGGTGTTTTATTTTTCAAAAGTTCCAACTCTACCGCGTGCCTCTTGGCTTTCATTAAATAGGAGCTTTTTTCTAGAATCTAAAAGATCAATCACATTAAAAACGGTGTCTCAGCTGTTCTTCTTTGATTTGATAAGTAAACCCTAATTTTAGAAAGTCCTTCATAATTCCTTGTTATGTAAGGAGTCTAGTAAGGGCACTGCCTTATCCTATGAATCCAAAGGCTAAAATTAAGGATAATAAGCTGATCAGACCCTAGAATCTTAGAATTAAACAGTTGGCCACAAGTGAAGCTTGATTATGATTTGTTCCAAGTGTTAACACGAGTGTAATTCGGCCAAGAAGGAGGGAGGAAGCTTCTTGGTCGATCTTGAATGTTTTAATAGCATCAATAACATGGCAATGACACCTGAATATGATCTGGGTGGCCTAATCACACCAAGACATGGGAAACTGCAATAATAAGGACAATGCCCTTGAATTTGCTTAAAATGGCCTTAAAATAACCCCGAATGGAATGTTCTTAAAAGTTAACCCTAAATGCACCATTAGATAGAGGACAAAAGGTAGAACATAGTGTGTAAAAATCAAGGCCAGAGCTAATCATTTTCCCATCAGAACGAGTAGGCCAAAATTAGGAACAACTGATACAAGACCCTGAAAACCAAGAACACGGGCCAACACACGGACCAGGAAACTGGCATACTGGCCAGCACACGGGCTAGTACACAGGCTAGGAAACTGGCACACAGGTTAGCACAAGGGGCAGGAAACTAGCATACGAGCCATGAAACTGGTACACGAGCCAACACACGGGTTAGCACATGGGTTAGCACACGGGTTAGCACACAGGCTAGGAAGCTAGCACACAGGCCATGGGTCTAGTGACTTCGGTTTGGGACAAAAACTTCATTTTGGGCCCATTTCTTCGTTCCATCTCCAATTTGAGTCATTCTTTTTGCAATGTTCTTTATTTTGACTCCTATTTCAAACTTTGCTCAAGTCTCACAAAAACCATCATTTTCTCCTATTGATGGTAATAATAACGTCAAAAGACAAGTATAAAGGGTTCATAATGACATAATATGATGATGAAATAAATGCTAATCAAATACCCCCACACCTACCTTTTGCTAGTCCCTTAGCAAAACTAAAATCAAAGACTCAACATAATTAAGATAGAACATGTAAACCCCTAGGTTCACCTAGTAGGAGGAGTTTTGTCTTTTGAGGGTTATAATAACACGATACCCGTAAACGTTTTACTTAAACAATGACTAAGCTTGAAATAATATATTAATAGGACAATAGGGATCAAAATCAGAAAACATGTACGAAACCAACAATCATGCCATAGCAGTGAGTCATATGTGCCAATTGTGTATGCCAACATTTAAATAGTCTTTCTTGAAAAAACCTCATATGAGCACCCTAGAAAGATTTCGCCTCGACTCTAATCCTTACTAGGAATCTCTCCATATACTCAAGAATTCTAGGCTTTCACTCATTCTAGCATATGTTTTGAGTTTATATTATGGAATTCAAGATTAATCACACATGAATATAATTTGAAGAAAATCACTTTCAAGAAAATAAGATTTCATGGTAGGAATTAAAATTTAAGTACATAGATGCGTACCTTAACCCTCAACAAGGTTGTCCATAAGATCAGTTAGGTTGTAACAGGGATAAGCTCTTGGGGTTATCAAAGAAGGGATAGGATTCAAAGAGCCTAAGCTGTGCCAAGGCATGAGGAGTCATGGCTAGAATCTTGAAATCCTGAACTCAATCCTTGCTTGAGGCCCACGACATTGCGCTTCCTTGATGAATAGGTTGAGGTTCATGGCTCACTTGGTTCAATTTGTTTTGATTTTCACCTTTTTTTTTCTTTCTTTTGTTATCACATTTTTTTCTTTGAAAAGAACCAAGATCGTGCACGACTTTCCTCACTTCCCAAATGACCTTCCACTCATTGCATTTGCAAACTTTTCATGCCAATGTTTTTTATTAGAGCAGCACCAACATTCACCTTTTCCATTCTCACTATGATCCTCATTTGACACGAACTTAACGCAAACTCAAGCTATAGGGTATGGCCTTGTTGAATGTCTGAGTAATTGGTTAGGATATACTGTGGGTGATGAAAGAAAAGCTAAGTGTCGGGCTTCAAATAAATTGGCTTTAGGAGCATACAATCAGGTGGGAATAAGGTTTTAGAGGGTCAAGCACACATAGCATACATAACTTCTTATGTCAAACCACATATCAGATAAATTGCATCCATTAGATATAGTTTTTTAAATTCCAATGCAAAATTGATGATATGAGATCAATAACTATGAACAAAGCTGATGAGTGTTTAAAAAGTGGAAGCAAAAATAGATCACTCGGAATAAATGTCAATTAGGCCCAAAGATCTCCCAAGGTAGTCTCCACTAATTTTCTCAGTCTAGTCGCATGGCATTGTAAGGTGCGTAATATGAACAACATGGCAACGAAATGAACATTTAGTAAAGCACGGAATCAAGCTAACAAACTATAACTAGCATACTAAGGGCAACTAAACAAATTTTTTAAAAATTAGGGCATGTACCCCCGAACCTATTTGTTATCACATACAAAGTTCAATCCTCACCCACACATCTAAATCATACATTGTCCTCAATGTTATAAATGTAAAGCATAGACAGAAGATTGGGAAAGATGCTGGGGAAGAAACAAAAAACTTGAGAAATTGAAACAGAAGCATAGGGACTAAGGATATATACCTTTGCTAGGTTACCTCCTAGGAGTGCTTTATTTAACGTCTGGGCAAGATGTGTACCTCAATTAATTTGCAGGAAGTGGCACGTCTTGGAGGGATACTTCCTCCATCGCTTGCTCTTCAAAAGGCGCATAGTAGGGCTTCAATCTATGCTCGTTAACCTTGAACTCGGCTCCTGTACTTAAACTTTGAATCTGGATGGTACCATGTGAAAACACATTAGTAAAAATAAAGGGGTCCACTCAACGAAAACGTAGCTTACCTGGAAAAAGGCGGAGACAGAAGTGGTAAAGAAGAACTTTCCGACTAATCTCAAAGGTCTTGCTTCAAATCATCCGATCATGGAACACCTTAGTTTTCTCTTTATAAATCCGCGCACTTTAATATGCATCATTCCTTATCTCCTGAAGCTCGTGAAGTTGGAGTTTTCTATGGAGGCCCGCCTCATCAATGTCCATATTGAAGGTCTTGATCACCCAATGGGCCTTGTGTTCTAGCTTCACGGGTAAGTGGCACGGCTTGCCATAAACTATGCAAAAAGGGGACATTCCTATAGAGGTCTTAAAGGAAATCTTGTATGCCTATAATGCATCATCAAGCCGTTAAATCCAATCTTTACGACTTGGGCTCACAGTCTTTTCCAAGATCCTCTTGATTTCTAGATTGGAAACCTCAGCTTGCCCACTTGTTTGGGGATGGTAAGGTGCAGAAAACTTATGCATGACATTGTACTTTTTTAGCAAAGCTTCTATGGTGCGGTTGCAGAAGTGAGACCATCCATCATTGATGATCACTCTAGGCATCCCAAACCTGGTAAAAATATAAGAACAGATAAAATCTACAACAACCCTAAAATTGTTAGTCTGGGTGGCCTTTGCTTCCACCCATTTTTGGAACATAATAAACTTCCAAAAGGATATAGAGAAAACCTTGAGATGAGGGAAATGGCCCCATCAAATCGATTGCCCAAACATCAAATATTTCTACAGTTTGAATCAGGTTTAAAGGAAATTGATCCCTGCTTCCATTATTTCCGATTCTTTGGCATCTATCACATGTTATACAGAATGTATGTGCATCTTTGAAAAGTGTTGGCCAATAGAACCCACATTATAAAACCTTTAAAGTTATGCATTTAGTGTCCCAAGTGTTCCCCACAAGAATCAGAATGAAAAAATATAAAAATGGATGGAAATTCAGTTTCAAGCACACAACATCTAATCAATTGATCAAGACAATGTTTCCAAAAATATGAATCATCTAGAACATATTAACAAGTAATTTTCTTGAGTTTATCTTTATCAGCACGAGTTAAAGTTTCAAAAATCTTTTAAGAAACAATTTAGTTCATAATGTCAGCATACCAAGGCTCACTTACCTCAACTCCAAATAGTTGTTCATCTGGGAATGTTTCGACCAAAGAGATTGGGTCCTAAGCATGCTCCATGTGGCTCAGGTGGTCGACCACGACATTATCACTCCTTTTTTTTGTCCTTGATCTCCATGTCATACTCTTGGAGGAGTAGGATCCAATAGATATGTCTATGCTTTGCTTCCTTCTTGGCAAGTAAGTATTTCAGAGCTGCATGTACAGTGTAAATTATTACTTTAGTGCCAAGAAAATAAGATCTAATTTTTTCTAAAGCAAACACAACAGCAATCAAGTTTTTTCAGTGGTAGAGTAATTGAGTTGTGCATCATTAAGGGTACGAGAAGCATAATAAATAGCATGGGGCTTCTTTTCCTTGTGTTGGCCGAGCACAACACCAATTGCAAAGTATAAGGCATTTTACATCAACTCAAAAGGTGAGGACCAACATGAGGGTTGAATGATTGGGACCGTGGTCAATAAGGGTTTGAGATGGGAAAAAACATCCTTGCACTTGTTATTGAACTCAAAAGGGATGTCTTTTTTCAGAAGCATGGTCAAAAGTTTGTGATTTTTGAGAAAGCCTGAATGATTCGCCTATAGAAAACTGCATGCCCTAGGAAAGATCGAACTTCCCTCACAGATGTGGGGTATGGTAAGTATCGTATCAAATCAACCTTAGCCTTTTCTACTTCAATTCCCCTAGAAGGCACTATATGACCTAACACAATTCCTTGTTTAACCAGAATGTGACATTTTTCCGAGGGAAAGATCGAACTTCCCTCAAGGTTTGTTTCAACACATCTTTTTAGTATCTGACCTAGGTTAACTAAGCAGTCACTAAAGTTTATTTCGAATGCACTAAAGTCATCCATGAACACTTCAATAATTTTCTCAATAGAATCAGAAAATATATTAACCATACACCTTTGAAAGGTACCAGGAGTATTGCATAATCCAAAAGGCATCCTTCAATATGAAAATGTACCAAAATGGAAAGTGAACGTTGTTTTCTCTTGGTCTTCTTGAGCTATATAAATTTGATTATATGTAGAGTAACCATCAAGAAAAAAATAAAAAGAATGGCATGCTAACCTTTCTCGCATTTAATCGATGAAGGGAAGAAGGAAGTGGTCATTCCTTGTTGTAGCATTTAGCTTCCTATAATCAATGAACACTCGGTGGCCTGTGATGATTTTTTGAGGAACGTGCTCATTCTCGGCATTCTTCACTCCAGTCACTCTAGACTTCTTAGGCACTATTTGCACTGGAGAAACCTACCTTGAATCTGAGCTTAGGTAGATGACCCCACAATCCAGCAGCTAAATGGTCTCCTTTTCGCAACTTCTACCATATAAGGGTTGAGACAACATTGTGCCTCTCGGGTTGGCTTGGCCCTCTCCTCAAGAAGGATCCTATGAACACAAGTTGTGGGGCTAATACCTTTAATGTCCGCTAAATTCCAGCCAATGGCAATCTTGTACTCTCTTAGAATGCATACCAACTGTTGTTGATGTACCTCGGTCAATGATAAGGTAATGATGACCGGTAAGTGTCATGCTTTCCTAAGAACACATATTTCAAGGGCTCGGTTAAAGGCTTAAGCTCAAGTGAAGGTGCTTGCACAATTAAAGGTAAGGGTTTATTAGTGGATAAAGGAACAAGAACAAGAGGGGACTTACCATCAAATCTCACCAAAGACTCGAGCACGACGATAGTTTCAACCAAACTGTCCTCTTCAGCAGTAGCAAGCTCTTGCAAGGGAACCAAGATTCCTTTGTTGGAAATTCCAAGTCCCTTGGATATGGTGATTTAAGGGTGTCCTCATTCATGGCCTCAAAGACTTGCTACGCAAGTGAATCAATGATATCAATAGAAAAACATGAATGGTTCTCTAAAGGTACCTTAAGGTCTCGTAGATATTGAAGCCAATCACTTCCCCCATCGAGTTCAATGGTTAAGGCTCCGGATTACACGTCAATCTTTGTCCTCCCTCTCCTCATGAATGGTCACCCAAGAAGTAAGGGGGTTGGGTTTAGATTACTCTCCTCCAGTTCCAGTACATAAAATTCAGCAGGAAAGATTAGATTGTTCACCTGCACAAGTACATCCTCCAAAAATCACCTCGAATATGCATTAAATCGATTAGCTAGTTGTATAATCATATTATCCGACTTAAGTTCACCTAAACTTAGAGATGAATACACATAATAAGGCATTACATTAATGGAAGCACCCAAGTCTAGCATGGCACTTTCAAACTTGGATTTCCAAATGATGCACAGGATGGTGAAACTTCTGGGATCTTTGCATTTGGGTGGAAGTTTCCTTTGAAGTACAAAGGACACATTCTTACTGACTTTGACCACATCTTTCTCACAGCTCCACTCCTTGTGGTGACTACCTTGGCATGTCAAATCATGGATTAGGGATTGTTCCTCCGAGAAGCTTTCCTTGCTCACGGATTTTGTTCAGTGTGCTTACCACATCCCATACTTGTTTCTTAAGGTCCTGAATGTCCTGCCCTTGAGCTTGTTGAGTCGGCACCAAAGCCTTAGTGGATACAGTAATAGCTTCAAACATCTTATCATAATTGGCATTAGAATTTGAATTTGAAACATTATTAGAAGGGTTAGAGTTCAAGGGAACCTGGGGCTTCAGATAGAAGCCTAGGGGAGGATAGTTGAAGAAGTTTCTGTTTTGAGGGGCATTAGGGCAGTTTTCATTTTCCCCCCACGTGAAATTCGGTTAGTTGCACCGTCCCTCATTATCCGTAGTTGAATAAGGGTCATTCTTTGGCTGATTGGGTCCCCTTTGATATCCTTGGCCCATTGAATGCACACAGTATTTGCACTCTCCCATGTTTGGGTCTCTGCTATTTGTGGGCATTGATCCTTGTGGTGCCCTTGCATTAAACACATCCCCACAAACTTATGCCATTCCAGGAACTTTTGGTGCTAAGAAGTGTGATAAAATTGAAGTAAGTTTAGATATTTGTTCTTTTAAATCATCACTAGAACTTACCTCATTCACTTGACGGACGTTGGATTTTATGCCCTCGTATTGTTGAGCATTGTTGGCACGATTTGCAATCAATGACATGCCAACTGTGGGTGTCTTGTCCACAAAAGATCCACCACTCGCAGCATCAAACATTTGACGTTCCTGGGGTAGTATTCCTTCATATAAGAATTGAAGGAAATTCTAGTCCTTGAACCGATGTTGAGGGACATTGAGCAAGGAGAGTTTGGACCCTCTCATAGTACTGGGAATAGGACTCATCCGGAGCTTGGGTGATCTCCCTGATTTGCTTCCTAAGGATGATCACACAAGAAGTAGGGAAGTACTTCTCTAAGAACACCTTCATTATCCTATTCCACATAGAGACATGCCTATTAGGGAGCTTGTAGAGCCAATCCTTAACTCTATTTGTGAGTGAGAAGGGAAAATCCTCTAGTTTCAGTATATCTTCATCCACCCCTATTGGGACCTTACTTTTGAACACAAACTGAAATTCCATTAGGTGCATATTGGGGTCCTCGGTTGAGAACCCATGAAAAATTGGAATCCTATGTAGAAAACTTGATTTAAGTTCCAAGTCAGCGGACTTACTTGCAGGAAGAGTAGGATATGGAATGCATGATGAAACATCCCATGCTACTGCCGAGGAAAAGAGGTCACGAATGGATCAGAAATCTGCCTTTTCTATTCTCGGTGATGGTGGTCCAGAATCAGAGCTAGAACTTGAACCATTCTCAAGATGAAACTCACAGTCTTGGTTCCTTGAGGGACATGACACCTCGTCTGTTTGTCTCAAAGCTCGAAACCTCCACTCAATTTCAGGATGAAAAGATGTTAAGTTGCCTTGAGGGTTGCATCTAGTGTGCATGTACCTAGACAAACTTGAAGACACCAGTTAGTGACTCAAACAATAAAGGAAAAACATAAGTAAAATCTTAAAACAAAACACAAAATCGCATAGAACAAGTGATGTTTCAATCCCCGGTGACACGACGCCAAAAATTGAAAGGCCCAAAACAGACCTATAATTTAAACCCTGCACGTTTTAGTCGTAGTAATATAGAATAAGCAAGGTATCATTCAAACACCAAGGATTAAGGGTACACAATTTCACACAAGCAAAACTAAAGTTTGAGTAACTTAATTAAAACAGAAGGGGACTTCATTAATTTTGTTTTCAAGAGAATAATTGAACAAAAATTATATGAATGGGATAGAGTAGTTAAAGGCATATCTTTCCACCATTAATTATATGCCAACCCAATTACCATCCATAATTTCTTTACTATGCCGTGAGAGTCACCAACCAAGAACCAATTGTAGCTCACATATAGGTTCTTATTACTTTCCTAAAGCCTTTTAGTTTGGTAGCGCACCGAAACTAAATAATTCCTAAACAAGTCATCTCATAATGAGAACATAAATTTCATTCTGATCATGCATAGGATCATTAAGTTCTTAGAAATTTGGCTGATAATGGAGCTAATCAGATTATGGAACAACCAGGAAATCATAACTCAAGTTAAATGGATTGAACTTTGAAATTTCTTGCTACTTATGGAACAGAGGGGATGAAACATTCCATATGAATTAATTATATGTCCTAGCTACACTTGTACATCTACATAATATGTTTTGAACCATAGCATGTACATACACAATAGTTATATTAAACCAAATCCATTCAACCACTCACATGCATAACATCAAAATCAGGAATGAGGATAATAGACTTGAATACATAATTAGGGCCTCAAAACATCCCTTAACTAATATGAGTTTAGTTACACATGATGAAGAAAAACATAGTACAAAACATTGAATTATGATTTACACAATGAACCAATTAAAGAACAAGGTGAGAAGCCACGTCCAAGTCTTCAAAGCTCATGTCCAAATTCCCCAAAACAGTGTTTTTGTGGCTAAGGAGTTTTCTTTTTTAAAAGTTCCAACCCAAGGTTGTAATGACCCGGACATTTAACGAGGGTAAATCGGAAAATTATGACGAAATCGACCATTTTTCCCCTAGTTGACTTTTTGGTCAAATTCAAAGGGAAGTCAAAGGGTTGACTTTGACTTACTAAGGTCAAAATGTTGACTTTTTTAATCATGATGGTTTTTAGCGATTCTGAAAACCCCGTTCGGAAGGTCTCGGCTTCCTGAGTGGGTCGATAGGGGGCATGTTGAAAACGAAGTTCGAACGGTTTTGATTCAAGTTTAGACCACGTAGGGGCATTTTAGTAATTTAGCATTGAAGGGTATTTTGGTAATTGAACTTGTTAGATATTTGTTTTGAATGAATTGGAGTGTGACATGTAATGCCCTAGACTTTCAAAAGATTGGAAATGACTGTTTTAAATAATCAAATACTATATGAATTTACTGGATTCGAGAGTATTCATTAATATTTTGAGTAATTAAATGTTTATGCGAATATAATTTAAATTTCTAGAATTGTTGCTTAATGACCATTTTATTATGGACCTTAATGAAGTGATAAGTTATTTATAGAATTATTAAAATGATTATGGAATTTGGATCATAGGATTATTAGAGTGTTACTAAATCAATTAAATAGAGAAAGGTGAAGGTTATTAATACATATATGGAAAACCATATAGATTATCAAGGAGCTTTGTGTATAATTTGATATTCAAAGAGGGGTTATGAAAAGAATGAAGTGTAACTAGGACATACTACCACTAATCGGGAAGAGAGTCATAAGTGGGTGGTATTCCCGTGCGGTGGATTTAACTTGTTTAAAGAATAAATGAATTAGAAGTACTTAGAGAAATCTCTTGTTTGACCTGAGTGGTCAGACAAGAGCATGACCGGTCCAGTTTTCTTGAAATTTAGGACAGGTCCTGTCATGACAAGTGTCCCTATCTCTTAGGGTATTGTGCCATTTCCCGTGGATTTGTGGGTGAACATGTGTGTGTTTTAGATGTGTATGATATGTAACGACCCGTCCCAAATTCCATGATTATATTAGTGACTAATCACAATTAGTGAGGCTAATCCGTGATTAGTTGAGCGAAATCGGACGAACGATGCAAAATGATCGTTTTGCCCCTAGTCGTGGCAAAACGTTGACTTTTCATTCGGGCGGTCAAACGGACTTTGACCGATGACTGTGACGTAGTTCGTGACATCACGAGTTCATAGACAGGTGGCACGTTCAATTCCGACGTTCGAGGAGGAAGTTATGACGTTCGGAAGCCCAAGGGCATTTTGGTAATTTGGGTGAATAAGAGGTCAAACGTTGACTTTTTGACCGAGAGGTCCGATGGCCGAGGGCCGAAGAACGTTACGTAGATAAGGACGATATGAATCCGTAGACAGTCGGCACGTCGAATTCGTACGTTCAACGGCGAAGTTACAATTCACGGAAGTTCCATGATACTATTCATAATGACGCGTTTTACGAGGCACTTTGGGCTTTAGTGGGCCCAGTTGCTTTTCAGCAACCAATGGATGAGTGACAAGTGTCACTCATCCACTGGACAACACATTACATACATGCACTTCACCCTCGCTTTTTCATTTGGATCAAACCGAACCCCCCCCCCCCCCTTAACAGTGCAAACCAATCTTCCATCTTCCCCAAACCTCATCATCTGTGGCTGGAGTGTGAAGAGCATTGAGAGAGGATCGTGAGGAGATGAAGATGGTGGCGGAAGGACCGGCTGAGCCACCGTGAACGGCGGTGGAGGCCACGGGAAACCGAGAGCTCGGTAAGGCCCTATTTTCATTTTAATTCGATTTGTGCATTAGGACCTGTTTTGGATGTTTTGGTTGAGATTATTAGGATATTAGGAGGGTGAGGGGACCGTTTTTGATGGTTGTGAAGGGCGGTGCTGCCCTGGGGATAATCGGAAAACTTAGACCGATTAGGGGAGGATTGAACGGACGGGTTTTGTAGGGTTTTTCTTAGTTTTCTTGATTAGAATAGATAGGGAACTTTAAAAAAGGAATTTAGGAATTGGAATGGAAGAAAACGGATGAAAAATGAGGGAGAAGGAGGCCTGGACCGGTTACACCGGTCCAGTTGCAGGGGTTGGACCGGACCGGCCAGCCCGGACTGGTTCGATCGCTGGAGCTGGTGACACTGTGCAGGGCGCTTGAGACCCACGCGCAGTGGCTTGTTAGGGTGCGTGAGGGCGCGTGGTACACAATTTGAGGAAGGTTCCAACATACGAAGTTATCTATTCGATGTAACGAACATTTTGGGACTGGTTTCGAGTCGATTGGACACCGTCTCGATATGTTTCAGGGCATCGGAAGGTTTAGGTTCGAGATTAAAATTAGTTAAAAATACGGTAAAATTACGGGGCTTTAGTAAGAGGTTAATTAAGTAGTTAGTAACCTTCTAGTAAAATTTGGACAGGTTTGGAAGTCCCGGTGATGGTGATCGGCTTGGGGAGCCGTATGGCACGCGTATCGAGGCGCGGCTTCGGACGGTCTGTGAGTGGACCTTGTTTTCTAAATTAGTGCATGCATAAATGTTTATTATATGTTTTAAATACTTATTTGTGATGCCATGAGTGCATTTGGATGTGTGTTTACGTATAGGCACGTATTTCAAGGTTTCGGCCCTATACGGTGCCTATACAGGGCTGTATGTCTTTATTACGTATAGGCATGTATTTCGAGGTTTCGGCCCTATACGGTGTCTAAATGAAATGGTTTTGGATTTCCAAATGGATTATGCATATGATTTTATAATGTTGATTTGGATATTTGTGAATTATATGGTTTCACGTATTTCGAGGATATTTGTGAATTATATGGTTTCACGTATTTCGAGGCGATTTACGTGCTTGCACGTAAATCTAGGTTTCCGGTTTTACACTGATTTTCCATTCTTGTGGTTTTGGATATGATTTCATGAAATAATTTTGGATTTGAAAAGGTAACTCTCGGACTTGAGGTCCATTTGATTTACAGAATCGGGCCGGAGGCCCAATTGGTTTACGATTCGGACTTGAGGTCCAGTTTCTATGTGGATTCAGGCCTAGGGCCCAGTTATGTGTTACAAATGGTTTTTATGGTTCATGACGGTTTATGGGAACCAGCATGAACCCTTGAAATGGATTTACGGGTCATGACGGTTTATGGTAACCGGCATGAACCCATGAAAGGATTTTATGGTTCATGACGGCTTATGGGGGCCGGGCATGAATCCTGGAGAGATTTAAATAATGATTTCAAAAGGTTTTTCATATTCCATCCTTTATATATGATTGTCTCCTCCGGGGAGGGTCGTTGGCCTAGGTGGACCCCGGAGTAGTCACGGGGCACTGACTGAGTGGAGTCGCCCCCCAGTTGGGTTCCTTACTCTCAGGATGGGCATGGTTCGTTACCTCTAGGGAGGGTCATTGATCTACGGACATTGACCTGGGTGGACCCTGGAGAGACTTGGGTTTGAGACCCCGGTTAGCACGCGCGTAGCTTTATTTTACCGTGACAGGTTCTGGATATGAATATAATGGATAAACATGATTTCAATTGGTTTTGGAAAATTGTGTTTATAATGATAAATGATTTTGGGGCTGAGACCCTAATTATGGTTGTTTAAACTTATGTGTTTGGATAAATGGTTTTACTATGCATGCATGCTTTTTAGTGGAGGGTATAAAGGTCTTCTTTATGAAATATGTTTTTATAAAATCATTATTTTTGTCCACTCACAGTCTTTCTGTTTTTAATACCCTTCAGGTTGGATACGATGTGGACTGTAGCAGAGACCGAGATATCACATGCCTCCTCCGGATCCTGGCGTACTCTGATAGCCCGAGAGGGCAAAGGTCGGAAATATCCCTTGTCTGACACTTCATGTCAGACGGGAGCAGGGTCATCCCACGTTAATCCCGGGGGGATTGGGATGGGTCCTGTCAACGTGGTACCAGAGCATGGTTGCTCGTGTTACCCTGAATTCCAGAGTGTTTTGCGTACTACTCCTTACGCAGGTCGAGGATGTGATATCTCAAGTGGCTACAATTCGTTATCAACCTGATAGTTAGGGTGCCAGTACGATAGTTAGTAGGATGGAATCGTGATATGTCTTGGTTCAGCACTAGATTCCGGGGTTGCCATAGTTCTGTCAGGGTTGACAGTGTGGGACCCTAACGGAAGGGATGACGTAACGGCACGTTAACATTTTGATCGTGAGACGGTTAGTTGGGATCGTCTTTCACGATGTCGTAGGATAGGTTCTGACGACTGGTTGGATGTTGTAACTATCCGATTATCGGATTTGGTTGAGTTAGATTGATTTACAGTTGTGAGCAGTCGAGTTCGGGGAACTCTGGTTGAACTTATGGCAGTTGGCAGCCGGATTTGAGGAATCGTGGTTGGACTTACGGTAGGATTAGATTGACGTCTTTACGATGTCAAGACCGCGGGGTCGGTCAGATTGTTAAGTATACTGCTTTTCACAGTTGGGTTCAGAGTGACCCTAGAGTGTGATTGTGGAACCCTACTTTTGGTTGTATGGTTCGGGAATGTGAGTTGACGAGTGATTTGACTTGGACGACTATTCGGATTTGGATTCGTTAGTCGGTCTAGTCATGTCAGCTTGTGTTGGGACTGCACTTCGCACTCGGGGTTGTACTTATCGGTTAGACCTAATTGGTTGTCGTGCTACCATAGTTGTGATGGATTTTTGGTGCAACTAAGGTCACGGGCGACCTGGTGGACGGCATTGGTTGAGTCGAGTTACGACTGGTTAGAGTTTGGTTGGATAGGTTACCAGGGGTGGTACTTGTCGATGGAATCCCGGAGTGGGGATACGGAGTACTTGGTATGGGCGAGTGATTCCGTTGGATGCGGTGCCTCAATAGTGGTACCTGGTAGTTAGGTTTGCACGAGTTTGTGGCAGGCGCTACTACCTAGTGTGGTCATAGTTAGGGTTGTTGGAAATCGGGGACGTTCAGGGGACGTTTCCTTTTCTCGTATGGGTTGTCAAGATGACTGTACTCAGAGTTGTTGGGTACGACGGAGACAGAGTTTCTCCTATTCGAGCAGTGGTACGGGATCGTCGCTCAGTATGAGCGGAGATCTAGAGTTGTCTGATTTGCACACTTTGTACAGATGTGGAGGTTAGTACTGATACTAGTGTTGGTACTAGTGTTGGTGATAGTGCGTTGGTGCTGGTACTCGTGTTGGTGCTGGTGCCGGCGATTGTGATGACGTTGAGTCACATCCGTCGTGATGGGCATATGTTCGGTATCTGTGCTCCGGGAGTGGATCACGGATAGAGTTCAATTGGTGCTAGACACGTGGCTGATGTCATAGTGTGATGGTTCTGGTATGGTTGGAACTTCGGAATCGCGAAAGGTTGCAATTGAGGTGACGAGAGGAATGCGGGTTATCCGCATTTGTATCGGGTGTGTCGAAGTCATTTTGGGTGACTTCTCAGTTTCTACCACGGTAGATGACGGTAAATGACGGTAAATTATGGCATATGATGGTAGACGATTGTAGATGATATTGGTGATATAGATGTTGTTGGTTGCCACTAGTACACTGATCGTGTATTGGTTGGTGGACCCGTGGTTTATCTTGGGTCATCAAGTGGAGTAAGTATATCGAAGTTAGGTGACTGAGATTCCTCATTCTCTACTTGGTGGCAGATCATATCAAGTTATATGACGTGGTGAGTGCAGCGAGTGTTGTTTGCATTCACATAGGATGAATTTGGATGTCATAGTCTTGTATCATCCTTGATTTTCCACGGTGGAATGCCAAGGATCGATACGAGGTGATTGGGGAGGACCCACAGTCTCGACGTGTCTCGTCGTTGAATAATGACAGGACCCATCCCAATCCCCCCGGGATTTGTGCGGGATGAACCTGCTCCCGTCTGACACGAAGTGTCAGACAAGGGATATTTCTGACCTTTGCCCTCCCGGGCCATTAGAGTACGCCAGGATCCGGAGGAGGCATGTGATATCTCGATCTCTGCTACAGTCCACATCCGATGTCAACCTGAAGGGCAGTCAAAACATTAAAAGCTGTGAGTGGACAAAACAAAGAGTTATAAAAACATTTCATAAGACATTTGTACCCTCCACTAAAAAGCATGCATGCATTCGAAAACCATTTATCCAAAACAAACCATATGTGGGACTAAGCCCAAAGCAGATATAAACCAAGGTCGAAAGGACCACAATGACAACGACCATACGGGCCACTGCCCAAATCCATACGGGACTCGGCCCCAAACCATAAAGAAACCAAGTACACGAGCCACTGCTCAAATCCTGTGCACACCTGTACACACCACATATCATATATCATATATACATCACATACATATATATAAGTCACACAACCAATCCTGTCACGGTATCCAAAGCTACGCGCGTGCTACCCGGGTCTCAATCCGAGTCATCTCAAAGTCAAGGTCAATGTCTGCAGACCACTGACCCTACCCAAGGTAATAGTAACCATAGCCTTCCTGAGAGTAAGGAACCCAACTGGGGGGTGACTCCACTCAGTCGGTGCTCCGTGACTACTCCGGGGTCCACCCAGGCCAACGACCCTCCCCGGAGGAGATAATAGAAGTAAAGGAAGGTAGATGAACATATATATACATAACATAATATCCATGCCCGGTTCCATTGAACGGTCATGAACCATGATACCATATTAAGAGTTCATGCCGGTTCCCATAAACCGCCATGAACCGGGAAATCCATTTAAGGTTCCCTGACCTGAAATCAAAACCATAAAGTAGCTTCGGTCTCGTACACGAACATAGGACATCAGTTGGGCACCGTGCCCGATATCTGAGGTCATATGCCCGAGACAAAACCAAATGGGTCTCATACCCGAGTTTATCCTTTTTGAAATCCAAAATCAAATCATTTAAATCAATAAAGAAATATAGACCCGTATAAGCACCGTATAAGGCCGAAACCTCGAAATACGTACTTATACGTAACCACATACAAATGCACCCATGGCATCATCAAACAAGTAATAAAACATATAATAAACAATTATGCATGCACCAATTTAGAAAACAAGGTCCACTCACAGACCGTCCGAGCTGCCGCCTCGATTTGCGTGCCATACGGCTCCCCGAGCCGATCACCGTCACCGGGACTCCCAAACCTATCCAAATCGTAATAGAAGGTTACTAACTACTTAATTAACCTCCTACCAAAGCCCCGTAATTTTTCCGTATTTTTAACTATTTTTAATCCCGAACCTAAACCTTCCAATGCCCCGAAACATATCGAGACGGTGTCTGATCGACACGAAATCAGTCCCAAAATGTTCGTTACATCGAATAGAAGATTTCGTATGTTGGAACCTTCCCCAGATTCCCTGCCACGCGCCCTCACGCGCCGCCTGAAGTGGCTGTGCGTGGGCTTCACGCGCTTGCTACAGTACCTGCTGACGTCATCGCTGACGTCATCTGACAGCTGTCAGGTCTGACATGTCAGACTCTGACAGGTGCCACATGTCAAGCTCCCATTGGTCCACGTCACTGTGCTGTCAGTGCCACGTGGCAGTCTGACATGTGCCACGTGTCATCACGGCACTGGTCCACGTCTATGCCACGTGTCAGCCCCTGATTGGGCCACGTCACTTACATGTCAGTGCTGACTGTGCACTGACATGTGACACGTGTCGCACTCCTATTAGCCTATTTTCTGACATGTCAGCTGACATTGTCAGATCTGACAATGCTGACGTCATCCCTGACACGATGACGTCAGCAGGATGACGTCACCCGTCATCTCTGTCCTCCCGCGGGTCGACCCGAATACCAGTAACTGGGTCGCCGTGACCCGCGGCTTGACCCGGCCGGTTCTCCCTGCTCCGGCCACCATTTTTCCTCCCGTTTGTCCCATTCTACTCCTCTCAACCCAACCTAAAGATCCATGGGCTTAAAAACTATGAAACGGGTCGCGATAATTACCTACGGTGCCAAGAACAGTCGCCCAGTTTCTGGCCGTCCGTCTGGGCTGCACCGTCTTCCCCCGCCACTTCATTCGATCCTGTTAGCCTCCTCAAGTCCCCAGAATCACAACCTAATTATTAGTTTCGATTCAAACCCAATAAAACTCATGTTTCAAATTCAACCCCAAAACCTACCTTTTCGGGTTTCCTCCCGCCGTGTCCTCCGTCGTCCTCAGCCGTCGTGTCCTTTAGTCCTTCACCGTCACATCCTCACATTATCTCTCTAGTCTCAGTCGCAGATGATGAGGGAGTGTGGGTGTTGGCTGTGTTTTGAAGAAAATGAAGAATGGAAGGTTAATGGGGTTTTCGGGTTTTTGTGAAGGAAAAGGAAGAAAATGAAATGAAAATGATGATGGTGCCGTGGAAGAGAAGAGAGAAGGAGATGGTGTGATCAGATGAGAGAAGAGAGGATTGATGGTGAGGATTGATAGTTAGTTGGTAATGGATGGTTAGGATTAATGGTTGTTAGGTTTAATTATAAAATAATTAAAATAATAATATTTAATTATTTAGATCCACATTTTGGGGGATCAAGTCAATGGGATGAGTGACACTTGTCACTCATCCATGGGGCCCACCAAAATATCCACCCAATCAGATTTCGCCAAAACGTCCCCGTCTCGAAGTTCGTGCAAAGTGAAATCGAACTTCCGTGACCTATAACTCTCCCGTTCGAAGTCCGATTTCAGTGTGCCACCTGCCTATGGATTCGTATCGTCCTTATCTACGTAACGGTCTTTGGCCCTCGGCCATCGGACCTCCCGGTCAAAAAGTCAACATTTGACCCCATTTAACCAAAATTACCAAAATGCCCCTAAACTTCCGAACGTCATAACTTCCTCCCCGAACGTCGGAATTAAACGTGCCACCTGTCTATGAACTCCTGACGTCACGAACTACGTCACGGTCATTGGTCAAAATCCATTTGACCGCTCGATTGAAAAGTCAACGTTTTGCCACGACTAGGGGCAAAACGGTCATTTCGCATCGTTCATCCGATTTCGCTCTACTAATCACGGATTAGCCTCACTAATCGTGATTAGTCACTAATCTAATCCTGGAATTTGGGACGGGTCGTTACAAATAATCTGTTTAGATGTGGGAAATAGTTAAGGACTTTGGTCGGCGTGACGATTCTCGATCGTGACGTCTGTGGTCGATTGACGTAGTGATGGATCTGGATCGTGATTTTGATGATCCAGACAGGTGGAGAGTTTATCACTCTTACTTGGATAGTTTGAGTTGAGAATGTTGGGACTGAACTTCTTTTCGAAGTGAATCCCTTATGGTATATTACTCAGGTGCATAGTTTTCTGACGAGGACAGATTTTGTCAGACATAGTACTAGTGTTGATGTTGGGATTGGCTTCCCTATGAAGTCAATCGATCGTATTGTGGTAATCGGTTGAGCGGGTAATCGATAGGTTCAGATATAGTGCGTCTCGGTAGATGAGAACGGTATTTCGAGTTTTGGAATCAGATTTCTGGATGACGATTCAGGATTTGATTTTGGAACTTGAAAGAGGATTTCTGAATTTGTGTTTTGGAATCGGATTCTGGGTGACGATTCAGAATTTGATTCTGGAGCTTGACTATGGATTTTATTTTATGGATTTGGGTTCGGAATGATTATTCCTAATACTAGTCTACGGAATGATGATTTCGAACTCGGACTTGGACATGGTTATGGATATGAGTTCTGGGTTTTGATTCGGGATTTCTTACGAAATTGCGGATTCGGATTCAGATTTGGAAATTGATAATGGGTCGGAATTTTGATCTGTCCGGTACGGGATTGGACAGATGGACTCCATTATTAAAACGTGATTGGCTACAACCTAGATGGTTGTAGGCTGTTTGATGGGTAGACGTATGTACCTTGTACGTTGTTCGAGGTACGATACCGGGCAGACTTTTCGTGCCTGGTGACGGTCTGTAGGTTATACCCGTAGTAGGTTGGTGAACGTGTTGGTAGACGGATTGGTATCGATACCATTGGATTAGTCGAGGTCGTGAACTAGACATTGGATACTGTGCAGAGGGTCATGGTATTTCTGATGGGTCTAGTTACACACAGATTGAGTGAAATGCTTTGTGGGTGAGTGTTTACCCATGGTTGAGTGAGTTGGTGGTTAGTGTAACCACGAGTGAGTATAGTGACAGTTTTCGATTGACGACTGTCAAGTGGTGACAGTTTGTAGGAGGTGTCAGTGTGGATCGCGGTGTGAGGTCTGATGACTCTCAGTGGGAGTAGATATCGAGATAGTTTGGTGATTGAGTAGGGAATCGTTTAGTGGTTGTGTCAGCGACTTGGTAGATTTGACAAGTAGTGTCAATTCAGAACGTACGATTACAGTCATTCGACGTGGTCGAATGTAGTCGATACGACGTGAGTGTTAGTGGTACGTCTGGTTGCAGACGAGTATCGTTCTGGTTAGTGGGCGTACGAGTGTACACGAGTTTTGAGGTTGGATTTTCTTTCCACGGGGTGGATGTGGAATCAGGATAGTTGGAGTTTCAAGAACGAAACTAAATTAAGGAGGGAAGAACGGTTAGAATTAGGTCGGTTGGAATTTTGAGGAAAAAATTAATTAAGGAGGGAAGGTTGTAACGACCCGTCCCAAATTCCATGATTAGATTAGTGACTAATCACGATTAGTGACGCTAATCCGTGATTAGTAGAGCGAAATCAGACTAACGATGCAAAATGACCGTTTTACCCCTAGTGGTGGCAAAATGTTGACTTTTCATTCGGGCGGTCAAATGGACTTTGACTGATGACTGTGACGTAGTTCGTGATGTCACGAGTTCATAGACAGGTGGCACGTTCAATTCCGACGTTCGAGGAGGAAGTTATGACGTTCCGAAGCCCAAGGGCATTTTGGTATTTGGGTGAATAGGAGGTCAAATATTGACTTTTTGACCGAGAGGTCCGATGGCCGAGGGCCGAAGACCGTTACGTAGATAAGGACGATATGAATCTGTAGACAGGCGGCACGTCGAATTCGGACGTCCGACGGCGAAGTTACAGTTCACGGAAGTTCCATGATACTATTCACGGTGACGCGTTTTACGATGCACTTTGGACTTTAGTGGGCCCAGTTGCTTTTCAGCAACCAATGGATGAGTGACAAGTGTCACTCATCCACTGGACAACACATTACATACATGCACTTCACCCTTGCTTTTTCATTTGGATCAAACCCGAAACCCCCCCCCCCCCCCCCCTCCCCCCCCCCCCCCCCCTTAACCGTGCAAACCAATCTTCCATCTTCCCCAAAACCTCATCATCTGTGGCTGGAGTGTGAAGAGAATTTAGAGAGGATCGTGAGGAGATGAAGATGGTGGCGGAAGGACCGGCTGAGCCGCCGTGAACGGCGGTGGAGGCCACGGGAAACCGAGAGCTCGGTAAGGCCCTATTTTCATTTTAATTCGATTTGTGCAATAGGACCTGTTTTGGATGTTTTGGTTGAGATTATTCGGATGTTAGGAGGGTGAGGGGACCATTTTTGATGGTTGTGAAGGGCGGTGCTGCCCTGGGGATAATCGGAAAACTTAGACCGATTAGGGGAGGATTGAACGGACGGGTTTTGTAGGGTTTCTCTTAGTTTTCTTGATTAGAATAGATAGGAAAATTTAAAATAGGAATTTAGGAATTGGAATGGAAGAAAACGGATGAAAAATGAGGGAGAAGGAGGCCTGGACCGGTTACCCCGGTCCAGTTGCAGGGGTTGGACCGGACCGGCCGGCCCGGACCGGTTCGATCGCTGGAGCTGGTGACACTGTGTAGGGCGCGTGAGGCCCACGCGCAGTGGCTTGTTGGGGCGCGTGGCACACAATTTGAGGAAGGTTCCAACATACGAAATTATCTATTCGATGTAACGAACATTTTGGGACTGGTTTCGAGTCGATCGGACACCGTCTCGATATGTTTCAGGGCATCAGAAGGTTTAGGTTCGAGATTAAAATTAGTTAAAAATACGCGAAAATTACGGGGCTTTAGTAGGAGGTTAATTAAGTAGTTAGTAACCTTCTAGTAAAATTTGGACAGGTTTGGAAGTCCCGGTGATGGTGATCGGCTCGGGGAGCCGTATGGCACGCTATCGAGGCGCGACTTCGGACGGTCTGTGAGTGGACCTTTTTTTCTAAATTGGTGCATGCATAAATTTTTATTATATGTTTTAAATACTTATTTGAGGTTCGGTTTCTATGTGGATTCAGGCCTAGGGCCCAGTTATGTGTTACAAATGGTTTTTATGGTTCATGACGGTTTATGGGAACCGACATGAACCCTTGAAATGGATTTACGGGTCATGACGGTTTATGGGAACCAGCATGAACCCATGAAAGGATTTTATGGTTCATGACGGCTTATGGGGGCCGGGCATGAATCCTGGAGAGATTTAAATAATGATTTCAAAAGATTTTTCATATTCCATCCTTTATATATGATTTTCTCCTCCGGGGAGGGTCGTTGGCCTGGGTGGACCCCGGAGTAGTCACTGAGCACTGACTGAGTGGAGTCGCCCCCCAGTTGGGTTCATTACTCTCAGGATGGGCATGGTTCGTTACCTCCAGGGAGGGTCATTGATCTACGGACAATGACCTGTGTGGACCCTGGAGAGACTTGGGTTTGAGACCCCGGTTAGCACGCACGTAGCTTTATTTTACCGTGACAGGTTCTGGATATGAATATAATGGATAAACATGATTTCAATTGGTTTTGGAAAATTGTGTTTATAATGATAAATGATTTTGGGGCTGAGACCCTAATTATGGTTGTTTAAACTTATGTGTTTGGATAAATGGTTTTACTATGCATGCATGCTTTTTAGTGGAGGGTATAAAGGTTTTCTTTATGAAATATGTTTTTATAAAATCTTTATTTTTGTCCACTCACAGTCTTTCTGTTTTTAATACCCTTCAGGTTGGATACGATGTAGACTGTAGCAGAGACCGAGATATCACATGCCTCCTCCGGATCCTGGCGTACTCTGATAGCCCGAGAGGGCAAAGGTCGGAAATATCCCTTGTCTGACACTTCGTGTCAGAAGGGAGCAGGGTCATCCCACGTTAATCCCTGGGGGATTGGGATGGGTCCTGTCATGATATGTGTGTTTCTCGGCCAAAAAGAAAGGGAAAAAAACTGAAAATTGTAAGGAAGAGATAATGATGGCATAGAACCAGAGAGAAAGGGGGGAGTGAATCAGTTTCAAAAGTGAGAAAAATTGAGAAAGAAGACGAAGGGAATTAGTGAGGATCGAATATCGAACCCGTGAGTGGAACCCGGAATTTTAGCTGTGTAGCTTGAAATCGAGTTTCTTGATTTCGAGCCTAATTGTTTGAATTGAGGTTATAAACCTCTTCCTGAGATTTATACGAGCAGAATCATCAAAAAATCTAAGGTAGTTACTCAAGGATAGCCCTATAACAGAGTTCGAATTTTCAGTTTCCAAGCTTGATTGTATTGGACAATTTAAAGTGAGTTAATCCTCAAATTGAGGTTAGAAACATGGTTCTGGGTTAATTCTGATTAGTATAGTGGATTCAATTGTGAAAAATGGTTGGGAATTGAAGGAACTCAATCGGGTAGTAAAACCGGGCCGAACGACCCGTTTTGCAGGAAAACAGGCGAAGGAGACAGGTGAATAGTGTTTCGATCTTTGTCACTGTAGCAGGGGCATGGCTCCCATGCACAGCCACTTTGGGTGGTGCACGGGGGCACGTGAGGTATATTATCGAGATGACGTCAACATGAAAGTTCAAGTTCTCGACGATAGGAGTGTAACGGTAATTATTTCGAGCCGATCAGACGTCGTTTCAGGGCAATTCGGGTTGTCTAAAGCTGTAGGGGTCTGTTAAAATACGTTTAGAAAACATGAAAAAAAAAATATGAGATTTAAATAGGAGTTATTTTTTATGATGTGTCACCTTTAGATGTGAATTTTGATAGGCTTTGGGCTTCCCAAAAATTACGAGAATAGGTGCAAAGTGGAATTCGGCGATACAGACGGTGTATAAGTGGACTTTCATTCTCAAAACTACTATGCATGGATATTTACATGATTTAAATGTGTTTTCATGTTATTTTGATGATATTGACGTGATTGGGAATTTTATCGAATTTTCGGTGATTTAATGAATATTTTATTATTATTTAATGTGTGTTTTTGTGGTTTCAGGAAAATATGTTTCAGATACCGTTTTGATTGGGATTTTCGGATGAAATATGGTTTTTGGCATGGAATAATGCAATTTTAGAATAATTATGATGTTCATATGCTTTATGGACGGCTTTTCTAAGAGTAGCCTTAATGACACGTTTTTCAAAAATTGATATTTAAGTTGTGTTTGGGGCATAGGCCCGAGATTCTGCTTATGGATTTGGATTGTGATATATGATGTGATATGTTGTGGAGAAGTTTGATATTGATTTGTGATGTGAACATGTGCTTATCGGTATGCATGAGGTGTAATGATATGATGATGTGTGGTTTGAATATGAGTCTCAGAAGTTGAGCCCGGGTCTCTGAATCTTGAGACTGGTATTGGGTTGGTGACTCAGACGTCGAGCCCGGGGCTCCGAATCCTAAGTTGGATTTCACCCAAACATCAAGTTAGGGGCTCTGAATCCCGACTGATTGTGAAATGGCCTACCGGTAGTGCCTTGTGATGTGATGATTGATGTTGTACATATGTATTGATGATGAGTTGACTATATGTGAGTTTTGTGATAATGTTGGTTGAGGATTGATGTGATGGCTTGTGAGAGTATATTGTGATGACTTGTACATCGAGCTTGGCTCCTAATCCAGAGTGAGCTAGTGGTGTGCCCGCATATAGGGCAGTTGTTGATGTTTGATATTGTGATGATGGTGCGTTAATTGGTTATAATTTATGTGTTGTCCTTGTGTCGATGGTTATGATCTTGTATACTTGCTTTCTATATGTTTTCACATACTTCGAAAATGATAAATTGTGTTTCGTTCGAATCGAAGTGTAACGGGTTTGGTATGGTTTTTCGTATGCATGCATGCTTTTTGAAAACTGAGGGTAAAAGATGGATGTTTTCAAATTATTTTTTAAAACTTTTTCTTTTTATCCACTCACACATTTTCTTGGCTTTGTAACCCTCTAGGACCGCTGCACAGAAATTAAGGCCCGAGTGGCAGATACATGAACTAGTAGGATTTGAGTTTATCCATTGTCTGACAAGGTTTCGGTTAGACGGGAGCAGGACCTGAGTTTAATATTCTTGTGTAATCTGGATGGATCATTTCAACTTGGCATAAGAGCTAGGGTTTAGAATGGTGTTGTTGATTTCATGCTTCCAAGACGCGAGTCACGTGCACGGCCTGGTGATGAGACGATTAGATGAGCCCTAAATAGTTGTGGGGTTGTTAGTGGTTCTGGATTATGAGGGTTAATGTTATATGTTTGTATGTATTGTGTGTTATAGATGAAAAGGAATTCAACGTGATTGACTATTGATGAGCGTGTATTCTTGATATTCGTTTATTGTGTTGTGAACCGTATGCGAGCCATAGGTAGTGTGTTTGATTTGAAATTCCGACTAGAACTAGATTATAGATTCAACTTGATTACGAATTTCAATGAAGAAATTCTTTTAGGGAAGTTAAAGGGTTGACTTTGATTTACTAAGGTCAAAATATTGACTTTTTAAAAGTGACGGTTTTTAGCGATTCTGAAGATGTCGTTAGGAAGATCTGTCTCCCGAGTGCGTCGGAAGGCGACATGCCGGAAACGGAGTTCGAATGGTTTTGATTCGAGTTTAGACCACGTAGGGGCATTTTAGTAATTTAACATTGAAGGGTATTTTGGTAACTGAACTTGTGAGATATTTGTTTTGAATGAATTAGAGTGTGATAAGTGTCCCTATCTCTTAGGGAATTGTGCCACTGCCCATGTATTTGTGTGTGCACATGTGTGTGTTTTAGATGTGCGTGTTATGTATGTTTCTCAGCCAAAAGGAAAGGGAAAAAAATAGAGAATTATGAGGAAGAGATGATGATGAAGTTGAACCAGAGAGAAAGGGGGAGTGAACTAGTGTAAAAAATGGAAGAAATTGAGAAAGAAGACGAAAGGAATTACTGAGGATCGAAGAACAGACCCGTGAGTGGAACTCGGAATTTTGACCGTGGAGCTTGAAATCGAATTTCTTGATTTTGTGCCTAGTTGTTTGAATCAAAGTTATAAATCCCTTCCTGGGATTGCTATGAGTAGAATCATCGTAAAATCGAAGGTAATTAGTCAAGGATAGCTCTTTAATTGAGTTTGAAATTTCAATTTCTAAACTCGATTGTATTGGACAATTTAAAGTGAGTTAATCTTCAAATTGAGGTTAGAAACAAGGTTCTAGGTTAATTCTGATTAGTATAGTGAATTCAATTGTGAAAAATGGTTGTAAATTGAAGGAACTCAATAGGGTCGTAAAACCGGGTCGAACGGCCCATTTTACGGAGGAATGGGGCGAAGGAGATGGGTGAATAGTGTTTTTGATCTTTGTCACTGTAGCAGAACGTCGCTCCCCAGCGCAACCACTTTGGGCTACGCATGGGGGGGTGTGAGGCATATTCTCGAGATGACGTCAACATGGAAGTTCATGTTCTCGACGATACGAGTCTAACTGTACAAGTTTCGAGTCGATTAGACGTTATTTCAGGGTAGTTCAAGTTATCCGAAGCTGTATGTGCCTGTTTAAATACGTTATAAAAATCCCGAAAAAATTATAGGATTAAAGTAGGAGTTATTTGTGATGATTTGTGACCCTTACATGTGAATTTTTACAGGTTTTGGTGTTCCCGAAAATTAGGGGAATGCGTGCAAAGTGGAATTCAGCGATACAAACGGTGTGTAAGTGGACTTGCTTTCTTTAAACCACTATGCATACATATTTTCATGTGATTTGGATGATATTGAAGTGATTGGGCATTTTATCAGATTTTCGGTGATTTTATGAATATTTTATTATTATTTAATGTGCGTTTTTTAGGTTTCCGAAAAGTTTATTTCAGATACCGTTTTGATTGGGATTTCGAATGTAATATAGTTTGTGGCATGGAATAATGTGATTTTCGAATAATTATGATGTTCATACCCTTTTATGGACGGTTTTTATAAGAGTAGCCTTAATGGCACGTTTTTTGAAAACTGATATTTAAGTTTTGTTTGGGACGTAGGCCCGAGATTCTAATTATGGATTGGATTGTGATATATGATGTGATATGTTGTGAAGAAGTATGAAATTGAGTTGCGGTGTGAACATGTGTTTTTTGGTATGTGTGAGGTGTAATGATATGATCATGTGTGGTTAGAATGTCTCACACGTCGAGCCCGGGGCTCTGAATCCTGAGTCGGATTTTACATGAACGTTGAGTTAGGGGCTTCAAATCCCGAGTGACTATGTGATGGCCTATCGGTAGTGCCTTGTGATGTGATGATTGATGTTGTACATATGTATTGATGATGAGTTGACTATATGTGAGTTTTGTGCTAATGTTCGTTGTGGATTGATGTGATGGCTTGTGAGGACTTGGACATCGAGCTGGGCTTCGAATCCCGAGTGAGTTTGTGGTGTGCCTACATGTAGGCCAGTGGTTGATGTTTGACATTGTGATGATCGTGGGTTGATTAGTTATAATTGATGTGTTGTCCTTGTGTCGATGGTTATGCTCTTATTTTCTTGATTTCTATACATTTTCACACACTTTGAAAATGATAAACTATGTTTCGTTCAAATTGAAGGGAAATGGGTTTGGTATTGTTTTTTCGTATGCATGCATGGTTTTGGAAAATAGAGGGAAAAATATGGTTTTTTTTTAATTATGTTTTAAAGCTGTTTCTTTTCATCAACTCACATGTTTTCTTGGTTTTGTAACCCACTAGGGCCACTGAACGAAAATTGAGGCTTAAGAGGCAGAGGCTTGAACTAGCAGGATTTGTTTTTATCCCTTGTATGACAAGGTTTCTGTTAGACGGGAATAGGAGGCGAGTGTACTATTCTTGTGTATTCGGGATGGGTCCTGTCATAAGTCGTGCCTTTGGGATTTCTTTAAATAGAAGCCCTCTTTCTTATGGAATCTAGGAGATCAATTTCATTAAAAATGGAGTCCCAGTTGTCCTTATTTGATTGGATAACTAAACACTAATTCTAGAAGGTCCATCATATTTTTGTGCTGTGCAAGGAGTCTGGTAAGGGCACTTCCTTATCCTGTGAATCCAAAGGCTGAAATTAAGGATGATAAGCTGGTCAGACCCTGGAATCTCATAATTAAATAGCTGGCCACAAGTGAATCTTGTTTATGATTGATTCCAAGTGTGAACACGTGTGTAATTCGACCAAGAATGAGGGAGGAAGCTTCTTGTTCAATCTTTAATGTTTTCACAGCATCAATGACATGGAAATGACGTGGCAATGACACCTAACGATGATCTGGGCGGCCTGATCAGACCCAAGACATGGGAAAATGCTAGAACATGGCCAAGGCACTTGAATATGCTCGAAATGGCCTTAAAATAACCTCAAATGGAATGTTCTTAAAAGTTTTCCCTGGATGCACCACTACATAGAGGACTAAAAGTACATCATACTATGTGAAAATCGTGACTAGAGCTAATCGTTTGCCCATCAGAACAAGGAGGCCAAAATCAGAAAAAACTTGCACAAGACCCTGAAAACTAGGCACACGGGATAGGAAACTGGCATACAGGCCGGTACACGAAACATGAAACTGGCACACGGGCAAGGAAACTAGGACACACACCAGCACATGAGCAAGGAAACTAGCACATGAGTGAACGCACGGTCCAAGAAACTAGCACGCTGGCGAGTACATGGGCCATGAAACTAGCACACGGGTTATGGGTCTAGTGACCTCGGTTTGGGACAAAAACTTTATTGTTGGCCCATTTCTTCTTTTCAACACCAATTTGAGTCATTATTTTTGTAATGTTCTTTATTTTGAATCCTATTTCAAATTCTGCACAAGTCTCACAAAAACAATCATTTTCTCCAATTTTTGGTCATAAGAACATCAAAAGACAAGTATAAAGGGTTCATAATGACATAATATGATGATGAAATAAATGCTTATTAGGCCGTGTAGTCGTTCAGAATTGATTGCGCCATTTTTTTTATGGAGCCATGGACGTATCATTTGCCTCGAACTGTAATGACCCGGATTTTCGTTATTATTTAATTAATGGAAATTATATGTAAAATGACCATTTTGCCCTTAGTCAAGGCAAAATGTTGACTTTTTACCCGAAGGGTCGTACGACTTTGAACTTTGACCATTTCGTAGATCGAGTCGCCCTGAGTTCGTAGATAGGCAGCCTGCCGGATTTGGAGACCCGGAGTGAAAGTTATGGGTCACGGATATTACGGGTTACTATTGCATTTTTCGAGAATCGGGACAAGTGGATTGAACTGATTGGTCAAAGTTGGACTCTTGAACCAATCAGATGAGTGACAAATGTCACTCATCTAGCTGGCCCAAAATCCCAAATAATTGGATGCATGAACCCAGCTTCCTTTGTCTTCCATTTTGCCGTGAAACCCATTTTGCATACAAACCACATCCATCTTCCTTTCCTGTTGATCTCTGCCAACCCAAACCGGTCTCTCAGCCTCAGTGAACATCATTCTCATCATCACAGTCCTCAACGTCGTCAACCCCAACCGCTTGCAGTCACCACGACCACCCAAACCGCGACGGGCAAACAACCCAGGGACTTCGATCGTGCAACCCACATCGTTTACCTTCACTCTGGAGCAGGACTGGGATCACAGAGATACCAGGACGACAGACTGAGGCCCCTGCGAACTGGTTTGAGAAGAAAGGACCACGGGACACGGCGGAGGAAGAAGCTGAAAACTGGGATGAGCTTCTTCGACTCAGACGTAACAAACTCGACTCCCTCTCTCGATTTTAAGGTCATAAGCTTGTAAAATAGACTAAGACGAGTCTTTAGGAACCAACCGTGAGGAAAATGGTGACCGAAAGAGGGATTTCTGAGCTAGCCAAGGCCGTGGGTCACGGCGGCTCCGCCTTTGGTTTTTGGGTAGGAACCAACCGAGCCACGTCGCAGGTTCTCGATAAAGGCCAACTGAACGGTAGCCTAGGTCTTCGGTAAGAGTCTACCGCATGATAGAAATGTTGACATCATCATTCTGACACCATTCAGACAGCATGATGACGTCATCTTGTCAAAAATGTCAGAGCAGGGACCAATCAGGGACTGACATGTGTCATCTGACACATGTCAGAGGATGACATCATGCTGACGTCAGCGTTACTATAGCAGCGTTGAACACGCGTTGACTAGGCGGGTGGGGGCGCGTGTGAATAGTACATTTTGCGGGGCCAGTACCATTTCAAGGTTTCGACGTTACGAATTCAATGGAGGTGGTTTCGTGTCGATCGAAGACCGTTAGGTTGGTCAAATTGAAGGAATTAGCCTCAGGAAGCATGTTCGGAGCGCGTTCCCGGGCCCGTTTCCTTCTAAGTTTGGATACTAGACCTAGTAGGGTCAATTAGTGACCCTTAAGTACGTTTGGGCTAGTTCGGACGTTGTATTTAGCTTTTGGACAGGTGTAAATGGTTCTTTAGTGTAGCAAGGACTGGCTATGAGTGGATCGTTGATTTTATAACTGAATACATGCATAACTGTTTTACTTGTTTTTCTAAATTGTTTTATGCTAAATGTTTTATGATGTTGGGATTTGAGAATTGGATCACGGATTTCATGAAATACACCGATTTACGTGAAAATGGTCGAATCGGGCCTGAGACCCATTTGACGAGCGTTGATTCAGATTTGAGAGAGTCAACGATATTTCGAAATGAATTGTGAACTATTGAAAGTATTGATGATTTGAGACTTTTGACCTAAAGATTTGGTTTATAATGAATTCTGGGTAAAGGTTTTTGCAATGGTTTTCATACGTATATGTATATACCCTTCCAACTTGCGGATTGGCCTCCTCCAAACGTCGACCTGGAGGGTCATGATCCACATACCAGAATGGGTATCCTCATATGGAACGCGTTCTAGGAGTGGGAGATTGTGTTGTGGTCCCGGACCATATTCCGGAGAGATACTCGAACTAGATCCGCGATAGAGCTAGGACTAAGTTCAGAGATAGAGCCTCCCAGATGAAAAATTCCTGGGAGTAGACTCGGAGTGAGACCCTGAGTGGTGTGCATACCTTTAGATATGAATTGTGACCATTATCGAGGATTTGTTCTCTAGGGGTTGTGTGCCCCGAGTTGGCGTCTAACTTGCCTTCGACGCAGAGGAAAGGATTGTTGATACATAGTTACATTTAAATTGATGTTATACGTGCCCAGAAGCATTTTTGTACAGATATACATATATGTATAGAAATGTTATATGTTTTTATAATTGATCGTATTTCTATGTTTTCTACTGAATGTATGTATGTTACAGAAACGAAGGGTCAAAATATATATATATGTTCAAATGAATTTATAACTGCTTTATTTTTTGTCCACTCACACTTTGAATTCTTGACCTTTCAGAAGAGGAAACTGTGGAGGGCATCGACTCCGGGGCTGAGGCATAAATATCACCGTTGTGTTTGGACCACCATGAGGGGTAGGTGTTATCTTTATTTGTAATATTACGAACATAATGCTCATTTCCCTTGTCTGACATGTTGTAATATGAAACACACCGGTGTGTATCTAGAACCCCCGGTAGGGGTATTTGTGTAATAAACCCTCGGAAGGGTATTTTCGGTACTTTGGATTACTTGTCAGATGGGAGTAGGCTTTCCCCAATGGTCCTCGTGGGGAAAACGGGGCGGGTCCTGTCAAGTTGGCATCAGAGCCGAGCATTATGTTAGTGGTATGTACAGGGTACATTGACACGCGTGTTTTGTCCTACTAATCTTATTATTTATGCCTCTTAACAGTTCAGTATGCCCCCGAGACGAGCACCCCCTTTTACACCACCTGAGATGGGTCTCGCTAGAGGCTCTGGAGATTTGAGTGCTCGGAGTTCGTTGATTGGTTTGGCATGTCACTTGGGTGCCACGATGTTTAGTGGTGAAGCCGATCCTGAGATGGTTCACCATTGGATTCTGAGACTAGAAAAGATTTTCTTGGTGATGTCCTGTCCGCCCGAGCAGAGTGTACTGTTGGCCACCTTTCTACTTGATGGTGAGGCTCATGAGTGCTGGTACACCCTGGAGTTTTCAGGCAGGGATGCCTTGGTTGTGACTGGGGAGGAGTTTAAGAGCCGCTTCTTGGACTAGTACTATCCATGTGCTTTCCGCGAGGCGAGAGAAATTGTGTTCTTGCAGCTCCAGCAGGGAAACTCGACTTTCGCGGAGTATGAGAAGTGGTTCCAGAGATTGTCCAGGTTTACGGAGGTCTATGTACGGACATAGGCAGACAGGTTCCGTCGTTTTAAGCAGGGTCTAAGAGGCGATATCCGAACTATGGTGACCTCCTCAGCGATGATTTTCACTACACTTCGAGAACTAACTGATGTTGGGGCTAGGGTGGAATCAAGCTGGGCCAACCGCCAATAGGAGACTAATTTGAACGACGCAGAGACTATTCTTTTGCTGGATCTTAGGGTCACAAGGCCCCGAAGGGAGGCCAGTTCAGCGGAGGACAGTCATCCTACAGTGGGGGAGCATCGAGTGGTGGTCGGTCTGGCAGGTTTGAGAGAGGTCGTGGAGCCTGATATAGTGTACCCAGTAGAGTGACACTTCTGTGGGGTCTATGAATTGGATGAGGCACACGATATGCTATACTTGTGGTGAGACTGGTCATGTATCGAGGGGATGCCCACAGTAGTCGAGTGCTAGTGTAGCAGGACAGACACCGAGTACCATGTCAGATGCTTCTAGGGGCAAAGGACAGAGTGGTTATCGAGGTGATCGCGGGGGATCACGAGGACGTGGTCATGGAGCAGGACACCAGGCACGAGTGTTCGAGATTACTAGGCAGGAGGCCAGGACTGCTCCTGAGATGGTGACAGGTACGCTTACTATTTTTCATGTGTCTGTACGTGTATTAATGGATCCGGAAGCCACCTAGGCTTTTATTTCACGAGGTTGTGTTGGGTTGTTGGATAAAGAGTTGTCTGTACTTGATGTTGACTTAGGTGTTGGTACCCCGACTGGGGATGTGTATATAGTTAACCAGGTGTTAAGGAACTGCCCAGTTAGGATAGGAGATTTTGAATTGTTGGCAGATTTGATAGTGTTGGACTTACATGATTTTGATGTGATCCTTGGTATGGATTGGTTGTCCGAACATGGAGCGCTTATGGACTGTAGTAAAAAAAAGAGTGTTAATCCGGAGTCCGGACGTACCTGACTTGACTTTCCAAGGAGACGTCGTGAGTTCTTCACCAAGAATTATTTCGGCCCTCACGACACAAAAGTTACTGAAGAACGGTTGTCAGGGGTATCTAGCTCATGTAGTGGACAAGAGTATTTGGACACCAAGAATGGAAGATATACTAGTGGTGCGGGACTTCCCAGATGTGTTTCTAGAAGACTTACCAGGACTGCCCCCACCCCGAGAGATTGAGTTTACGATAGAGCTACTTCCAGGGACTGGACCTATTGCACAAGCACTCTATCGTATGGCACCAGCAGAACTAAGGGAAGTAAGAGAACAGCTACGGAATTACTCAAGTTGGGATTCATCCGGCGAAGTGTATCGCTGTGGGGAGCACCGGTCCTATCCGTGCGGAAAAAAGGAGGTAGTCTCAGACTGTGTGTGGATTATCGGCAACTAAACAAGGTAACAGTGAGAAATAAATATCCCTTACCTCGGATAGACCACCTATTCGACCAGTTGAAGGGAGCAAGGTACTTTTCAAAGATCGACTTGAGGTATGGGTATCATCAGTTACGGATCGCCAAGGGAGATGTCCCAAAGACAGCTTTTCAAACCGGGTATGGGCATTTTGAGTTTTTAGTGATGCCCTTTGGTTTGACCAATGCACCTGCAGCCTTTATGGATTTGATGAACCGAGTGTTCAAGTTCTATTTGGATAGGTTTGTAATCGTGCTTATTGATGATATTCTGGTACATTCAAAGGGCGCAAGGGCACATGAGAAACACCTAAGGTTGGTGTTGGCAAGGTTGACGAAGGCCTAGTTGTTCGCTAAGTTCAGCAAGTGTCAATTCTGGTTGAATAGTGTTGGCTTCTTAGGCCATGTGATTTCGGTGGAAGGGATCAGTGTGGACCCCCAAAAGACAGAGGCAATAACAAATTAGGAACAACATAAGACTGTGATTGAGGTTTGAAGCTTCTTGGGGTTAGCAGAGTATTACAGACGTTTTGTGGAAGGCTTATCTACTCTTGCAGCGCACCTTTGACCCGCCTGACAAGAAAAGGGGTTAACTTCGTTTGGACCGAGCATTGTGAAAACAGCTTTCCGGAACTAAAGGAAAGGTTGACCACTTCTCCTGTTTTGGCGTTACCCAGTGATGGTGGGGAGTTTGTGGTTTATAGTGATGCATCCCTATAGGGTCTGGGACGTGTGTTGATGCAGCACGGGAGAGTTATAGCTTATGCGTACCGATAGTTGAAGCCACACGTGGTAAACTATCCAACTCATGACTTGGAGTTAGCAGCAGTGGTGTACGCTCTAAAAATTTGGAGGCACTACGTATACAGGGAGACGTGTAAGATTTATACTGACCACCAGAGTTTAAAGTATATTTTCACTCAGAAGGCGTTAAATTTGTGATAGAGAAGATGGCTGGAACTAATTAAAGACTATGACTGCACCATTGAGTACCACCCCGGAAAAGCGAATGTTGTGGCTGACACCTTGAGTATGAAGGCAATTGGTTCGGTTGCCCATCTGCGTATGATCTACTCGCCGTTGCTAGTGGAACTCCGACGGATCGGAGTTAGTCTTGAGATGGATGATGATGGAGCCCTTTTAGCAAGCTATCACGTGAGGCCCTTACTTTTGGATCGAATCCGCGACGCTCAGCTTATTGATGTAACCCTATATCGCACCAAATTGGGAGTCAAAGCCGGGGAAAGACATGATTTCACTATCAGAGACGACGGTGCATTTTTTAAACAGGGTCGATTGTCCGTGCCAAAGGATACGACACTGAGGACTGAGATACTTGAGGAAGCTCACAGTTTGGCCTACGCTATGCATCCTGGGGGAACCAAAATGTATCGAACACTTCATGAATATTACTGGTGGGCAGGAATGAAATGGTAGATTGCGAACTTCGTAAGTCGGTTTTTGATCTGCCAACAAGTGAAAGCTGAAAGACAGAGACCTTATGGACCCCTGCAGTCCCTTCCAATTTTCGAGTGGAAGTGGGACCATATTAACATGGACTTCTTGTTTAAGTTACCAACTACCCGAAGTGGATTTGATGGTGTTTGGGTAATCATGGATCGCCTTACTAAGTTGGCGCACTTCCTACCTGTGCGTGAAATCCTTAAGCCCAACTGACTGGCACAGTTTTTTATTGATGAGATAGTCTGATTGCATGGTACTCCAAAGCTGATTGTGTCAGACCGAGATCCGCAGTTTACCTCGAGGTTTTGGCAGAGCTTACAGAGAGCCCTTGGTACGAGATTGCATTTCAGCACGACGTTTCACCCTCGAACGGATGGGCAATCAGAGAAGACCATCTAGATTTTGGAAGACATGATCAGAGCTTGTGTGTTACAGTTCCAGGGCACTTGGGATGCCTACTTCCCCTTGATGGAGTTTTCTTACAACAACAGTTACCAAGTGAGCATCGGGATGGTGCCGTTTGAGGCACTGTACAGGCGACAATGCAGAACACCTTTGTGCTGGACGGAGATTGGAGAGAGGGCTTTTTTGACACCAGAACTTATGGACGTGACCCAAGAAAAAGTTAAGACCATCAGGAAGTGACTGAAGGCAGCTCAAGATCTTCAAAAGAGCTACGCAGATCATAGAGTGCGGGATCTTGAGTTTGAGGTAGGAGACTGGGTATTTCTGAAATTATCGATGTGGAAGGGCATTGTTCGTTTTGGAAGGCGAGGGAAACTGAGCCCTCGGTATATCAGACCATTTGAGATAATGGAGAGAGTGGGTAAAGTGGCGTACCGACTGAATTTTCCTCCGGAGTTAGCACGAGTACATAGTGTCTTCCATGTGTCAATGCTTCGAAAATGTGTACGGGAATAATCACATATCATAACGAAACAACCTTTGGAGCTCAAGACAGATTTGAGTTTTGAAGAACAGCCAGTACAGATCCTGGATAGGAAACAGAAAGTCCTAAGGAACAAAGCCATTCTGTTAGTGAAAGTTCTATGGAGGAATTCTGTGTTAGGGGAAGCAACTTGGGAGCTGGAAGCCTTAATGAGAGAGCATCACCCCTACTTGTTTGAGTAATTTCGGGGATGAAATTTTTGTAAAGGAGGTGGATTGTAACGACCTGGATTTTCGTTATTATTTAATTAATGGAAAGTATATGTAAAATGACCATTTTACCCCTAGTCAAGGAAAAATGTTGGCTTTGGAGCCGAAGCATCGTACGACTTTGAACCTTTGACCATTTTGTAGATCGGGTCGCCCTGAGTTCATAGACAGGTGGCATGCCGGATTTGGAGACCCAAAGCGAAAGTTATGGGTCACGGATATTATGGGTTACTATTGCATTTTTCGAGATTCGGGACAAGTGGATTGAACTGATTGGTCAAAGTTGGACTCTTGAACCAAACAGATGAGTGGCAAATGTCACTCATCTAACTGGCCCAAAAGCCCAAATAATTGGATGCATGAACCTAGCTTCCTTTGTCTTCCATTTTGCCGTGAAACCCATTTTTCATAAAAACCACATCCATCTTCCTTTCCCGTTGATCTGGCCCAACCCAAATCGGTCTCTCAACATCAGTGAACATCATTCTCATCATCACCGTCCTCACCGTCGTCATCCCCAGCCGCTTGCAGCCACCACAAACACCCAAACCGCGACGGGCAAAAAACACAAGGACTTCGATCGTGCAACCCACATCGTTTACCTTCACTCTGGAGCAGGACTGGGATCACAGAGACATCAGGACGACAGACTGAGGCCCCCGTGAACTGGTTTGAGAAGAAAGGACCACGGGACACGGCAGAGGAAGAAGCTGAAAACTGGGCTGAGCTTCTTCGACTCAGAGGTAACAAACCCAACTCCCTCTCTCAATTTTAAGGTCATAAACTTGTAGAATAGACTGAGGCGAGTCCGTAGGAACAAACCGTGAGGAAAATGGTGACTAGAATAGGGAGTTCTGAGCTGGCCAAGGTCGTGGGTCACGGCGGGTCCGCCTCTGGTTTTCGGTAAGAACCAAACGAGCCACGCCGCAGGTTCTCGGTAAAGGCCAATCGAAGAGTAGCCTAGGTCTTCGGTAGGAGTCCACCGAATGACAGAGATGATGACATCATCATTCTGACACCATTATAACAGCATGATGATGTCATCTTGTCAGAAATGTCAGAGCAGGGACCAATCAGGGACTGACACGTGTCATCTGACACATGTTAGACGATGACGTCGTGCTAACATTAGCGTTACTATAGCAGCGTTGACCACGCGGTGACCAGGCGGGTGGGGGTTCGTGTGAATAGTACGTTTGCGGGGCCGGTACCATTTTAAGGTTTCGACGATACGAATCCAATGGAGGTGGTTTTGTGTCGATCGGGGATCGTTAGGTTGGTCAAATTGAAGGAATTAGTCTCGGGAAACGTGTTCAGAGCGCGTTCCCGGGCCGGTTTTGTTCTAAGTTTGGATGCTAGACCTAGTAGAGTCAATTAGTGACCCTTAAGTATGTTTGGACAGGTTCGGGCGTTGTATTTAGCTTCAGGACAGGTGTAAATGGTTCTTTAGTGCAAGGACTGGCTGTACGTGAACCGTTGATTTTATAACTGAATACATGCATAACTGCTTTACTTGTTTTTCTAAATTGTTTTATGATGTTGGGATTTGAGAATTGGATCACGGATTTCATGAAATGTACGGATTTACGTGAAAATGGTCGTATCGGGCCTGAGAACCATTTGACGAGCGTTGACTCGGATTTGAGAGAGTCAACGGTATTTCGAAATGAATTGTGAACTATTGAAAGTATTGATGATTTGAGACTTTTGACCTAAAGATTTGGTTTATAAAGAATTCTGGGTAAAGGTTTCACATGATTTGAAAAGATGGCTTTGTAAAGGTTTTCATTCTTATATGTATATACCCTTCCAGCTTACGGATTGGTCTCCTCTAGACGTCGACCTGAAGGGTCACGATCCACTAACCAGAATGCATTTCCCCATAGGGAACCCATTCCAAGAGTGGGAGATTGTGTTGTGACCCCAGACTAGATTTTGGAGAGATACTCGAACTAGATCCGCGATAAAGCTCGGACTAGGTTTAGAGATAGAGCCTCCCAGACGGAGAATTCCTGGGAGTAGACTCGGAGTGAGACCCTGAGTGCTGTGCATACCTTTAGATATGAATTGTGACCATTATCGGGGATTTGTTCCCTAGGGGTTGTGTGCCTCGAGTTGGCGTCGAACTTACCTTCGACGCCGAGGAAAGGATTGTGGATACATAGTTACATTTAAATTGATGTTATACGTGCCCAGATTTATTTTTGTATAGATATACGTATATGTATAGAAATGTTATATTTTTTTTTATAATTGATCGTATTTCTATATATTCTACTGAATGCATGTATGTATACAGAAACGAAGGGTCAAAATATATATATATATATATATATATATATGTTCAAATGAATTTATAACTGCGTTATTTTTTGTCCACTCACACTTTGAATGTTTTCTTGACCCTTCAGGAGAAGAAACCGAGGAGGGCATCGACTCCGAGGCTGAGGCATAAATATCACCATTGCGTTTGGACCACCCCGAGGGGTAGGTGTTATCTTTATTTGTATTAGTACGAACATAATGCTCATTTTCCTTGTCTGACATGTTGTAATATGAAACACACCGGTGTGTATCTAGAACTCCCGGTAGGGGTATTTATGTAATAAATCCTCAGAAGGGTATTTGTGGTACTTTGGATTACTTGTTAGATGGGAGCAGGCTTTCCCCAGTAGTCCCCAGGGGGAAAACAGGGCGGGTCCTATCACGAACTCATCGTTGACTTTGTTGACGACAAGCTGGGAATCATTTTGCACATGGATTAGCTCGGTGTCCATGTGTTTAGCCATGCACAGACCCACGAGTAGTTTCTAGTACTCAACTTCATTGTTGAAAACTTTAAACATAAAGCAGAGGGGGTATTCAAGTTGGAGTTTGTCAAGAGTGGTGAGCAAAAGTCCAGAACCAAAGCCACTGTGACAAGCAGAGCTGTCAACATGCAATAACCAAATGGGTCGGTCAGCATCTAATGTGGGTGTTGTGAATGTGGGTGCAGGCTCAATGATTCCCTTGTTTGCTAGCTACATTAGAAGGAAAGTGAACTCTGAGGTGAAGTCGGTGATCACTTGTATTTTCTCGGTTGGTCAAAGGGTGAATATGATGTCGAACGTGCTGTGTTCGACTGCTCATTTGAGGAGCCGACCTGAGGTTTCAAGTTTTTGGATCACCCGACAGAGTGGTTTGTTAGTAAGCACAATGTTGGCATGGGCCTGGAAGAAAAATCAAAGCTTCTTGGGTGAAATAATTAGAGTAAATGCATGTTTTTCCTGGTTAGTGTACCTTGTCTTGGTTTCTTCAACTCCTTGTCTTACATAGTTTACTAACTTCTCTGCTCCATCCTTCCACTTGATTAGTACCGAGCCGACCATAGAGGTGGAGGCAGACAGGTAAATGATCAAGGGCTCACTGATTTCAGGTCATGCTCACAGTAGTACCCTGCTCATGTATTCTTTCAGCTCGGTCAACGCGTTTGTGCATTTGTCGGTCCAAGTAATCTTTTTGGACTTGCCTTTGAGGGCCTTGAAGAAAGGAATGCACTTGTTCGTCACTTTCGAAATGAACCAGGTCAGTGCTGGCACTTAGCTTATGAGGCTCTAGATGCTTTTTTTTTTTGTCTGAAAGGCTCCATATCCTTGAGTGCTTTGATTTTCCTAGAGTTTGCTTCAATTCCCCTCTAGCTGATCATAAAGCCTACTTTCTTAAGCCGACCTCAAAGAAACACTTGGCTGGGTTCAAGCGCATCCATTACTTCTTCAAAACGTTGAACATCCGAGAGAGGTAGTTAATGTGCTAGTCAAGCATCTTGCTTTTGATTAGCATGTCAGCCATGTAGATCTCCATTGTCTTGCTGATCTGGTGTACAAACAAGTAGTTAATCAGACATTGATAGGTTTCCCCAAGGTTCCTCAGATCAGAGGACATCATGTTGTAGCAATAGAGACCTTATTCGGTTCGGAAGGTGGTGTGGATCTGATCAGTAGGGTTCATGGAAATCTGAGTAAGCATCCATGAAGTTGAGCAGCCTGTACCCAGCTGTGGCATCGACTAGATGATCGATTTTGGGCAAGAGAAGTTGTCCTTAGGGCAGACCTTTTTTAGGTCAGTGAAGTCGATGGAATGCACCAATTACCCTAGAGCTTCTTGACGAGGAACACTTTAACTATTAAGGTAGCATAGATCACCTTTAGGGAAAAATGTGTGGTGCCGCTCTTGAATTTCTAGTCGACTAAAGTGTGAGAGGGGATGACCTCCTCTCGTTCCACGATGGGCTAAGGATATGGTGTTTTTCACTGGGTGTTGGCCTTCCCAGCCAAGGCGGTGGAGTTACAAGTGCATGCAACTATTTGGCCTTCTTAGACATACCCTATACTCATGGGGTTGGCATCCACTCGGGCTTGGTTGATCAGCCCTTAACTTAGGATGACGTTGCATATGGGTGGATAATCAACAACCAAAAATGGGGCCAGGACAGTGGCTCGATTAGGAATAGTATGAATGGAGAGAAGGATGACTGTGTCGACCAGTACCATCGAGTCCCCAGTGAAACTAAAGAGTGGGGTTAGAGATGGTTTAGGCTTCCATGAAGATTACATTGGCAGAGCTGTTATTGTCGACCAGAATTCGATCGATATCAAAGTTAGCAATTTCGAACGAGATGACGATTGGGACGTGGTCTGGATAGATCACCCCTTGTTCTTATTCCGTCGAGAAGGATCTTGTTTCTAAATAGACAACATTCTCACTTTCGCCGAAAACCTACTTTTCTCTTATCTCCAAACGAAGACAACATGTTCTTTGTTGGGAAAGCAAATAGCCAAGTAGCCAAGTCTTTTGGAGAGGAAATTTCCAGTTTTTTGGTCAATTAATAAAAAAATCTTTCACCCAATCATCTTCTGCAATTTGAATTAGTAAGTTTATTTTTCCTTTTTCTTTTTCCTATTTCATTACTATTTTTTTATTATCTTGCTTCTATATATTAGAGATTTGTTATTTAGGGTTTTAGATTTATTGGATTACTTGTTAAGATTTTTATGAACTTTAAATAAATTACTTAAGCTTTATGTTAAGTTAATATTATTGCTATTAGAGTTAGTAAACCTAATAAAGATTTTGTTAATTGATTGTGTTGTGGGTTTGTCATTGTAAAGTGGGTTTGTCATTGTTGCACGTGCAATCTTGTTTGTTTACTTTTTTCCCTTTTCTTTATTAGATTATGGTTGATTGATATGTGGAATAAAGGAACAACTTTTTATTGTTCTTTAGTTTTTAAATTTTGAGAATTACATGTATAAGTTTGTTAAACACATGTTAATTGCATTTGCATACGAATTAAATGTTTTTATTTCACATATGTCATATAGATTATCACTTCTCCTTTTTTATGTCTAAATAATTCAAAAGCGTTGACACCAATTTGCAAGTGCTGCTAGAGTCAATCACCAAGTTGTAAGTGTTGACACCAATTATCTTGAAAGAGATCCTGAAATGCGTCTTTCAATATCTACTTATCTTTTTATTGAACATGATAATGCTAGAAGAAAATATATATAGTTACAATATAGCAAGCATTTTCAGCTATGAAAATTATTAAAAATCGACTTCGAAACAAGATGGACAATGTCTTTCTTGAAGATTGTATGATTCCCAATATAGAAAAGGAATTGTATAATTCTCGATATAGAAAATGAACTTGTTGAAAACATCGACATAAATTAGATAATTGATAAATTTAGTGTTTTAAGGACTCTTAGGGTACAATTTAAGAGTTTTCTATTGTAATGCATAGCATTTTTTTTTTCAAATATCTTATTATCGATAATTGAGGGATATGGCTCATTATGTCCTCCTCTAATTAAGCGTATATACATTTTTTTAATTAATTAAATTCACTTGTAGCATCAAATTTTGTTAAAATTCTACTTTACAACTTAGCCCACCTTGTGTTCAAATTCGTAAGTTTTTGCATGTGTTTGGAGATTTTCTTGATGATTGGGACGGCCTGCTCTTTCTTAGTGCAGGAATGGCAGATCAGATTACGGGTAGGCACTAGGCATTTGTGATGGTGGATCCGTGGCTCGACACCTTCAACAAGGAAGACAAGGCCATCAAGGTAAGACATCGCCGCTCACGAATTTGGAGCTTTGTGGTTTTAGGTACCGAATGTTTAAGATAGCTAGTGCAATGATCCCTATTAGTCATGTTTTGCATTGTTTGAAGCTTTGGAGTTTAGTCCATTGGATATGTACATCCATTTTGTTTAATGCTTAGATATGAGATTTAGTTCATTGGATGTATGAGGGAGGCTTTGATGTCCCGATTAGAAAGTATTCTTTTGGATTATCAAAGACATTGTCCTTGTTTGTAAATTGTGTGCAAAATGAAGCTGCTGAGAACCAATGGAAAGGGAAAGTACCCTGATATATCATTAATTAAGCTTTATTTTATGTTATTTTATACCCTTTATACTTACCTTTTAATATGAAATTACCAAACTATTAGAGAAAATAATATTTTTGTGGGAAATTTGCAGAAATGAATAAAAGTTGGAATTCTCAGCATTTTGGAAAGAGAATCATCCTAATCGGAATTGTAATGAAGAAATTATGGATGAAATAAGGAAGGCCACCGAAAATCTCTTGGAATTTCGGTGGGATGTTGCTGAAGCCCAAAAGCCCAGAACCCTCAGCCACGACTCCCATGTCCCTCCGCAAGCCCAGCAAGAGGACCAATTCTTGCCTTCCATCAGCCCGCGTCAGCATCGGAGCACGCTTGTCGAGCTCGCCTTCGAAGATTTGGCGCGTGTGTATCGAAAAAGAAAACTCAACCTCGGTGCACGTGCGCTAAATGACCCATGCCCTGCACCCACCCGTCCCACCAACTCCCATGCCCAATGTCAATGCCTACCTACTGAAATGATGTTCTTTTTTTTTCAGCGGCAGCCTGCCATTCCATGCCCTTCTCTCACTACATTAAACCTTCCCCTATTAGGAAAGTTTTTCACCATAATTTTACCCCAAAAATCAACTATTCTCATCATTTCACTTTTTAGATTTTTTGGAACTTTTCCTATAAATAAGGGGTCATTCTCATTGTTTGGGGACTTTTCTTTTAGGCACACTTTGAGCCTTCCTTAAGGAAAACTTAGGTAAAATATTTCCAATACAAGTTTAGAGTTTGAGTCCGAAATTCCCATGTTTTATTTCTCCATCTTCACAAGATTCCTGCCGGTGTTCGATGATCCTTGTGAATAACCATCCATTGTTTTCATTCACCCTGAAAGTGTAACATTTTCTTTCCATCTACTTAAACTCTTCTATTTGTAATTGGTCATATTTTTAATGCAATATATGTCTTAGTATTTCCTTTCTATCATTTGTGAATATGAAAAAAAATCTCCACGTATTTTACTTTTTAAATTTCATTTACTTCATATGTTTTAGCACCTAACCACTATTTGAACGCAAAATATTTATTAGTTGTTCGGTATATTTAGAATAGAATTGAAGATGATTTAATGTTTGACCGATGTTTGGCGCATTAAATCACAAATTTAAGGTGCATCATATTGTAAGTAAAAATCTGTTGTTCGGTGCATTTACAATATGAAAAATGTTTGAAGGAATTTGAGATGATGAATGTAGAATTTCGTGATTGAAGGTAGAATTTCATGATTGATTCAAATATATGCAAATTCTAAAGTGACAGGACCCATCCCAATCCCCTCGGGATTAGTGCGGGATGACCTTGCTCCCGTCTGACACGAAGTGTCAGACAAGGGATATTTCCGACCTTTGCCCTCTCGGGCTATCAGAGTACGCCAGGATCCGGAGGTGGTATGTGATATCTCGGTCTCTGCTACAGTCCACATCCGATGTCAACCTGAAGGGCAGTCAAAACATTAAAAGCTGTGAGTGGACAAAACCAAAGTTTATAAAAACATTTCATAAGAAGACATTTGTACCCTTCACTAAAAAGCATGCATGCATTCGAAAACCATTTATCCAGAAATCATATGCGGGAACTAAGCCCAAAACCAAGATTGAAAGAACCATAATGAAAATGACCATACGGGCCACTGCCCAAAACCTGTGTAAACGCACATCATACATCATATCATATATCTCATATAGCATACATCATATATACATATAATTCACACAACCAATCCTGTCACGATTTCCAAAACTACGCGCGTGCTACCTAGGTCTCAATCCGAGTCTTCTCAAAGTCAAGATCAATGTCCGCAGACCACTGACCCTACCCGAGGTAATAGTAATCATAGCCTTCCTGAGAGTAAGGAACCCAACTGGGGCGACTCCCACTCAGTCAATGCTCTGTGACTACTCCGGGGTCCACCCAGGCCAACGACCCTCCCCGGAGGAGATAATAGAACAAGTAAAGGAAGGTAGATGAACATATATATACATAACATAAACATTCATGCTCGGTTCCCCTGAACCATCATGATCCATAATATCCATTATATTCATATACATATTGATAACATCCTCCATGACCGGTTCCCATAAACCGTCATGTACCATAATAACATAACCAGGGTTCATGCCGGTTCCCATAAACCGTCATGTACCATAACGACCAACAAGGGTTCATACCGGTTCCCATAAACCGTCATGAACCACGATACCATAACAAGGGTTCATGCCAGTTCCCATAAACCGTCATGAACCTGGAAATCCATTTAAGGTTCCCTGACCTGAAATCAAAACCGTAAAGTAACCTGGGTCTCGTGCCCGAACATAGGACATCAGTTGGGCACCGTGCCCGAAATCTGAGGTCATATGCCCGAGACAAAACCAAATGGGTCTCATACTCGAGTTTAACCTTTTAGAAATCGAAAACCAGTTCATTTAGACCAATAAAGAAATACAGACCCGTATAAGCAGCGTATAAGGCCGAAACCTCGAAATACATGCTTATACGTAACCACGTACAAATGCACCCATTTCATCATCAAACATGTAATAAAACATATAATAAACATTTATGCATGCACCAATTTAGAAAACAAGGTCAACTCACAGACCGTCCGAGCTTCCGCCTCGATTTGCGTGCTATGGGCTCTCCCGAGCCGATTACTGTCACCGGGACTCCCAAACCTGTCGAAATTTTAATAGAAGGTTACTAACTACTTAATTAACCTCCCATTAAAGCCCCGTAATTTTCCCGAACTTTTAACTATTTTTAAAACGACCCTAAACCTTCGGACACCCCGTAATCTATCGAAACGATGTCTGATTGACGCGAAACCAGTCCCAAAATCTTCGTTACATCAAATAGAAGATTTCATATGTTGAACATTTTCCCAAATTATGGTCCATGCGCCCTTACGCGCCCCTAGAAGGTCAAAACACTGTTCATCATCTCCTACCTCCAACTGAACCAGTTTTTACTGTTCACGGCACTGTTCACCCGTCTTCAACCTCCGTTTTCTCTGGTTTTCAGACCGATTTTAGGTCCATTTCATCTCCATTTAATCCTAATATGTTCCTAATCTCATTTCTAATCTTTCTAGCTAATTAAAATGGAACAAAACACCCAAAACTGTACCTTCATCCGTCATCAATGGTGGCCGGACCTTCCCCCGCCGTTCACGGCTGTTCCAGGCCATCCCAAGCCACGAAAACAATCCTATACTTCTCCTAAGACCACCAGAAAAATTTCCCAATCCTTAGGTTTGATTAAAACTCAATAAAACCAAATTTCCAAAATTTGAATATTTTACCTCACGGGTTCGACCTCCCCCCACCGTGAACCACCGTGTCCTCAACCACCCTCAGTTGCTCAGTCCTTCAACACTCTCTCGCGGTCACTCATGGCTCAGATAATGGAAGGTGAGGTGTGGTGTGGGTTGTGTTTGAAAATGAAGAATGAAAATGGAGGGGGTTCGGGTTTTGTGAAGAACAAAGATGAAGTGATGATAATGAAGATGTTTGATCTAATGAGACGAGAGGAGTGAGATAGATTAGATGAGTGGTGAGGATTGAAAGTTAAATGGAATGGATGGCTAGGATTGATTGTTAGAAAAGATTAATTACATAATAATAATTATATTAATATTTAATTAATGAGATCCACAAATTAAGGGATCTAGCCAATGGGATGAGTGACACTTGTCACTCATCCATGGGACCCACTGAAAACATCTTGGCCAATAAGAAATTGCCAAATCATCCCCGTCTCGAAGTACGTACATAGTGAAATCGAATTTCCGTGAACCGCAACTTCACCGTCGAACGTCCGAATTCGACGTGCCGCCTGTCTATGGATTCGTATCGTCCTTATCTACGTAATAGCCCTCGGCCCACGGCCATCGGACATCTCGGTCAAAAAGTCAACATTTTCCCCTTTTAACCAAAATTACCAAAATGCCCCTAAACTTCCGAACGTCATAACTTCCTCCTCGAACGTCGGAATTGAACGTGCCACCTGTCTATGAACTCGTGACGTAGCGAATTACGTCACGGTCATCGATCAAAGTCTATTTGACCGCTCGAATGAAAAGTCAACATTTTGCCACGATCAGGGGCAAAACGGTCATTTCGCATCGTTCGTCCGATTTCGCATAACTAATCACCGATTAACCTCACTAATCGTGATTAGTCACTAATCTAATCTTGGAATTTGGGACGGGTCGTTACATAAAGTGTTGGTAAATTTTTTGTTTGAGGAAAGTCCATTTATACAAAGGTTGAAGTAGGAGTAGAATTAATTTTATAAGTGTTTTACATGTATTTTTATGGCTACAAACTCTTTTCTAAACCCCCCATTTAATTCTTTAATTCTTTAATTCATTTATTCTTTAATTACTTTATTTTCTAATTCATTTAATTCATTTATTATTGTATTTCTTTGATTATTTATTATTCTTTTTAACTAACCATTATTTAATGTTTCCTAATTTCCTGGGTTAAGAACGATCTCTATTTACCAATATTACATCTAGCCAAAAATGGTTTAAATTGCAAATACTCGAATTACGTGTTTATTTAAACGCGTAGTTCGAGCGATATCAATTTTTTGCGCTGTTGCCGGGTAAATTGAAAATCATTTTTAATGTGTTAGTATGTATAAATTGTTCATATTATAAATGTTCTTAATTTTTTATTTTTACACTTGATTCCATTATACTTGTTTAAATTATAGTTGTTCATATTATAGTGGTTCATATTTTATTTGTTTATTTTCATTATTATACATGTATATTACTTGTTCATATTTATTTATTTATTTATTTTTATAAAATCTAAATTAAGTTCAAATTTTTGTAGTAAAAAAAATTCTTTTAAAACAAGTTGTCATTTTTCTTAATACTAAAAAAAATTCGTAAAAAAAAAGAGAGAAAATGTTTTAATAAGTTTGTCCTTACTATTTGTCATAAAAAAAATTAATTTGTTTGATTTGATTTATCTATAATTGTGCATACTTAATTTGATAATTTGTTAGTGTTGTACATAAAATGTTCATACCTTTTCTTATCTGTTAGCATAAAAATGTCTATACATATTCATGTGATACTTGTTTAGGTAAAGTTAAACTCTTATCATACTTGTCTATTTGTGTAATTGTTCGTATGTTACTTATGCATGCTTGTTCATGTTGTTCATTTTACAAGTGTTCATACTTGTTCATAACCTTTATTATTATACTTGTTCACAAGAGTTACTTTTAGACTTGTTCATATTATAAAATGTTCACACTTGTTCATAGTTGTTCATAATTTTTCACACTTGTTCATATTTGCTCATTATTTTTATGTTTCATTGTGCTCAAATTTTACTTGTTCATAAGTGTGCATCATAATTGATTTCATCTTTTTATTTTGATTTATTTCAATTTGTTTTTGTAAATTCTAAAGTAAGGTAAAAAAAAGTAAAAAAAAAATTGTCTTAGCTTTATGTGAGTGTAAATATTTACTTGTGCATAAATCTTGTGAATATGTTCTGTGAATATCATTACTTGTATGTAGAATCATGCGTGTATAAATTATTCATATATAATTTGTCATATTATACTTGTTCATGAATTTTTTTAAGTTCATAAAACTAGTCTCAGCTATATGCGGATCACTTGTGCCTCAGAGTTTAGATTTTGATCTTTAATGGAATAGGTGAAATCTCTTTTGTTAACTTTCACCTAAACCCTTCAAGTTGTGTGGATTTCATCACCACACACCGTAGACTTGAATCTTTGGACATGAGGTTGGGGTAGTGGTTGTTAACATTTGAAGTTATCTTAGTGCATCTGGAGTAAGAAATTTTCAAGAGTGATGTCTAGGACAAGAGACGGTGCTAATAACGAGTTTTGGTTCTAAGAAAGAGACATCAACGGAGTTAAGCCTGAAGATATCTTCAAATTTACCCTGCATTTTATGTTTATTCTTTCTAACATGGTCACCTTTGAACTTGCCCAAACAGTTTAATAAAGCTAAGATATTTAGTTGGGCCGCACGGAATTCGAAGTCTCCATCTAAAATTTGAAGCGATGCCAACTATATATATTTTTTACTTCCCCAACATGTAAATATTGTTTCCTATTAAATGTTTTAGAGTTGCATGAATCTTAAGGCCGTTTTTTCTTCAAAATCTTACTTTTGGAAACAGGTAGTGCCCATTTTGTTTACTTTCTCCTTAACCCTTCATGATATGTGGATTTCATCACCGCACACTATAGACTCGAATCTATGGACATGAGGTTGGGGCATAGGTCATAAACACTTGGGTTTGGTAATTCACTAAAACTACCATCAGTTAGTCATGTTGTCTAGGAGGTTTATGATTGGTGACAAGTTTTGGATTAAGAAGGGAACACTAATGGAGTATATGCCCTAGCTAAGCAAGCCTCGGGGTGTTCTCAAAATTATCCTCACATCTTGCGTTACATCTATCCCAACTGGTCATGATTAATGTTGAATGGTGGAAATGTGGTTATCAGTACGCGCAGACTGTAAGCCCATATGAGAAGCAAAAGGGGAAAGTTATTCATGACACTCTAAGGATTTACTTATTGCATTATTAGATTGCATACCCTCCTTAAGATTTCATGATACTCGGGTTTCATCATCGAGCCCCCTAGACTAAGTGAATCTAGGGAAGTGAGATCGAAGGTGCAGACCATTCTTTCATGAATTGTCACGTAACTCTTATGTCTTGTGCAGGTTCTAACAGTTTCTCTTTTATGCACTCACACCATTTTTCATGTAGATACTTATGTGTTGCATTAGTTTAGACATGTTTAGAACTTGTGCATTTGCTTGCCATTACCGTGACTATATGTTATTTCCGGCTTCAATTTATGTCATACTTTGTTCATTCTACACTTTCTAATACTTTTATTATCCCCTACTTGTCTGTATGTTAATTTCGACTTAAATTTATGTCAATTATACTTGTTTATACTTCACATTTTGTTGCTAGTTATGATGTCCTTAGCTTATACATTCCTAACACTAACTCTAACTTTTGTAAAGACAATCTTGTTTTAATTGACTTTCGTTAGGTACTTATACTTGTAAGATTGCCTTCTAACATAAGTCATTTTTAACAACGTAGGAACGTGCTTATGAATGTGCGCTCAGCAATCTAAGCTTGATCGGTTGAGGAAGCAACTTGACACCTCACCAAACAACACAACATTCAGAGAAGCACTTTGAGTCCCTAAGTGAGAAGAGTGATTCAGAAGAGGAATAGACTCTTGAAACATCATTAACCATGGTACGAAATCTGAGTATCCGTGAGCAGACCCGTGCAAACACGAATGGCACTACAAACTTCTGCATCCAATATCCCGAGAATAGAACAAACTAGAAGGATATTGAGCTTAAGAGTGGAGTCGTTCATCAGCTACCCAAGTTTCATGGAATCAAGAATGAAGATCCACACAAACACTTGATAGAGTTCCAATTCATTATTGGTAGTATGTGTTCCGATGATGCGGACTTGGAAATCATGAAGCTAAAAGCTTTCCCGTTGTCCTTGGAAGATGGAGTGCAGGTATGGATTTTGGGTCTTCCACCCAATCATATTGTCTCATGAGAGAAGGTGGTTCAGGAATTTTTTACCAAGTACTTCCATGCCTAAAAGATTACAGTCTTAAGAAAGGAGATTACTAGAATCAAGCAAAAAGATCATGATGAGAATTTCAGCCAGTACTACGAGAGGTTTAAGGAACCTTGTGCTTCATGCCCTACTCACGGGATCACTGAAGGCTATCTCTTAACTTACTTCTACGAGGGACTTAAGGGTTGGGATAAAGGACTACTTGATGCTGTAGCTAATAGAAGTTTCTTAGCTCGAAGTTTAGTAGACGGTCGTGCACTCAATGATGCAGAATATGAAGGTGCCGAGCCTATTCCAAGAAAAGTACACGAGGTGAGTTCACAAATGATTGTAAATTAGATAAGATCACCTCTATGCTTTCGAATGTGTTAGAAACTCAAGAAGCAGGTACCCCCTGTTTGTTCCATATGCTCTTAAGGACATCTTGAGGACCAATGCCCCTACATTACAAGGGTGGAAGACCCCGGAACTGAGATGGCACACGCCATTGGAGGCTTTCAAAGAGGACCAAGGAACCAAGTTTGCAAGTAGAGAGACCCGAGCAATTTCTTGAACCATCAGCACATATCGACTGGCCCAAATTGTGCTCCGAACCATTTTCAATGACCCACATTGCAACCAAAGCCCCTGTTTCCATTTTCTAACTTTTCACATAATCATGCAAATAATCATATCTCTTCATCTTCTAATCATGAATATGATAAAATGCTAGCTGTTTTTTTCCCCAGGACAACAAACACTAATGGCTTTGACTCAGGCTCTTGTCACGGGTTAGCAGAATCAACAAAAAGACATCGTTGATCTCAAGGACCAAATGAGCAAGGTCGTGGACTTCATGGGTAAGATCCAAGCTAGCGGGGTGCTTCCACCCCAACCTACGCTCAATCCGAATGCAAGAACTGAGGCCAAAGAGATTATCACTCGAAGTGGTAAAGTGCTCGGTGACATAAAACTAGATCCAGCCATTTCTGAGCCTGAGAAGCACAAGATAGCAACTAAGACTACCATGACACAACCACCAAATCAACCTACCCACACACAAGGTAATGACCTTATCCCTTCAAGTTCGGTTGTTACAAATTCCCAGTTTGTGCATGCACCATTTCCAAGCAGGTTTGCAAAACCTAAAAAGGATGAATCATACGAGGAAATCTTGGAAATCTTCAACATGGTGGAAATAAACATGCACTTAATCGAGTGCATCAAGCAAGTGCCAAAATACGCAAAGTTTCTAAAAGATTTATGCACTTAATGGTGCCAAATGAGGGAGAATGAGGTTGTGATGGTGAGTGAAATAGTTTCTGCTGTAATTCAACGACGGCTACCCCCGAAGTTGAAGGATCAAGAGATTTTTTATGTTCCCTGCGTGATTGGTAACAAGCCTTTTGACAAAGTCATGCTAGACTTAGGTGCATCCATTAATGTTATGTCATATTCTTTATATGTTGCCCTAGGTTTAGGTAAACTGAAACATGATGATGTTATCATTGAATTAGCCGATCGTTCTAATGTGTATCATAAAGGATAAGTTGAAAATGTTCTTGTGGAAGTTAACCAGCTCATCTTCCCTGCGGATTCTTATGTCCTAGACATGGAGGATTCCCCTACGAATCAAGCTCCACTGATGTTGTTGAGGCGACCATTCATGAGAACTACCAAAACAAAGATGGATGTATTCAATGGCACACTATGGAAGTCGATAGGAAGGAAATAGGCTTCAACATTTTTTTATGCCATGACGTAACACAATTCCACTACTCAAACTACTTTTTCTATTGATGTGTGCACTTATTTAGCAGGGAAACATCTTGACTCAATTCAAGAAGACACACTCAATATGGTAATTCAGGAAGGAGTAGGCCTAACTCAATTGGGAGACGCCTTGGTTGAATACACAGACTATGAACTAGAGCCTCGAATTTGGGATGAAGTCATGGCTCTCAATGAGACCCCAAGAATGGTAAATTCTCCTATACCTTAGTCACTTTCAATTAGCGTTGATGAAATTCTTCTTTCAGTAGTTCAGGCCCCTATTCTCGAGCTTAAGGTTCTACCTGACCACCTGAAGTATGCTTATCTCGGCCCGAATGACACTTTTCCCGTCATAGTGTCTTCTGCACTGACTGAATCACAGGAAGACATATTGGTACGTGTCTTGGCGAAGTATAAGACAACCATTGGATGGACTTTGTCAGACATCAAGGGAATCAACCCTACAACCTGTGTGCATCGAATCCTGTTGTAAGATGATGTAAAACCCTCTCGTGAAACTCAATGTCGCCTCTATCCTCTGATGATGGATGTCATGAAGAAACAGGTAATCAAACTCTTGGATTGTGGTGTCATATACCCAAATTTAGACAATAAATGGGTATCACCAGTCAAGTAGTTCCAAAGAAAAGTGGAGTCACAGTTCTTGACAACATAGATGATGAGCTCATGCCCCAGAGAACTGTGACCGGATACAGAGTCTGCATAGATTATCGGCACCTTAACAAATCATCCAGGAAGGACCACTTCCCTTTGCTTTTCATTGATCAAATGCTTGAAAGGTTAGCTGGTCACTCTTATTACTGTTTTCTTGGTGGTTATTCCAGGTACAATCAAATCTGTATTGCTCAAAATGTGACGACCCGTCCCAAATTCACGAGATTGTCAAGAATTAATCAAGGATTAATTGAGAATTATCGAACAATCGGGGTACGGGGTAAAATGGCAATTTTTCCCCTAGATGGGTGAAAAGTTTACCCCAAGAGGTCATTGGCACGTCGATGGAGGTCTATTACGTAGATTGAGACGATACGAGTCCGTAGATAGGCGACACATCAAAATCGGACATCGTACGAGAAAGTTACGAGTTAAGGACAATTTTTTGTACTATTTATGATTGCACAAATGACAAGAAGTTGACTTTTTGGATTTGAAATTGGGGCCCAAAATATCTTGGCCTGGACCAATGGATGAGTGACAAGTGTCACCCATCCATTGATGGCCATCACATATACATGCCTCCAAACCATTTTTCTTTCCTTTGTACATCCAACCCGAGCACCCACCCCAAACCCAAACGATCATTCCCTCATCTGATGCTAGCCTGAGAGAGAGGCAGGAAGTGACTAAGAGAGGGAATGGGAAGATAGGGACGACAGAGCCGTCGTGGTAGTGGCCGAAAACCACGAAAAACAAGGTAGGTCGTGTGTTTGAAATTTGGGTATTCAATTTTGGATTTTTTTGCATTGTTCTAAACCCATATTCATGTTCTTGGAGGAGAGGGGAGTTTGTAGGATTCAAAATGGGAGGCTTTGGACATCAGGAGTGGCCAGGAGAAGGACTCAAAGTTTGGCCAAAACTTTGGAAGCTCATATCGTGAAAACCAGGAAAATCGGAGCAAAAATGGAGGTTTTCCAGCCGCTGGCTGGCGAACCAGACAGCGACGCCGGTCGTGTTCTCTAGCGAGGTCGATGATGTCATCGATGACATCACATGATGACTTTAGAATGCCACATCATCATGCCACATCATCACATGATGTCAGCTGTGACACGTGACACGACCTATTCCAATCCCCCTAGATTATTGTGTGATGCGCCATGCTCCCGTTTGACACCACGTGCCAGACCACGGATAAAACTGTAACCCATTCGGAGTTTCCAGAGTGTGCAATGATTCCCAGAGTATGTAGCATCGTGTGATGTCTCGGCCTTAGTTATAGCCCGTATCCGCGATCAACCTGAAGGGTATCAAAAACCATAAAAGCTATAAATGGACAAAAATAAACATATGGAAAACAAATTTCTAAAATAAGCATTTATACCCTTCAATTAAAAACATGCATGCATAACAATTTAAAACCATTTCTTTCCACAACACAGTAAGAATAAAACTGATGCAATCATCGGAAAACCATCACATGTTAAAAGCATCTAGACGCAAATCAATCAATTTGCATTTCTCATCAATCAATAGTGAAATCATCTGTGTATAAATCACCCATCGAAAACATGACCAATCCTCGTATCCAACATCTGTCACATCTCAATCATCATCAGTCAACATCAGTCACGATATCCAAGCAACATGTGCACATAAGCTCCACAACTGCTCACGTCCGAGTACGTTGTAGTGAACATATCACCAGCCGACGTCCCACATATCGTCAAGAACATATCAACGATCGATCTCATATAACGTCAACACTCCTGGGTCGAGCCTCCCTCGACTGCACGATAACAGGCAGTGCATCGTGGCCTCTCTAGGATCACACATCACACTGGATGGGCGACGTCCAGAAGTTATCACCATATCCTCTGGAAGATCACACATCACATAGGATGGTCGACGTCCGGAGGCTATCATCATATCCTCTCCAGGATCACACATCACACAGGATGGTTGACATCCGGAGGTTATCACCACAACCTCTCCAGGATCACACATCACACAAAATGGTCGACGTGCGGAGGCTATCATCATATCCTTTTCAGGATCACACATCACATAGAATAGTCGACATCCGAAGGCTATCATCATATCCCCTCCAGGATAACACATCACACAGGATAATCGACGTCTGAATTAACAATCTCATCATAGGGTCCTCTCCAAGGAATCACATTCCTACCGGAGGCCCTCTCAAGGGACACATAGTCACGCCGGAGTCAAATCAATCTCAAGAGGATGGTCTAAGTGAAAACATCTCAAATCACGTAGGGTCTCAGCCCAAAATCAATCTCATAGGGTCTCCGCCCCAAAATCCATCTAAAAAATCATCTTGATAGGGCCCTTGCTCGAAACATGGTTTTCAAATACACATGGACGCACTCCCAGAGTCCATTGTCTTTCCAATAAGGTCACAAGCCCGAAATCTCATTTCCAAATCAAAACATTGTTCAGTTTCATGTTTGACTATACTTTAAGTCAAACCTTAAATAACCTGGGTCTTAAGCCCGAAATACCGATTTCACGCATCCTCGTGAAATCGTTCAAAACTGCTAATCAAAACATCATTCAAATCATGATCCAACCAACATGTAAAACATTTATGCATATAGTCAATCCAACCATATGCAAACATCGCATTTCAAACCATATTCATAAAACATTATAACACACACACATATATATATATATATATATATGCATGCATCATTTAGAAATCAAAGTCCACTCATAGACCGTCCATGCTATGCGCTCAAATCCCACGTCATAAGCTAGTCCGAAGCTATTCCACCATCTCTGGGAGGTCCAGGACTTTCCACACCATACTGAAATGTTACTAACCATCCATATAAGTCTAAATCATAAACCCTCAAAACTCCAGGAATAGTCAGTTTGTCCTGAACACGTTCCCCGAGGCTTAAAACCTCCAAATGACCTATCAAACGACCTCTGATCGACTTGACACCACCACCATTGGATTCAGATTATGAAGCTTTTCGAATAAGACCAGTTTGACCTCAAAATTCGTGCCCACATTGACAGGACCGCCCCCGAAAGGGGCATCGATAACCGTGCCCGGTCCTGCTCCCGTCTGGCAAGAAGACTGAAAAACCCAAGTTACCCTCAGTGCTTGCCAAACCAGGGATAGCCACACGTATTTACTCATGCCTCCGCCCCACGTACAGCCTCGAACAACGCGCCACGACCTGGAGGGTCAATAAAAACCAAAAGGGTGTGAGTGGACAAAAATAAATCAGTTTAGCAAAACAGTTACAACAAACGTTTTTACCCTCCGCGTAAAATCAATGCATGCATACAAAAACATTTCGTCATCGGTTAAGATTTTCCACATAATAAAACTGTGTATCAGAGTTTCATCATAAGGAAGAACTCGTATGAACCTCAAAATCATTTCCCTTTCTCAACCATCGGGTCTTAGCCCGCAATCATAAACACCGGGCCTCAGCCCAAAACCACGAATCAAAACCAAATGTACAACATGATCCAAAACCAACAACCATATACCGGGCCACTGCCCAACTCAACCGAAACATCAGAAATCATCAATAATCACAAGTCAAACATTTTACTGGATAACAAGTGCGCCCGAGTCTTTAAACTCAAAACCATGCGCATGAACAGGCCTTCCCGGGATTTCAACGAGTCTTTAAACTCAAAACATAATCAATAGGCCTCGGGGGTATCACAATAATCGAGTCTTTAAACTCACGAGTCTTTAAACTCATTAAGGGCCCTCTCCCGTCATCAATTAACCGAGTCTTTAAACTCAAAACGTGCTCCAGCAATAGCACCGGGTCTTTAAACCCAAAACAGTTTTCAAACACAACAACGGGTCTTCAAACCCAAAGTAGTTTTCAGCGGGTCTTTAAACCCCAAAACATTTGTCGAACACGACAACGTGGGATCCATCCCCAAAATCATATTTTTCACAACAGGACCTATGGTCCGAATTTCCACATTCATTTTCCCCAAATCATACTTTACAAACATAATCAAATCATCATGAAACACGGGGCATGCAAAAATCAGACCAAATCACTTTATTAAATCCTTTTTCATTCCCGAATTCGAATTCGCAATAATGATTCCGTAAGCCGGCATCCGGAAGCATCATCCTGAACCCAAACCAAGAATCCACTTTAAATTTCCGAAAACCGAAACCTCGTCCGTTAAAATTTCTTTTATGCCCCGAGCATCAAGCCCGAAATCACCTTTTTCAAATCCATTTTAATTCCTTGAAATCACTTCATTTCTCAATTCTCATTATCAAAACATCAAGACCACAATCATAATTACCAAAATCACAATCCAAGAAAACATACTCAAAACCCACATTTAAAATCCTCAAAATCACAAGTCTCATTTTAATTCCCCAATTCAAACATCAACAGTGATCAAATCACAATAACTCAAAATCTCGTAAAACGTGCAAATCCGGAACTTCCTCGAAAAACGTGTCAAAATCGTAAGTCACACTCGCAAATCATAAACAACCTTCTTAAATCATTTTTCACCCATTTCATATAACTTCTTCCATTAAACCATCATTAAGCATACGAGTGACCATAGTCTCGAAATACGTGGAATTTCACATGTATAGTAAAAATGCGTATAACTACGGGAATCGAATACGTATAAATACGGAAATCAAAATCAACCACAACTTATAATCATGATCATAAAATCATAGAAATAATTTATGCATGCATTAAATTTTGAAAGCAACGTCCACTCACACACCATCCTTAAGGCTCGGTTTTGCGCCGCACGCATGCCCGTAATTTCCGATATTTCCAGAAATTCCAAATCCTGTCCGAAAACATACTTTAGTGTCACCAAGGGCTTACATAACAACATACTAATTCCCCATAATTTTTCGGGAATTAATCATTAATTACAAACGTAATAGAAATCTTCGGACCCTCGGAACCACATCGAAACGGTGTCCGATAAGTTCGAAACCAACGTTAAAATGTTCGTTACGTTGTATAGGATAAAAGTCGTGTTGAACTCACCTTGAAAATCGGCCCCACGCCCCGTCACGCGCCGCCGCAAGCGGCTGCGCGTGACACTCACGCGCCAGCTACAGTAACCCAACGGTCACCATCTTCACCCGACTCCTTGACATACGGGCCGTTCCACCCGCGTGAGGATCCGATTAGCAGTCCTTCAATTCGACATTATCTGAACGATTTGAGCACACCATTAGCTTCGCAGCCTGTCCAATTAGGGATCTGTAACATCCAAAGCAGTCGTCCTTACCTCCAACTATCTCGACTTAAGCTAAGTTTCTCAAACGAGACTCTCGTCTGAATTCACCGTATAACCAAGTAATTCTGCAATTAATGGATAGCATAGCATTGTAGCCTCATAGAAAGGATTATTTGGGGATCAATTTCACAACATTTACCTCCCAATGCACGGACAAAAAGCTCGATTTCCCGGCCACCCACGACGTCCGTCCATGGCTCCAGGAGCTTCAGAGCTTGCAACAATCGATCTGGGTTGGCTAGCTAAGGCCTCATAAAGTTCATTCGAGCCTCAAATTGGCTTGGGCTGCCCTAAAATTCAAATTCGAATTTGAATTCACACGAAAACAGGCTTCGGGTTTCACTGTGTGAATTCACTCAGCCCCTCGGTTCTCCTCTCTCATTTAGTCTCTCCATCCTCCCCACATCCTTTCAGAAAGGTTTCCAACTCTCAACAGACCGTTGGGGAGGTCGATCACTCTCGACTGGTGGTCAGTCCTCTGTTTTCCATTCCCAGACCGCAGCCCAGTTCCAGTTCCAATTGACCCATGCTCACAAACTGAAACAGCCCCGCGCTCTCCCACTGTCCCAATCCTCTCACAATCCCCCCGTTTCAGTGCGCATCTCCCCTCAAATTGGTCTTGGGAGATCGAACCAGCGTGGGAAGCAGCCTCTGTTTTCTTCCCATTTTCAGACGTACCAGCAGCACTTGCTCCCCAGCCTCACCATTGCTCGCCGTGCACTGCTCCTCTCAAGGCACTAAACAACTCACCCGTGGCTTCAATTTCCCACCAGCTCTCACACACTCTGAGCACTCACCCGCACGGTCTCTGTGCATCCTAAAAAAAAAACCAACTTCCGCACCGTTCAATCCCCCATTTCCCCAACATCACACTCTCCCTTGGCCTTTGCAGATTAAACTTCTATCCCCAAGACCACTAATTGATTAAACAATTGTAGATTAGGCTTACAAAAATCAATGGAATGGGTCACTCACGGCATGGGCACTCAGACCCTATTTCCACGATATTCAGACGGTTCCCCTGCAGGAAATTACCATTTTGCCCTCACTTGGGAAATTACCAAAATGCCCCTCACCATCCGTGACCCGTAACTTGGTCACCCGATGTCCATTTGACGCGTGCCGCCTGTCGTTGTACTCAGGGCTTCGAGACGAACCTAACGGTCCTCGGTCCTCGACCATCGGACCTCCCGATCAAAAAGTCAACATTTTCCCTAATTTCGTCCAAATTACGATAATGCCCTTGTGTTTCCGAACGTCATAACTATCACCTCGAACGTCGGAATCGAACGTGCCACCTGTCTATGATCTCGTGACGTCCCAAACTACGTCACGGTCACCGGTCAAAGTCCATTTGACCGTCCAAATAAAAAGTCAACGTTTTGCCCACGATTAGGGGCAAAACGGTCATTTTGCATCGTTCGTCCGATTCCACCCAACTAACCACCGATTAACCCTCATTAATCATGATTAGTTTCTAACCTAATCCCGAATTCCGGAATGGGTCGTTACACACATCCCCTCACGAACCGGTCAAAGTCTACATGCGTTGGTTAACGACTGTCAACGCTAGTCAATAACAGTCGACGCTGACGTCAGCTGCTGACATTAGCCTGACAACTCTGACATCTGACTGTCTAACAACCTACCATGTGGCACACCCTAATTGGTGTGATGTGTCCTGCCACGTGTCTCTATCACCTTTAACACACTACCAAGTGGCACCACCCTACTGGTACACGTGGTCTGACAATGTCTGACATGGCACCAGTACATCACTGCTCATTGGACCTAACAACCTCTAACAAATTGCCATGTGGCACCACCTGGTTAGCCACGTGGCCTGATAAGATAACTTGGACTGCCACATCATCATTGGCCTCCTTCAAACGGGTCTACCTGTTTGACTGTAACGGGTCGATTTAACCTGTGACCTCGACCCAGCAAGAACTCACTCATTTCCCCACAGTTTTCCTCCCTTATTTTTCCAATGTGATCGTCTTCCTCCTAGGAAGAGATTCCTGACATCAAAATAAGAAGAAAAGGCCTAAAATTTACTTAGTCAAGCTCGATCTTCACGACCAGTGTTCAACCTCGTCCCAGAGCCAGTTCATGCATCCATCCTTGTGAGCTCGCATGAACTCAAGAAAAATGATGGGGGTCAGAAAACTGGGTTTTACGCCCTAAAATCCAAGACCCAAATTCAAAACCTACGGTTTACCTGGTTTTCACTATTTCCAGCTAGCCACCGTAGCTTCACCAGCCTATGCCTCTCACAACCTCTCTCACTCTCTCAGTCACTCTCTGCAGTCCTCACTGGCATCAGATGAAGAGGATGGAATGGTTTGGGGGATGGGTTTGGGTTTTCGGGTAAGAAGAATGAAGAAGATGGAAATGGGATGAAATGCATGTATGTGTGTGTTGATCAATAGATGAGTGACAAGTGTCACTCATCTATTGGTCCCCACAAGAAATTTTGGGCATCACTGTTGAATCGCAAAAATTCAACTTCTCGTAATTCGTGCAATTGTGAATAGTTCTTGAAACATCCTTGACCCATAAGTTTTCTGTACGATATCTGATTCGGACGTGCTAATGACTTTCGAAGTCAAAAGTTAACATTTTCACCCGCTTTCCAGGGGAAAAATCGTCATTTTACCCCCAATCGTTCAATAATTCTTAGTTAATCCCGATTATCCTCGATAATCCGTCATTAATCAGTGACACGTGGCAAGGGTGCCACGTTAGCATTGATCGTTGATCAGCGTTGATCGAAACTTTGACTGGCACGTGAGGGCATATGTGCACGAATTTTGAGATCAAACTGGTCTTGTTCAATAGATTACAATGATCTGAATCCAATGGTGGTGGTTTCAGGTCGATCGGAGATTGTTTGATAGGTCATTTAGAGGTTTTTAGCCATGGGAAACGTTTACTGTTCCGGAAATTTTGAGGTTTATGATTTGGACTTGTATAGGTTGATAGTGACCTTTGGCTATGATTTGTATAGGTCAGGACGTTTCAGAGACGTTGGATTAGCCTTGGAGTGGCTTACGACGCGGATTGAGAGTGCACAGCTTGGACGGTCTAGGAGTGGACTTTGTTTTAGGAAATGGTGCATGTATAACTGTTTTATATGTTTTATAAACATGATTTGAGATGCATTGATTGCATATCATTTAAATATGATTTATGTTAATGATTTGACATTTTTGTAGAAAATGTTAGAGATAATACTCAAACTACGCATTAAATTAAACACGTAATTTAAGTATTATGCAATTTAAACTCTTTTTATGTAGATGTAGTATTGGTAAATAGGGATCGTTATTAACCGGAGAAATTAGGGAACATTGATAACATGTTAGTGAAAAAAAATAATGAATAAAATAATAAAAATATTAAATATTAATGAATTAAATAATTAAAGAATAAATGAATAAAATAGTTAAAGAATAAAGAATTAAAAGAATAAAAGAATAAAGAATTAAATAATAAAAGAATTAAATTGGGGGTTTGAAAAGATTGTAACCATAAAATAAAGAAAACAAGTAAAAACAATTAAGAACTTAATTCTACTTCTACTTTAAAATTTTTACAAGTGGATTTTTTTCAAACACAATTCTTTACCAACACTCTAACATTATGCTCATATTGAACCAATTACGAAATCATACATTCATCATCTCAATTACATGCATACATTTTTCATATTATAAATGCACTGAACAACAGATTATTACTTACAATATGATCCACCTTAAGTTTGTGATTTAATGCACCGAACAACAGTCAAACATTAAATCTCTTCAATTATAATCTAAATGTCTCGAATAGTGGATCAACATTTAGCGTTGAATTGAAGTGTAAGGACTAAAACATATGAAGTAAAAGAAATTCAAAAAGTAAAACACATGGAGATTACATTCTTACTTACAAATATTAGAAAGAAAATACAAACATATATATTGAATTATAAGTAAAACCAATAACAATAACAAGAATTCAAGTAGAAAAATATGGTTTTTCACAAGAATCACCGAACAGCGGCAGGAAACTTGTGAAGATGGGAGAAAAGATGCGAGGAATTCGGTCTTGAAAACGCTTGAATTGCCTTAGAATTACTCGGCCTAGGTTTTTCTTAAGGAAAACATGAAAATGTGTTTAAGAGCTCTCAAAGAAAAATCACAAGAACAAAGTGAAGAAGAAATGAAATTAAGAAACAAAATATAAAGTCATAAATTAAAAATAAGAATTAAGAGAAAGCTAATTAATAAGAAAATCTACAAGAAGTTACAAATGGTTCTAAAAATAAAGAACAAAATAGAAAGAAGATGAACTAAAAGAAGAGAGAAAAAGAACTACTAAATGAAACTAACATTAAAAAAATAGGGACTAAAGTTGGGACCCTAAACAAGTGAAATGGTCTCCCTATTAATAGAGGGAGTGCCAAAATTCAAATAAAAAATACAAAAATAAAATATAAAAATACAATGATGAACAAATAATGATTAATGATGATTTTGGGGCCAACTTTAGGGGAAACGATGGCTACAAAATGGATGAAATGGGCAGAAAAATCTGCAAAAGGGGAGCAGGTGGAGCAGTTGGAAGCATGGCTGAATTTCTGGCTAGGAAGAGATGAAAATCAGAGAATGATTTCGGTAGGTAGGGGCTGATAGGAAAATGTGGGAGTTAGTGAGTTGCTGCTAACAGAAAGCAAGAGGATTTAGTAGGCGTGTGCTAAGCTGGAATAAGGGTGTTGGAACACGCGCACCGAACAGGTGAATAGGCGCTCGGCCAACGCTGGTCGAAAAGCTGTGCTGGGCTGATCCGCAGGAATTGGTCCTTTGCTTGGTCTTGGGCCGGTTTTGGATTGGGCCTTCGTGCATTATGGACTCGCGCTGTCACGAAAAATCCCAACCCCCCCAAGATTAACGTGGGATGTGACATGCTCATGTCTAACTCATGTGCCACATGAGGTAACACGAAGGCCAGACAAGGGATAATCCGAAATCCTAAGCCTAATTGGCTCTTAGAGTGCGCCAGGATCAGCCGAGGAATGTGAGGTTTCAGTCTCTACTACAGCTCGCATCCGCTATCAACCTGAAAGGCATTAAAAACCATTAAAAGCTGTGAATGGACGAAAATAAAGATGGTCAAAAAAACATTTTACAAGAAAAGACAGTTATGCCTTTCACGTAAAACTATGCATGCATACGAAAACTAGTTAGTTAAAATATCATAAAAATGTCAATAAAACCAAAGCCAACCTTCCTCAAATACTTAGGGCCTTAGCCCAAAACATAAACCAAAACCAAGTGTGGGAACTCTGCCCAAAACCGTAAAACACTGAAATCTGTAAATTCAAATCAAAGTGGGTCTCTGCCCAAATCCTTTATCACAGAAATACCATTTCTAAAATCCAATAAATCATTTTTTTACCAAATACCCATCCTCGGCATCCCAGATGTCTAGCGTCCTAGACTCTTGACATCCCGGGCGTCACATCTCACAGTCTAAGCAATGCGTGCTACCCGGGGTTTCTCCGGGTCAATCTCTTACATCCCAGATGTCTGATGTCTTAGACGTCTAATGATAGCAATCCTGCTCCTGAGTCACTATACGGTCCGGTCGCTCTGTGCAATGACCCCTCGTAGGCAATGTGCTGTGACTTTTCGAGTGTCCCAGACATCTGGAAAAGACCATTCACATATCCTCATCTAAGGTTGGTATATGGGAAACATCTGTTTAAAATCATTTCCAAAACATCTCAAATAGGCCATGCCCGGAATTTCCATAAAACCATCAAAATCCAAAAATCCAAGTACTCAAATCCCAATCCATTTCAGGGTCTCTGAATCCGAAATCACATTTATAAACCACAAATGGAACTCATGCCCGATATCATAACCAACTGGACCTCATGCCCGATCATGTAAACCAAATGGGCCTCTAGCTCGATATCTCATTAAATCAAATTGACTTCAAGGCCGATAGTTTCCAAATCAAACGGGTCTCATGCCTGATTTCCGTATTTCTAAATCCCAAAACAATTCTATCAAACCAGTATTGAAAACACAAGCACATATAAATCCAACATAAAACCATAAGCCTCGAAATACATGCAATGACAGGACCGTCCCCGAAGGGACATTGATAACCGTGCCCGGTCCTGCTCCCGTCTGGCAAGTCGAATGAAGTTCCCAAATTACCCTCAGCACTTTCCAAACAAGGGATAATCATACGTGTGCCCACTCATGCCGCCACCTCTCGAATAGCCTCGATTAGCGCGCCACGACCTAGAGGGTCAATAAAAACACAAAAGGTGTGAGTGGACGAAAATCAAGCAGTTATAAAACATGTTCCAGAAAATACATTTCTAACATCCACGTAAAACCAATGCATGTATTCGGAAATCATTTCATAATTCATTTCATTTCAATATCAGAAAATCGTGTATGAAATCAAAATCATTTTCCTTTGCTCAAACCTCGGCCTTAGACTGAAACCATAAACACGGGGCCTCAGCCCAAAATCATGAATCAATAACCAAGTACATAACATAACCCAAGATCCATCAAGCCACATAAACGGGCTATTGCCCAACACATCCAAAACATTAGAAATCAACAGTAATTCACAAGTCAATCAATCTGTTGGATCTCAAGTGCGCCCGAGTCTTTAAACTCAAAATCATGCGCATAATCAGGCCTTCCCGGGATATCTACAAGTCTTTAAACTCAGAGCATAATCAATAGTCCTCGGGGGATATCACAATAACCGAGTCTTTAAACTAACGAGTCTTTAAACTCAATCCGGATCTTTAAACCCAATCCGGGCCTACCCCCGTCATCAATCAACCGGGTCTTTAAACCCAAAACATCATCCAACAATAGTACTGGGTCTTTAAACCCAAAACTATTTGTAAATCACAACAAATCCAGAATCCATCATAAACCAAATTTCCAAGTCAAATCCGAGATCACACTTAATCGAAATGGAACTCATGTCCGAATTTCACACTCAAATCCCCAATCATCTCCGTCATCCATTCCCGAATCTGAATTCGCAATAATGATTCCGTAAGCTGGCATCTAGAACCGTCTTCCCGAACCCAAATTCGGAAATCCACTTTCCAATTTCCGAAACCCGAAATCTCGTTCACCAAAGCCATTTTTATGAACTAGGCATCAAGCCTGAAATCGCTTTCCTCAAAATCCGTTTTAAATCTTTGAAATCAAATCTTATTTTAAATACCAAACTCAAATCACCGTGAACCAAATTCAAATCACCAAAATCACGGTCAAACCACAACATACTCGAAATCTCGTAAAACGTGCAAATCCGTAACATTCTCGAAATACGTGTCAAAACCGTAAATCATACTCACAATCATAATCAAAACATTATCAAAACCATGATACGTACAAACCGTGTAAAACATTCATTAAACCATCATGAAAACATAGGTGGAACCATAGTCTCGAAATACGTGTAATTACTCATTGCATATTGAAATACGTATAAATACGGAAATCGTAATTTCCATCTGTCATAATCATAATCATAGAAATCATAGAAGCAGTTATGCATGCATCAAATTTTAGAGAGCAAAGTCCACTCACACACCGTCCATATCGCTCATTTTTCGAGCTGTACATGTTTCCGTAATTTTTGACATTTTCCAGAAATCTCGAATCCTGTCCAAAATCATTCTTCAAGATCACTAAGGTCTCACACAACATCATACTAATTTCCCATAATTTTCCAGGAATTAAATGTTAATTAAAAACGTAACATAAACTTTCGGACCCTCAAAACAATATCGAAACGGTGTCCGATTAACTCGAAACCAACGCTAAAATGTTCGATACATTGTATAGGACAAAAGTCATGTTGAACTCACCTCGAAATTCCCCCTCACGCGCCCCCACGTGCCGCTGCAAGCGGCTACGCGTGATGCTCATGTGCCTGCTACAGTACCCGCACAGTCATCTTTCTCACCCGACTAGCCTGCAAACGGGTTGTTCAACCCGCGACATGACCAGATAAAGTTTCCCTCAATTCAACATCTTTTTCGACAATTCAAATGTCCAGTTGTATCGAAATAAGTTTAATTAGGGATTTGTAAAATAAATTACACACAACAAGCCTTAAATCGATCATTCCACTCAGAATCAAACAAACGGGTCAACTTTTGAAACTTACCCAAATCAGCTTGGTTTTCTAATTAAATGATGCAGAAGCTTCGTAAGACCTAATCAAACATTAAACCATAAACAATTTCATGAATCATTACTTGTAGGTGGTCGTCCTCAAGCTCGAAATTTTCGAGAAACTGGAACTTCTGTTCTTGGCCAAACCGCAATCAATTTCCTTCAATGTTTGTACAGTTGAAGTCTAAATGAGTCCAGAAGACTGTTTCTACTCTTTATTTGGCTCCCCTTAACTCACAGATTAAACTTCGAATTTCCCCCCATTTTTCCCAAATTCCCGAATTCGATTTTTCTCTCTAGCTCATCAGTGCTTACCTCTCAGAATGGCTCCCAAGCACTTCTAACCTATCTGTTATTCAAACCGTGCATCCCCACAGCTTGTGAGAATCTCTCAGTCACTCTGTGACTTTGTTTCCCACAAACAGACCCAAGACCATTTCAAAATTCCTCCCGTGCTCTGTTCCACTTAGTCCACCCAGCACGCCTAGCACTCACTCAGTCCTCAATGCCACTAATCCAAGCTCTGTTAGTGACAATTGTCACTTGATTTGTTAAAAAAATCCTTCCACCCATTCACGGTTGTTTCAGCCCACCTGCAACTGTTTCACGGTGCCCTCTGGGCAAAATTACTATTTTTCCTTTCCCTCACAAAATTACCAAAATACCCATCCTCGTTCTAGAACCGTAACTCATCCGTCCGAGGTCCGTTTTCAGCATGCCGTCTGTCTATGAACTTGTGACGTCTCGACCTACGTCACAGTCATCGGTCAAAGTCCGTTTGACCGATCAAACCAATAGTCAACCGTTTGCCCATTTCCAAGGGCAAAATCTTCATTTTCTTCAATTTTTCCAAATTTTCCTTTTCCGAAAGTCCGGGTCGTTACATGCAAATACCTATATACCAAGTACCACAAATATACGTACTCAAGGAATTCAAAATATAGATTTAAAACAAATAAAACAGTTATGCCTGCATCATATTTAGAAAGCAAAAGTCCACTCACAGACCGTCCTAGCTACTAGCTCGATACGAGCGCCATATGCCTTCTAGAGGCTAATCACCATCATCGGAATCTCCGGACCTGTCCAAACTATACCCAAAGGTCACTAACCACTTCACATAACCTCTCATTAAATCCCCCTAATTTTCCAAAATTTTTAAACGTATTTAATATAGACCCTAAACCTTCGAACATCCAAAACTACCCCAAAACGGTGTTCGATCGACTCGAAACCTATCCCGAAATGTTCGTTACATCAAAATGATAAAATTACATGTTGACCTTGTCTCGAGAATCAGCCCACGCGCCCTCACGTGACACCCAAAAACATTGCGCGTGAAACCCACACACTAGAACAGTATCATCTTCAACCTTCGATCGAACTCGGTTCTCTGGTTCTTCTAGTTCGACCGAACCGATGAACCATCAAGATCGGTTCTCAGCCATTTCTACCCCTTTCCACTGAGTTTTTTCTCCATTCCCTTCGTCTAAACCTTCCCTATCAATCTATAACCTCAAAAACGTGAAACCATGCCAAGATCATACCTGCAAACTCGTGCACAATAATTGGGACCTGCAACCTCACACCGCCAGCTACTCCGGCCACCTTAGACCTCGCTTCCAAGTCCTTCGAGGTTGTATGATCACCAGGAACCTCATCCAATTCATAGAAACGGTCAATACCCAACCAAACCGTGTTCACTATTTTTTGGCTTAAAAATAGAGTTTGGGGTTTTTACCTACGAACTGGGCCACCGTGCACGACGGTCGACACCGTTAGCACCACCATCATCGTCTCACCTCACTCTCTAACTTTTATTCGCAGTTCAATAGCAAAGGGTGAAGGTTAAGGGATGTGTGTGAGGGAGGGGTTCACGGTTATGGGTTTTGCACGAGTTTGGGAAGAAGGGTGGAGAAGATGATCGAATCAGAAGAGGATAAAGACCCTAATTAATTGGGTTCTGAGCCTATCAGATGGGTGACACTTGTCACTCATCTTGTGGGTCCTTCCAGAAACTTCCCCAACCAAATCCTTCCACGTGTAGCAATTTCTCAGTTTGCATAAATAGTGCCGTAAAACGTCCTATACCCGTAACTTTCCCGTCAAACCTCTGATTTCGACGTGCTGCCTATCTACGGACTCATAACGTCCCGATCTACGTAACAGTCATCGGTCAAAGTTCGTTTCAACACTCAATTCAAAAGTCAACTTTTTGCCCATTCCCATGGGCAAAACGGTCATTTACATCGCCCGTCCGTGATGCTTCGACTAATCCCCGATTAGTCCTACTAATCCATGTTTACTCACTAATCTAATCCCGAAATTCGGAACAGGTCATTACATGCGCAATTTGGGCTAGAGAGCTTGTAGTGGGCTAGGCTGATTTTGGGCTCTAGGCTTGTGCGACTTGGGCCTTTGGGCTTTGCAAAAGAAATATTAATTTTAAAATGAATTTAAATAAATCTACCGAATTTCGTCCATTATTTCTTCATTTGAACTCTGATCGGGACGATTCTTTCGCCAAAACGCTCTAAATTTCAAGCTTTATTTATTTCTACAAAAATCCACAAAATATATTCTTTTCTCCAATTGTTTATTATTTTAATATTAAAGGTATGTATAAAGGGTATAAAATAATATAAAATAATACTTAATTGAACACCTATCAAATACCCCCACACTTAAACTTTGCTAAAATTAAACTACGAATTCAAAACAAGTAAACCCTTAACCAATTGTCTCAAAATTTCGTTATTATCATGGAAAAAAAGATTTTCACTAGAAGGCATTTAAGCATATGGAATTCAAGAGTTAATACATGGTAACAAAATGTTTAAACAAGTAAGACAAGATCTCAACATGAATAAAACAAGTATGAATCAACTCACAAGGATATGCACTCATAAATTCACTCAATTTGTGAGGGTTTGTGTTTGCACTCAAAATATGTGAGAAAAATGCTCACATAATAGAAATAAAGTACTTTTGCAAAATCTCAGACAAACACCTCAAGATAAAAATTAAACATACTTGCACAAATTAACCAAAACCATAAGTTTACTCAAGTGATTGACTCAACTAATCAAAATTTACCATTTTAAGGATCATATGGTCTTTACGAAGGTTTTAATGGGGCTAAGTTTAGAGACAAGGAAAATATAGGACAAGTGGTGCTCAAATTCCTTCCAAGACTCAATAAATTCCCAAACTGTATCATAACTTCCCAACCTTAGTACAATGATGTCAGTAATCCATCCCTTCGAGCATAAGCCTAATTTCATCATGTTGGGCCTCGTAATCATTCTTTGTGTCGGATTTACAAATGTAAAGGACTTAACTCAAACATTACATAATCAAACCTTATTAGCTTGATAAAGACTCAACCTCTTTTTTTTTAGAATTTTTTTTTATTTTTTTTTTCATATATCAAGGTAATAACATTTGCCAATAATACAACAATATTTGAGTATGTAAATCCACATAATACACATAAAAATCTTCAAAACATCGTCATTTTTCGTCACGCTATCTTCATGTCTTCAACCGAGTCCTTGGAATAAGGGTAGAGGATATCTATACTAAGATCGAGTGTTTAGATAATCATGGTGATGAAAGAAAGGGTTAATGTGGGCTCAAAAGGGTTAAAACTAAGGGGATCGCAACTTGTGCGCACAAAATAGGGAACATGGATATTTGAATTTATGGTGTTAACCCTAATGCCTTAATCATATCCAAAATCAGAGAGTTTATTAACTTAAAAACTTTGAAAACCACATAGAATAAGTTCTTGTACTCTAGAGTTCATTAAAATCTATGGCAAGTAGTTATGAGGAATATGTATATCAATTTAAACAAAGAACTTATGAATCACTCATCAAAGATGTATATAAAGTTCTAAAGCTCGCATAAGGTTCAAATGATTCATTCTTATCTTAACATGCTCGTTTATATATCAATTTACATGCATTATTTACAAGATATAAGTATTAACAAACAAATACAAGTTGTAGTGATCATCTTTATAGTCATAGCATATTCATTTCCATTCATTTATATCATTGAAAAGTTAATGGGAAACTCAATACTCATAAAAACACTAAGTTAAAACAAAAAGAATCAAGAAAGCAATTTTTTTTATTTTTTTAATAATTGTTTATAAAACAATTTTATTGCAAAATTAAAATTGTAAACCACTCCCTCACACTTAAATTCTACATTGTCCTCATTGTAGGAAAATAAGAAGTAAATAAACATAGAATCAAAGTAAGGAAGAAGATTTACGAGAATAAAGTAAGAAAACAACAAATAAACAAAATAAAGAAGGGTGAAGGGTAGAAAGATAACAAATCTGCGTTGATAACTCCTTCACATCTCAGGAACACATTGGGTTGTCTCATAACAAGCGCTTGAAGTTTAACGTCTATCAAGCCTAGACAGATATGCATGTAAGTTAGTCAAAGATGCATGTTTGTCAAGAATGCAAGTTAGATATGCAAATTTAAGTTAGGGATGCAATTTGAGTTAAAGATGCAAGTTAGATTAAAGATGCAATGCAAGTTAAACTAAAAATGCAAGTTAAGTTAAAAATTCAAGTTTAAATTAAAGATGCAATGAAATTTAGAATGAAAGATGCAAGTTAGTTAAACTAAAGATGCAAGTTAAAGTTGTCATGACATGTAATGTAAGTTAGGATATAAACAAAAGTAAAAAGATATAAACAATACTTACATGTCTGAGGAAGTCAAAGATATATATGGTTCACATAACTTCAAAGTTTAGATGGAGACTTTTACGTTCGTACGACCCAAGTAAATATCTTAGATTTATTCAACTGTTTGGACAAGTCCACAGGTGACCAGGTTAGAAAGAATAAACATAAGAGGCAAGACTAATTTCAAGACATCCTGAGGCTTAAACTCCATTGATGTCCCTTTCTTAGATCCAAAACCTATTATGAGTATTATCTCTTGTCCTAGACATCACCCTTGAAAATTTCTTACTGCAGAGGAAATAAGATAACTCAAGTGTTAACAATCACCGCATGTGAGAGTTAGCAAACGAGACTTCACCTATTCCATTAAAGTTCAAAATCTAAACTTTGAAGCACAAGTGATCTTCATATAGCCGAGACTAATGCATAGATGCAAGAATTATTTACAAGTATGTTTTTATGCACAATTTACAAGTATAACATGACAATTTACATATGAACAATTTATATAAGTATGAACAATTTATTTACAAGCATGGTTTTATGCACAAATAATGATATTCACAAGTAAGGATATTAACGCTAACATATTGGTTATGCACAAGACTTATTTACAAGTATATATGTACACTATCACAAAGTTAAGACTAGAAAATTTTGAAATTAATTTTTTTTTACAATTTTTTTTATTTAAAAAGGTAATGAAAACGTTTTCTTTATTTAAAAACAATACATTTTTTTCTTTTATGTTTACCATTTTTTTAATAAATAAAGAAAAAGATAAGTAAGGATATTCACAAGTAAAAAGGTAATGATATTCACAAGTAAGGATATTCACACTAACATATTAATTATATTCTTTTTGATTTTTTTTACAAAAACAATTGAAAAGAAATTAAAAAAAATTAGAAAAAGTGAACAAGTATAATATGAACATTATGTACAAGTATGAACAAATATAATAAGAATGTAAATTTACATAAACAATTATAATATGAACAAGTATATAAAAAAAATTATGAACATTTATGAACAAGTATAAATTAGAAATTATGAACAGGTAAGGGTAAAATGTCTTTCTGCTAAACTGTTTTATGCAATTACTATTTATTTTTGTCCACTCACAGTCTTTTCATGTTTTTCGATACCCTCCAGGTTGTTGCGGTGCGGGCTGTTGGTCGAGAGAGACGGAGAGATCACATACGCGAGCCATAGTAGAGTCTGCGTGCTCTAGGAAGGCCGAAAGGTTGGAACGGTGCGTTGAAAAATCCCTTGTTCGACTTACGTGTCACATGCAAGTTGGACGTCGGTTTAGCCTTCGTGTCATGCGTAAGTTAGATGGGAGCAGGACTTAGCCCTTAATCCAAGGAAATTGGGGGTGGGTCTTGTCAAATTGGTATCAGAGCAGGTTCTGTGCGCTCTGTGCGAGGTTTGGTTCCTAGAGTCGTTGGTTCATCGATTTGGATGTTGTGAGGCTACTGTGGATGTGATGTCTCAACGCGGAACAGCTCGTCATCAACCTGGATGCGATAGTGATAGTACGTTCGTTAGTAGTTAGTTAGCGGCGATTGTTAGTGCCAAGGTGATAGTCGCTCGATACGCGGTACGAGATATGATGTAGGTCGGCGTAGGACCGGAGTAGTTATGTAACGACCCGTCCCAAATTCCTAGATTAGATTAGTGACTAATCACGATTAGTGAGGCTAATCGGTGATTAGTTAGGCGAAATCGGATGAACGATGCGAAATGACCGTTTTGCCCCTAATCGTGGCAAAACGTTGACTTTTCATTCGGGCTGTCAAATGGACTTTGACCGATGACCGTGACGTATTTCGTGACGTCACGAGTTCATAGACATATGACACGTTCGATTCCGACATTCGGGGAAGAAGTTATGACGTTCGGAAGTTAAGGGGCAATTTGGTAATTTTAGTTAAATGGGTCAAATAGTTGACTTTTGACCTGGGATGTCCAATGGCCGAGGGCCAAGGACCATTATGTAGATCGGGACGATACGAATCCATAGACAGGCAGTACGTCGAATTTGGAAGTTCGACGGCGAAGTTGCGGTTCACGGAAGTTCAAGTGCACTATTGCACGAATTATGAAACGAGTTAACTTTTGGACTTTAGTGGGGCCCAGATATTTAATGGAGGCCCAATGGATGAGTGACAAGTGTCACCCATCCACAGGCCACCCAAATTGATCCATGCATCTCCTTTTTCCCGTGCATCTTCATTTCCTTCATTCAAACACACAAACCCATTACTCGATCTCACCCCACCCCCTTAAACCAATCCAACCCTTCCCATTCGATCATGACTGAGGGCAGAGTGAAGTGAGGATGGTGAGGAGGTTACTGGGCGGCCAGAACTACCATCCACGGCGGCGAGAGGAGGAGAAACCCGAGAGGTTCACGGTAAGGCCATTTTTCCCCTTTAAATCGATTTGTGCATTATGGTTGGTTTTTAATGGTTTTAATGAATTAAATGGGTCATTAGGATTGTGTTAGGACGATTTTAGGAAGCTAGGGATGGCTGTGAAGCCATGGGTGCCTTTTGGAAAACTTGAACCGTTTGGTTCAAAATCAAACCTTAGGTTTTAGACGTTTTCGGTTGCGTTTAAAGATTGAAATGGATAGAAAACATGAAAATACGAAGAAAGGAATCAAAAAGGAAGAACTAGGATGAAAAATGGGGTGTCTAGGGCCGTGAACCGGTCACACCGGTCCAGTTGGACCGGCCAAACCAGGTGAACCGGCCATCTGAACCGGCTGGAGTTGGAAGACGATAAATAGTGTTCTGTGCATTCTTGGGGCGCGTGGGCCATAATTTGGGAAAGTTTTCAACATATGAAATCTTCTATTTGATGTAACGAAGATTTTTGGGACTGGTCTCGCGTCAATCGGACATCGTTTCAATAGGTTTCGGGCTTTCGGAAGGTTTAGGATCGGTTTAAAAATAGTTAAAAATTTGGGAAAATTACAGTGCTTTGGTAGGAGGTTAATTAAGTAGTTACTAACCTTCTATTAAAATTTGGACAGGTTTGGGGGTCCCGGTGACAGTGATCGGCTCTGGAGAGCCTATGGCACGCAAATCGAGGCGGTAGCTCGGACGGTCTGTGAGTGGACTTTGATTTCTAAACTGTGATGCATGCATAAATGTTTTATATGGATTCTGAATATGATTTTATGATGTTGATTTGGATGCTTGTGATTTATATGATTTCACGCTTTACGAGGCGATTTACGTGCTTACACGTAAATCGAGGTTTTCCGATTTTACATTGATTTTCCGTACTTATGGTTTTGGATATGATTTCATGAAATGGTTTTGGATTCGAAAAGGTAAACTCGGGTTCGAAACCCATTTGATTTACGGAATCGGGCCGGAGGCCCAATTGGTTTACGATTCGGACTTGAGGTCGAGTTTCTATGTGGATTCAGGCCTAGCGCCCAGTTATGTGTTACAAATGGTTTTTATGGTTCATGACGGTTTATGGGAACCGGCATGAACCCTTGAAATGGTTTTTACGAGTCATGACGGTTTATGGGAACCGGCATGAACCCATGAAAGGATTTTATGGATTATGACGGCTTATGGGGGCCGGGCATGAATCCTTGAAAGGTTTAAAAAATGATTTCAAACGGTTTTTCATATGCCATCCTTTATATATGATTGTCTCCTCCGGGGAGGGTCGTTGGCCTGGGTGGACCCCGGAGTAGTCATTGAGCACTGACTGAGTGGAGTCACCCCCCAGTTGGGTTCCTTACTCTCAGGATGGGCATGGTTCGTTACCTCTAGGGAGGGTTATTGATCTATGGACAATGACCTGGGTGGACCTTGGAGAGACTTGGGTTTGAGACCCCGGTTAGCACGCGCGTAGCTTTATTTTACCGTGACAGGTCCTGGGTATGAAATATAATGGATAAACATGATTTCAATTGGTTTTGGAAATTGTGTTTATAATGATAAATGGATTTGGGCTGAGATCTCACGTATGTTTACTATGTTCTTGTTTTCTGTAAATGGTTTTTGGCAGGAGCCCGTGTGATTTGTATTTATGGAACTTGGAGCTGTGACCCTAATTATGGTTGTTTAAACATATGTGTTTGAATAAATGGCTTTACTATGCATGCATGCTTTTTAGTGAAGGGTATAAATGTCTTCTTATGAAATGTTTTTATAAACTCTTTGTTTTGTCCACTCACAGTGATAGGTCCTCAAATAAGCGTTATTTTATATTATTTTATACCCTTTATACTTGACTTTTAATATTAAAATAATAAATAATTAGACAAATTAATTTATTTTGTGATATTTTTGTAGAAATAAATAAAGCTTGGAATTTGGAGCATTTTGATGAAAGAATCGTTCCGATCGGAATTATAACGAAGAAATTATGGACGAAATATGAGAAACCACCGAAAATCGCAAGGAACTTCGGTGGGAAGCTGCTGAAATCCAGCAGCCCAAATCAAAAATCCAGCAGCCCCCCAATAGTCCCCAAAATCAGCATATTTGCCCCAAAATCAGCAACTTTTCCCCAAAATCAGCCACTTTTCCCCAAAATCAGCATATTTGCCCCAAAATCAGCATCTTTTCCCACCCAATCTCATCATTTCCATCACTTCTTCATGTACTATTTTATTGCTATTTTTATATTTTAATTTTGTACTTTTAATTAAACAATTGTGGTACCCCCTCTATAAATAGGGAGGTCATTTCATGTATTTGGGGAGTCCCCCATTAGTTTCATTCTTCCATTTCTTTCATTTTTCTTAGTTCTTAGTTCTTAGTTCTTAGTTTACTTCTTTTGTTTCTCTCTTTTGAGTGACATTTTTGGGGACCATTTTAACTTCTTGTAAATTTTCTTATTAAGTAGTTTCCTTTTAATTCTTATTCTTAATTTATGTTATTTTTATGTTATTTTCATTTCTTCTTTACTTTGATCTTGGTATTTTCTTTCTAACATTTGTAAGTAAGAATGCAATCTCCATGTGTTTTACTTTTTGAATTCCTTTTACTTCATATGTTTTAGTGCTTAAACTTCAATTTGATGTTAAGTGTTTTATCCGCTGTCGGTGCACTTAGAGTAGAATTGAAGAGATTAAATATTGATCGCTGTCGGCGCATTTAATTATAAACTTAAGGTAAATCATGTTGTAATGTTTGAAGCATATTGATGTTTGACGCACATTAATGGTTGATGCATTTATAATATTGAAAGATATATGTAAGTATTTGAGATGATGAAGGTAAGATTTCGTGATTGGTTTATTATAAGCAAAATGTTAGAAAGAAGTCTATTTTTAGGAGTAGTTTAAATAATGTGATTGTTAATTCGAAATTACTTACGTAAAAGTGTGGGTTTTGTCTATGAAACTACTCTATGGTTTGTAAGTTCCAATTAGCATGAGCATTTGCATTTTAATTCTTAATTAGTGTTTTCTTTAATTTAGTTATAAATCTTTTCAAAACCCCCCCTCTTTATTCTTTTATTCTTTCATTCTTTTATTCTTTTAATTCTTTAATTCTTTAATTCCTTTAATTCTTTATTCTTTGATTCTCTTATTTCTTTATTCTCTTATTCATCTATTCTTTAATTTATTAATTCTTTGATTATTTAATTCTTTGATTCTTTGATTATTTAATTCTTTAATTCATTATTCTTTTATTCATCTCCCACTAACACATTATTAATGTTCCCTAATTTCCCCGGTTAAGAACGATCTCTATTTACCAATACTACATCTACACAAAAAGGGTTTAAATTGCACAATACTCAAATTACGTGTTTAAATTAATGCGTAGTTTGGGCGTTGTCAATTTTTGGCGTCGTTGCCGGGGAAATTGAAAATCATTTTAATTTGTTAGTGTATGTATATAAATTGTGCATATTATACTTGTTTATAAATTTTACTTTTGTTAATATTATATTTGTTTATAACCTTTACTTACTTGTTTATATTTTATTTATCCATCTTATTTTTGTTCTTATTATTTTATAATGATCATACTTTACTTATTCACAATCTCTAATATATACTTGTTCATAAATGTTCATATTTTTTTTTATATATTTGTTCATATTCAAATTGTTTATGTAAATTTAAAATTCTATCATACTTGTTCATAATTTAATTTTATTTGTACTTGTCATAAATGCATATTGTACATATTCACTTTTCCTTACTTTTAATTTTTTTTCCTTTACACTTTCTAACTTTTTCTTTAATCCATTAACTTTAATTTTATTCCATAAACTTTTTATTTATTCCTTTAACTTTAAATTTATTCCATTAACTTTTTATTCCACTAACTTTTTATTCCATTAACTTTTTATTCCATTAACTTTTATTCCATTAATTTTATTCCATTAACTTTTTATTCCACTAACTTTTTATTAACTTTTTATTCCATTAACTTTATTTCATTAACTTTTTATTTCATTAACTTTTTGAAATTTGAAATTAAAAAAAAAATCTTATCTTAGCTTTATGTTAGTGTTAATTCATACTTGTAAATAAATGTTGTATATATGTTACTTGTTACCTTTTATACTTGTTCATAAATTGTTCATAACTTTTATATTTCATAGTATACATGCATACTTGTTCATAATAGATTTTCATTTATATTTGTTTATAATTCTCTTACTTGTTATATTATTCTTGTTCATACTTGTACATAATGTTCATTCTTTTTAATTGTTCATAAATGCTTATGGTAAATATTCACTTTTCCTTATTTTTATTTTTTTGTAATTAAAAAAACATAAAATTCATAAAAAAATTAAAAATTAAAAAAATTCTTTTTCTTCATTTATTTAATTTTTAAATTCAGAAAAAAAAAATTAATTAATAAAAAATAAAAAATTTCTTTTTCTTCATTTATTCGTAAAAATATTCATTTATCTTCACTTTGTGTTAGTGTAAATCTAAATTGTTAAATAAATCTTATACTTATGTTAGTTTGTTAATGAGAAATTGTTTTCTAAATATCATTACTTGTGAATAAAACCATTTGTAAATAAATTGTTCATACTTGTATAAATTGTTCATACGTAAATTGTCATGTTATATTTGTAAATTGTGCATAAAAAACATACTTGTAAATAGTTCTTGCATTCATGCATTAGTCTCGGCTATATGTAGATCACATGTGTTTCGAAATTTAGATTTTGATCTTTATCGGCGAAGACTCTTTTGTTAACTCTCACCCACGGTGATTGTTAACACTTGAGTCATCTTAATTTCTCTGGAGTAAGAAATTTTCGAGGGTGATGTCTAGGACAAGAGACGGTACTCATAACGGGTTTTGGGTCTAAGAAATTAGCCCTGCCTCTTATGTGTATTCTTTCTAACTTGGTCACCTTTGAACTTGCCCAAACAGTTGAATTAATCCAAGATATTTACTTGGGCCGCACGGACGTATAAGTCTCCATTTAAACTTTGAGGCTGTGTGAACCATATATATCTTTGACTTCCCTCGACATATAAATATTGTTTATATCTTAATTTACATTATTTGTCATGACAAAGTTAACTTGCATTTTTAGTTTAACGAACTTGCATCTTTCATTTAACTTGCATTTCATCTTTCATTCTAACTTGCATTTCATCTTTCATTTAACTTGCATTTTCACTTAACTTGCATATTTAGTTTAACTTGCATTGCACTCTTCCTCTAATTTACATCTTTAACTCAAATTGCATATTTAACTTCAATTTGCATATCTAACTTGCATTCTTGACTAACGTACATCTCTGACTAACTAACTTGCATCTCTGTCTAGGCTGGATGGACGTTAAACTTCAAGCGCTTGTTGGGAGGCAACCCAATGTGTTCCCGGGATGTGAAGGAGTCATCAATACAGATTTGCTATCCTTCTACCCTCCACTCTCTTTTATTTTGATTATTTAATGTTTTCCTATTATTTTCGTAAATCATCTTCCTTACTTTGATTCTATGTTTAATTACTTCGTATTTTCCTACATTGAGGACAATGTAGAATTTAAGTGTGGGGGAATGGTTTATAATTTTCGTTGTTAAAAAAAAATATTAAAAAAGAAAATTAAAAAAGAAAAAAAAAAGAAAAAAGAAATTATTGTTTTTTTTGAATCTTTTTGTTTTAACTTAGTGTTTTTATGAGTCTTAAGTTGCCATTTAACTTGTCAATGACATAAATGAACAGAAAGGAATATGTTATGGCAATAAAGATAATCACTACAACTTGAATTTGTTTGTTAATATTTTGTGATTAAGTGTTATAACTTGAAGATAATGCATGTAAATTGGCATATAAACAAGCATGATAAGATAGGTATGAATCATATGAATCTTATGTGAGCTTTAGAACTTTATATACATCTTTGATGAGTGATTCATAAGTTCTTTGTTTAAATTGATATACATATGCCTCATAACTGCTTGCCATAGCTTTTAATGAACTCTAGAGTACTAGAACTTATTTTATGTGATTTTCAAAGCTTTTGAGTCAATAAACTCTCGGATTTTGGATATGATTAAGGCATTAGGGTTAACACCACAAATTCAAACATCCATGTTCCCTATTTTGTGCGCACAAGTTACGACCCCCTTAGTTTTAACCCTTTCGAGCCCACATTAAGCCTTTCTTTCATCACCATGATTATCTAAACACTTGAGCTTAGTATAGACGTCATTTACCCTTGTTCCAAGAACTCGGTTGAAGACATATTGATTGTGTAAAGAGAAAATAATGATGTTGGAAAGACTTTTATGTGAATTATTTGGATTTATCGACTCAAGCTTTGTTGTATTGTTGACACATGTTATTACCTTGGTATAAAAAAAAAAGAAAAAAAAATTCAAAAAAAAGAAAAAAAAAAAGATGAGTCTCGATCAAGGTAATAAGGTTTGGTTATGTAATGTTTGAGTTAAATCCCTTACATTTGTAAATCCGACACAGAGAATGACTATGAGGCCCAACATGATGAAATTAGGCCTACGTTCGAAAGGATGGATTACTGACATCATTGCACTAAGGTTGGGAAGCTATGATACGTTTTGGGAGTCTATTGAGTCTTGGAACGAATTGAGCACCACTTGTCCTATATTTTCCTTGCCTCTAAACTTAGCCTCATTACAACCTTCGTAAAGACCTTATGATCCTTAAGATGGTAAAATTTGATTAGTTGAGTTAATCACTTGAGTAAGCTTATGGTTTTGGTTCATTTTGTGCAAGTATGTTTTGTTTTTATCTTGAGGTGTTTGTTTGAGATTTTGCAAAAGTACTTCATTTCGATTATGTGAGTATTTCTCACATACTTTGAGTGCAAACACAAACCCTTACAAAATTGAGTGAATTTATGAGTGCATATCGTTGTGAGTTGATTCATACTTGTCTTATTCATGCAGAGATCCATTTCACCATATTTACTCATTATCTTACTTGTTGAAACATTTTGTTACCATGTATTAACTCTCGAATTCCATATGCTTAAATGTTTTAAGTGAAAATCTTTTATGTCATGATTATAATTATGAAATATTGAGACAAATGGTTAAGGGTTACTTGTTTTGAATTCGTAGTTTAATTTTAGTATTTGCTAGGGACTAGCAAAGTTTAAGTGTGGGGGTATTTGATAGGTCCTCAAATAAGCGTTATTTTATATTATTTTATACCCTTTATACTTGACTTTTAATATTAAAATAATAAATAATTAGACAAATTAATTTATTTTGTGATATTTTTGTAGAAATAAATAAAGCTTGGAATTTGGAGCATTTTGGTGAAAGAATCGTTCCGATCGGAATTATAACGAAGAAATTATGGACGAAATATGAGAAACCACCGAAAATCGCAAGGAACTTCGGTGGGAAGCTGCTGAAATCCAGCAGCCCAAGCCAAAAATCCAGCAGCCCCCCAATAGTCCCCAAAATCAGCATATTTGCCCCAAAATCAGCAACTTTTCCCCAAAATCAGCCACTTTTCCCCAAAATCAGCATATTTGCCCCAAAATCAGCATCTTTTCCCACCCAATCTCATCATTTCCATCACTTCTTCATGTACTATTTTATTGCTATTTTTATATTTTAATTTTGTACTTTTAATTAAACAATTGTGGTACCCCCTCTATAAATAGGGAGGTCATTTCATGTATTTGGGGAGTCCCCCATTAGTTTCATTCTTCCATTTCTTTCATTTTTCTTAGTTCTTAGTTCTTAGTTCTTAGTTTACTTCTTTTGTTTCTCTCTTTTGAGTGACATTTTTGGGGACCATTTTAACTTCTTGTAAATTTTCTTATTAAGTAGTTTCCTTTTAATTCTTATTCTTAATTTATGTTATTTTTATGTTATTTTCATTTCTTCTTTACTTTGATCTTGGTATTTTCTTTCTAACATTTGTAAGTAAGAATGCAATCTCCATGTGTTTTACTTTTTGAATTCCTTTTACTTCATATGTTTTAGTGCTTAAACTTCAATTTGATGTTAAGTGTTTTATCCGCTGTCGGTGCACTTAGAGTAGAATTGAAGAGATTAAATATTGATCGCTGTCGGCGCATTTAATTATAAACTTAAGGTAAATCATGTTGTAATGTTTGAAGCATATTGATGTTTGACGCACATTAATGGTTGATGCATTTATAATATTGAAAGATATATGTAAGTATTTGAGATGATGAAGGTAAGATTTCGTGATTGGTTTATTATAAGCAAAATGTTAGAAAGAAGTCTATTTTTAGGAGTAGTTTAAATAATGTGATTGTTAATTCGAAATTACTTACGTAAAAGTGTGGGTTTTGTCTATGAAACTACTCTATGGTTTGTAAGTTCCAATTAGCATGAGCATTTGCATTTTAATTCTTAATTAGTGTTTTCTTTAATTTAGTTATAAATCTTTTCAAAACCCCCCCTCTTTATTCTTTTATTCTTTCATTCTTTTATTCTTTTAATTCTTTAATTCTTTAATTCCTTTAATTCTTTATTCTTTGATTCTCTTATTTCTTTATTCTCTTATTCATCTATTCTTTAATTTATTAATTCTTTGATTATTTAATTCTTTAATTCATTATTCTTTTATTCATCTCCCACTAACACATTATTAATGTTCCCTAATTTCCCCGGTTAAGAACGATCCCTATTTACCAATACTACATCTACACAAAAAGGGTTTAAATTGCACAATACTCAAATTACGTGTTTAATTTAATGCGTAGTTTGGGCGTAGTCACACAGTCTTTCTGTTTTTAATACCCTTCAGGTTGGATACGATGTGGACTGTAGCAGAGACCGAGATATCACATACCTCCTCCGGATCCTGGCGTACTCTGATAGCCCCGGAGGGCAAAGGTCGGAAATATCCCTTGTCTAACACTTCGTGTCAGACGGGAGCAGGGTCATCCCGCGTTAATCCCAAGGGGATTGGGATGGGTCCTGTCAAGTTAGCATGTTTGACGCTAGATATGCTCGATGGCTGGACTATAGGGTCGGATGTATGCCAACGTGGTTAACTTAGATGGTAGCTAGTGAGCTACGATTACGAGTAGGCTAGTCGCCCTGTGGGGCCTGTTAGTAGCCTATTGAGCTGGTGGTACATATGGGCTGAAGAGGCCAGTTGACGGTGGCTTGCTAGACCGGATGACCCTTTGGTGACCTTTTGGTCAGTTTGGTTGAGGTTGGCTTTGTGCGGCTAAGGGTAGCCGGATGCCTCGAGAGGCGGGGTATAGGAAACAACGTTGTGGATTTGATGGAATCCCCCAAGTGTGGGATACTGGTCGACGTTGGTTTGTAGAATCTACGAGAAGGGATGGTCTTAGTCGGATGTGACGACCGAGTGGAGGTCGTGGGTTTTGATTACATGTATGACGAGCATGATTGAGGAACCCCGTGGGATGACTGGTCGTGACTGTGAGTACCTGAGTGAGAAACCCCAGAGTAAGTGCTTAGTCTGGAAACCGTGAGATTGGGGTTTGTGGTTAGATTGTTGTTGTGGTTGGGCTGACGCACTGCCGGATTGGAGATTGTGCTGCTAGGTGCAGCCGAGGTAGTGAGTGGTTGGTGGGTGATTCTGGACGAGTACAGCGTTGGGTTGTTCGGAGTAGTGAAGGGAGGTTAGTTCCCCTGACCCGAGCATAGATTGAGGGTTTTGGCTCGGTAGGAGCTGAGGCTCAGGACTGGTGTGCTGAGAGCACTAGATCGGGATGATTTGCCACGAGCTAGGACACTCGTGCACGGTAAAATGGGCACCTCATTGGTTGAGGTTGTGATTAGGATTTAGATGCTGGTGTCGGGAAGATGTGATGACCTTGGGCAGGTCATGTTTGGTACGAATTGTTAGGATACCATCAGTTCGATCAGAGTAGCGCAGAGGAAGCGCGGTGGACCTATGCTTCGTGTTGGAGCGAGCTAGGTTAGTATGGTCAGGTTGACCATGAGTGAGGTTGGTTTTCATGGACTCATTTTGTGATGCCCCGGAAATTCGAAACATGAAAATTTGGAAAAATTTGAAGAAAAGGACGATTTTGCCCCCGGAATTGGGCGAAAAGTTGACTTTTGATTTGAGCGGTCAAAGGGACTTTGACTGATGACCGTGACGTAGTTCGGGACGTCACGAGTTCATAGACAGGTAGCACGCCCAATTCCGACACTCGAGGAGAAAGTTATGACGTGCGAAAGTTGGTAAAAGGGGCTGAAAGTTGACTTTTTGATCGGGACATTGTTTGGACTTTCCGGGAGTACCGTTGGATAGGTCTCGAGACGCTGAATCAGTAGACAGGCGGCATGCGTCAATCGGAGTCCGAACGAAAACGTTATGGGTCTAGAACGATTAGGGGTATTTTGGTAAATTATGATTGTAAGAGTAAAATGGTAATTGTAGTAGGGACTAAATTAAACGGTGATGTTAAGGGATATTCAATGATTTCTATGGCTGATTCAGCCTAAGTGGATGAGGTTTAATTCTTTTGTGACATCTGTCACTTACATTAGGTGATTCAGCCTAAATCGATTGATCACAATCCCCTTAATAAACTGAGATTGAACAGAGAGATTTAGGTGAGGGAATTGAGTGGAAAATCGAAAAGAAAGGGGGCTGGGAAATCAGAAAATACCCGAAACCTTGAATTGATAATTTCGAATTGAATTTCTTGTTGGAGGCTTAATTGATGGAAATGAACGTTTGAGTAAGCTTACTGGACCTAAGACGAGTCGACTGGGATCAAATTCGAAGAGAATTGGTCGTGAATTGGTGACGAACAGCCCCTGCGACTGTGTCGAAATTGGAGCATGAGTTCGATAACTTGGAGGTAGTAATCCTTGAAATTGATTTCAATATCGTGTTTAGAATAACTGTTATATGCTTCGGGTGTAAACAATTGAAGGATACAGGTTGAGTTTGAGTGGAACCCGAGTTAGAACCCGTCTGGTTTCGATGTTAAGTCGTGGGTTTTAAGACATATTTTCGTTAAATTGAGGTCACAGATCGGTTAGGAATATGGAATAGATGAGAATCAATGAAAGAACTGAAGTAATTGGGTTAAAATTGATCGATAAAGAACCGGGTTGCACCGCGGGTTGCAGACCCGAATACCAGTAAAACGGGTAAGGAAGGGGACTGTTCATGTTACTGTAGCACGGCGCATGGACTCACGCGTAGCCGCTTGCGGCGGCGCGTGAGGGCGCGTGGTTGGTTTTCTGGGGAAAGTTCCAATAGGTGTTTTACTCCCTGTAATGTAACGGACATTTTAAAATTGGTTTCGCGTCGATCGGACATCGGCTCGATAATGTTTCGAGGGTCCGATAGTTTAAATTATATTTTAAAATAATATTTAAATCCCGGAAAATTAGCGGAAATTAATATGATGTAAATTGACTTGTTAGTAACCTTGAATAATAATTGTGAACAGGATTCGAGATTCCGAGCAAGTGTTGGAAATTACGAAAACGCGCGCAGCGCGGGAAACGAGCAATCGGACAGTGTGTCAGTGGACGTTTGTTTTATAACTTGATATGCATGCATAGTTAAATATTTTACATGATTGATTGCATGATTTGGTTTGCAATGATTAATGATTTGTTTGGATGATTATTTATGATTTAATGATTATTTTAATCGGTAATTCGGACACGTTTTTCAAGGAAATGTGCAAATGACATTTTGGACTAGGCCCGGAGTCAAAATGATTTCAAAATGGATATTTTGATAAATTAATGAGTTAAGAATGATTTCTGGATTATTATAATGTTTTCTATATGATTTTATAGTTTTATGGATTTACGTGTAAAGGATATTTGGGCTTGAGTCCCGGTTGGTAATGATCTGACTTGGATTGAGTCATGGATTTGATTGACATGTTTTGGGATATGATCCCGGATGATTTTCATTGTGATTGTGATTGTGACTATGGATGCCCAGACGGTCGGAGCTAGGGGATTACCTAGTCGGCCGGTGCTTTGGGATGTGATGGTATGATTGTGAGTTCTTATGGTAAGCCAACTTCTCGGATGCGACTGAGCCTGGATGTACCACTCGGATGTGTCTGAGCCTGGGGATGTGTTCGCCCAGATGTGACTGAGCCCGAGGGTTGAGCCCAGATGTGTCTGATCCCGAGAGTGTGGCTGGATGTTGGCCTACGCGTAGTGCAGATGTGACAGTGTGATGGTTTGTGCACTTGTGAATAGTGTGGATTGATTGATTGAGCAATTGATTGTGACCTTGTGCAGAGTACTATTTGATGTTGCGTACTGGTATTGAGTACAAGTTTTGGTCCCTGTGGCCATGTGACTATGTGTTCGTATGTTTTGGCCTGAGAGCCGGAAGTTTGACTTATTATATGGTTTGGCTAAAAGCCAGTATTTGTGTTTCATCTGTTTTCCTATGTATGCATGATTTGTAAAACTGGAGGGTAAAGGATGACTTTTCAAATGTGTTTTAACGAATATTATTTTGTCCACTCACACCTTTGTTTTTGATGACCCTCCAGGTCGTGGCACAACGTTCGGGGCTGATCTCGAGGCGGAGGCATAAGCAGAAATCAGTACAGTTATCCCTAGTCTGACAGGTGCTGAAGGGTACTTTTGGGATTTCAGTTGACTTGTCAGACGGGAGCAGGACCGGGCACGGTTATTGAGGTCTAGTTGGGACGGGTCCTGTCAAATTGGTATCAGAGCATTTGGTTATTGATTTCTATGGTTACGTCATGCCTCTGAGACGTGCGCCCCGTGCACGGCCTGAAGATAAGAGAGACGAGGATTGGGTTAGAGAAAGCCCAGATATTGAGAAAGCTCAACGGTTGGGAGCCACGGTGTTTCGTGGTGATTCGGGCCCGGATGGTGCCTATGATTGGATCACTCGTTTGGAAAGAATTTTTGAAGTCATGAGGTGTCCCTCGAAGAACATGGTGTTATTAGCCACTTTTCTTTTGGATGGCTATGCCTATAGGTGGTGGCATGGTTTACAATTGACTGGATGGGATGCTCGTACCTTGGCATGGGAAACATTCCGGGAGCGATTTTTGGATCAGTTTTACCCCCGCTCTTTTCGAAATGCTAAAGAGGTTGAATTCCTCCAATTGCAGTAGGGAAATCTGTCAGTGACTGATTATGAACATAAATTCTTGCACTTATCTAGTTTTGCTCCTATGTATGTAACAACTGAGGAGGATAAGTGTCGGAGATTTGAGCAGGGATTGAGAAATGCAATACGAAGCGCTGTGACCGTAGGCTCGTATTCCACTCTGAGAGAATTATCTGATGCTGCTATCCGAGTGGAGGCTAGTTTACCTATGCAAGAACAATCTTTGAGTTCTGGACGACGTCGAGAGCGTCACGTTACTGAACCAGTAAGTCAAGAAACATCAAAGAGAGTTAGTCTTCATTCCCTTGTATCGAGACCCCAGACAGTGGTTCAATCAAATAGGACTTTAACCCAGTCAATGAGTAAACAGCATGGTAGAACAAATCGCCTTAGTACTGCCCTCTGTCACTGTTGTAGGGAATTTGGGCTTGCGAAGGAACTGCCCCTATCGACTTAAGCGTAGTTGGGAATAAATGTAATGTTATATGATTTCGCGATGCCTTGTAAATATTTTGTGATATCTACTCGTGTTGTTATGTTGTATTATATGTTTTGCTTATGTCGGATTTGTACTTGTTTCTGATGATTGATTTTGATGAGGATATGTTATCATGTGATCTGGTTGTGTCGGACTTGATGAGCTATAGATGGGCATAGTAGGCCCAAGAGAAAACTTGACCCGAGGATAGGGAGTCCGGACTTGAGTTCGTGTGTTTTGCAAGATCCTGAATAGGACGTGGTTCGCCTAGAGACATGTGCTAGGTGACCGGATATGCCAAGAGTGGCATTGATGTTAGTACATATTGCTTTTGGACTCGAGAGGAGTCGAGATATTGAATTTGGACTCAACAGGAGTCAAGAGTTTGTTTAGGACTCGAAATGAATTATGATGTGCTATGAGGGCTCGGGATGAGCCAGGAAATATAGAAAGCATGATAAGAGTGGCTATGGTTGTACCTAACGAGTGAGGGTTCACGTGGGAACCCGAGGTAGTGAATTAGCTGTGACTTGAGTCTCCATGGTTGTCGTTGGAGAGGTTGTTTGAATTTCGGGGACGAAATTCCCTAAGGGGGGAAGGTTGTGACGCCCCGGAAATTCGAAACATGAAAATTTGGAAAAATTTGAAGAAAAGGACGATTTTGCCCCCGGAATTGGGCGAAAAGTTGACTTTTGATTTGAGCGGTCAAACGGACTTTGACCGATGACCGTGACGTAGTTCGGGACGTCACGAGTTCATAGACAGATGGCACGCTCAATTCCGACATTCGAGGAGAAAGTTATGACGTGCGAAAGTTGGTAAAAGGGGCCGAAAGTTGACTTTTTGATCGGGACATTGTTTGGACTTTCCGGGAGTACCGTTGGATAGGTCTCGAGACGCTGAATCCGTAGACAGGCGGCATGCGTCAATCGGAGTCCGAACGAAAACGTTATGGGTAGAACGATTAGGGGTATTTTGGTAAATTGTGATTGTAAGGGTAAAATGGTAATTGTAGTAGGGACTAAATTAAACGGTGCTGTTAAGGGATATTCAATGATTTCTATGGCTGATTTAGCCTAAGTGGATGAGGTTTAATTCTTTTGTGACATCTGTCACTTACATTAGGTGGATTAGTGGCACTTAGTGCCTTTGTCATTAATTAACAAATCAAATGAAACAGTTTTGTAAAATTTGTACAAAAACATAGAACAGAGAAAAAGAACCCGTCCACCTTGTGTAGTCCAATTCGTCTAAATCGATTGATCACAATCCCCTTGATAAACTGAGATTGAACAGAGAGATTTAGGTGAGGGAATTGAGTGGAAAATCGAAAAGAAAGGGGGCTGGGAAATCAGAAAATACCCGAAACCTTGAATTGATGATTTCGAATTGAATTTCTTGTTGGAGGCTTAATTGATGGAAATGAACGTTTGAGTAAGCTTACTGGACCTAAGACGAGTCGACTGGGATCAAATTCGAAGAGAATTGGTTGTGAATTGGTGACGAACAGCCCCTGCGACTGTGTCGAAATTGGAGCTTGAGTTCAATAACTTGGAGGTAGTAATCCTTGAAATTGATTTCAATTTCGTGTTTAGAATAACTGTTATATGCTTCGGGTGTAAACAATTGAAGGATACAGGTTGAGTTTGAGTGGAACCCGAGTTAGAACCCGTCGGGTTTCGATGTTGAGTCGTGGGTTTTAAGACATATTTTCGTTAAATTGAGGTCACAGATCGGTTAGGAATATGGAATAGATGAGAATCAATGAAAGAACTGAAGTAATTGGGTTAAAATTGATCGATAAAGAACCGGGTTGCACCGCGGGTTGCATACCCGAATACCAGTAAAACGGGTAAGGAAGAGGACTGTTCATGTTACTGTAGCACGGTGCGTGGACTCAAGCGCAGCCGCTTGCGGCGGCGCGTGAGGGCGCGTGGTGGGTTTTCTGGGGAAAGTTCCAACAGGTGTTTTACTCCCTGTAATGTAACGGACATTTTAAAATTGGTTTCGCGTCGATTGGACATCGGCTCGATAATGTTTCGAGGGTCCGATGGTTTAAATTATATTTTAAAATAATATTTAAATCCGGGAAAATTAGGGGAAATTAATATGATGTAAATTGACTTGTTAGTAACCTTGAATAATGATTGTGAATAGGATTCGAGATTCCGAGCAAGTGTTGGAAATTACGGAAACGCGCGCAGCGCGGGAAACGAGCAATCGGACGGTGTGTGAGTGGACGTTTGTTTTATAACTTGATATGCATGCATAGTTAAATATTTTACATGATTGATTGCATGATTTGGTTTTCAATGATTCATGATTTGTTTGGATGATTATTTATGATTTAATGATTATTTTAATCGGTAATTCGGGCACATTTTTCGAGGAAATGTGCAAATGATATTTTGGACTAGGCCCAGAGTCAAAATGATTTCAAAATGGATATTTTGATAAATTAATGAGTTAAGAATGATTTCTAGATTATTATAATGTTTTCTATATGATTTTATAGTTTTATGGATTTACGTGTAAATGATATTTGGGCTTGAGTCCCGGTTGGTAATGATTTGACTTGGATTGAGTCATGGATTTGATTGACATGTTTTGGGATATGATCCCAGATTATTTTCATTGTGATTGTGATTGTGACTATGGATGCCCAGACGGTCGGAGCTAGGGGATTACCTAGTCGGCCGGTGCTTTGGGATGTGATGGTATGATTCTGAGTTCTTATGGTAAGCCAACTTCTCGGATGCGACTGAGCCTGGATGTACCACTCGGATGTGTCTGAGCCTGGGGATGTGTTCGCCCAGATGTGACTGAGCCCGAGGGTTGAGCCCAGATGTGTCTGATCCCGAGAGTGTGGCTGGATGTTGGCCTACGCGTAGTGCAGATGTGACAGTGTGATGGTTTGTGCACTTGTGAATAGTGTGGATTGATTGATTGAGTAATTGATTGTGACCTTGTGCAGATTACTGTTTGATGTTGCGTACTGGTATTGAGTACGAGTTTTGGTCCGTGTGGCCAGGTGACTATGTGTTCGTATGTTTTGGCCTGAGAGCCAGAAGTTTGACTTATTATATGTTTTGGCTAAAAGCCAGTATTTGTGTTTCATCTGTTTTCCTATGCATGCATGATTTGTAAAACTGGAGGGTAAAGGATGTCTTTTCAAATGTGTTTTAACGAATATTATTTTTTCCACTCACACCTTTGTTTTTGATGACCCTCCAGGCCGTGGCACAACGTTCCGGGCTGATCTCGAGGCGGACAGAAGTTGGATAGGTTGGACATTCAACTGATAAGCTTGCTCTGTCTTGCAGGAGCAAAAGTGGCTGGATAATTTGACACTCTTAGAGTTATGCAAGACGTGTGTGATCCCTATCACATACGTATGGATATTGGACGTAGATCTGGTACTGAATCTGCCCTGTATGCGTAGTTGAGATGTGATTGGGCTTCATATTGGTTGGGGGACCCAGGAGACCAGGATACTCGGAAGGGATCCGAGTTGGACTTCCCTGGAAGACGTGTAGTGTGGACTAAGATTGGACTGATGGGCTTCAAAAGTGAAGCGTGTTTGACTCGTGGTCAGGTGGTAACCGTATGGTTACGAGGGTGTTTGGGTGCCCTAGAGAGACACTCTGAGGGTGATGGGTACACTATGGTGTCTTGGATAGACTTTAGGTGAAGTAGAGCTCGGCTGATGCCAACGTGGTGGACTACTGGACGTAACGTAGAATGACGTTGAAAGTACGTGAGGATATACTCTATGAGCTATGTTGAAGTATTCTAAAATATCTTTGTTTTATTCAAGTTCACATGGTTGTTCTTGCGTATGTATGGTGGTATGCATCGTGGTTCCGGTTGGTGGTAATTGGTGCATGTATTTGAAATGTGTACGTACAGGTTATGCAATGGTCGGAACCATGCCGATGTAATTGGACATGTAGTGTGATGATATAAGTGTTGGTGATCGTCTTAGTGCGAGGGATGTTGTGGAGAGATGAATGATAGACGTAGTTCAAATATGAGGGATTTCGGAGGAACATGTGGACTGGATCAAAGTGATTCCGAGTGGTTGATTGGTTATTGTAGGCTTCGGTGTTTATATGAGCTGGATGCTCCGAGCCATGAGTGGCTGGTGGGACCTTGACAGTGAGATATATGTGATCATGATTGATAGCTCTGTGATAGGGTCCAGGGTCCAGTTACAGACAAATGGTGTAGGACGTAGATGAAGTTTCCACAGGTTAACAATGTTGGTGGTTAGTGGAACCACTGGTGAGCTGGTTGGTTGAGCAAGTATGTTGTGACTTCCGTAAGGTCGGTACAGATAGCTGACGGAAGTAGTAAGGATCGTAAAATAGATATTGGTGAACAGAAGTACCAGGATAGGTAAATGCTTTCATGAGAATGGGTTGCAAGGTGGAATTCGTGCCTGCTGACAACAGACTCACACGATGTACTGAGGTGTTGGTACAAGGTGTGCTGGACTCGAGAGGGAGTCTGAGATTGATGTGATTGGTAGCAGCGTTGTTGTGGCGTACCTACAGTTAGTGGAGCCGTGAGTGGCAGCTAGTGTGACGTTAGAAATACCACGGTTACGAGTTGAAATGTGTTGACCTCAGTGAAAAGGAGATAATAGTCCAATGGACTGAAAGTCAGAAAGTTGGTTCGTTTGACCGAAGTGGGGCGACAGTTTGGGAATTGTCAGGATAAGTTGGATTAGTAGGTGTTGGACACCGGGTAGGAGACCCAAGTGAGAGATCAGTCGGATTCAGAATTTCGGGGACGAAATTCATTAAGGGGGGTAGATTGTAACACCCCGTCCGGGAAATCGGGATTAGATTAGTGGTTAATGACAGATTAGTAATGTTAATCGGTGATTAGTTGGATATGTTCGGACGGACGGTGCAAAATGACGATTTTGCCCCTAGAGGGTAAAAATGTTGACTTTTAGTTCGGAAGATCAAATGGACTTTGACCGATGACTGTGACGTAGTTCGAGACGTCACGAGTTCATAGACAGGTGGCACGTCCGATTCCGACATCCGAGGAGGAAGTTATGAGGTTCAGAAGTTCAAGGGTAATTTGGTAATTTGGTGGAAAAAGGGGCACTTTGTTGACTTTTCAAACGACATGGACTTTTCACGTAATTCGAGGACCGTTAGGTAGGTCCCGATTCCCTGAGTACAACGTCGGTTCATGCCGGTTCGAGGACCGTTAGTCATCTTTTAGGAACACTGAGAGAGGACTGTCGAATTAATTACTGTTGAAAACGGACAAAATTGGACAAGATAACACTGTGAATCGTGAACCGATCGGACCGGGTTTGCCCAAGGAAGACGACGACACCGTGCTGGGCGCGTGCTCCCACGAGTAGCCCCTTTGGGTGGCGCGTGAGGGCGCGTGGGGCCCCTTTCGGGGAATTTTACAACACGACTTTTAAAGTATTCGATGTAACCAACATTTTGGTGCTAGTTTCGAGTCGATTGGACATCGTCTCGATATGTTTTGAGATGTCCGAAGGTTTTAAGGCTCAGTTAAAAATAGTTAAAAATTCGAGAAAATTAAGGGGCTTTAGTATGAGCATTATGAAGTGGTTAGTGACCTTATTATGAGATTTGGACAGGTTTGAGAAAGCCGGTGATAGTGGATTGGCCGAGAACGGCCTAAGTGCGAGCGTATCGAGGCGATGACGTAACGGTCTGTGAGTGGACTTTGCTTTCAAACTTATGATGCATGCATATATGTTTTATATGTTTTATATGTTTTCTATATGTGTTTTCCATATTTGTGAATCAATATAGATTATTTATGATTTTGCACTTGAACGGATTTCGAGATAAGTACGTATTTGCACGTTTTACGAGTTTTCAGTTTCTCTTGTGATTTGATCATGGTTTTGATGATTTGATTTCGGGATTTGGAATATGATTTAAAGTGAATTTTGGAAAAGTGATTTCGGGCTTGGATCCCTGTTTATGTGATTTCGGAAATGAGATTTCGGTTTTGGAACTGGATTTCAGAAACGATGTTTCGGATTTGGTTTTGAAACTTGGAAAGGAAATTCTGGATTTGGGTTCGGGATGATGGTTCCAGATGCTATCTTACGGAATCATTATTGTGAATTCGGATAAGGATTTTCTATGGTTTTCACTATTGATTGAAAAATGGTTTTGGGTTTAAAGACCCGGAAAAAGAAAAGAAAAACTGCTGGATCTTGTTTTGAGTTTAAAGACTCGGTTGATTGACGAGGGGAGGGCCCTGGATTGATATGTTTTTAGTTTAAAGACTCGGTTATGATACCCCTCTGAGGCCTGTTGATTGTGTTTTGAGTTTAAAGACTCATTGATTTCCCGGGAAGGCCTGATTATGCGCATGGTTTTGAGTTTAAAGACTCGAACGCACTTGAGATCCAACAACTCGCATGATTGATGTTTTTCACTGGTTTTCAGATATTTTGGGCAGTGGCCCAGATGAATTGGATTTGATGAGTTTTGGGACTGAGTTCCCGTACTTTGACGTTTGAATTATGATTTTGTCCTGAGGCCATGGGTTTGAATTGCAGATTTGAAGAAAGAAATGATTTTGAATTTCATTAATGGTTTTGGATATGAAATGGTTTCATGACATGAATTGTGTATGCATGCATTGGTTTTTCATTGAGGGTAAAATGTCTTTCTGCTAAACTGTTTTATGAAATTACTATTTATTTTTTTTCCACTCAGAGTCATTTCATGTTTTTCGATACCCTCTAGGTTGTTGGGGTGCGGGCTGTTGGTCGAGAGAGACGGAGACATCACATACGCGAGCCACAGTAGAGTCTGCGCGCTTTGGGAAGTCCGGAAGGTTGGAACGGTGCGTTGAAAAATCGCTTGTCCGACTGACGTGTCACATGGAGGTTGGACGTCGGTTTAGCCTTCGTGTCATGTGTAAATTAGACGGGAGCAGGACTTAGCCCTTAATCCAAGGGAATTGGGGGTGGGTCATGTCACCTACATTGTTTAAAAATGCACATTCATTCTGCTTAGCATGTGATAAATGCCAAAGATCCGGAAACTTAGGACGAAGAGATGAACCACAAAATAATGTTTTAACCGTTGAAATATTTGATGTTTGGGTATCAATTTTATGGGTCCATGTCCTCAATCTAATGGTTATAGCTATATCTTACTTGTTGTTGATTATGTCTTAAAATAGGTCGAATCTAAAGCCATCAGGACTAATGACTCTAAAACTGTTGCAGATTTCCTCAGAACTAACATTCTTTCCACGTTTGGGATCCCACAGGTCCTAATAAGTGATGGTGGAAGTCACTTCTGCAACAAGACCATTAAAGCCTCAATGAAACGGTACGGTGTCACTAATAGAGTCTCTACACCTTATCACCCTCAAACGAGTGGAATGGTCGAGGTTAGTAATAGAGATATCAAGAAAAATTTAGAGAGAACTGTGGGCCCTAATCGTAAGGATTGGAGCCAACGCTTGGATGATGTACTTTAGGCATACAGGACTGCCTACAAAACATCTATAGGAATGTCACCCTATAGGTTGGTCTATGGAAAAGCATGCCACTTCCCGGTGGAATTAGAACACGAAGCATGGTGGGCCGTACACACTTTCAATATGAAGCTGGATGAGGCCGGGTTGCATCGCAAGCTCCAGCTAGGTGAGCTTGAGGAAATCAGGAATGATGCATTTGAGACAAACAGATCAAGAGTAAAATGTTTGACATTAGCTAGAAAGTTTTGCTGTTCAATTCACGACTTAGACACTTTCCTGGTAAGTTACGTTTTATGTAGGTAGGTCCTTTTGTTATTACTAATGTATTTTCCCATGGAGCTATATAGATCAAATACATCGTAACTGGAAAGGAGTTCAAGGTAAATGACCACAGATTGAAGCCTTACATCGAGGCAATTGGAGAACACATTGTGGAGTCGGAAAGAGTGATGCAATCTCTAATTGTATGAACATACTGAAGAACTTGTTCTAGGATGACTAGACATTAAACTTGAAGCGCTTGTGGGAGGAAACCCAGTGTATTCTCGAATTGTGAAGGAGACATCAACGCAGATTTACTTTCTTTCAACCCTTCACTCTCTTTTTATTTTGTTTATTTAATGTTTTTCTTGCTTTTTTTTTTTTTGCCAATCCTCCTCTTTACTTTGATTCTATGATCATTTACTTTCTAATTGCTTACATTGAGGACAATGTTGAGTTTAAGTGTGGGGGAATGATTCACACTTTCATTGTTTTACATTTTCACATTTTCTTTACATTAAAAAAAAAAAAAGCTTTCTTGAGTCTTTCCATTTTAACTTAGTGTTTTTACGAGTCTTAGGATGCCCTTTAACATGCCAATGATAAAAATGAAGGAAAAACACGTAAGTTATGGCTATAATGATGATCACTACAATTTGAATTCGTTTGTTAATACTTTGTGGTTAAGTGTTTTTTATTTGTAGATGATGCATGTAAATTGGTACATAAACAAGCATGATAAGATAAGTATGAATCATATGAACCTTAAGTGAGCTTTATAACTTTATATACATATTTGAAGAGTGATTCATAAGTTCTTTGTTTAAATTGATATACATATGCCTCATAACTGCTTGCCATAGATTTTAATGAACTCTAGAGTACTATAGCTTTTTCTATGTGATTTTCAAAGATTTTAAGTCAATAAACTCTCTGATTTTGGACATGATTAAGGCATTAGGGTTAAGACCACATATTCAAACATCCATGTTCCTATTTGTGCACACAAGTTGCGATCCCTTTAGTTTTAAACCCTTTTGAGCCCACACTAAGCCTTTTTATCATCATTATGATTATCTAAACACTTGAGCTTAGTATAGACTTCTTTCACCCTGGTTCGAAGGACTCGGTTGAAGACATGAAGATGGTGTGAAGAGAAGTTGATGATGTTTTGAAAAAATTTATGTGGATTTTCTTACTCAAACTTTGTTATATTATTGGTGCATGTTATTACCGTGACTTAAAAACAAACACAATTTTTTAAGTCTCTATCAAAGTAATAATGTTTGATTATGTAAAGTTTGAGTTAAACTCGTATATTTGTAAATCAGATAAAAAGAATGAATACAAGGCCCAACATGATGAAACTTGGCCTATGTTCGAAGGGTTGGATTATTGACATCATTGCACTAACTATGGGGAGCTATATTACGTTTTGGGAGTCTATTGAGTCCTAGAACCACTTATCCTATATATTACTTGCCTCTAAACTTAGCCCCATTACAACGTTCATAAAGACCTTATGATCCTTAAGATGATAAATTTTAATTAGTTGAGTTTATCACATGAGTAAGCTTATGGTTTTGGTTCATTTGTGAAATTTTTATCTTGAGGTGTTTGTTTGAAATTTTGTAAAAGTACTTTATTCTATTATGGGAGCATTTTTCTCACATATTTTGAGTGCAAACACAAACCCTTACAAATTGAGTGAACTTATGAGTGCATATTCTTGTGAGTTGATTCATACTTGTTTTATTCATATTGAGATCCATTTCACCATGTTTACTCATAGTCTTACTTGTTGAAACATTTTGTTACCATGTACTAACTCTTGAATTTCATGTGCTTAAATGCCTTCGAGTGTAAATCTTTTATGCCATGATTATAATAAGGAAATTTTGAGACAAATGGTTAAGGGCTTAGTTGTTTAAATTTCTTAGTTTAATTTTAGTAGGGACTACTAAAGTTTAAGTGTAGGGGTATTTGATAGGTTGTTAATTAAGCTTTATTTTATGCTATTTTATATCCTTTATACTTACCTTTTTAATATTAAATTACTAAACAATTAGAGAAAATATCTTCTTTTTTTTGTGGGAAATTTGCAGAAATAAATAAACTTGGAATTCTGAGCATTTTGGCAAAAGAATCGTCCCAATCGGAATTATAATAAAGAAATTATGGATAAAATAAGGAAGGCCACCGAAAATCTCTTGGAATTTTGGTGGGATGCTGCTAAAGCCCAAAAGTCCATTACCTTCAGTCGTGAAGCCCATGTCCCTGTGCAAGCCTAGCCCACACCCAAAGCCCAGCAAGCGGCCCAATTCCTGCCATCGATTAGCCCGCCCCAGCATCAGAGCGCGCCTTCGAAAATTCAGCGCGCGTGTACCAAGAAAGAAAACTCAACCTTGCCGTACGTGCGTTAAACGCTCCATGCTCTGCACCCGCCTGTCCCACCGACTCTGATGCCCAAAGATAGCGCCTACTAATCGAAATGATATTCTTTGTTTCAGCTGCAGCCTGTCGTTCCATGCCCTGCTCTCATTGAATAAAACTTGTCCTTTTTGGGCAGCCTTTTCACCATAATTTCACCCCAAAATCAGCTATTCTCATCATTTCACTTTTTAATTTTTTCAATTGTAATTTTCAATTTATTTGCACTTTATTTTTTAGATTTTTTGGCACTTTCCCTATAAATAGGGGGGTCATTCTCATTGTTTAGGGACTTTTCTTTTAGGCGCACTTTGAGTCTTCCTTAAGGGAAACTTAGGAAAAATATTTCCAATACAAGTTTAGAGTTTGAGTATGAAATTCCCGTGTTTTATTTCTCCACCTTCGCAAGGTTCCTGTCGCTGTTCAGTGATCTTTATGAATAACAATCCATTGTTTTCATCCACCCCGAAAGTGTAACATATGCTTTCCATCTACTTAAACTCTTTTATTTTTTATTGGTTATATTTATAATGCAATATATGTGTGTTAGTATTTTCTTTCTATCATTTGTGAATATGAAAACAATCTTCATGTGCTTTACTTTTTAAATTTCATTTACTTCATACGTTTTAGGGCTTAACCTTCATTTCAACGCTAAATGTTTATTCGTTGTTCGGTGCATTTAGAATAGAATTTCAACGCTAAATGTTTTTCGTTGTTCGGTGCATTTAGAATAAAATTGAAGATGATTTAATGTTTGATCGTTGTTCGTCACATTAAATTACAAATTTAAGGTGGATCATATTATAAGTAAAAATCTGCAGTTCGGTGGATTTATAATATGAAAAATGTATAAAGGAATTTGAGATAATGAAAGTAGAATTTCGTGATTGATTCAAATATAGGAAAATGCTGAAGTGTTGGTAAATTTTGTGTTTGAGGAAAGTCCACTTTGACAAAGGTTAAAATAGGAGTAGAATTAATTTTATAAGTGTTTTACATGTATTTTTATGGCTACAAACTCTTTTCTAAACCCCCTATTTAATTTTTTAGTTCTTTAATTCATTTATTCTTTAACTTCTTTATTCTCTAATTCATTTAATTCTTTAATTCATTTATTATTGTATTTCTTTGATTATTTATTATTCTTTTTCACTAACCATTATTTAATGTTCTCTATTTTCTCCGGTTAAGAACGATCCTTATTTACCAATACTGCATCTACACAAAAAGGGTTTAAATTGCAAATACTCGAATTACGTGTTTATTTAAATGCGTAATTCGAGCGTTATCATACCCAAAAACAAAAATACATAAAATTCACTTTACAAGTTTTGCAAGCTTCACAAACATATAGGTTCCAGGTAACTTGTTCCTTTCTCTCTTATGTATTGTGCTTTAGATATCGCTTGAGTAAGTGCATAAAATACTATAACCCTATTTATTCTTGCCTTTGTTTGAAGGAAAGGGATTAGTATCACAAACTATTCTCTTTTTAAACACCTTCAAGTTCAGAAAGGGCTTATTCTAGACCACATTGCCTTTCTCTTTCTTGTAATCACATTCGTTACTTCCCTAAAAACCGAACCTAGCAGATACTTTTCTTCAACAACTCCCAGCTTTTCATTTTCAGCTCTCTTATAAAGAGAGCAGACTTATGATTGCAAATCTTGATATCTGACATACATTCTCCCTTTTAATTGGCATTCGCATGCAGAAGTAGTAGTCAGTGAAGTCAGGTACACACCATCATTAATTTGGAAAGTGCATCTACCGCTTTTTGTTTATATTATGGGGGCCAAGTGGTCCTTCTTCAACCTTGGTATATGCTATCAAATTGAACTCCATAAATGCTACAAGTTCCAACCAACTTAATTTGTCACCATATTATTCCGTATATTCACATTGACCCTTTGTTTCTTTCTTCCTGTGATGTGCAGGAGCTTACCAATGGGGTTTCTTACGCCAATTTGCGGGAAAATAATGTTCATATGGGCTCTGATTACCAGATGGTTCAGGTATCAAAGAAACCTTGAAGTTAATATGAGAACTCTCAAAAGAATGATAGAAGAGCTAAATGGCCAAGCTGAAGGTCTAGCTCAAAAACTAGTAGCGGAGCCTCCTCTTCCAATAAGAAGACAAGGAGATGAAGTCTATGGCTGGTTAGAGAATGTGGAAAGGATCAAAATCGAAATACAAACTGTTGAGCAACTCCGTGAAAGGAAATATCTCTCACATAAACATCTTGGAACGCTTGTTGATGAAAAAATTGGAGAAGTTACGGACTTGGTCCAGAAAGGTAGCTACTTCAATGAGATTTCCATGAAGGAGAAGTTCAAGTATGTAATCATCGGCGGCGGAGTTGCAGCTGGATATGCAGCGAGGGAGTTTGTCAAACAAGGGCTCAAAACAGGTGAGTTAGCAATCATCTCCAAAGAAGCCGTGGCACCTTATGAACGTCCTACACTTAGTAAGGACTATCTATTTCCGGATAGAGCTGCAAGACTTCCCGGGTTCTATGTCTGTGTTGGAAGTGGAGGAGAGAGGCTGCTTCCCGAGTGGTATATGGAGAAAGGTATAGAGCTAATTCTTAGCACAGAAATAGTCGAAGCAGATCTGCATTCGAAGATCCTCACTAGTGCAACTGGGAGAGTCTTTGGATTTGGAACTTTGATCATTGCCACTGGCGCTGGGGTTTTAAGGTTGACAGATTTTGGGGTACAAGGAGCTGATGTGAACAACATTTTGTACCTGAGAGAAATCAGTGATGCTGATAAACTTGTAGAAGTAATGAGAGCCAAGAAAAAAGGAAAAGTAGTGATCGTTGGTGGAGGGTACATTGGTCTTGAAGTTGGAGCAGCTATGAGAATCAACAAATTTGATGTGACCTTGGTTTTTCCAGAACCTTGGTGCATGCCTCGGCTTTTCACCAAAGAGATTGCTGCCTTCTATGAGGGCTATTATGCCAATAAAGGAATTGAAATTATCAAGGGCACATCTGCAACAGGGTTTGATGCTGACAAAAATGGAGACGTAAAGGCAGTGAAACTCGAGAATGGAAGGGTGCTGCAAGCTGACATTGTTGTTGTTGGTATTGGAGCAAAGCCTTGTAGTGAGTTATTCATAGGGAAAGTGGATGAACAGGAGGGAGGGATCAAAACCAATGGATTGTTCGAAACAGATGTCCCGGATGTATATGCCGTTGGTGATGTGGCTACGTTCCCTATGAAATTGTACAATGACATGAGAAGAGTTGAGCATGTTGACCATGCCAGAAAATCAGCTGAGCATGCTGTGAAAGCTATCAAGGCAAGTGAGGAAGGGAAACCGATTGAAGAGTATGATTATGTTCCGTACTTCTATTCGCATGTCTTCGATCTTTCATGGAAGTTTAATGGGGACAATGTGGGTGATCCAGTGATGTTTGGAGACAGCAATCCGGCATCGGTGAAGCCAAAGTTTGGAACAGCATGGATAAAAAATGGAAAGATTGTGGGAATGTTTTTAGAGGGTGGAACAGATGAAGAAAACAAGATTATTGCCAAGGTTGCAAGGGTGCAACCTGCAGCTGAGTATTTGGGTCAACTGAGAAGGGAAGGTTATTTCATTGCTTGAAAGGTGATATATTCATAATGTACAAAATCAATGGCTTGGATTGTTTTGTTCCTGCACTCATCATCAACTAATTTGTGATTGATAATGTATTCCTGTGTGTGCCCTGGATTTTGGTTCATTTTCTTTATCTTTTATGCTCTATTCCTGTGTGTGCCATGATCATTGATTTGTGCTGCTCAAAACCAATCAAGAATCGATGGAGAATTTTATGCTTGATATGGTTGCTGTGTATTCATTCCTCCCACCTATAAATTGATTTTGTTGTTAAGATGTAATCATTTAGCAAATTTAATCTTAATATTTAGCAAGCCCCTTTAGTTAAATATTAATATGATATGAAATTATGGAAGGTGGTGTAGTGTTTGCTGTGTAAAGCATATATATATAACCATGGGGAAGAGGCTGATGAATTGTAAAGTATATTAATTTGGTTTTTTGGGAGTGAACTGGAGGTGAAGAATAAATTAGCATCTAATTTTAAAGTCTAATTCATATGGGCTTAACCAGCCGACCTATGAAGTTTGAAAAAAACCCAACCCGATAAAATTGTCGGCCTTTTAAATAATTCACTAAACCCTCGAGACCTAACCCGATATTTTTTAAAACATGAAATAAACTCAGCCCAACTCCCAATATTTTTTAAAACATGAAATAAGCCCAGCCTAACTCGATTGAAGCCCAAACCTTTTGGGTCGCAATTTGTCAGATCCGGCCCAATTCCCAAACCTACCAGTAACCACTATTATCCAATTTAAAAAAATGTAATAACAGAAAAAGTGAGATATATCTTTCGGATAAAGTAAAAAGGAAAGAAAAACTCAAAACAAAGCACCGAGTTAACGTTGCGAGTGCGTCTTCTTCCAACACAATTATTAGGGATTTTCAGTTGTCAATGCAAAACCAAGGCCTTTGAGGTTCTATTAAATCGAAGCATTATCACAGACCCGAACGGTATCGGGTATCAGAATTCAGAACGACTGCACAGATCGTTGTTGCAATGGCTGACCTCAGAACTGGGAGAGGTGCCTCCAAGCTGAAAGAGCACAAACCCAAACCCAACCCCAACCCCAACCCCAACCAGCTAGAAAAGATTGGCGGGCTTCTGACTCACATCGCCAAATTTGCTATCGATTCCACAATCAACTTCTCTCTCAAAGCCCTCCCCGGTTGGCTCCTTATCTGTCTTAATATTTACAATTTCTGTAGATAATATTTGGGTTTGCATTACTTCATTGAAATTGGTAATCTTGGAGTACTTTTATTATTTTGTAGATAGGTTTATTTGGATCGTCATTTTGATAAAGTAGTGAGGTTTAAGAAGAAGACAGGGATTCTTGTTAAACCCTCTTCATGTTGCTTCGTTCTGGAAAATATAAAGATGGTTGGATTGTTGGTTTAGTTTAGCATTTGGACCCCTCTTCATGTTGCTTCGTTCTGGAAAATATAAAGATGGTTGGATTGTTGGTTTAGTTTAGCATTTGGACCTATTTGTTGCATTTATTTTAGCTATTGAAGAAAAATGAGTTTCTGTGGATTTAAAATATTAAATTGGGTTGATAGATTTGAATGACTTGTAAAATATTGAAACTATTTACTTAAGAGACTTGTTGAAGTAGCAAACAAGGAAATAACAGATCATACTGACAGAGAATTGAAACTATAAACAGAAAAGTGTAGTTAGAGAATGTTGAGACTAGTCCATGATCAGAAGTATTGTGGATAGTTGATGGATATCAAATGTAGAGTTTATAGAGGCCATGGAAAGCCAAGAAAGCTCACCCTTTGTGAAATGGTTGGTGGAGGGATATCTGGGTAACCTTAGTCTTGGAGTTAGAGCTTGAAGATGAAATCTTGCTTCGATATTGTTATCAGTTTACTCCACTCTAAAAATGGTGCCTAAGCAGCTGATAGCAACCTGAATTTGTAATGAGGTTGAAGATTTAAGTTTCATTATACCTTGGTCAGTAGCTTTGTCCTAGTTCTTTAACTTGTGTTTTATTTCCCTTCTCAATTTCTTAATCAAAAGTGGATAATTTAGAATTTTTTTTAGATATGCATTCGTCCCATGATACTAGCTCACTTTCAGATGTCAGGATGTGTGTTTGATTTCACACAAATTCTGATAATATCATTGTTTTTTATTTATTTATTTATTTATTTATTTATTTTCTTTTTAACTCAATTTTGTTAAAATCTTCAATCTTGTACAGATAATTGACCAAGTATTTTCTTAGTAATAGTCATCACCTTGGTATCTTGTTGACACAAACGTCTTCGTCGGATTGCAACATAGTAGCTCAATTTCTGACCATTAACAAAGCTCTTATCTCCATTGTTGAGAAGAATATAATTTAGTTAGTCAACAATTGCAGAGTTTCTGCCAGTGATGCATGTCATCCCATTCCTGAAAGCATGCCTCCACTGTTGTCTGGTTTTCATTTCTAAGATATTGCATTCTAGAGTAATACGATGACGTCAAATAATATATCTACTGTTGAATTCATTTACATCTTTGTTCGTCGAAACTATTTTTCTTTTTTAGAATTGTAGATGCTCACCGGCTTTTAACTTTCCCTGTGTTTAAACTATGTTTTCCACCATCTTGAGTACTGTAGGTAGGAAGCAAGCGCATGTCATCTTGCAGGAAGGAATAAAAGATCAATCCCCATCAATCTGTCCGGACGACAAGAAGAAACCAGAAGATCCGAAATTAGTGATGGAGGACATGCAGGAAAACATGAATATTGTAAAGCGTCAACATCAGTTATTCGCAAAACATGTCGTCAGATCAGAGGACCGGAAGAAGATGGCAGAGGGAGGCATTCAGGGGTCAGATGTTCTGGGGAAGGAGAAAAGGATCTTCATTCGATCAAGGCTTTAGAACGAGGTTGGTGTTAACTACCATAACAGCAAGTCAAAAATAAGAACTGGGGTTCTGGTAAAAAGGAAAACCGAAATAGGTGGGGATGACTCATCATATAATACCTAGCATCTAATTTGGACTGATCAAATTACAATTCAATTTCGAGTATGTGTTGTTTATGTGTTCATAAGCTAAAGCTGGGATAGTGTTCTGCCACAATTGTATTTACGCGTGTACTAGTGAGTGAGTATCAGTAATGGAAATTTGTTTTGTCGGTGAAATGACAGTTTTTAATATTTAGTGTATCAATAAAGCTATTTAAACATATTAAATTAATTGTATTTAGAGATTATATTCATGTGGTATTATATTTAGGGATAATTATAAATAGGTACTATTTTTTTATTCAACTTATAAGTTAATTCAGTATGATAAATATAGACAGTAAAAAGAAATAATCTTTTTTTATTTTTTATCAAATTACATCATTTTTTGTAGTCCATTATTTTTTAAACCCATTATATATTATATTTTTTAAACAATTTAGGATCTTGCATAATGTTATTTCGTATTTTTGTTAGATTTTTTTGTAAGAGTGGATTTATTATATTCAATTTATTCACTATTTATTTGGATAATCTCGCGATTCATGTAGTTCGTCATCTATATAGTTAATCTTATTTTGTTATATGCAATTCTATGTCACATATTATAGTTTTATTATACAGGTATAAAATCTTTTATGTACATACCAATATTTGATTCTAGACTTAACAGTTAAATTAAATAATATTACCTACTGAACTTTCTCGTATAAATAAGATACCTATATATGAAAATTCTAATTGTATCATAATAGGTATATTTTCAATATATCTCACACAAAAAAAAATAAAATAAACAGGTTTTTATTAATTTATTTACGAAAGATAATAAGAGAAATAACGTACATGTAACTCTCTAACTCTTCAAAAATATCAAGTATTATCCGATAAAATAAATATAAAATAAATATTCTGAAATTTAGTTAGAATTATCTTAATTTCAATAATTTTGAAAAATAAATATAAAATAACAATATTTAAAATTTAAAAGTTTCTCATCCATATCTGAAAAGGGATATAAATGGTATTTAAAAACTTTAAAAAATAAAATCATAAAAAGAACACAGTAAAAATAAAATAAAAAAGTAAATAGACTATTTTATATGTTAAGCAGACTAATTTATAAGTTAGACTTTAAAACTGGACTAATTTATAATTAATTCTTATATTTATTACAAAAAATAAATGCAAAATAATTTAATTTATTGAAATAATATCGTTCATTGATTGATTCTCATGCTAATGTGGTCGTTAATTATAGTTAATTTAATGTGTATAAGTAGCATTACGTATCCAAAAGATTCCCTTTTCTTAACCTTATTCCAAAATACATGTATACGACCCGTATGCCAACCCCTAGAAAGAACAAGAAATACAAATAGATTAAACTCCTCCTAACTAGACTTCTCATACTTTGTGCTATAAATACTCTCATTCTTTTGACCATACACTTGACTAGGCTCCTCATCTTCTTTAGCTTATGCAATTCCAAGCTTTTTTCATAGAATCTATTACTGATATGGTGTTAAAGAAGATCTCATTGATCCTATTCCTGACCAAAAAGTTTTTCCTATTTTTAGAAATCGAATGAGCCCGAGGCAGTCATAGGTGGACCCTCTTTTCAAAATTGGGTTTGCAGAGTGAAGGGAGTGGACCACTAGTAAGGTCTCTTTGCTGGTGATGTGATATATATAATGCTGGATGAGTTGAGCATAATGAGCCTTTTAGTCACGGTCAATCCCTAGATAGGCAAACCAGAAAGCAAACAGGCCTTTATCTCAAGTGTAGATGTGCCACTAGTAAATGCTGCAACTAGGCAGTATATGTGGGTTCCATTCTAGGCCCAAGAACCTTTATTCTGATTAAACGATTGTAAGGCAAGTAGATAAGATTAGTTTACGTTGTTCTTTTCTATGCATTCTTCTTACCGTATCCAAGGACTATAATAATTTTGTTTCCAGCGTAGTCCAAGTTTATGAATTTTCCATGATATTTAGGTTGGCGATGTTATTTCAATAGTCAGGATGATTAGGAGTCCCTGGTTCCCTTAAGTGACGATCGAAGTATCAAACCAATGCTCAAAGATGGTATCCCGATATGGGCAGTTGTGAACTATGCTTGGATGATGTATCCCGAATACCAATCTCTACTTAAGAAATTCTGGTTTGTATTAAAATGGAAATGGAAGTACGAGTATTGAAAGGTAAAAGTATTGGAATTGAACGAGTATTGAAAGGTTAAAGTATTGGAATTGAACTATGAAAACTGACATTACAAGTGTATAATAGTAAATTATTTCCTTCGTATTGGAGCCCGTATCAAGTAGGAAATTCCAGAATTCATCAATACAAAATGAATATCATTCGTAATCGTACCATAGGTTGGCAGAGTATTCAGATGCGACGACGAGACGTCGAATGAGAGGTTTGAACCTCATTGACCAGGCATGGATTTGGTAGTCAAGATGACTATTCATAGATTAGCAGTCACAATTACTATCCATAGATCGCTAGTTAGGATGACTATCCATAGTTCGGTAGTCGACATGACTATTTATAGATCAGGAGCCGAAATAATTAACCCTTATCACAATGTTTAGTCAGAAAGAAAGTTAATCTCTACAAGCCTCAATGACCATCTATGAACTAGCAGTTGGAATGAGGTTAAACTTTATGACAATGCTTAGTCAAAAAAAGGTTGGTGCATGAGTTGAAGCTAACTATTATGATGGTACTGCTGGAGCTGGTTAGAAAGACTGTTAGGCGTTTGTATAAATTCTTCGAGGAGATAAAAAGAAAAACTGCATCTTGACTTCCTAGGTCGAAAGGAACAGGTTTTTTCATAAGGGCGAGCCTTTTTTAAACCAAGAAACCTTTTAGGGTGTTCATAAGTTCATAAATTGAAGGAGATCAATTTTTTGTTTTTGATTGCTTGATTCAGTGTCCCTTGAGAAGTTGGCTTCTTCTCTTATTATAGGCGACAAAGTGGTCAGTCAAGTTGTCATGTAGGGTCTTCGTTGGGTCCCATGCTGCCGTTTAATTCATTGGAAGCCTCCATATTGCCTTCAAATTCTTCGTGCATGTCATATCTGCCCATGCCTTCCTTCCTCTACACGTTCTAAGTGGGTGCTTGGCTTAGGTCTTCTTTGATTTAGGTCTTTAATTCCTCCAAGCCTTCAACTTTGGCCAAAGAGAATTTTTTTCATGTGTAAACATTCTCCCCTGAATTTGAATTTTTTTTTATCAAATAATTTAAATTCACAAGTTTGTTCTTTACTCGTTTCCGCATGTGTTGGATCTTTTCACATAGTTCAGCAAACTCGGGGTACTTGGAGCTTTTCCCCATTTTCTGTTGTAGTTATTTCTTCAAACAAGTCGCCGTACTTCCCCTCTTTTCTTCGAGAATTGAGATTTTCTTTCCATTCGCAGAAAAAGTATGGCTCCCAAAACAGCTTAGAAAGAAAAAGTCGTCGTCGACTCCTCCTCCTTCACTGGTTCAAAAACCATCTCCACCCTTAAGACACCTTAGATTTATGAGGAGAACTTTGAGGGTTGTTCTATATTTTATTGCAAAGTTATTCAAGTTTGTGAAGAAGGAAACCACATCGCCAGTGGGCCAATCCTTCGTGTAGATTCCGAGCACCATTTTGTTTCAGGACCTTGTTGGCAAGATCGAGTACCATAGGATTCTGACCTGCTTTACTATATTTTTTTCCCTACTTCGAACCTCCCTTATCCATACACGTCCTTCCTTTCCTTGGAGCGATGTTCACTCGAGATGGGTCCATTTGTTCTTATCTAGCAATAAATCGAAGATTTCATGCTGTTTTCTATGCTAGATCCAGAGGATGAAAAATGTGTACAATGGCGAATTCTAGTTCAATGGAATGCTTCAACTTGTGAGTTTACCTGACGTGTTCACTACCCTTGATGTGAACTTTCTTAGTGCTTCTTTATGCTTCTAGAATAGTAGTAATAATAATTTTTATTTTAGTAAATCTTCACAACAGTAAACAGAAGTAGTCACAACAATCATACACAACCAACTTGTAACGACCCGTCCCGGAATTCGAGATTAAATTTGTAACTAATCATGATTAACGGGGTTAATCGGTGATTAGTTGGGTAAAATCGGACGAACGGTGCAAAATGACCGTTTTGCCCCTGGTTGTGGGCAAAACGTTGACTTTTTATTCGGGCGGTCAAATGGACTTTTCCCGATGACCGTGACGTAGTTTGGGACGTCACGAGTTCATAGACAGGCGGCACGTTCGATTCCGACGTTCGTGGCGGAAGTTATGACGGTCGGAAGTCCAGGGGCATTACCGTAATTTGGACTAAATAAGGGAAAATGTTGACTTTTCGATCGGGGGGTCCAATGGCCGAGGGCCAAGGACCGTTAGGAAGGTCTCGATGCCCCGAGTACAACGACAGGCGGCACGCCGGAAACGGACATCGGGTAATCGAGTTACGGGTCACGGATGGTGAAGGGCATTTTGGTAATTTTGAGTAGAAGAGCAAAATGGTAAATTGCCAAGCCCAATTTGAACAGCCGTGGGTTAGTGCGATGTAATTGTTTAAGTTGGACCTCTGATCAAGGAAATGGCTTAGGAATTCTCTGAAACATGAATTGTTTAAGAAAATTGAGGATAATGGGAGCATGGAGGCACGCTTGGACGGAGAAGGGGGAGCACGGGCAGGTTTTAAAAATGGTGATGGGTCTGTTTTGCGGGAAACAGAGACTCAGTAAGTCTGAGTGAGTTCCCCACGGATGTTGGGTCGCATTGCAGCTAACTGAGAGTGTTGGGAGTGAGAAGGATCCATTTACGTGACTGAGGGCTGAAAGGAATTGTCTGTGCTGGTGAATTACGGAGCACGGGCCTTCGTTTTGCAGAACAGAGCACTGGGCGAGTGGGAGGAATTTAATTGTTCAATCCATTCCGGGGACAATGAAAGGGAGACACAGAATTAGTGAGAACTAGTGTGATGGGTAGAGAGGAGAAACGAGCGGACTGGGTGAGAAATGCTCTGGAAACCCGAAGTTCTTGTTCAAGCAAAATCAAAATTTCAACTCGAATTGTAGGCCAGCCCATGGCAAATTAAGGCTTCAATGAGTCCTCTGGGATTAATTCAAGTCGATCGCATACTAGTGGGAGGTGGTTTGATGCCGTTTTCGACTCTGAAGGGACCTGCTGACCGGGAAGAAAATCGAGCTTGAGTTGTGATTTTGGAAGAGTTTAGAGGAGCAATTGGCAGGAGAAACAAGTTCATATGAACACTACGAAGCTTCTGGGTGGGCCAATTTCAGGTAAACAATCGAGGTTGGTCGAGTTTGATGATTGAACAGTACCCACCTGTTCTTCAAAATTTGACTTCTAATCGTCCGGATTCAGGTATGATGTCACTGATTGGAGGTCACAGGACCCAAATTAGATGCTTGGCGATTCTATTGAATGTTTGAATTGATGCTCGTAGGTTGAAATTGATGGATTTCCAGCCGGGTCACGCCGCGGGTCAACCGGACCCATTTACCAGACAGTCGGGTAGGGACGACGACTGTACCTGGCACTGTAGCTGGCGCGTGGGTGTCACGCGCAGCCGCTTGCGGCGGCGCGTGACGGCGCATGGACCCGAATTTCAAGGTGAGTTCAACACGACTTTTGTTCTATACAATGTAACGAACATTTTAGCGTTGGTTTCAAAATTATCGGACACCGTCTCGATGTGGTTCCGAGGGTCCGAAGATTTCTATTACGTTTTTAATTAACGATTAATTCCCGGAAAATTATGGGAAATTAGTATGTTGTTCTTTGACACTTTAATGACCCGGGGATGTGTTTTCGGGCAGGATTCGGAGTTTTGGAAAATGTCGAAAATTACGGAACCGCGTGTGGCGCGAAACCGAGCCCTATTGGACGGTGTGTGAGTGGACTTGCTTTCAAAATTTAATGCATGCATAAATTATTTCTATGATTTTATGATCATGATTATAAGTTGTGATTGACTTTGATTTCCGTATTTATACGTATTCGATTCCCATATTTATACGTATTTTTACTATACATGTGGATTTACTCGTATTTCGAGACTATGGTCACTCGTGTGCTTAATGATGGTTTAATGAAAGAAGTTATATGAAATGGGTATAAAATGATTTAAGAAGGTTGTTTATGGTTTGCGAGTGTGACCTATGATTTTGACACGTTTTTCGAGAATGTTCCGGATTTGCACGTTTTACGAGATTTCAAGTTATTGTGATTTGATCACTGTTGATGTTTGAATTGGGGAATTAAAATGAGACTTGTGATTTTGAGGATTTTAAATGAGGGTTTTGAGTATGTTTTTCTTGGATCGTGATTTTGGTAATTATGATTGTGGTTCAGATGTTTTGATAATGAGATTTGAGAAATGAAGTGATTTCAAGGAATTTAAATGGATTTTGGAAAATACGATTTCGGGCTTGATGCTCGGGGCATAAAAGTAACTTTGATTTGCGCGATTTCGTTTTTCGGAAATAATAAAGCGGATTCTTGGTTTGGGTTCGGGATGATGCTTCCGGATGCCGGCTTACGGATTCATTATCGCGAATTCGAATTCGGAAATGAAAAAGGATTTAATAAAGTGATTTGGTCTGATTTTGCATGCCCCGTGTTTCATGATAATTTGATTATGTTTGTAAAGTCTGATTTGGGGAAAATGAATGTGGAAATTCGGACCATGCGTCCTGTTGTGAAAAATGCGATTTTGGGATGGATCCCGCGTTGTCGTGATTGATAAACTGTTTTGGGGTTTAAAGACCCGTTGGAAACTGCTTGGGGTTTTAAAGACCCGTTTTTGTGTTTGGAAACTGTTTTGGGTTTAAAAACCCGGTGCTATTGCTGGAGCACATTTTGAGTTTAAAGACTCGGTTAATGGATGACGGGGGAGGGCCCTTATTGAGTTTAAAGACTCGTGAGTTTAAAGACTCGGTTATTGTGATACCCCCGAGGCCTATTGATTATGTTTTGAGTTTAAAGACTCGTTGAAATCCCGGGAAGGCCTGATAATGCGCATGGTTTTGAGTTTTAAGACTCGGGCGCACTCGATATCCAGCAAACTGATTGATTGTGATTCATTGATGTTCTTGGATGATTGGATGTGTTGGGCAGTGGCCCGGTTTATATGGTTGATGGATTGGTTGATGTCGTATACTTGGAATTGGACTTTATGGTTTTGGGCTGTGGCCCTGTGTCTATAATGTGCGGGCTATGACCCGAAGGTTAAGAATGGAAAATGATTTTGATTTGTCATATACGGATTTCTTATGTTGAAATGTTAACCGTTTGCGAAATGATTTTTGGTATGCATGCATTGGTTTTTACTTGGAGGGTAAAAACGTCTTTCCGTAACTGTTTTATGAACTGAATTCTTTTTGTCCACTCACACCTTTTGGTTTTTATTGACCCTCCAGGTCGTGGCGCGTATTTCGAGGCTGTACGAGGGGCGGAGGCATGAGTTTGTACGTGTGGCTATCCCTGGTTTGGAAAGTACTGAGGGTAACTTGGAGATTTCTGTCATCTTGCCAGACGGGAGCAGGACCGGGCACGGTTATCGATGCCCCTTCCGGGGGCGGTCCTGACACAACTCATCCTCGATGCTCAATATCAGTCACCATATCCACTACACTACCAGTAGGCATGCCAGTCTGGATTTGGAGCCCAATTCGAAGTCCAAGTGGAACCTAACTAAGGATTCGGAGCCCAGCTCGACGTCTGAGTCTCCAACACAATACCAACCTCAGGATTCAGAGTGACGTTTGAGACTAACCAATCAGTCAACATGCATCATGAGGAGAGTTTTTCACACACACATACAGTTCACATCACAATGCACGAATATCAAGGAATCACATATTTATATCACACATAAATTTCATAATCAAATCCATGTTTCAGAAACTCGGGCCTACGCCCAAAACACAATTTACACCAAATCTCGTAAAATGTGCACAAATAAAATTTCTTAGAAAATTATCCAAAAATCATACGCAATCGTAAACAATCCAACATCAAAAATATTTCTCATCACAATTATCGAGAAACACACTTTAATTATACTTTACCCAAATCGACAATTTAAGCGATATCTGAAAGCAAAGTCTAAACAAAATCTTGTAAAACGCACAATAAAATAACTCTCTTAAAATCACCAAAAATCACACAAAAATCATAATAGTTCCAAAACCACCAAAATTGCATAGATAACATTTAAAATATCTAAATATGCATGCATAATGATTTAACGAAAACAAAAGTCCACTCACAGTCATATTTCGTGATTTAACCTTCATTCGCACATTCCTCTTCCACTTCGAGGGTTATATATCCTGACAAAAAGTATAATTTCTATTTACTAACACTCCACATAACCCCCTAGTAGAACCCTAAATTCCCGGGATTTAATTAAAAATTTTAAAATTAAAAATATAGTTTGGATAGCCAAAACTACCCCCAAAATGGTGTCTGATCGACTCGAAACCTACGTTGTTATATTTGGAACATCGAAAACTATAAAAAGTATGTTGGTAAAAAAATGAGACCCGGCATGCACCGCCACAGTGGCCTGTGCATGGTCCTTATGCGCTTGGGGGGGTACTGTTCATCGTCTTCCCCAGCTTTAGACCTGATTGTCTAGTTCTGTGTCGCCTGACCCATCTACCACTACCTGATCCTATAACGCTAGTTTTTCATCCTTTTTCAATCCTTCTTCCTCTAAAATCTTTTACTCCAACCTAGGAGGGGATCCATGAATTCAAACCAAGAACTTACCTCCAAATATCGTCCAAAGTCCTTCTCTTTCTCGGTCGTCTGTCACCCTCGTTATCTGACTTGCAGTGTCCAAAACCACAAACCAGTAGCTTGTTAATGTCGTAGGAACTCAGAGAGAAAGATAGCGAGCTTGTTTCCAATGTTCCTAGTCGAAAACTTGATCGTGCAACTCAAACCCATAAGTTTCATTCTTGGGTTTGTTTCTAGGCCATCGGGTTTGAGACTTCTAGACCTCATCTTTTTTGTTTTTCCCTCCGTCCACTTCTATCTGCTCTTTCTAGCAACACCTGGTAGGGTTTTTGGTTTGATTCCTCACGGTTTGGGTTCTTTCCCACTCAAGCTTCATTACACTTTTTAATCCCATATACATGTACATATATATAATATACCCACAAGGTAAGTCAATGAAACAAGGAAGAAACATGAACAATCTAGACATGTGTCAACATCACATTATCACTTAAGAAAAATTACCAAATTACCCTTCTAGTCAAAATTAATAAAATTCCCCTATATTATTTAGACCTAAACTGAACTTATCCGAACTCCATTAACGACATATTGTCTGCCTACGTACTCATGAGGCCGAGACCAGTGCAATGGTCCTTACGAAACATCTCAAGGTTGTTTGAGTCAAAAAGTTAACATTGAACCCCCAAGGGCAAAATCATCATTTTCCTTTATATTTTCAAATTTTACATTTTTCTAAAGATTTCGGGCCGTTACACTAGAGTCGATGGTTCCTGCTCTGGACATCATGACTTCTTGTTCTGTACTTGAGTTTGATGCTGTTATTCCCTTGCTTCAGCAACAACTTCCCCCTTAAGAAGAAGTTACTGCAGCTGCAAGTCATTCACCCTCTCCGCCTCCTACTGGGGAGATACTTTTCTTTGCCCCTTTTTCAAGTTCACGTTCCTCCATAGATTCAGCTTTTAGGATATGAAGTCGAGTCACTCATTTCTCCCCTGCCAAGTGCGAGCTGATCTAGAGCTTCTTGAAAGCCATTCCTACGATGTTAGGAGAGCGTTGGCTATCTTCTTTGACTCGTCTCTGTTTGCTACTCCCATTGCCACGTCTATAGTAACCCTTCTAGTTGGTTATCAAAAAATGCTACTTGAGTGGGGTCGGCTGTAGAATATACACATGGTAGAGGTTCCTTCTCCAGATGAATTCAAGTCCATGGAGAAAGAATTCCTTTAGGGCAGTGAGAAAAGTTCATACATAGGTCATCAGTTAGTCACCGTGTCGCTTAAACTGGAGGGTCTACAATCCGCCATTGCAGCAGCCGAGGCAGTGTCTGGCCCTCAAGTGGGAATATGAACGATCTAGGGCTGAAGCATTAGCCAGAGAAACCAACCTTCCGGAGAAAGAAAACCAAGAAACGGTGTTGACCATCACTGAGCTGGAAATGCCACATTTTAGAATTACAGTTACTGCGATTTGGGGTTCAATCCATGTTGGGCTTTCCGTTAGAGCAGTGAGCCTTGGACTGTCTCTATTTTCTATTTGATCCAATGTACAATCTTGGCCCTTTGTAAATAGTTATCCAAAAATATAAATTTTTAAGGTGTGTGCACTAAGTCAGAATGCTTCAAATTCCCTTTTAATCATAGCATCGTAAGGTCACAAGCAACCTTCTATTAAATCCTCTGTTTCTCCATTTGTTATCGCAAATCTCCATCTAGAAATACCTTTGAGCAAAGAAATGGTTCGCTTCCTTTCATGCTTTTGCGATGGATTTCCTAACTCTCTCTTCCTTAGAAAACTCAAACAGCACGAGGAATTCTTATCCAACTCACACATGTTTGTAGGTAGAGTTGGATGACTTATTGTTTTACAATTTCAACCTTGAGAGGGATTTGAGGTAGGCAGAGGCCCTTTGAACAAAGAGCCAGGCTATGTTAGAGGAGTTTCCCAGGGAGAGTGTGGTGAGGCTTCAGGTTATCTGTGAAAAGAAGGAGGACGCGCTGGCGGAGCATAACGCCATCATGGTTCTAGAGAAGAACAGGGTCACAACGGCGGGGAGGCTAATTCTTCGCACACTTGAGCAGGCTATTGTTAGGGTCTCCTTCTCTCACAACTAAAGCTTCATCTTCTTTGTTCCGCAATCCTATATAATAATAATAATTATTATTACTTTTTATTTTTGTAATATGATTTTAATGAAATGGAACTTCCAAAAATACCATCAATATCTTCACATTTTGTGTAAACTCTAAAACAACACAACTTGTTTGATGTCACCATCATAGACTTTAAGATATATATCTCTCGCATCATTGTGCTTTTCTTTCCCCGTTTCATCTTGACCTCCAACAGCTACGACTTGTCAAGGATTTATATTCCTTATTATATGCAAGGTGTTCAATGCCTCCAAGACAAATGTCACGAACAAACAAAAATCATCTAAGACCTAGAACTTCAACTTCACTATCTCATCGTCTCAATTGACATGCAAAACCATGAAACCCATTGCGAGAAGGTCTTTCTGAATGCTCGCGACATGGCCCTTTAAGATACTTTGGTAGAGCCCAGGAGCTGTATATCCCTCTTTGAAGATGAGTTGGAAGTACTCAGTGACGAAGAATGGAATCTCTTGTCTGCTTTGACTTCCCTTGATAAAAAAATCCATCATATGCGTCGTTCTGCTACTTGGATGGATTCCCTCAAGATTTCATGGATGGGGCAGCTGGAAACCCCATCTTGGGATTATAAAATTGTAATTTCTCCTTTAATTAAAAGAAATTTTCACCATTGCATTGATTTGCGAGATGAAGTTGGACCATTTTAGCCATACTTAACTCATTATTTCAACTTTGTTTTGTTAACTTTGATGTAGTGTCTTCAAACGAGCACTTCTAATTTTGCATGCAACTATGCATCAACATGTGTCGAGTGTGATGAGCCATCATCCCTTTTAAGTTATGTCTTGGTAGGGTTCTCTCCCGTTAGAGTTCACACTATGTCTGGTGGATCCTCTCACCATATTTCCTAGGCTTTTATGGTTTCTGTCACTAACTAAGTCATCAGATCTCGTCGATCAGTGGAAGATAATGTTGTGGACATTTGATTTTTGCAAAACGAGGTGTACCTCAGCCAAGTGGACAAGTTGAAGATTATGCATGAGAGCTCTAGCTCGATATCAATATCAATATTCAATCAATAAGTCTGGTAGCTGGAGTTGGAAAGTGACATGACCCCAACACAAACTCCAATTGGCTTGAAAGCACAATCATTAAATTCATCTCGTCGAAACCTTTCGAATGACCTCGGCCTCACCTCAAGATTTGCGCCACACGTGCAGGGGGAATTTCAATGATCTCCCCGCGCGTCGCTAGGCATGTGACGTCATCTGCTGATGTCAGCCTTAGCTCGTGTGGCACCTGCCACGTGTCAATGACATCTGACATCCCTACCACGTGGCAACCTCTAGCACCTGCCACGTGGCAACCTCTAGCACCTGTCACGTGCCACCACTCGCCACCAACCACATGGTACCCCTGCCACGTGGAACTTGACACTACTAACTCACCCCTAACAGTTGAAGTGGGAACCTTAACACCTGCCACGTGGCACCCTTGCCACGTTGCACCCACCAGGTGTCTTGCTGATGTGATCATGATGTCACTTAGTGACATCATCATGCAGGCATGTTGACGTCACCCCTCGACAAAAAAGAAGGTCGCGCTGCGATGGCCACCGCTGTCGACTAGTCGGAATCCGCCATTAAAAGTATAAAATTTCAAATCTTCATATCACCTTCATTTCTTAACTAAATTGGGCATAATTTCTCTCTAAATCAACCTACTCAACCCTAGAAATCCAAATCGAGGTTTAGAATTTACAAAAAATGCCTAGATTCCAAGATATAAGTCTCCAAATTTTAGGTCTCCTTCTTCACACACTGTGCATTCCCAACGTCCTCCATCTTTAACCTTGAGCTTGTCTTGCTCTTGAGAGTCCCTAGACGTTGATTCTAACCTTGGTATGGCACAAAAGGGTCAGAAAATGAAGATTGAAATATAGGGTGATGATAATGCAATCTTATCCACTCTCCCAAAAAAATCCAACTTTCCTTTATTCCCAAAACGCTCTTCCCCAAAATAGAAGTCCAAGTATAATCCTAAGGCAAAATGGTCCAACTTATAACATTAATCCCGTAACTCACCTAAAAATCCTCACGAAATCCAGTTCATCATGTATTTAAGGTTCGGGTCGTAGCAATCTACCCTCCTTATAGGAATTTCGTCCCAGAAATTCGCACCTAGCCCTGCCAAAACAATGGAATCTCGCCTCAAAACTTAGGCACTCATGTGACCTCCTCCAATTCAAAACTCTGCACAGAACAACTACAAGGGGCAAGCGTAACCTAACATTACACCCTGTCTATCCGATCCCCGATCCGAACAGACCGCTCACCAAGCTCAAAATCCCCTTCGAGTTCCTCCCAGTCAACCCCAATGGTCAACCAACCTACGACTACCAAGATGCACCATCCCAAAACTCAAAAACACTCAATTATGTAAACCAAAGAGAGAGTAAGTACCTGTTAGCACAACAGTGAACATACGTTCTGCTCGGCCTGCGGTTCCACTGCGGCCTTTCTAGCTATCACGTACCATGCTGGTTCCCTAAGTGTCAGGACCCGACCCTCCTCGGTCAGGACCCGACTCATCTAGCACCGTATTGTCCGCTTTGGGCCTCGCCCTTACGGTTTTGTTTTCGGGAGCTCATGGTGAAACTTCCCAGGAGGTCACCCATCATGGAATTGCACCAGCCTCAACTCGCTTAACTTTGGGGTTCCAATCCCCTCCAAAGCCACTTGAACTCCCAAAAGGCCTAGTTTAGATCAGAGTTACGCAGCGGCACCCTCTATCTAACCCTTTATTGTCCTCTTTGGGCACACCTGCGCCCGCAAGGTTTTGTTCCTGGGAGCTCACGGTGCAACTTCCCAGTGGGTCACCCATCATGGGATTGCACCAGCCTCCACTCGCTTAACTTTGGAGTTCCCTCAGAATCCAAAGCCAGTGAGCTCCCAGAAGGCCTAGTGCTAGATAGGTGTGTGCCTACACCTTTAAGACACACCACCATCCTTTGTCAGACCATTCCCCCTAGCAGGAATGTGGGATTATTCACCGTTCCCTCCAGGACACGGGTCTTACACTAAGTAGTCAACTGACCAGTAGCACCATCGTTTGGAAGGTAAGGACAGTCTTGCTTGAAATGCCCAAACTCACCATAATATAGGCAACCATCCATGTTTCTCTGAGCAGCTCGTCCACCTTGACCCGACCATCGATCACCAAAACCTAAATGGTTACCAACAAAAGAACCAAAACTATAAACAGCCCTATTCAGAGCTTCTAGGTTAAACGAGTCATCCCCATTACGCCTTCGACATCGCCCAGAACCATTATGTGGTTGCTGCTGGGATTCTGCCAAACTCAACTCCACTTGAGATGCCATATTCGATAGAGTTCGGAGTGTGGTGAATCCTCTAGCCAGTACCGACACCCGAATTTTACTCTGAAGACTAGTCACAAATCAACGGACCCTAGTCGCTTAAGTCGCACTGCTTCATGTGTGAACTGGGAAAAATCTAGAAACCTCTATTCATACTGAGCAACATCCATGTCCCCCTGCTCCAATCATAGGAACTCTATCTCCCTCACATCTCGATAAGACTGGGGATAAAGTTCATGCAAAAAACGTTCCTTGAACGTCGCCCATGTCTTGGTAGTCTCATCCAAACTCGTCAATAATAAGGTCGGCCACCCCACCTGTGTAGGACCAACAATGAAAAATGCAATTGTCTAAACCGTATGCTCAGGAAGGCAACGTAGCACCCGAAAAATTTAGTCAAAGTGTGCAATCCACTAATCAACCACCCCGGGATCTGATCCACTAGCAAACTCAATGCCTCCAAGCCGCTAGGCCCTCTCGATATCTGTCCCCGTAGGGATCATTCCCCTATAAATCACGACATTCAATGTCTGACCAAACTATTCCATGGTGTTTCCCCACCTAGCTTCCCTATCCTCATCCACATTACCCGGCTGAAGACTGGGCTGTCGTCGTGGAGGAATGGTGTCTGATAAGAGGCAAATGTTAGAAATGAAACTTCCATGCACAACAAGTGTGTGATCCCACATGAAGCAACCTAATGCTTTGATACCAAATTGGCAGGTTCCTCCCCGACATTCCACTTCGATTCTCCTGGAAGGGCATGTTTCTATCTAACACAAACACTCTAAAATTTCCAAAGTACCCTCAACTCGAATAAATACAAACACAGTGTCAGACAAGGAATAAACTCCATGTTTCAAACAAAAATGAAACCTAGAATATAATAAATATACACACCATCAGACATGAAATAATGGAACACCAGAACCTACTCTGGTTAATAAGAGCAAGTAGTCCAATGAAAGTGCTATAACCTCAATACAACCCTCATCCCATGAACATCCTGGAGGGTTCCCAAAACCATGAAAACTATGAGTGGACAAAAATAAAGCCTTTGGAAAATGATTTTTCGAAATAATCATTTTCCCCACTAGTTTTATAAAAACTTTCATGCATGATCAAATAAAGAGTTGATTTCAAATAAAGCAATAACATATATAAACCGTGGGCCCACATAAATCATAGAAAATATCGAAATGCCCCTGGCTAACATTTCCTTTAAGTCCCTGGTTATAAACCAACCTGAAACCATCTGCACACAACAAGCAATACCGATAAAACTTCATCCCGCTAGTCCAACCAGCCCACTAACTCGCTAGTCCAACCAGCCCACTAACTAGCTAGCATTCCTTTGTACTACTAGTAGACAACCATGGATCATGCGGAGTCCAACTCTGTCGGTGCGCGTCGAGTCCAACTCCGACAACATCTAAGTCCACCATTGGGAATCATCGGAGTTTAACTCCAGAATAGTGATCCAATCACATGAGGATGACCACACTGGTAAACAGTTCACCAAAATACCTTTTTCCTTCTTTTGAAATACCCAAAAAAGCCCCAAAATATTTACAACCAGGTCACTAGCCCAAAATCCAGTGTTCCCAAACCACCATAAAACCTGTGTCTAGAAAACCACAATTGAATATATATTCTAAACCTAGTAATTTATCCAGAAAACATTTAGAATCATATACCCAAATCATAACCATCCAAACCATGCCATAAAAAAATAAAAATGTGTAAATATGCATGCATCACAATTATCAAGAAAGTGTCCACTCACAGTACAACCGATCACACAATTCCAAGGCGTATGTTATTCAGGAATCTCCGGAGCATCCTAACATGTCAAAGTAACACCTAAGAGCAACTAAAAATCCACAAAATCTTAAGTCTAAACCTCCATTAGGCCTCAGAATAGTAAACACGTAGTGAACTCGCTACCTGAAGATAAAAACCCAAAACGACCCCTAAACGAACTCTGATTGGCCTGAAACCACCACCATTAGAATCAACTCATTGAAGCCTTTCGAAGAGCCTAATCCCACCTTAAGATTCGGACCCACATGACCTTACGTACTGAGGTAAGTCCAGCGTCCTCCCCACGCACCCCCACATGTCTAACGTCACCTGTTGATGTCGATCATAGTTGATGTGGCACCTGCCTTGTGTCACTCACATTTGACATCCCTGCCATATGGCAACCTCTAGGATCTGCCATGTTGCACTACTCGCCACTTGCCATTTGGCACTTGACATGGTTGACTCACCCCTAACAACTAACGTGCCACCCTATCACATACTACCCTTGACACTTGCCACGTGTCCTGCTAATGTCATCATGACATCACCATGCCTCACTTGATGACATCATCATGCTAATGTCACCCCTCACTCGAGAAGAAGGTCGGGCCTCTGTCAGTTGGCTAGAATTCGCCATTAAAGGTTTAGAACTTCGAACCTTCTTATCTCCCTCATTTCTCATCCAAATTAGACAAACTTTATCTCAAACTCTGCCTACTCAACCCTAGGTGTAACGACCCGTCCCAAATTCCAGGATTAGATTAGTGACTAATCACGATTAGTGAGGCTAATCCGTGATTAGTAGAGCGAAATCGGATGAACGATGCGAAATGACCATTTTGCCCCTAGTCATGGCAAAACGTTGACTTTTCAATCGGGCGGTCAAATGGACTTCGACCGATGACCGTGACGTAGTTCGTGACGTCACGAGTTCATAGACAGGTGGCACGTTCAATTCCGACGTTCGGGGAGGAAGTTATGACGTTCGGAAGTTTAGGGGCATTTTGGTAATTTTGGTTAAATGGGGGTCAAATGTTGACTTTTTGACCGGGAGGTCCGATGGACGAGGGCCAAAGACCGTTACGTAGATAAGGACGATACAAATCCATAGGCAGGTGGCACACTGAAATCGGACTTCGAACGGGAGAGTTATAGGTCACGGAAGTTCGATTTCACTATGCACGAACTTCGAGACGGGGACGTTTTGGCGAAATCTGATTGGGTGGATATTTTGGTGGGCCCCATGGATGAGTGACAAGTGTCACTCATCCCATTGACTTGATCCCCCAAAATGTGGATCTAAATAATTAAATATTATTATTTTAATTATTTTATAATTAAACCTAATAACCATTAATCCTAACCATCCATTACCAACTAACTATCAATCCTCACCATCAATCCTCTCTTCTCTCATCTGATCACACCATCTCCTTCTCTCTTCTCTTCCACGGCACCATCATCATTTTCATTTCATTTTCTTCCTTTTCCTTCATAAAAACCCGAAAACCCCATTAACCCTCCATTCTTCATTTTCTTCAAAACACAGCCAACACCCACACTCCCTCATCATCTGTGACTGAGACCAGAGAGATAATGTGAGGATGTGACGGTGAAGGACTAAAGGACACGACGGCTGAGGACGACGGAGGACACGGCGGGAGGAAACCCGAAAAGGTAGGTTTTGGGGTTGAATTTGAAACTTGAGTTTTATTGGGTTTGAATCGAAACTAATAATTAGGTTGTGATTCTAGGGACTTGAGGAGGCTAACAGGATCGAATGAAGTGGCGGGGGACAACGGTACAGCCCAGACGGACGGCCGGAAACTGGGCGACTGTTCTTGGCACCGTAGGTAATTATCGCGACCCGTTTCATAGTTTTTAAGCCCATGGATCTTCAGGTTTTGTTGAGAGGAGTAGAATGGGACAAACGGGAGGAAAAAAGGTGGCCGGAGCAGGGAGAACCGGCCGGGTCAAGCCGCGGGTCACGGCGACCCGGTTACTGGTATTCGGGTCGACCCGCGGGAGGACAGAGATGACGGGTGACGTCATCCTGCTGACGTCATCATGTCAGGGATGACGTCAGCATTGTCAGATCTGACAATGTCAGCTGACATGTCAGAAAATGGGCCAATAGGAGTGCGACATGTGTCACATGTCAGTGCACAGTCAGCACTGACATGTCAGTGACGTGGCCCAATCAAGGGCTAACACGTGGCACAGACGTGGACCAAGGCCGTGATGACACGTGGCACATGTCAGACTGCCACGTGGCACTGACAGCACAGTGATGTGGACCAATGGGAGCTTGACACGTGGCACCTGTCAGAGTCTGACATGTCAGACCTGATAGCTGTCAGATGACGTCATGCTGATGTCAGCGATGACGTCAGCAGGTACTGTAGCAGGCGCGTGAAGCCCACGCACAGCCACTTCAGGCGGCGTGTGAGGGCGCGTGGCAGGGAATCTGGGGAAGGTTCCAACATACGAAATCTTCTATTCGATGTAACGAACATTTTGGGACTGGTTTCGTGTCGATCGGACACCGTCTCGATATGTTTCGGGGCATCGGAAGGTTTTGGTTCGGGATTAAAAATAGTTAAAAATACGGGAAAATTACGGGGCTTTGGTAGGAGGTTAATTAAGTAGTTAGTAACCTTCTATTACGATTTGGACAGGTTTGGGAGTCCCGGTGACGGTGATCGGCTCGGGGAGGCGTATGGCACGCAAATCGAGGCGGCAGCTCGGACGGTCTGTGAGTGGACCTTGTTTTCTAAATTGGTGCATGCATAAATGTTTATTATATGTTTTATTACTTGTTTGATGATGCCATGGGTGCATTTGTATGTGGTTACGTATAAGTATGTATTTCGGGTCTATATTTCTTTATTGATTTAAATGATTTGATTTTGGATTTCAAAAAGGATAAACTCGGGTATGAGACCCATTTGGTTTTGTCTCGGGCATATGACCTCAGATATCGGGCACGGTGCCCAACTGATGTCCTATGTTCGGGTACGAGACCCAAGCTACTTTACGGTTTTGATTTCAGGTCAGGGAACCTTAAATGGATTTCCCGGTTCATGGCGGTTTATGGGAACCGACATGAACTCTTAATATGGTATCATGGCTCATGACGGTTTATGGGAACCGGCATGAACCCTTGTTGGTTATTACGGTACATGACGGTTTATGGGAACCAACATGTTACCTGGTTATGTTATTACGGTACATGACGGTTTATGGGAACCGGCATGTTACCTGATTATGGATATTATGGATCATGACGGTTCAGGGGAACCGGGCATGGATATTATGTTATGTATATATATGTTCATCTACCTTCCTTTACTTCTATTATCTCCTCCGGGGAGGGTCGTTGGCCTGGGTGGACCCCGGAGTAGTCACGGAGCACCGACTGAGTGGAGTCACCCCCCAGTTGGGTTCCTTACTCTCAGGAAGGCTATGGTTACTATTACCTCGAGTAGGGTCAGTGGTCTGCGGACATTGACCTTGACTTTGAGATGACTCGAATTGAGACCCGGGTAGCACGCACGTAGCTTTGGATACCGTGACAGGATTGGTTGTGTGACTTATATATATGTATGTGATGTATATATGATATATGATATGTGGTGTGTACAGGTGTGCACAGGATTTGAGCAGTGGCTCGTGTACTTGGTTTCTTTATGGTTTGGGGCCGAGTCCCGTATGGATTTGTGCAGTGGCCCGTATGGTCGTTGTCATTGTGGTCCTTTCGACCTTGATTTATATCTGCTTTGGGCTTAGTCCCACATATGGTTTGTTTTGGATAAATGGTTTTCGAATGCATGCATGCTTTTTAGTGGAGGGTACAAATGTCTTATGAAATGTTTTTATAACTCTTTGTTTTGTCCACTCACAGCTTTTAATGTTTTGACTGCCCTTCAGGTTGACATCGGATGTGGACTGTAACAGAGACCGAGATATCACATGCCTCCTCCGGATCCTGGCGTACTCTGATGGCCCGGGAGGGCAAAGGTCAGAAATATCCCTTGTCTGACACTTCATGTCAGACGGAAGCAGGGTCATCCCGCACAAATCCCGGGGGGATTGGGATGGGTCCTGTCAACGTGGTATCAGAGCGGGGTTGTCTCTATTTGAGCAACCGTGTAGCTCTTGGAGTATGTACGCAGGTCGAGGATGTGATATCTCAAGGGGCTGCAGTTCGTGGTCAACCTGATGTTGAGGTGCCGGTACGATAGTTAGTAGGATTGGCATGCCTTGGTTCGGAATTTGAGGCCGGGGTTGCCATAGTTCTGTCAAGGTTGACAGTGTGAGACCCTACGGAAGGGATGACGTACCTGTACGTTAAGGTTTTGATCGTGAGACGGTTAGTTGGGATCGTCTTTCACGATGTCGTAGGATTGGTTCCGACGACTAGTTGGGAATTGTGATCATCGGATGGTCGAATATTGTTGAGTTGGATTGACGGTAGGATTGGATTGACGTCTTTATGATGTCCAGACCGCGGGGTCGGTCAGATCGTGGATTTTACTGCCTTATGCAGTTGGGTTCTGGGGAACTCTAGGTGTGATCGTGGAACCCTACTGTATGTGTATGGTTCGGAAATGGGAGTTGACGAGTGGTTTGACTTGGACGACTATTAGGATTTGGATTCGTTAGTCCGTCTAGTCATGTCAACTTGTGTTGGGACTGCACTTCGCAGTCGAGGTTATATTTATCGGTTAGACATAGTTGGTTGTCATGGTATTTTAGTTGTCGTTTGGTGCAACTAAGGTCATTGGTGACCTGGTAGAGGACATTGGGTTAGTCGAGTTGCGACTGGTTAGAGTTTGGTTGGACAGGTTACCAGGGTTGGTACTTGTCGATGGAATCCCTGAGTGGGATACAGAGTAGTTGGTACGGGAGATTGATTCCGTTGGATACGGAGTCTAGATATAGCGAGGTCTGGTAGTTAGGTCTGCACGAGTCTATGGAAGGCACTACTACCGAGAGTGGTTATAGCTGGGGTTGTTGGGAATCGGGGCCGTTCAGGGGACGTTTCCTTTTCTCGTATGAGTTGTCAGGGTGATTGTACCCAGAGGTGTTGGGTACGAGGGAGGCAGAGTTTCTCCTATTCTAGAAGAGGTACGGGATCGTCGCTCAGTATGAGCGGAGATCCAGGGTTGTCAGTTTTGTACATGGTGTGCCAATACTGATGCTGGTTGCGTGTACCGATAGTATTGTGGGCCGGCGCTGATACTAGCGCTGGTGCCGGTGATCGTGATGACGATGAATTACGTATCGGGATGTGACATCCGTCGTGATGGGCATATGTTCGGCATCTGTGGTTCGAGAGTGGATCACGGATAAAGTTAAACTGGTAATGGACACGTAGATGTCCAAGTACGTTGTTTCCAATCTTGTTGGAACTTCGAAATCGCGAGAGGTTGCGATTGAGGTGACAAATGGAATGCAGGTTTTCCGCATTGGTAATGGGTATGTCGAAGTCATTTTGGGTGAATTCTCAGATTCTACCATGATTGATGATGGTAGATGACGTTGATGATATAGATGTCGTTGGTTGCCACTAGTACACTGATCGTGTATTGGTTGGTGGACCCGGGATTTCTTCTGAATCATCAGGAGGATATGAGTATATCGAAGTTAAATGACTGAGATTTCTCATTTTCTACTTGGTGGCAGACGATGTTGGATTACGTGGCGTGGTGAGCGCAGCAAGTTTTGGTTGCATTCACGTAGGATGAGTTTTGATGTCATTGTGTTGGATCATCTTTGGCTTTCCTAGGTGGAATGACAAGGATCGATACGAGGTAATCAGTGAGAACCCACAGTCTCGGCGTGTCTCGTCGTTGACTAATCTGTTTAGATGTGGGAATTGGTTTAGGACTTTGGGTATCGTTATGGATCTGGATCGTGGTCTTGATGATCCAGATAGGTGGAGAGTTTATCGCTCATACTTGGATGTTTGAGTGGGGCATGTTGGGACTGAACTTCTTTTCGAGGTAAATCCCATATGGCTTACTACTCGCCTGAGTAGTTGTCCGATGAGTAGTTTTCCGACGTGGTCGGATATAGTCAGCCTTAGGGATGTGCGGATATTGTGATTGGCTTTCCTATGAAGTCAATCGATGGTATTGGAGTAATCGGTTGAGCAGACAACCGATAGGTTCATGATTGATACGTCTCGGAAGACGAGAACGATATTTCAGGTTTTGGAATCAGATTTCTGGATGACGATTCAGGATTTGATTTTAGAACTTGAAAAAGGATTTCTAGATTTGGGTTTTGGAATCGGATTCTGGGTGACGATTCAGGATTTGATTCTAGAGCTTGACTGTGTATTTTCTTTTTATGGATTTGGGTTCGGAATGGTCATTCCTAATACTAGTTTATGGAATGTTGATTTTGGGTTCGAATTTGGGAAATGGTTAGGGATATGATATCTGAGTTTGGATTCGGGATTTCTTACGAAATTGCGGATTCGGATTCGGATTTGGAAATTGATAATGGGTCGGAGTTTCGATTTGTCTAATGCTGGATTGGACAAATGAACTCCATAATTGAAACGTGTTTGACTACGACCTAGGTGGTCTGGTTATTGTTGTGGTATGTCGATGGGTAGATGTACATACTTTGTACGTTGTTCGAGGTATGATACCAGGAAGACTGGTGATGTCTGGTGACGATATATAGGGTATACAAGTGGTACATTGGAGAGTGTATTGGTAGTCGGCTTAGTTCCGGTACCATTGGATTAGTTAAGGTCTTGTACGTGGACTGGACATTGGATACTGTGCATTGGGTCATGGTATTTCTAATGGGTCTAGTTACACACAGGTCGAGTGCTTTGTGGGTAAGTGTTTACCCATGGTTGAGTGAGTTGGTGGTTAGTGTAACCATGAGTGAGTATAGTGACAATTTTCGATTGACGACTGTCAAGTGGTGACAGTTTGTAGGAGGTGTCAGCGTGGATCGTGGTGTGAGGTCTGATGACTCCCAGTAGGAGCAGACGTCAGGATAGTTAGTGGTTGAGCAAGGAACCGTCTAGTTGGTTGTGTCAGCAAAACGGTAGATCTGACAAGTGGGATCAGTTCGGAGCGTACGACTTCTGTCATTCGACGTGGTCGAATGTAGTCGATACGACGAGAGCGTTAGTGGTACGTCTAGTTACAGACGAGTAAGTATTGTTCGGGTTAGTGGGTGTACTAGCGTACACGTGTTGCGAGGTAGGTCGATCCTACTTTCCACGAGATGGATGTGGAATCAGAATAATTGTTTCGAGCACGGAATAAATTAAGGAGGGAAGAACGGGTAGAGTTAGGTCGGTTGGAATTTCGAGGACGAAATTAATTAAGGAGGGAAGGTTGTAACGACCCGTCCCAAATTCCGGGATTAGATTAGTGACTAATCACGATTAGTTAGGCTAATCTGTGATTAGTAGAGCGAAATCGGATGAACGATGCGAAATGACCGTTTTGCCTCTAGTCGTGGCAAAACGTTGACTTTTCAATCGGACGGTCAAATGGACTTTGACCGATGACCGTGACGTAGTTCGTGACGTCACGAGTTCATAGACAGGTGGCACGTTCAATTCCGACGTTCGGGGAGGAAGTTATGATGTTCGGAAGTTTAGGGGCATTTTGGTAATTTTGGTTAAATGGGGGTCAAATATTGACTTTTTGACCGGGAGGTCCGATGGCTGAGGGCCAAAGACCGTTACGTAGATAAGGACGATACGAATCCATAGGCAGACGGCACACTGAAGTCGGACTTCGAACGGGAGAGTTATAGGTCCCGGAAGTTCGATTTCACTATGCACGAACTTCGAGACGGGGACGTTTTGGCGAAATCTGATTGGGTGGATATTTTGGTGGGCCCCATGGATGAGTGACAAGTGTCACTCATCCCATTGACTTGATCCCCCAAAATGTGGATCTAAATAACTAAATATTATTATTTTAATTATTTTATAATTAAACCTAACAACCATTAATCCTAACCATCCATTACCAACTAACTATCAATCCTCACCATCAATCCTCTCTTCTCTCATCTGATCACACCATCTCCTTCTCTCTTCTCTTCCACGGCACCATCATCATTTTCATTTCATTTTCTTCCTTTTCCTTCACAAAAACCCGAAAACCCCATTAACCCTCAATTCTTCATTTTCTTCAAAACACAGCCAACACCCACACTCCCTCATCATCTGCGACTGAGACCAGAGAGATAATGTGAGGATGTGACGGTGAAGGACTAAAGGACACGACGGCTGAGGACGACGGAGGACACGGCGGGAGGAAACCCGAAAAGGTAGGTTTTGGGGTTGAATTTGAAACTTGAGTTTTATTGGGTTTGAATCGAAACTAATAATTAGGTTGTGATTCTGGGGACTTGAGGAGGCTAACAGGATCGAATGAAGTGGCGGGGGACGACGGTGCAGCCCAGACGGGCGGCCGGAAACTGGGCGACTGTTCTTGGCACCGTAGGTAATTATCGCGACCCGTTTCATAGTTTTTAAGCCCATGGATCTTTAGGTTGGGTTGAGAGGAGTAGAAGGGGACAAACGGGAGGAAAAATGGGGGCCGGAGCAGGGAGAACCGGCCGGGTCAAGCCGCGGGTCACGGCGACCCGGTTACTGGTATTCCGATCGACCCGCGGGAGGACAGAGATGACGGGTGACGTCATCCTGCTGACGTCATCATGTTAGGGATGACGTCAGCATTGTCAGATCTGACAATGTCAGCTGACATGTCAGAAAATGGGCCAATAGGAGTGCGACACGTGTCACATGTCAGTGCATAGTCAGCACTGACATGTCAGTGACGTGGCCCAATCAGGGGCTGACACGTGGCACAGACGTGGACCAGTGTCGTGATGACACGTGGCACATGTCAGATTGCATCGTGGCACTGACAGCACAGTGGCGAGGACCAATGGGAGCTTGACACGTGGCACCTGTCAGATGACGTCATGCTGACGTCAACGATGACGTCAGCAGGTACTGTAGCAGGCGCGTGAAGCCCACGCGCAGCCACTTCAGGCGGCGCGTGAGGGCGCGTGGCAGGGAATCTGGGGAAGGTTCCAACATACGAGATCTTCTATTCGATGTAACGAACATTTTGGGACTGGTTTCGTGTCGATCAGACACCGTCTCGATATGTTTCGGGGCATCAGAAGTTTTAGGTTCTGGATTAAAAATAGTTAAAAATACGGGAAAATTACGGGGCTTTGGTAGGAGGTTAATTAAGTAGTTAGTAACCTTCTAATCCGATTTGGACAGGTTTGGGAGTCCCAGTGACGGTGATCAGCTCGGGGAGCCGTATGGCACGCAAATCGAGGCGGCAGCTCGGACGGTCTGTGAGTGGACCTTGTTTACTAAATTGGTGCATGCATAAATGTTTATTATATGTTTTATTACTTGTTTGATGATGCCATGGGTGCATTTGTATGTGGTTACGTATAAGTACGTATTTCGAGGTTTCGGCCTTATACGGTGCTTATACGGGTCTATATTTCTTTATTGATTTAAATTATTTGATTTTGGATTTCAAAAAGGATAAACTCGGGTATGAGACCCATTTGGTTTTGCCTCGGGCGTATGACCTCAGATATCGGGCACGGTGCCCAACTGATGTCCTATGTTCGGGTACGAGACCCAAGCTACTTTACGGTTTTGATTTCAGGTCAGGGAACCTTAAATGGATTTCCCGGTTCATGGCGGTTTATGGGAACCGGCATGAACTCTTAATATGGTATCATGGTTCATGACGGTTTATGGGAACCGGCATGAACCCTTGTTGGTTATTACGGTACATGACGGTTTATGGGAACCGACATGTTACCTGGTTATGTTATTACGGTACATGACGGTTTATGGGAACCGGCATGTTACCTGATTATGGATATTATGGATCATGACGGTTCAGGGGAACCGGGCATGGATATTATGTTATGTATATATATGTTCATCTACCTTCCTTTACTTCTATTATCTCCTCCAGGGAGGGTCGTTGGCCTGGGTGGACCCCGGAGTAGTCACGGAGCACCGACTGAGTGGAGTCACCCCCCAGTTGGGTTCCTTACTCTCAGGAAGGCTATGGTTACTATTACCTCGGGTAGGGTCAGTGGTCTGCGGACATTGACCTTGACTTTGAGATGACTCGGATTGAGACCCGGGTATCACGCGCGTAGCTTTGGATACCGTGACAGGATTGGTTGTGTGACTTATATATATGTATGTGATGTATATATGATATATGATATGTGGTGTGTACAGGTGTGCACAGGATTTGAGCAGTGGCTCGTGTACTTGGTTTCTTTATGGTTTGGGGCCGAGTCCCGTATGGATTTGGGCAGTGGCCCGTATGGTCGTTGTCATTGTGGTCCTTTCGACCTTGGTTTATATCTGCTTTGGGCTTAGTCCCACATATGGTTTGTTTTGGATAAATGGTTTTCGAATGCATGCATGCTTCTTAGTGGAGGGTACAAATGTCTTATGAAATGTTTTTATAACTCTTTGTTTTGTCCACTCACAGCTTTTAATGTTTTGACTGCCCTTCAGGTTGACATCGAATGTGGACTGTAGCAGAGACCGAGATATCACATGCCTCCTCCGGATCCTGGCGTACTCTGATGGCCCGGGAGGGCAAAGGTCAGAAATATCCCTTGTCTGACACTTCGTGTCAGACGGGAGCAGGGTCATCCCGCACAAATCCCGGGGGGATTGGGATGGGTCCTGTCACTAGGAATCCAAGTCCAATCTCATAATTTAAAAATAATACCTGGATTTTAAGATATAAGCCTCCAAAGGTTTGGGTCTCCTTCTTCCTCTCACACCATGTCCTGCTAATGTCATCATGACATCATCATGCCTCACTTGATGACATCAGAACTTCAACCTTCTTATCTCCCTCATTTCTCATCCAAATTAGACAAAGTTTATCTCAAACTCTGCCTACTCAACCTTAGGAATCCAAGTCCAATCCCATAATTTAAAAATAATACCTGGATTTTAAGATATAAGCCTCCAAAGGTTTGGGTCTCCTTCTTCCTCTCACACCGTGTCCTGCTAATGTCATCATGACATCACCATGCCTCACTTGATGACATCAGAACTTCAAACCTTCTTATCTCCCTCATTTCTCATCCAAATTAGACAAACTTTACCTCAAACCCTGCCTACTCAACCCTAGGAATCCAAGTCCAATCCCATAATTTAAAAATAATACCTGGATTTTAAGATATAAGCCTCCAAAGGTTTGGGTCTCCTTCTTCCTCTCACACCATGCGTTTCCAACGTCCTTCACCGCCAACCTTGAGCTTTTCTTAGTTGTGCGAGTCCCTAGAAGCTAATTATAACCTTGGTTTAGTCCAAAAGGGTCACAAATTGAAGATGGATATATTGGGTGATATCTGTTTTGTGTGTTTAGGGGGGGAGGGGGCTGCATTGGTTTGAGGGGAGAGAAAGAGAAAATTGAGGGTTTGATGACGAAATGAAACCATATCCACTCACCCAAAAATATCCAACTTTCCTTTATCCCCAAAATGTTCTTCCCCAAAATAGAAGTCCAAGTAATATCTTACGGGCAAAATGGTCCAAATTTTTACAATAATTCTGAAAAATCATCGAAAAATCCTCAAGAAATCCCATTAACCACATAATTAAGGTCCAGGCTGTACACAAGGCTTTCTGTTAAGGCTTCTACTAGCCAAGCATGCACGCTAATACAATTGAGTTCATTTGGTTATGTGACAAATGCCAGCGCTTCACTCTGTTCATACTTGTCTCACCCAAGAACTTGACACCCATGCTTAGTTTGTGGCCATTTGCCTAATGGGGGCTCGACCTAATTGGAAAAATGCCGACTGGGAAGGAACAGACAGAATACGGGGTCATCGTAGTGGACTAATTCACCAAATAGTTTGAAGCCAAGGCTCTGCCAATATCCCAACAACAGAGGTCTAGACCTTTATCTTTCAGAACATCATTTCTGATATTTCCTTCCACAAACCAGCATCATTGACAACCGGAAGCAGTTTGACAACCACCAATTCAGAGGATTCTTTGAGCGACACAAGATACACCTATGCATTGCTTCCTTGCACACCCCCAATATAACAAGTAGATCAAAGCTATCAACAAATTCATCAAACATACACTGAGGACCCAACTTGGAGAAACAAAGGGAAATTAGGCAGACATCCTACCCAACGTCCTCTGATCATACCAGACATCATATGGAACGTCCATTATTAAAACAACATTCTCCATGACATTTGGGGCAGAAGCGGTCATACTAGCAGAGGTCCATGAAACCTCATACTGAGTGTAGACCTGTGATAATGACAAGAACGACGATCAAATGGCCCAAAGCCTAGACCTAATAGAGGAAGACCGAGAGCAGGCCAACCTACGCAACATTTCCTACAAGAAATAGCTTACCACGACCCCAAGGTCAAACCACACAACTTTCACCTACTGAGTGCTGAAGAAGATTAATTTGGCAACCAAGGATTGGTCAACCGAAACACTTAGATGAAACTGTGAAGGTCCCTAAAAAATTACACAGGTATGCCAACTAGGCACACATGATCTATGAGACACCGAAGGCCACCATTTCGGGCATCCATGGAATATCGACCACCCAAAGCACTATTACATCTAGACTAGTCAATACACTATACATGATAGATCACTACAAATCTTATATAGCCAAACATAGGCTTTCATTATGAAAGGTCTTATCTAATTAGACAAGTATCTATGAATAGATTAGTCACTACACTTACCTTTTTTATTTTTTTTTCTCAACATGCAACGAGCATACTTTTGTTCTCGCTCACAGATTTACACTGAGGGCACACTTAAAAAAACACTTGATAAAATTTAACAAGGTACAGAGGGTTCATGGACTGCCACAAACAATAAAAAGGAGCCAGTCTAACACACAACACTTGCACCTTCGACAAGGGAAATTCCACAAGACATCTGGTATACTGTTCGATGTTGACCGCTCACTCTATACACGACAAAGCACAAACCATGTTTTAACACAATGCTTATAAACAACTGGGTTGGTTAGTCAAACTACATTAAGACAAATAGGATGAGAACACTGATAAGTCACAAATTAAGCATCATTTCAATGTTTTTTCTTATCACTTTTACTTATCTTTTGATTATAATCATTCAAACAATAGGAGAAAATGATATCTTGTGTAAAGTTTGCGCAAATTGCTTAGTTGAGGTTTAAATCATGTTTTGCAATGAAATGTGATCTTTCCAAGGCTATATCTTCAAGAACCCAGCAAGGACTCATCAAGGATCATATCATCTCCCATTTTCACGTCCAAGATCTCCCAAGATCACCAAAAATGCGACTAAGCCCCTTAAGTTCCTAAAATTGTGATTAAGGGTGTTTTAGGGTATTTACTTGTGCATCAAGCATCCTTGGACGAATTTTCCTACCTTTCTCAATGAGGAATGACATGGATTGACATGGATAAGAAGACTGAATTATATTCCTAATCAAATATGAAGTTAATGGTTGCAAGAAATAAGGAAAAGGAAGTTTCGTGGAAATCAAGAAACAATCATAAATCATGGCTAGGGTTAATTTACCCTTAACCGCAATTTGTAGCCCCTTTCCTTTAATTTAGGGATTTTGATCTGATTTGGAAAGATAATAATTCAATTCCTAGTCAAAGATGAGGTCAATAAGTGGATTAAAGAAGGAAAAGAAGATTCCTTAAGCAAGAGGGACACAAAAATGCAGCTAAGCCTTGTTTTCACGGCTAAGGAGTTTTCCTCCTTGTTTTGAGGGCTATTTTCCCATTCTTTTAGGGAGATGTTAGGGCAGGTGTTAGGGAATATAAATAGATGTTTTCTCATTTTTTTTTTGGAAGTCCAATTTACCTCCTAAGGTCCCAAAACTCTGCAAACATTTCTGCTTAAAGTTTATACACAAAGTAGCCGCAATTTACTTATTGTTCATGCTTTTGGATTCAAGTCTTGCATCTTCTTTGTGATGTGAAGCTTGGAAGAAGAAGAAGTGTTCGTGCCACTTCTCTCACGCATCATTCATCTTAGTATTTGTGTTTCTCAATCCCTAATCTCTTTAAGTTTATATGCATTCAATTATGACGTTTGTTAACTTAGTTATGCGTGAGTAGTTTCCTTTAGGATTAGGGCTGTTTGAAGCCCTAGCCATGTTAGTTTATAATTAGATTTCTGGCTATTGATTATGGTTGTTATGTATGCCTGGATTTTTTGGATTACTATACTTCATGAACTCAATTTATGCTTGTAAGTTTGATCACCTTATTTTCGTATAATTGTCGATGTAATTACTTGACGGATCACCTCGATGTTTGTGTTCACCCTGCAATTTGTAGCATCACGTTTAAGAGAAAGAATCTTATTCGTAATCTAAACTCATGACTCATTATGATTGCACATCACTTTATTAGGGATAGTGTAGTGTCATTAAATCTTCTTCATGGTTCATGCATTATCACACACCATCAATAATAGTTGTTTAAGGGCATGTACATCACGCATAAACATGCAATCTAAGAGAAGATAAATGTGTGGGGTGAGCCTTAGCCGGACCCTTGCATGGGTACTTAATTCAGATACATGCATAATTAATCTAATCAACAGAATCTAAGGAGAACTTTAATTGGTAAAGGCGGATAACATGTCCTAATTCGTCCTAATTATCCAATTAACTCTCAAATCAAGTTTTCATCATTAAATTTCGTTCTAATCATCACTCAAACACACGCCCCCCCCCCCCCCCCCCAACGTTTTTTGTACTTTTTCTCAAGTTGTTTCATTCCAAACTAAGTGGATTCACGTTGAACAAGTCCTCGAGGGATTGACCTTTGCAAACCTACTATACTCGTCATACGATTTTGTGCACTTGCAAAGTATTACATTAGGAGTTATCATTCATAATTTCTTGGTTGATAAATCTTCTATCAAACACATCCGCCCACATTAAGCTACATTTCACCTCAAACATGTCATGAAAACTTACAAGTATGAAAATTACATTTTTCACTTAACTTTTGCCAACTACAAGAAATTTACTTTTACGCAACACGACGTAGGCAACAAAGTTTATAAAATTGTTACAGATACTAGTTTAGGCATCAGTTTCATAATGATTGTTGCCTAATGTATAAAATGGTATTAGTACTAACAATATTTGTTGCCTTGACTAGAAGATCATGCAAGGATCTCATCATTTTTGAGAAGTCATTGATGAACCTACGATAACTTCAACATGTCCTAAGAATGAACGTACCTCCTTGATTTTTGTAGGGTACGACAACCTCTCCACAATGTCTAACTTTTATTTGACAACCTTGAAGCCGTGGTTATGGATCACATGGGCCAAAACAATTCGTTGTAGGACCATAAAGTGGCACTTCTCCCAATTCAAAACTAAGTTGATCTCTTAGCAGCATTCAAGCCCTTAGGAATGATTGGCCAAACATAGGTTGAATGAGTGCTCAACGACCAAGAAGTCATCCACAAAGACCTCTCTTATATCTTCCATCATGTCCGAGAAAATTCTCATCATGCACCGTTGGAGGGTAGCTAGGGCATTGCAAAGGCCAAAGGGCATCCGTTGGTAAGCAAATGTTCCATAGGGGCACGCGAAGGTGGTTGTCTCTTGGTCTTCTAGGGCTATATAAATCTGATTATAACCTGACCACCCAGCTAAGAAGCAATAGCATGAATACCCACCCAAGTGCTCAAGCATTTGGTTAATGAATGGCAAGGGAAAGTGGTCCTTCTAGGTGGTAGTGTTGAGCCTCCTATTGTCAAAACAAGCCCTCCATCTGGTTTGAATTCGATGAGGTACTAGCTCATTATGCTCATTCTTAGCCACTGTAATCCACTTTTTTTAAAAAACATGCATGAGACTTACCCGCTTAGAATCATTAATCAGATAAATAATGCCAATGTCAGGACCCGACCGTCCTCGGTCAGGACCTGACTCATCTAGCACGATATTGTCCGCTTTGGGCCTCCTTGCCCTTGCCTTCACGGTTTTGTTTTCGGGAGCTCATGCTGCAACTTCCCAGGGGGTCACCCATCATGGAATTGCACCAGCCTCAACTCGCTTAACTTTGGGGTTCCAATCTCCCCTAAAGCCAATTGAGCTCCCAAAAGGCCTCGTTTAGATCAGAGTTACGCAGCGGCCCACTCTATCTAAGACGATATTGCCCCCTCTAGGCAGGACGCACTATCACACCCGCAGGGTTTTGTTCTCAGGAGCTCATGGTGCAACTTCCCACTGGGTCACATATCATGGGATTGCACCATCCTCCACTCGCTTAATTTTGGAGTTCCCTCGGAATCCAAATCTAGTGAGCTCCTAGAAGGCCTCGCTCTAGATATGTGTGTGCCTACACCTTTAAGGCATACCACCATTCCCCTCCCAGACCATTCCCCCCTCGCAGGAATGTGGGATCGTTCACCATTCCCTCCAGAACACGGGTCTTACAGCCAACATCTAAAATTTTCAGTACCTCTTTCTTGACAACTTTCTTCATTAGTGAGTTTAACAGTCGTTGTGCCTTTCAAGACGGTTCAGCCTCAACTTCAAAGAGGATTATATTCATACACTTTGCTCGAATTATAACCTTAATGTTAGTAATAGTACAACCAATCGCCATGTGATGAGCTAGCAAATCATGGACTAGTTGTTCCTCTTTCAGCATAGTGAAGGGTTGTTGAGTGCATAAAACTAAATTTTTACATCCTCTTTTACCTCAGTTTTGGATTGAAATCTCTATACAATGCGAGGTATTTTGTTGTTTTTTATGTTTTCGGGATAAAATTAAGGGTTTAACAAAATAAACATAATTTTTGATGAATCATAAAGACTTGAGGAGCTAAGAATTGATTACTTGAAGCCCAAGAAATATAAGATGAGTCCCTAGCTCACAAGTGGCTCAAGATCAGCCCAGAGAGTTCTCTGCAGAACACCCGACTTGTGGGCTTTACCCTGAAGAGCTGAAAACAAATTAGGTCACATATGGTTGGAAAAGCCTGGAAGTCTAGTTTCAGATTCCTTTGACAGCTTGCTATTTGGACGTTTCTACAAAGAGTTATCTAATCATAAAGGGACGATGTTCAGTTTCAAAACAAAAACTTTTCAGTTTCAATCCTACACTAAATTTTGGTTATATTGAAAATCAATGAGGGCTATTAAATGGCATTAAATTGTTGGAATGCAGTTGTTGTAGCTATCCACACCTATAAATAGAGGTCTCATTGGAGAGAGATCAAGAGCCTTCGCTTCATGCATACTTCTGGGTTTATCCTTTCAACTTTCTATGTATTTATTTAAGTTTTTGAATTCGTGTATGGATTAGTCTTATCGTAGTTAGGGATGCTTTGAAGCCCTAGACATGATTAAAACAATGTTATGATTCAATTTTGTTTTTCAATTCCTCTTTGCAATTAAAATCAGTTTTTTGTCCGTATCGTTTTCAAGCGTTTGTTCTCAAGCTTAGCTACCTTGTTTATATTTGCTTTTTGTTGAGAATGTTAGGATGACTTCCATATCTTCTTTCATTCATTGGCAACATGTGGTTAGGTTCAGAACTAATGATGTAAACTGATTTCATGAAGATCTAGGATATATGCCATGTTCTAGGTTTCATGTGATGTTCATAATTCCCTTTATTCTCAATGAGTTTCTAGGTACTAAATCTGAGTATATGCCATGCTAGGTTGTACCATGCTAGGTTGCACCTAGAAGTATAAGTTTGATGTATATTCCATGCATCTAACATGCTAAGTAAGAGAGAGTTCAAGCAGTCTAGTTATATGCCATGCTAAATCTGTGAACATCTTAATTGTGGATTGAAATTGAAAAATTAAACATTCATAGTATTGATTCATGATTGTTTAGAGTGGATTGCTTGCCTTAAATCATTCTAATTCATAGGTTAATACAAGAATCATATTGCATTTGTCTACAACCTTTAAGTTCTTTTGATTATGTTTTTATTTTCTGTTTTGATTTCCATCTTACAAAACCAACTTCAAAGACCACAACCACCCCCCCACCCCCCCCCCCCCCCCCCCCCCCAACAAAAAAAACAACAGAGTTTGTGCTTTATCTAGTTCTTTATCTATTAATTTGTTTTACTAATTTGTTACCAGTCCCTGTGGCTCAACCTTTACTTATCACTATACTATCTTCCACAATTTGTACACTTGCAAGGATAAGATTTGTGTAAATTTGGTAGCTTATTTTATCAAACACGTTTCTGGCGCCGTTTCCGGGGACTGCACGTAATAGCTTTATAATTCATTTTTGTTTCATTTACTCAATTATTTTCTCTCATTTTTCAGTTATATGTTCACTAATTCATCCAAGCACGCTTTCGACTTAGGTTAGTTTCGAAAAGCTGTTGAAAGAAGTTCAAGAAACCCTAGACACACCGCTGTGAGAATTTTGAAGACTCACTCCTTACCAAACGCTCCCATTCATTTTGAACCTCATTGACCAAAAGCTGAGTTAGAGGAAGAAGTGGTGAGCATGGCAGATCAAGGTGAAGGTAATCATGGATTGAAGGAGTATGCCATCCCCAAGATCAGTGAGGATTCTTCATGCATCCAATATCCAGCAACAACCATTGTGAACTTTGAACTCAGATCAGGTATGATACATCTCTTACTTAAGTTTAATGGTTTGGCAAGTGAAGATCCTCATCTACATATCAAGGAGTTTTTGGAAGTTTACAAAACCATTAAGATTCAAGGCATGACATCTCAATAAATACGTCTTAGGTTGTTCCCATTTTCGCCTAGAAAGAAGGCTAAGTCTTGGCTCCACACTCTTCCTTCTAGATCTATTGAGACTTGGGATATGCTAGCTTCAAAGTTCCTGTAACAATTTTTCCCTGCTTAATGCACTAACAAGTTAAGAACGGAAATTATGTCAGTTATGCAAACTGATGGAGAGCTATTTCATGAGTATAGGGATAGGTTTAAGATATTATTGCATTCTTTCCTTTATCACAACCTTGAACCATGGATGCTCATGCAATACTTCTATGAAGGGTTACAAGATTCTGATTGTATGATGGTGGATGCTACTGTTGGTGGTTTAATGAAAAAAACAGATGATGAAGCTAAGACCATGTTTAAGGACATTACTTTTAATAAGAAGCAATTTAGTTTCAGAACAGGCAAACCAGGAAGGTTTATGAGGTTAGTACTACTTCTAATGAAAATTCTCAAATTTCTGAATTAACTAACCTTATTAAGCAGCTTGTGTCCCAAAAGCATGTTGTGGTTGTTCATCAAGTGTGTTCCTTGTAGGGACATTCTTCTGAAGCATGCCCTAAAGTGCAAGGGCTTCATGAGGAAGCCAACATGGTTGGAGGTTTTCAAGGGAATCAGAGGCCACAAAATGACCCATTTGCTCCAACTTATAACCTGAGAGGGAAGAATCAACTGAATTTCAGATGGGGAAACAACAATAACGTTCAGAAACCAAATCATCCCCAAGGCATCCCCAATCCACAAGGGTCGACCGTCCAATCTGCACCAAACAAAACTCTTGAAGACATTATGAGCACATTGGTTGGACAAGTGAGCTCTTTAGCTTAAAACACTCAAGACCTCAAGGTTTCAACTCATGATTCATGAACAAGACTGATTGATCCATTGCAAACTTAGAAACCCAAGTTGGACAGATTGGAACCGCCTTAAATGAGAGGGAACTTGGTAAGCTTCCTAGTCAAGTTATTGTGAATCCTAAAGGTCTAAACAATGTGAAGGATTAATGTTATCATTTTGAGGAGTGGAAAGGAGCTACGAGGTCCCATGGATCCTCTAAAAATTGATGAAGGTCTGGCAGTACAAGATGAGGAAGAGAAGAAAGATCAGAAAAGTCTAAAAGAAGCCATTTTAGCCACTCTTGTCGAAACCTCAATTCCAGCCAAGCTAGATGTTTCTATGTTAACTTCTAATCTTGATAATTTTATTTCTAACCCTAAGGATGCATGATGTACTCCAATTATTCCTTAACCTTGCAGGTTTTCCAATTAAGAAAAAAAATCAGCTTGGAATGACTTTTTAGAGACGATCAAGAAACTGGAAATTTTTATTCCCTTCTTTAAGGAAATTAAGCATATTCCAGGCTATGCGATGTTCATCAAGGACCTTTGTACAAACAAGAGGATGGTGGAGATCAATGCCATAATTGCATTTGGTAAAAAAGTCTCTTCCATTCTGCAAAGGAAGCTACTACCAAAAGAGGAGGATCCCGGAAGCTTTACTGTTCCATGCCAAATTGGTTCAATGAGGTTTGATATATGCTTATGTGACTTAGGTGCTTCTATTAACTTAATGTTGTATTCTGTTTTTGCAGCACTGCAGCTAGGTGATCTCAAGCCAACTCACATGATGATTCAATTGGCGGATCGTTCTATTACACATCCAAAGGGAGTGGTGGAAGATGTGATTATCCAAATAGGTGACCTTGTATTACCAGGAGATTCTACATTCTAGACATGAAAGATAGTCCTTTGCTAAATCATCTCCCACTCATTTTTGGCTGGCCATTCCTAGAAACTGTTCGTGTTATTATAGATTGCCATTCGAGGAAGCTCACTATAACTGTTTTAGGGGAAACAATAACTTTTCAAATTCTTGATGCTATGAGGTACCCTAGTGACGTTCACGAATTTAATTCCATTGATCTATTAAGTTACCATTTCCAATTCAAGGAAAGGAAGATCCAAAGAAAGTGTACTCATTTTATCTCCAAGCGAGGAGAGTGTGCATGATGAAGAACAAATAGAAGTACTCTCTACCCTCGAAGCTATTCCATCTTGTAAGCCATCAAGGTGGCCATGTTTTGACCCTCTCCCTAACTCAAAAGATAAGCTAATTTCTTCAGTCATTCAAGCACCAAGGTTAGAACTCAAACCACTTCCTGAACATCTTAAATATGCTTATCTTGGTGATGAAAATCCTTTCCTTGTCATTATTGCTACCAATTTTAGTGATGTTGTGACAGAAAAGTTAGTGAGAGTTTTAAGAGAGAACAAGATTGCCATAGGATGGATTATAACTAATTAGCCCTACAAAGTGCATGCATTGAATCTTCTTGGAGGATGCATCAAAGCCTACTAGAGAAGCTCAAATACGGCTAAACCCACCTATGAAGGAGGTAGTGAAGAAGGAAATTTTGAAACTTCTAGATGTAGGAATCAGTTACCCAATTTCCGATTCTAAATGGATAAGTCCCGTACAAGTGGTTCCTAAGAAATCAGGCATCATCCTTGTCAAGAATGAGCATGATGAAATGGTGCCGACAAGGGTACAAAAAGGCTGGAGGGTGTGTATCGACTACCACAAGCTCAACACAACAACTCGTGAGTATCATTTTCCTTTACCTTTCATTGATCAAATGCTTGAGCGATTTGCATGTCATAGTCATTATTGCTTCTTGGATGGATACTTTGATTATAACCAAATAGAAATAGCTCCCGAGGACCAAGAGAAGACCACATTCACATGCTCTTTTGGCACATTTGCATATCGGAGGATGCCATTTGGCTTATGCAATGCCCCTGCCACATTTCAGCGATGCATGATGAGCATATTCTCCGACATGGTTGAGGATATCATTGAGTGTTTATGGATGATTTTTATTTTTTTGGTAACTCCTTTGATTTATGTTTTCATCGTTCTCTAGTGTTGCAAACGTGCAGGGAATGCAACTTAGTGCTGAATTGGGAAAAGTAAAATTTTATGGTACAACAAGGAATTGTCTTAGGGCATGTGATCTCAACTTGTGGTATTGAAGTAGATAAAGCCAAGGTGCATGTAGTGAGCAGGCTGCTGCCCCCTACATCGGTAAAAGAAATCAGATATTTTCTTGGGCATGCTGGATACTATCGTTGATTCATCAAGGACTTCTCTAAGATTTCAAGACCTCTATGCAAGCTGCTAGCTAAGAATGCTCAATTTGATTTGGATAGAAACTGCCATGAAGCTTTCGAGAAGCTTAAAATCCTCCTTACAACCACCTCTATAATAATGCCACCAGATTGGAACCTTCCTTTTGAGTTTATATGTGACGCATCTGATTATACTGTAGGGGCTATTTTAGGGCAGCGTGTCAACAATCTTTCGCATATCATTTACTATGCTAGCCGCATGCTAAATGATGCACAACTCAATTACTCTACCAATGAAAGGAGTTGCTTGCTGTTATTTTTTCTTTAGAAAAGTTTAGATCTTATCTAATTGGTACTAAAGTAATTATCTATTCTAATCATGCAGCATTGAAATATATGCTGACCAAAAAGGATGCTAAACCAAGATTGATCCGTTGGATGCTTCTAATCTAGGAGTTTGATGTGGATATCCGAGACAAGAAGGGTTCTGAAAATGTTGTGGCTGATCATCACAGCCGACTAGTGCATTCATCTAATCAGGAGGAAGATCACTTGCCATTACAAGAATGATTCAGTGATGAGCAACTCTTTTCCCTTAGCACTTCATATCCTTGGTTTGACGACATCATCAATTACTTAGCCACCAAGAAAGTCCCAAGCACTCTTAGTCAATCCCAAAGACATAAACTGGTTAAGCAAGCCAAGTACTACGTATGGGATGATCCATTTCTATGGAAACATTGTCCAGATCTCATGATCAAATGCCTCTAAACCCAATTCTAGTTGTCGAAATTTTTTATGTTTGGGGCATTGACTTCATGGGATCTTTTTCTAACTCTCATAGTTGCTTATATATTTTTCTTGTTGTTGATTATGTTTCAAAGTGGGTTGAAGCAATCCCCACTAGGACTAATGATCCTATGGTTTTTCTCAATTTTCTCAAAGACTACGTATTTGCTAGATTTGGGACCCCTAGAGCAATCGTTAGTGACATAGGAACACACTTTTGTAACCAATAATTTGGGGCTTTATTGAAACGTTATGGATTAATGCACAAGATGTCTACGCCATACCATTCTCAAACAAGTGGACAAGAAAAAATCTCTAACCGTGAAGTTAAGCAAATCTTGGAAAAGACGGTAAGCTCTAATAGGAAGGATTGATCATTGCGTTTAAGTGATGCTTTATGGGCCTATAGAACGACATATAAGACTCTCATAGGCAGGTCACCCTTCCGGATTGTCTTTGGAAAGCCTTGCCATCTACCTGTGGAATTAGAGCATAGAGCCTATTGGGTAGTTAAAAAGCTCAACTTTGAGCTGAAGGAAGCTGGCCAGTTGCGAAAGCTTCAGCTTAGTGAGCTTGATGAGTTGAGGAATGATGCCTATGAAAGTTTCCATATCTACAAGGAGAAAACCAAACCTTACCATGACAAGGCCATCTGTAGGAAGACGTTTGAGATAGGGCAGAAAGTTCTCTTATTCAATTCACGCCTCTGAATCTTTCCTGGTAAGCTCCGTTCTCAATGATATGGTCCCTTTCTTATCACTAACATTTACCCCCATAGTGTAGTGGATATTTAGAACATTCAAACAGGGAACACATTCAAATTAAATGGATATCGTCTCAAGCCTTTCTATGATGCTTACCAACCTTCCACTGAAATGGTCGAGACTCTGCATTCACCGCCATCCTCATCTTGATCTCCAAGCTACGTCAGGCTAATATGTTAAAAGAAGCGCTAATTGGAAGGCAACCCAATGGAGGAGAAAATACCATTCTTATTCTTCAATAGCTATTTTTTCTCTTTCCTCTCCTTTTTGATTGGTTTTTTTTCTTTTTAAAAAAACCAAAAAGAAAAATAGTCTATTTGTTTTGTTTTGACACGTTTCTTTGATGATATGATGAGACAATCTTGAACATATGATACTTTGAAATTGGCTATGACTGACCTGCGACTTGTTCTCACTTTTATTTTAGCGTAGTTTCATGTTTAACTATACTATAGAAGGACACTTGCACAACTCTATTTGGTATGATGATTGCTGATCCTACGCTTGATAGAAATATGTTAGCTTGTATACTTGTGAGTTATTTGAGCTCATTGCTGATTTTACCATGAGTGTATTCTGTAACTCTTTCTTTTCTTATCGTCATTACCAATTTTTGATCTCATTATCTTTACTTTGATCAATTGCTTTAATGAACATCTATTATGAACTCATAATGCTAGAACCTACTCTCTAATTGATGCAAAACATGTGTCTAACTTCATTGCGTTAAGAAGTGATTAAAGGCATTAAGTTTGTGTGTGTTAGCCTCCTAAAAAGCCTATTTCAAACATGACCTTTATGTGTTCCATCAACCCCCCTTGCAGCCAAACACTATAGCCTTTCTTTCATATCCTACACCAGTCCTACTTCCATATCTCAATATGAGATTGTAACCATAATTCTGGCCATACCCTTTAAAGCTCAAGAATGTACCAAGACATTGGAAGTCAAGTGTTGAAGCAAAGGAGTTGTTGTACTAGATTCATCATACTTGAGAAGTTCCAATTCTAAAATTAGTCAAGTACAAGCTCACTATGTTTCTAAAAAAAAAATACGAAAAAAAGAAATAAAAAAGAAAAAACGAAAAAAAAAACAAGAAAGCTATTGTGTACCTCAAGAAAAAGAAAAAGATGATTCGGTTCAAAGTTATAAAAGGCGAAGTCCGTGCATTCAGCTCTTAGATGCAGCACATCCTCAACCTTATTATGTGCCTCAAGAAGACCTTGGTATGTTCTAAGCTTTTGTTGGCTTTCCCTTTCTTCAATTAGCCTTCATCTAGCCCCGTTACATCCCAATTAGAGAAAAGACCTTTCTGATCTTATTTCATTGTGAAGTTAAGCTTGTGAAGATAAAGCAGAGACAAGCTTATGACATTGTTCGTACGTTCAAGTACATGGTATTCATTCATGAGATCTTTCAATTCTGCCTTGAATAGCATTTTTCTAGTATAATTATGTGTTCTATTTTCATTTGAATACATAAATTCTCTCACATAAATTTTTCGAGTAATCAAATGAATTAGCCAAAAAATCTGAGTGTTTAAAATGAGAGCATGCCTATAGAGATTTTGGAAGTCTAACTTGAATCTATTTTTAGCTATTGTTGGCAGCATCATGTTGAACTTGAAGTTGTACTTAGGAACATGCTAGGTGTGCTTAACTATGATGTTGAGCTAAAATTTTATTGTTTTTGAGCCATGGTTGATACTTGCTTGAATCAGGGTATAACATATTTTGGATTGTTAAGATGCAAGCATCAAAGGACCTTGCCATCCCTTGTAGTTACCCTTTTTTTTTCAACCTGATTTTGCTATGAGATTAGCAAAATCTAAGTTTGGGTTAATTTTTTGAGTGCATAAAACTATATTTTTACATCCACTTTTACTTTTGTTTTGGATTGAAATCTTTATGCACAACGTGGTATTTTGTTGTTTTTGGAAAATTTCAGGATAAAATTAAGGGTTCAACAAAATCAACTTAATTTTTGATGAATCATAAAAAATGGAGGAGTTAAGAATGGATTAATTGAAGCCCAAGAAATGCAAGAAGAGTCCCTAGCTCACAAGTGGCCCAAGATCATCCCACAGAGTTCTGTGCAGAACACTCGACTTCTGGGATTTTCCCCGAATAGCTCAAAACGAACTAGAAAATGGGCCATATATGGTTGGAAAAGCCTGGAAGTCTAGTTTCAAATGCCTTTGACATCTTTCTATTTGAACGTTTCTATAGAGAGTTATCTAATCATAAAGGGACGATGTATAGTTTCAAAACAGGAATTTTTTGTTTCAATCCTACACTAAATGTTGGTTATAATGAGAATCAATGAGGGCTATTAAATGGCATTAAACTCTTGTAATGTAGCTTTTGTAGCTATCTATACCTATAAATAGAGGTCTCCTTGTACAAACACAACACGCAAAATGAAAGAACACATCTGGTGGAAAGTTTGAGCTATTCCAAGCTTGGAGAGAGAGCAAGATCCTTAGCTTCGTGCATACTTCTGGGTTTTGCCTTTCTACTTTCCATTTATTTGTTTTAAGTTTTTGAATTCTTTTATGGAGTAGTCTTATCGTAGTTAGGGCTACTTTGAAGCCCTAGACATGATTAAATCAATGTTATGATTCAATTTTGTTTTTCAAATCCTCATTGCAATTAGAATCAGTTTTATGTCCCTATTTTTTTCAAGCATTTCTTCTCAAGCTTAGATACCTTGTTTATGTTTTCTTTTTGTTGAGAATTTTAGGATGACTTCTATATCTTCTTTCATTCATTAACAACAGGTGGTTGGGTTCAGAACTACTTTATCTAGTTCTTTATCTATTAATTTGTTTTACTAAGTTGTTTCTAGTCCCTGTGGTTCGACCCTTGCTTGTCCCTATACTATCTTCCACAATTTGTACACTTGCAAGGATAAGTTTTGTGTAAATTTGGTAGCTTATTTAGGTTGTGTTATTTTACCGAACAAGGGCAAGGACTTATCGGCCATGACAGGAAGGTCTTCAAATGGAAGCTTTAAAGTGGCATAATAGAAAAAACATTGAGAAATGCTAGCCCCTCAATCACATTCTGATCGAGGGACTCCTTAAGCTATGGAGCAATGGTGAATGCCTTCTCAGGAGTATCTGACATACACAAGCTTACAAGGGTTTACTTCGGTACAATCTCCATGGTATTCAGAGAAAATTCTACAATAGGCTTTATAGGGTATTGGATTGTTTTGTGAATTGAGAAGGTCCATAGCTTTTCCAAGACCTTGATGGACACCTTCCCATTTTTAACATCTATGAGGAACTTGGCCTTGGTTAGTAATGATCTTCCAGAAATCAATGGTGGCTCCTCACTCTTATGATTTTTGTCCATCTTAGTATATATAATTCAATCGGGATGCACGTGTGACAAATTTGCACCAACACATCCTCGAGTACGCCTATGATATTAGTAATATATGCATTATCAATCTCACACATGAATGGGTTGGTTTGAGTTTCGTGAAGATTAGCATGTGCATGAGGATTTTATGGAATGGAAACGTGATCTAGAGTTTCTGTAGCATGCTGATTATTTCCTCCTCAAATTCCTCCTTATATTTATCCTTGTTGTGGAACCTGCAAGGAAACGGATATTGAACGTTATTCTCCAACTCAAAAGAAACTTTTTTAGATAATTTAATAATAAAAGAGGAAGTTTTTGTTAAAATTAAGTGCAAGCTGCGGGTGTGTTGTAGGAACTGGTACCGTGGCTAGTTCTTGAATGCTTGGTGCAAATTGGTGCAGAATTGAGTTCTGGGAAACACTGGATTTTGGCTGCACCTGTGGCTAGGCAAAGGGAACGGACTAGGACTAGACGTGCGCCAATGGCATGACATGTGGAATGGTATGTGCTTGAGTTTGAGCTTTCCGCTGTGGCGTATCTTGACGTTCGCTACATGCCTTGGTTCTCAATTGAGAAAATTTAGGTACTGGGCGGTCTAGGTCTCCTTGTGGCATGCCGTGAGGCATAGCCATAAGTTGGGACTTAAAGTGAGACACTGTAGAGACCCTTCCCAAATATCGGGATTAAATATTAATTAATTATGGATTAACATGACTAATCGGGGATTAGTTGAGAAAATACTGTTGGATGGTGTTAAATGACCATTTTGACCCTAAAATTGGGCAAAATGTTGACTTTTAACTTAGTGAGTCAAACTTACGAGGACTGATGACCGTTACGTATATTGGGATGTTACGAGTCCGTAGACAGGCGGCACGTCGAACGGGGAAGTTATGGTCACAGGATCAAAATCGGTTTAATTAACATCTCGTGATCCGAATTAAATAATCCTAAAGTCTAATTGGTTGAAAAAGGTATATGGGGCCCTTGGACGAGTGACACTTGTCACTCATCCCATTGGCCACTTTCCTTAAAAAGAGGATATGTGTTTATTGGGTAAGGTTGTTTAAAATATTATATTTTCCCTCATCTATCTCTTTTCCCTTCCCGTGCATCATTTTCTTTCTTCCTAAACAAACACACAAACACTCACCACCCCACTACCCTATCCTCCTCTATGTTCATGTGAGAGACTAAGAGACTGAGTGATTGAACGAGATAGAGAGACTGAGAACGGACGAGGGACTCAGGGGAGAAGGAGCACGGCGGAGGTAAGAACGGTAACCCGTTTTGACCCCAAAAATGGAACTCTTCGTTTTGACGTGTATTGAGCATTCTGGTTGATTGGGTTATGTTCTAGGGATCAAGGCGACCTGGTTGGGACTGGTTTCGAGAAGTTTGGTGGCCTGAGGTTGCTAGAAATCGAAACGGTGAGTTTAGGTTCAAAATTCAAATATTAGTTTTTGGAGCTTGTTGATCGATTCTAACAATTGGAGCATGTCCCTAATGGTTGTATGGACATCTGGGGATCGAAATCGAGGATGGAGGAGGATGAAGTCCACGGCAGAACGGGGTTGTAGGGGTCATCACTATTCATCGATCGAGAAGGTAATTTTGAGCCATTTTCTTAGATTTATAGGTTGATGGATCTCTTGCGAAGGATGAGACGAAGCTGTAGGAAGAAACAGGGAGCGTTTGGTGGTCGGACGGTGGAGAACCGGCCAGGTCAAGTCGCGGGCCGCAACGACCTAGTTGCAGGGTCCGACTGAGGTCGGGGATGACGTAATGACAACAACAATGATGTCATCAGGGTGATGTCATCATGTCAGGTCTGAAAATGTCAGACTGACATGTCATATAGAGGACCAATGGGAACTCGACATGTGGTACTATTAGAGTTGTCAGTGCTGACGTTAGCGTTGACTTTTTAAGGTTGAGTTTTCAGCATTGACTTTGGGTTGACTAGGCGCTTGGGGGAGCGTGGGATCAAATTTTGAGGTGGGGCTAGTGTAATTTGAAAGGTTTCAACAATCCGGATCCAATGTGGGTGGTTTCGAGTCGATTGGAGATCGTTAAGTTAGTCAAATCGAGATTTTTCATCTCGGAAAACGTGCCCGGGACATGTTGACTTTTTCGGGAGTTTTGAGGGTTTATCTTATAGACTTGTATAGATGGTTCGTGACCTTCGGGTATGATTTGGATAGGTTCGGAAGTTCCGGAGTTGATGATTTAGCCTCGTGAAGGCTTATGACACGCGTATCGAGCCGACACCTAGGATAGTCTATGAGTGGACATTAGTTTATAAATATGATGCATGCATAACTATTTCATATGTTTTATATATGTGATTTCGATGATTATGATTGTGGTATTTATGATTTGCCTATTTGCACTTATTTCGAGGTTTATGGTTTATACTGTGTTTATACATGCTTGGGTTTTGATGATGGCTTAATGGAATGGTTTTGGATTTGAAAATATGGAATCGGTATTGAGACCCATTTGATTTGGATACTATCGGACTTGGAGTCCATTTGATTTAATGTGACATCAGGCCGAAGACCCATTTGGTTATACTATCGGGCTTGAGGCCTAGTTGGTTTATGAAATGGAATTTTGGGCAGAGTCCCTTTGAATTTGGAAATTGGATTTATGGAAATGATTTATGAAGGTTATACTTCGGGCACATGACCTATTTGTGGATTTACGATGGTTTTATGGAAATCCCGGTCATAGATCCCTTTGAACAGTTTGAGATGATTTGTGAAATGTTTTCCATATACCATCCTCTAGAGTGGTTGCCTTCCAGACATCCAGTAGTATCTTGGAGTGGTTGGTTGTCTCCTCCGGACTTTTCGTAGTATCCCGTAGTAATCACAGTGCACTACCTGAGCGGGGCTGCCCCGAGGCGCAACTCATGATCAAGAGTGCAATTATGGATAACGCCCCCCAAGAAGGGTCATTGATCTGCGGGTCATTGACCTAGGTGGACCGTGGGGAGACTCGGCATTGAGACCCCGAGTAGCACGCGTAGCTTTGGAACCGTGATAGTGGTATTGGTTAGGCATCAGGGATGCCAAAGATTGGTTACATTTTTTTTTTATAAACTGGTTGTTTAATGATGATTGTTTTGGGCCAAGTTCCTATATACTTGGTTTTGGGCTAAGTTCCCACATTCTTTGGATTTATGATGTTGGGCTAAGGCCTTAATGATTTAATTAAAGTAAATGGTTTGATTACTAGTTTTCGAATGCATGTATGTTTTTCAGTGAAGGGCATCAACGTCTTTTTGTGAAATGTATTTCATTAAATTATTGATTTTTCGTATACTCACTGATCTTGGCGCACTTTGGAAGCCCCGTTTGGGCTGAGGTTTCGAGTTATCCCTTGTCTGACACTTCATGTCAGACAGGAGCATGTCACATCTCATGTTAATCCTGGAGGGATTGGGATGGGTCGTGTCAAGGTTGTATCAGAGCACGGTTTGCTCTTGTGGTATGTGCAGGTCGAGGATGTGATGTCTCTACGTGGAATTAGCCCGTTATCAACCTAGTCGTTAGGGTGATGGTATGAGAGTTAGTGGAATTATAGCACGCCAAATGTAACCTATTGGCCCGATACGCCGTGAGTTACTGTGTTTATACCCGATGCTGGTTGTATGTGAAGAAATTGCAGTGTGGGACCGTTAGTCGGTCATGTCAGTATAGTGGTGCTGCTAATAGCAGCCGGGTTCCTCAAACCCTAGTTGTAATTGATGGTTTGGATATGTGAGTTAGTATACGTTTTGGAATGACGACTTCTCGAAGTTGGGATACTCAGTCATGGCAGGTCAAGTTGGTAGTTGTGCTGCTGGGAACAGCCAGGTGGTGATAACCCTAGTCGGGTATTAGATGGGGGTTGGTCGGCCTGACACTAAGTGGAATGATGGAATTTGTTTCATGAGTACCATTATGAGATGATAATTGGGGTCTCGGGGTGGACCGATTAGTAGTGTTGACGCTTGGATGCGAAGTCTCGATAGCGATGTCTGGTGGTTGGGTTTGGACGAGATTGTGGCAGGCACTACCATCGTGGGTGGATGTAGTGGTGGTTGTTGAGAATTGGGGGACGTTCAGGTAACTATCATTTTCTTGTATGAATTTTCAGGATGATTGCGCCCAGAGTTGGTGAGTTGAGGGAGCCATAATTCCTCCAACCTGAGCAGAGATTATGGATTCTAGCTTGGTATGAGCTAAGATTTAGGTTGGTTCTAATTCGCATAATGTGTGCTAGTGATTGTGATGACGATAGGAGATGATGAGCAATGAGTTGAGGATGTGACTCAGTTGTGATGTGCTTGTGTTCGGTGTTGATCCGACGATGAGGATTCGTCGACTAGTGTTGATTCTTGGGAGTAGTGTCGAGATGACAGATAAGATAGAGATGGACTGGATGGAATCCAGTAGTGGATGAGATGTGTTGGGACTCTAACCCAATCGTGATTGAGATAAATGATGTGATTGAGATGACAAAGTGGTGATTGGATGAAACGGTATAAACGGATAGGCGAGTTGGGTACTAAGTTAGCTTAGTACAGACACGTGGATGACCTCCGAGTGAGTTGGGGATTTGGAAGCATACCGAGTTGGTTCCAACATGGTTGGAACTTCGGAATCAAGAGAAGTTGTAATTGAGACGATGAGAAGAGTACTTGATGCCGCATTAGTGATGGATATTCCGGGGTCACTAAAGGTGACTTCTCATTTCCTGCTCTTTAGCAGATGGTGCTTGGTGGCACCAGATGGGGTGACTGTAGTGGATTTGTGGTTGCATTCACGTAGGATGAATTTTTATGTCATTGTCTTGGAGCATCCTTGATTTTCCCTAGGTGGGATGACGAGGATCGATATGAGGTAATTGAATAGGACCCACAGTCTAGACGTGTTCAGTCTTTGACTGAGTGATTAAATGTGGAAATTTTACGAGAGCGGTGTGATAGTATAAGGATTTAAAGAGGGTGTAAGACCCTATGACCTGAAACCTGGTAGTTAGCTGAGAGCGAGCATGTGTGGATCTTAGGTGGATCAAGATCGTGATATTGATGATCGGGTGATGTCATGATGCATCTGGATTGTGATATTGATGATCAGGTTATGTTGTGGATCAGGATCGCGTGGGTCATGATGTCGTGGTGTGCTGGCAGACCCCGCCTTGCTGATTATGCTAAGCTAGGAGTAGAGGAGAATTGTATTGTAACATAGTTGAAGAATCTCTTGGAATATGATGAAATTATTATCCAACCTCTATCTTGAATATGTAAGTGTGACTGGGTCATGGATATCATAAGTGGTTTGTCTTAGATATGTGGATGAGTATGGATCTTGGATTTACTCATTCAGACTGGAAGTATCAGTGACAGTTAGGAGGAGGCTATCGCCGTAACTGAGGTTTATTGTGGGGATTGACTTCCTTTCGAAGTCGATTTAGTATGATATGGTAATCGAATGAGCAGGTATCTGGTAGGATCGGAGTTGGTACGTCTCGATAGACGTGGATGAGATTGGATACTCATTGAGCATGAATAAGTACGTCTTGGTGGACGTGATTCGGATTGGTACGTATTGGAGACGTGATTGGGAGTAGACGATTAGATGCTGGTCGGGTGACCAGGAGACTCGGAATGGACATAGAATTGGAGTGTATGGTCTGTCTCATATGGGATTGGACAGATAGACTCCAGAATTGAAACGTGATTAGCTACGAGCTATGTAGTGGACTGGTTGGTGGATGGATGTACGTACTGGGTACCTTGTGTGAGGACTAATACTAGACAGGGCTGAGTGGTGCCTGGTGACAGTATATAGGATGTACCAGTGGTATGTTGATGAACGTGTTGGTAATCGGCTTAGTTTTGATATGATTGGATTGGTTGAGAACGTGGACTAGACATTGGATACTATGGCTGGACCAGAGTGATTTTGAAGGGTTCAATGATTGTAGGAGCAGGTGCTTAGCGCCGTGGATGGCTAGTGGAACCCTAGAGTGCAGATGTGTTGTTACCACTGGCAGGTATTTGATGGGGTCCAGCTACACCCAGGTAGAGTGAGACATGGATAGTGTATCCACAGGTTGAGTGGCTTGATGGTTAGTGTAACCCTAGGAGGGGTGAGATGTCAGGTTGCTTTACGTGAAGTGACTGCTCTGTGACTCTCACTAGAGTCAGCGTGGATCACTAAGGTGGTTGACTGATGTAAGCACCGAGAGCAATAAATGCGGCAGGTTTGAGCTTGCCCTGCAAGGCGAGATCCTGTCGTTGATCTTACGTTACATTGAGGGAGATTTGGTATGAGTTACCTTAGTACGACTCTAGAGTGAGTCAGGGTTGTGTTGGTGACTCGAATAGTGACCATGGAGCGGTGAGTGCGATGTTATGGGATTAATTTAAATTTCGAGGACGAAATTTGTTTAAGGGGGTAAGGTTGTAACGACCCGTCCCGAATATCGGGATTAAATACTAATTAATTATGAATTAACGTGACTAATCGGGGATTAGTTGAGAGAATACGGACGAACGGTGTTAATTTGGTGGTCGGACAGTGGAGAACCACTCGGGTCAAGTCGCGGGTCTCAGTGACCCGGTTATAGGGTCCAACTGAGGTCAGGGATGACAAGATGATGTCAGCGATGATGTCATCAGGGTGATGTCATCATGTCAGGTTTGACAATGTCATACTCAGATGTTAGAAAGGGGACCAATGGGAACTGGACATGTGGCGCTGTCAAAATTGTCAGTGCTGACTTCAGTGTTGACTTTTTAAGGTTGACTTTTTAATGTTGACTTTGGGTTGACCAAGCACGTGGGGGCGCGTGGGCTGGAATTTCGAGGTGGGCTCAGTGTCATTTTAAAGGTTTCAATGATCCAGATCCAATGGTGGTGGTTTCAGGTCGATTGGAGATCGTTATGTTGGTCAAATCGAGGTTTTTCACCTCGAAAAATGTGTCTGAGACTTGTTGAATTTTTTGGGAGTTTTGGGGGTTTATCCTTTAGACTTGTATAGATGGTTAGTGACCTTCGATTGTGATTTGGAAATGTTCGGAAGTTTCGGAGTTGGTGATTTAACCCCGGGAAGGCTTATGGCACGTGTATCGAGGCGGCAGCTAGGACGGTCTGTGAGTGGACATTGGTTTCTAAATATGATGCATGCATAACTATTTGATATGTTTTATATATGTGATTTCTATGATTATGATTGTGGTATTTATTATTTGCGTATTTGCACGTATTTCGAGGTTTATGGTTTTATACTGTGTTTATATATGCTTGGGTTTTGATGATGGCTTAATGGAATGGTTTTGGATTTGGAAATATGGAATCGGGCATGAGACCCATTTGATTTGGAAACTATCGAACTTGGAGTCCATTTGATTTAACGAGACATCGGGCCGAAGACCCATTTGGTTATACTATTGGGCTTGAGGCCCAGTTGGTTTATGAAATGTAATTTCCGGCAGAGTCCCTTGAATTTGGAAATTGTATTTGTGGAAATGATTTATGAAAGTTATACTTCAAGCACGAGACCCATTTGTGGATTTACGATGATTTTATGGAAATCCCGGGCATAAGTCCCTTTGAACGGTTTGAGATGATTTATGAAATGTTTTCCATATACCATCCTCTAGAGTGGTTGCCCTCCAGAGGTCCAGTAGTATCCTGGAGTGGTTGGTTTTCTCCTCAGGACGTCTAGTAGTATCTCGGAGTAATCACAGTGCACTACCTGAGCGGGGGTACCCCGAGGCACAGCTCATGATCAAGAGTGCAGTTATGGATAATGCCCCTAGGGAGGGTCATTAATCTGGGGGTCATTGATCTGGGTGGACCCTGGGGAGACTCGGGATTGAGACCCCGAAGAGTAGCTTTGGAACCGTGACAGTGGTATTGATTAGGCATCAGGGATGTCGAGGAGTGGTTACATTGTTTTTCGATAAACTGGTTATTTAATGATGATTTGTTTTGGGCTGAGTTCCCATATACTTGGTTTTGGACTGAGTTCCCACATACTTTGGATTTATGATGTTAGGCTAAGGGCCTAATGATTTAATTAAAGTAAATGGTTTTATTACTAGTTTTTGAATGCATGCATGCTTTTCAGTGAAGGGCATCAACGTTTTTTTTGTGAAATGTGTTTTATTAAATTATTAATTTTTCATCCACTCACAGCTTTTAATGGTTTCTAATGCCCTTCAGATTGCTCGCGGATGCGGGCTGTAGCGGAGATCGAGACATCACACTCCTCTACTAATCCTAGCGCACTATGGAAGCCCTGTTTGGGCTGAGGTTTCGAGTTATCCCTTGTCTAGCACTTCGTGTCAAACGGGAGCGTGGCACATCCTGCGTTAATCCCAGGGGTATTGGTATGGGTCGTGTCAGACACTATTGTTGGGCTATGCTGGGGTCATAGTGAAGTCATCCTCATACAAGGTGTACAAAGGTCCTTTAAGTTGAGTGCCACTGCGGAGAGTGATAACATTGGTCTTGGAACCATGAAATCCCTTCGGATTTACCATGACCTGACTTGGAAGCTTTCCTTGGTCTCGGCAGTTGAGCGATTAGAAATTTGACCTAGTTGTCTATCCAAATTTGCAATGGTATTAGCAATTTTTGCTTAATGGTCACGAATTTCATGAATGAAAGCATTGGTGGTTTGCATGAATTGTAGATTCTATCGAGCCATGATGTTGAGGACATCCTTTCAAGACTTGTTGCTGCCACCTTGACCAGATGATGGTCCTTGAGGGCATACTTGAGGGGTTGCGAGTTGCTACTGGAATCCAATAGGTGGTATGGGATTAGCCATGTTTTGGCTATTACTTCAACGGAAATTGGGATGGTTCTTCCACCTTGGATTGTAGGAGTAGGAATATGGGTCATTCTAGGGCCAGGAAGAGTTGTAACCACCAACATAATTGGCATCTACCACGATTGGAAACTCTTGAGTCTAAACACACATCGCAAACATGAACTCCCTTGGCTTTTTTGTTGCAAAGTTGTTTGGCCATGACTGTTATTTAAACAGTGGCACTGTCCTTATCATCCCAATATACCTTGGCCAAGGCTATAGATGAGTGTCCTCTACAGTTGAACTAGTTTTCCCTTTGAGCTATGTTCTCAAAGGCTATTCGTGCCTCCGTAGCTGTCCCATCCAAAATCCCTTGAGATTGAGAGTGGACCATGGTTCGATCACTAGTGTTCAGTCTCTATGAAAGTATATCATCAAGTGATCATCATCTATGTTATGGTAAGGGCATGCCCATAGCGTCTCATCGAACCTCCCAAAAAATTCATAGAAAGATTCATCCATGGCTTGTCATGGGTTCACGATCTTGGCCTTCCACTCATTGGTCTTCTCCACATGATAGTACTAAGTTAGGAACTTGGAACTTAAGTTCCTCCACAAGTTGATTGAAGTAGGGGTGAAGGAATGGAGCCATGCTTTAGCTCGATCCTTAAGAGAAAGGTGAAAGAATCACAGTCTAATCTCAGCCTCGGTCATGCCATTTAATGTGCAATGTAGAGTAGACTTGGACAAACTCCTTAATGTGAAGGTTAGGGTCCTTGCCTAAGAGGACATGGAACATGGGCAACAAATGAATGGTACTAGATTCCAATTCATTTTCTCCACGGTGCTGGCTAGAAAAACTATAGGAAACTGGTCCTCGGGCGCATGTAGGGCATCAAAGTCCTGTGGGAGTCTTGGGGGCAAGTGGTGGCACTAGTCTACGTCCTTGCCCTCGGTCTGGCTATCTCGGCCATTCTTGTTGGACTTGGTATTGGACTTCCGCGAATAGAGGAAGCTCTAGACGATGGATTCAACTTGTGAGATGATGTCTCCACAGAGCTTGCAGATGAAATAAACTAGCACCTGAAAGAAAGGAAAAAGAAACTAAGTTAATGAATCCAAACTAAATGGACACCGTTGAAGGAAAAGTCCCTAGTAATGGTGAGAAAACTCGATAGAAGATTTTTTGAGCATAATTTAGATGGTTAATAATTTTACTAGTTATACTTTGCAAGTGCACAAAAGCGAATATATAGTAGTATAGTAGAACGCAAAGGTTGATCCGTGGAGGACTTATTTAATGATGATTTCCAATTTAAGTTCAAATTCAAGATAAATTAGACCAAAATAGTTATGATGGAGGGTTTGATGGTTTAATGTTCATTCAAGTAAGTAATGAAAACAAAATTAAAACACGTGAATGATTGATTGATTGAAGGTCGTTTACTAAGGCGAATTAAGGCTTACTATCGACTCTAACCAATTATAATTCTCATTAGATTTCATTGACCTAATTATTATGTACTCTCTGAATTAGTTTCCCGTACGTAGGACCTAGTGTCGCTTAACTCGACGTATATATTCCCTCATACTTGGCATGTTTGATACAAGACATATGCCTAGAACGTCTATTACCATTAGATAATACAAGAAATGCTAAGAGAATTTCATGACAACTCATTAACCTAGAAAAATGACATGCAATTCTAAGTTTCATGAGTTAAGATTACGGGTAGGATTGCCCTCCTAAACTCGATGCTACAAACCAGAAGGTGATATGACAGTCACTCAAACAATTACATATATAATGCAAACAAGTTCACTAGGCTTATAGCCATAAATTAAGTTCATGAAGCATGATAATCCATCTTACTCAGCATACATAGAAATTATAGTCAAGAGTCAGAAATCTAATTACAAAACTAACATGGTCAAGGCTTCAAACAGCCTCAATCCTATAAAAAGACTACTCACTCATAATTGGATTCACAAACATAGTAATACAAAATCGCATTAAAGTTGTAATAAGAATTCAGGGAGTTTAGAATACAAATCAAAGGAGAACAATGTTACACAGCGGAAGACACGGTAAAACCTCTTCACCAAGCTCCACGTCCAAGTTGAAGAACAAAAAATATTAAAAATAATAAAAATATCAAAACTAATTGTAGTTAGGGTAAAAAATTGGCAAAAAGGGGAACTATATACCTTTCCATAAGGGTTATAATATATAGGAGATAATTCCTCCATGTTTTAGAAGAATAGTTAGGAAAGGAAATTCCATGATATTTGGACTTGCCAACAATTCCAGCTAGATGTGATAAAAAAAATATGAATTGTACTCAGAATAGGACTATTTTTGCAGCAGGAAAATAGGTTAAGCGATTTTTAAGCTTTGTTGCATGCCAAGGAAGATTCTAAAGTGCGATTAGGACACCTGGATGCCATCCTTGTAGCTAGAAATTGCCTTAGACGCTAAAAACAAGCTAGAACACATATGGAACTCAAGACAATTGTAATTAGGCCAATTAAGGACATTTTGGAATTCGGCATAACACTGGCCTTCACCACTAAGCCAAATCATCCCTTGAACTTACTAATATTATTCTTTAAAAGTTTCAGGCCCAGAGCTAAGTTCGAATGAGTTTGGAAATTGAGTCCCAAATCTGGGCCCAGAACCTTGACGCGGAACATGACTCGGGTCTCCTTAAGTCATTTCTAGGAGTTTCTTCAAAACAGGCTCTGCGAGTATGCTTGGTAGTGCCTTTGATGAGTGTTACATGCTCGCTACTAGTGGGGGAGATGCTTGGATAGATTTGGAGGCGCATGAGATGGAAGAATGGGCACCATTTACCGTGGCATGCCTAGAACATGTCTTGGTGCAAGCGTAGCGAGTGCAAGCACAGGGACAAGTCCATGGGCTTGATTTTCGACGGAGATCTTGGTCTAGTGTGGCTCTTGATCCTTGCACTAGCCAGACAGAGGCGTACATATGGAACAAGTCTAGTGACATCGGTTTAGGAACAAGTCTAGTGGCATGGTCTAGGACCTCGGTTTAAGGCTCCATTTCATCTTGATACATCTTATTCATTCTAACTCCGAATTTAGCCATTATTTTTGCATTTTTCTCATAATTAACCTTTCTTTCCAATATGCACAAGTCTCACGAGAAGGATCATTTTCTCCTACGGATTGCACGCATATACTCAAAAGATAAGAAAAAAAGGCATTGACATCAAAATAATGCATGAATAATGACAAAAAATTAGGAGGTAGGTGGAGTGGGGGTATGTGAGTTAGTGAGAGGACTTACTCATAATTCACACAGACAGCGCCAAATGTTTGAACCGAAAATGGACCTAATGAGATATAACCTTGTTGACTACTAGTTCGCTTTCCTCTAAGCCTGCCGAATGACTTGCGAGATAGAGAGAAAAGCACTAGACACAGATAGGGTGCTGGCCTAGCAAACCCTGATGCTTAAGCTAGTACACAAGTTGGAGATCAATAGACAGATTAGCAGCATAAAAACAAGGAGTGTGCAACTTATGAGTTGAGATTACCTTTATGAAAGGGTTTTAGTTGATATTTATAGTGCCAATGAATGTGGTGGTTAAATCCTGATGGTGCAGTGTTCAAGTTACATCAGGAGATGTTGCCACGTCTCTAAGTAATCTTGGATGGAAGGCAAGTAGCAATAGATCTCCTATCACGTCGGGAGATGTTAATGACATTTGTCAGAGCGTTTTACTGGGGGTCCCGACCTGATTCTGCCTAGTGTGGCTACTAAGTGGCAAGATCTTGAATTTTCGTAATTGTGTTGTGAGCGTCTTGCTAAGTAGCCAGTATGTCTGCCAATTGGCTAATGTGCCTGCCTAGCGACTGATTCCATGTTGAAGCCTGCCTAGCGACTGATTCCATGTTGAAGTGTTATTGGTCGTACTATATCTGGCTGGCCAATATGATATCAACTGGTTGATTGACATATTAATGGTTTATATTAGAAGAGATGATTTCGTTTATGCTGCTATTGAAATTAGACTACAATACCACATTTTTATGACACAAATTCATCGTCAACAACTATAACTTGTAATTTTCCATATCTTAAACAAGCTAATACATATTATTTCCAAAAACAAATTTAGACGTTTTACAAGCTGAGTCTCCCCAGAAAAATTTTCTAGATCCCCTACTTACCAAAACTCATGTTTTCCAACAATGTAGATTTTCATTGTTTGATTCTACAAGGCATTAGACCTGAACTCCTTATGTCTTCGTCTCCATTATTACATACCATCTTATCTACAAAAACTGCACACGAAGTACCTCGCTTGGTATATTTGGCATGAGGTTGCGACCAAAAACCTATTTTTGTAGAATAAATGAGACAAAGACTACGAAAAGGACAAGGAATGCTTTTATAATCACAATGATGTCAAAAATCAAGATGATCCTAGACAAAAAGAAAAATGGCAGAACAAGGTTTTTATGTTTTAGTCTAATCCCTTAGTTGTTAATTTAAAATTAAAACCAGTTTATGCATATGGTATCTTCAAACTGTCTTCACATGATATGGTGCTTGCATTTTCCATTGCATACAGCTTTTCCCCTCCCAAAAAGTAGGATCCGGAGAAACCAATGAAACACAAAACATACTGTTATATCTATCTTATATAGAATGAGCTAATAATTTTCAAGCTTCAAGCCTTCAACTGGGCATAGATTATTCTTCATCGAACACACCAAACAGCTAAACTTTGTGTCAGCAGGCCCTAACACAACATTAAAAGTCTACACTGAAGCCTGAAGGTAAACCTATACTCTAACACAAATCGATTACAGTATCTAATATGAGATTTCAACTTTAACTGACCACAGCCTGGAAAGGTCGGGCTCACAGAGACAGCCCAGCGAAAAGCAACTCCAACTCCTGTTCTTGCGATGCAGTTCTCTTGAAATAAAAAAGGCAAGACGAAGAAACAAAATCATATCAAATACTCAGGAACAAAATTCAAATCAATTTCTTTCGTAAGTTCTAACTCTAATCAGAATCATGTACACAGCACACAACTTCATGCAGTATAGCAGAGCCAACTAGCAATTAACAAAAAAATTGTCAAACTAAATAAAATTTTCAGCCACATAATTGATTCTCATTCATCTAAACAATCATGAGAGCCCATTGGCCATTAACAATAAGCTAGGGCTTGTTTAATAGGCGGGATTTGATTGAATATGATAACTCATCGAATTGAATGCACATGGATGTGTTTCATAGTTAATGAATTAGAAATTGAAGAAAACATATCCAATTCAATCCCATTAAAATAATAGGATTAGAGAAAGGTAAGTTTCCTTCTATGCCTAATCATATCTAACCCTCCTAAATGAAACCGCATCAATTTTAGTTAATAGATAAAACATGCTTAATATCAGTAAATAAATATCCAATTTTTGTGGACCTGAATAGACAAAAGCTGCAGAATTGTGTTGAGAACCCGCAATCGATGAGCAACATAACTACTGTTTGCAGGCAGCTTCTGCATTCTCTTCATTTCTGCGTGGACAGAAGCCTCTTTGTCTGCAGTCCCCATTTGCTTCGATGGTGCTTTAGGCTGCTCACCGCAGCTATCCTCCAAACTACTCATTCCCCTAATAGGATCAATTGAACCAAATATTTAAAAAAATAAAAAATAAAAACCCTTTCGTTTATCGTAATTTGATAATTCAAAGGTTAGGGTCTGCGGACAGAATTCAAATCGTAAATTCCCAATTCCACTGTCTGGGTGCTGGGCTTAGTTATTACAAGAATCTCTTTTTTTCTTTTTCTCGAGTCACAATAGTAGATTAACAACCTTAATTATAATTCGAACATCAAATTCGGATTTTTTTGTTTTCTTGGATACTTTCACCGTTTACTCTGAAACCAAACAAGACCCGAATTTGAAAAATAAATCAATGTCACTGTGAAAAAATGAAAGGAAGGTGGGATTAAAGACTTACAGTTACAGGCCGCGCTGTTCGGCAAGACAACAACGGCGATGACGACGAAATTTCAGAGAGGGAAAAAAGAAAGTGAGTTCGCGCGGTTCTGTGGGTTTCTCGGTTTGGGGAACAACGGTTGCCAAGTGAAACCCACTCTCGGGGTTTAGGTTCCAGCAAAACGTGATATTCGGAAGGATCAAAATATTGATATTCACGCATTACAAATATCAATATCAATATTAATATGGATATCGTTTATGGTCAATAAAAATGACTGAAATTCGGTCTAAAAGTTGGAAATTTGAAATGAAAATTGGGGAAAAACTTAAGTATCCAATAATGATTATATAGAACTAATAAAAACTATAAAATGACTTTTATATAATAAATATATAATGAATAATATGATATAATATGATTATGACGATTACTAATAATATAAAATTTTAAATATAAACATAAATTGAAGTGAGTTACTATAAATGAATGTTAAAATTGTTAAAAACATAACAATAAACCTACAAAAATCCAATGTAAGAAAAATGATAAAATAAGTTTAATATATTTAAAATTGGAAAAAAAAAGAATGAAAAAATATGGTCAAATTTTGTTAAAAAATTGAAAATAATGGATATATATAAAATTGGACAAAAAATGAAAAAAAAAAAGACCAACCTTTGAAAAATTGAAATAAATGAATAAAAAATGAAAAAACAAAGAAAAACAATTATACTGGCAGCTTGGGCGGTCGAACCTAAGACCCCCCTAAAAGAGCTTAAAGCCCATACCAACTTTATTGGGCTACATTTTATTAATTTACATAACGTCAATTATATATGTATACAGTTTTCTCTGCTAACAACAGTCACCCCCTACCTCCCGCCGGGTCTGCAACTCGGGTTTTCCGACTCGGCGGCATGACCCGATGAAATATTCTTCGATTTACGTCTGATTTTCACGAATTAATAGTGTATCTTCATTGTTTTGATCCCAGAAAAATATCGGTGGACCAAAACAAGACAATGGTTCGATATTGACGTGAATTTCTTTTCCCCCCTTCTTATATGTCGCCAGCCCAAAATATCGAAATTTCGGCAAAATTTCGGCGATATTCACTGATATTTTCATCAATGGATATTAGGCATAGCATCACTAATGGACTAGGAAAATGCAGTTCTAACTTGAGGATGGGTAATAATTCTACTCCAACTACACTAATTATAGTTTCGGTGACAAGTTACTGAAATTGAAAAAAGTTTGAATTGAAGAAATTAAGGGGAAACTTTACGAGAGATCAAAATTGAAAAGTAGTGCAACGAGAGATTTGAATCGCAGATTAAACCAAGGAGACGAAATAATAAACCTTAATGACGTGGTACAGGCTTGAATTAAATCTTCTTGAAATGATAACCTCATAATAACTCTGTCTTGTGTGAGATAAAATATGATCAAGCCATAAAGAAACAAGTGTAACAAAAAACAAAAACAAAAACTAATTCTTCTCTATTTTTTTCTTACAACATAAGATTCAAAAAGTCAAATGGATTTATTTTTATGTTAAAAAGGGGTACATTCAGTTTGGAATTGCAAGAGAATGTGTGGGTGTAGTACTGTATCTAGGAATTAAATGGCTTGCTTTTTCTTTATGCTCTGTGCTCACTGTCAGAGTCAAAAGGTAATTAAGCTTAAATTAAGCTATTAACCAACCACACAAATTTGATTACCAAGTTAAGGAAAAAAAAAGTAAAATAGAAAGCAATGATGTAGACATGTCAACAGAATTGATTATAATTTTAAATTGCCACCATGGAGAAATCTCATCAGATGGCCAACCCTAAACTTTGTGCTATCCCACTTGTTATTAAGTGGATGGATAGATTCCCACTTGTTATTAAGAGTGAAATGGAAATTCCTGTGAGATGTCCTAGGTTCAATTTTTTACTGAATTGTAGTTAGAGGTATTGGAATCCAGACATCCAGCACTAATCGAGGAGAATGACAGCTTTGCTTCACTTGTAGTTGAAACTTTACAATGAGGTATGTATCTCAATCCTAACCTTTAGCTTAAAGCTATTGGGTTTATGATAGGTTTAGATTGACTGAATGCTTAGATTTAGGACTTGAATTGAAAAGAATTTTGAAGATTACAATGATGATTTTTGGGGTGCTCTACACCGTGTTGCAGAGATACAACACCATGTGTTTGTTAAAACGCACATATATGATTTCTAAGTAATTTTTTATACTCTATGCCTCTAGAGAGAGCTTGCTTTTTCTAAATTAGAATGAATAAATTACATCACACTCTTTACACACACTCATAGAAACAGTTAGGATGCATGTGACATCACTATACACATTTTTTACACTTTTCTTGCTCTCTAAGTAAAACTCACACGCCTCACACACTCACATTTTGTTCTAACTAATTTCTAGCTATCAAATACAATCTAGAAACGTTAGTCTAGGTATCCTTAAGTCTTCCTTAGAGCTTTGATCAGCTTCAGCTGCTGCTTGATCACTGTTTCCTTATGTTAGCAACTTACATTCCAACACTCCCTCCAAAGCTGCTTAATGGTTTAACCCCCAACAAAGACCTCAGGCTGTTAAACCTTACTTTAGGGAGAGCCTTGGTAAATATGCCAGCAATGTGTTCCTCGGATTTGCAGCAGTGTAATAGAAACTCACCGTTTTGAATTGTATCTCCGATGTAAAAGAACTTTATGCTAATATGCTTAGTCCTTTGGTGGAAAGAGGAAGAAGATGACGTTGAATACGCCAACATTAAAAACATGTTAAGAGGGTAGTTGGCCCTAGATCTTGTCAAAACCACGATAAGGTTCTGTAATAATTTACACTAAAAACAGTGTAAAGATATTTTGGAAAATGTTGTCAATCCAACAACATTTCTGAGCTGGAGTCTTTTGTCATTTTTTTACCAGAATAAACATATTCATTGAAGGCGTTGGTTGCGTCCTCGATGTTGGCAAATGCTTGATATGATGCTCCACATGTATTTGTTTACTTGAGCTTCGCAAAGTGCCTAGTTTTTATAGATTCCTTATTTGAACCCTAGGAACAATAAATAAACTTTTTGGTGTGGAAGGTTTTTCCTCACAACTGTAGTCCAAGGCAGTTTATCCTTAACCATTCCTGCAAAAATAAATCACTTGTTTTAGTGATCTACACGACTTAAAAAATATGTATGAAAATTATTAGTTCCCTTAACATGTTCAAAATAAAAAACATATTGGGAAATAACATGATACCATTTTAATCTACAACCATTGGTTATCGCCTTTTTATTAATAAGAAAATTTGGAAATGCTTGGTTACCAAAATAAGTGCATGAAAGTCAAAGTTGTGAGAAATCCAATAAAACCCAAAGGACTTCAGATTTATTTTGTTGAGAAAGTTAAATTGGAAAGTCACATATCGATTCCTCAACCAATTGAATTAATGAAACAAAATAAGGAGTTGGCGAGTCACATGTTGACTGCTTAAAAACTTATTCGACACAAAAACATAGAAAAATTAAGAAGTCTACATCACAACTTAAGGCAATTCCGAGAGCACGTCTTCCAGACCCATCAAATGCTAAAACTGGACCTAGTCTTCACCTAATATCTCAAGAATCATATCTTAGAATGGATCACCAACATCTGGAATATGGTCATCGCCTAGCTACTCTGAGAGACTCAGCAACTCAGGCTCGGGCTCCTTAGGAAGGGCCACCTCACAACGCTGCATCTTTTGCCCCGAGCTTACAACTCATCGGCCAACGCCTTCAATATCTTCTTTCTAAATTGCATATTTGGGAGACTAGTTGTGCTGACAATCGAGATACCCCTCGACATATTCACGAGCAAGGCGCACTTCCATCTCAGATTCGCTCCAACCCGCCACGAATAATTTTAGCTTCAAGTCTTCCCCAAAATCCGCGAGCTCCTCTACATTTTGGTGCAACGCATGGGGAACACAGAGAGATGAGTAAGGCTAAGGATTCAAATTTTCAATTTCAATACGAGCTTACTCATCCTCTAGGATCCTAATGTTCTCCTTAGAATCTCACAGAGAATAACGCAGCAGGTCAGACTCGTCAAGTGCAACATCTTATTCGTTCTCCTCCAATAGCTTCTCAGCTTGAACGCTCGTTAGTTCACTCAAACTGGCTTCTAGCAAGCACAGCTTCTTACCCAAGTCTTCATCTTTTTTAACTTTGTTGCGACATTTTTGTAAAGACCCGTCCCAAATATCAGGATTAAATATTAATTAATTATGGATTTAGTATGACTAATCGGGGATTAGTTGAGAGAATTTGGACGGACAGTGTAAAATGACCATTTTGCCCCTGAAATTGGGCAAAATATTAACCTTTGACCCGGGGAGTTAAACATACGAGGACCGTTGACCGTGACGTAGATCGGGATGCCAGGAGTCCGTAGACAGGCGACACGCCAAAAATGAACTTTCGACGGGGAAGTTATGGTCACGGGATCGAAATCGAGATAATTAACGCACAGCTTCTTACCCAAGTCTTCATCTTTTTTAACTTTGTTGCGACACTCTTTGTAACGACCCGTCCCAAATATCAGGATTAAATATTAATTAATTATGGATTTAGTATGACTAATCGGGGATTAGTTGAGAGAATTTGGACGGACAGTGTAAAATGACCATTTTGCCCCTGAAATTGGGCAAAATATTGACCTTTGACCCGGGGAGTTAAACATACGAGGACCGATGACCGTGACGTAGATCGGGATGTCAGGAGTCCGTAGACTGGTGGCACGCCAAAAATGGACTTTCGACGGGGAAGTTATGGTCACGGGATCGAAATCGAGATAATTAACGTCTCGGGATTCGAATTAAATATTAATGAAATCTAATTGGCTGATTAAATAATGTGGGGTCGTTGGATGACTGACAAGTTTCACTCATCCCATTGGCCACTTTCCTTAAAATGGGGATCTGGTTATGATTGGTGGGTTCTTATTAAAACATATTATTTTATTTTCCCCCATCCATCTCTCTTATCTTTCCCGTGCACCATCTCCATTTTCACCCTAAACTAACACACAAGCACATACCACCCTACTGCCCTACCATCTATTGTGTTCGTGTGAGATGATTGAGAACGGTGAGGACGATGAGACGACCATGACGGTGGCCACGGCGGTACTCTCGACGACGTGGTAAGGAAGAACCCGAGAGCCCGGGTTTTAATTCAAATTTGGAAATTGGATTTTAGGGGTTGTTGATTGGTTTTAACGATTGGAGGTGATTGCTGGAGGTCATATGAGTTGATTTGGATCGGAAACGAGGATGGAGGTGGTCGGAAGCGGTGGCAGAACGGAGTTGCAGATCACGGGTACTGTGCACATGATCACAGGTAATTTTTAGGCTTTGTTTTCCAATTTTGAATCCTTAGATCGATTCTAGGAAATTAGACGATGACATAGGATGAAACTCTGTCGAGAATGGTGGCCTGAGTTGGGAGAACCGGTCGGGTTAGATCGCCAGTTTGGTTGAACTAGAAAACCAGGTGAACCAGGTTCACCCGAGGTTGACGATGCACTGTTCACGCCGCGTGGCTTTCACGTGCATCGTCTTTGGGCTGCGCGTGAGGGCACGTGAGGTTGTATTTCAGGATATGGTCAACATGTGATTTTGACCTTTTTTTTGTAACGAACATTTTGGGACAGGTTTCAAGTCGATCGGACACTGTTACGGGGTATTTTTGGGTGTCCGAAGGTTTAGGGTTTATTTTAAATACGTTTAAAAATCCTGGAAAATTGGGGGACTTCTTGTTAGGTGATTGAGGTAGTTAGTGACCTTTGAGTATGATTTGGACAGGTCTAGAAGTTCCGGTGTGGCAGGCGTATCGAGGTAATAGCTAGGACGATCTGTGAGTGGACATTTGCTTTCTAAACATGATGCATGCATAACTATTTTATATGTTTTATATCTATGATATGATATTTCTCGAGTACGTATATTTATGATATTCGATAATTGTGTATTTGCACGTATTTCAAGGTTTACAGTTTTATATTGTATTTCTACGTGATTGTGGTTTTAATAATGGTTCAATGGTATGATTTTGGATTTGAAAATATGAACTGGGCTTGACACCCATTCGATTTATGAACTATCGGACTTGTAGTCCATTTGATTTAATGGGGCATCGGGCTGGAGGCCCAGTTGGTTTACATGATCGGGCTTGAGTCCCAGTTGACTTACATGATCAGGCTTGAGGGCCAGTTGGTTTGTGAAATGGAATTTCGGGCTGAGACCCTATGAGTTTTGAAAATTGGATTTGTGGAAATGGTTTATGATAAGTATACTTCGAGCATGAGACCAATTTCTGGAATTATGGTGACTTTATGGAAATTTCGGGCATGGCACTTTTAAGATGTCTTGAAATGACTTTACAAACTGTTTTCCATATACCATCCTTATGTGAGGATATGTAGATGGTCTCCTCCAGATGTCTGGGACACTAAGGAAGTCACGGCGCATTTCCTGCGAGAGGTCATTACACGGAGCGACCAGACCGTATAGTGACTTAGGAGCAGGATTTCTTTGATTAGACGTCTAAGACTTCGGACATCTGGGATGTCAGAGATTGACCTTGACAGACCCAGGGGGCACGCGTAGCCTTAGACCGTGAGATATGACATCTGGGACGTCAAGCGTCTGGGACACTAGACATCTGAGGTGCCGAGGATGGGTATTTTGTAAACATGAATTATTGGTTGGATTTAAGAAATGGTATTTCTATGTTTATGGATTTGGGCAGTGGCCCACTTCGATTTGGATTTACAGATTTTGGTATTTTATGGATTTGGGATGAGTTCCCATATACTTTGGATTTATGTTGTTGGGCTAAGGTCCTAATGATTCATCTGAGTAAATGGTTTGATTATTGGTTTTCGAATGCATGCATAATTTTTACTAAAGGGCATAAATGTCTTCTTATGAAATGTGTTTTTATTAAACTATTGATTTTTCGTTGACTCACGGCTTTTAATGGTTTTTAATGCCCTTCAGGTTGATCGCGGATGCGAACTGTAGCAGAGACCGAGACATCACACTCCACCGATCCTGGTGCACTTTGGAAGCGCCGAATGGGCTGAGGTTTTGAGTTATCCCTTGTCTGACACTTTGTGTCAGATGAGAGCATGGCACATCCCACGTTAATCCTGGGGGGATTGGGATGGGTAGTGTCACACTTGGAGTAGGATCCACTCAAATTTGAGATTTTCGACATCATCCTGAATAGTAACATGATGTCGCAGTATACCCATTAGCTTATGAGCTCTTGCTTTTGCAAACTTAAGCTCTTTGATGACCTTGTCATGGATCTCTTGCGCGATACCATTCTTGGTGCACTTCAAGGACGCTTTAGCGTGGTAAACCTGAGAACTCCCCACTTTTACTGGAGCAGTTTTGACTCCACCCATGATCTACGCTTAAGACATTGCCACGTGACTTCTTTGCAAGATCCAAAACTGGCCTCTTCAATGAGGATTATACAGGCGACACCTAGGTTGGAAACACAGTATGAACTTCAGGAGAACCATGAGCAACTTTCAGCTTCTTTGGGGAGGAGGGGCGGTTACGGCTTCGAAGTGACAGCTCAGCGAGCTTCATTTTTTGTCCTTTTCATGTTGCCTATTGTACTTTTGTTTTTTGCATGTTATATATGTAAGTAAATGCATACTAAATGTAAAGTATATATTTACCTTTCTCGAAATATATGAGTATATATGTAAGTAAATACATACTAATTATTAGGTATGTATTTACCTATTTTGTTATATGTGGTAGATATTTATTACCTAAATAGTCATAGCATGACTTATAACTTATTTATTTTTGGTAATATAAATATATATATGTATTTTTTTTATTGAAAACTAACGAATTTTTTTCCCTTTCAATCTTGTTACTTCTAAACATTCTGAAGGTTCGAAGTTCCACATCACTGTGATTTGAGAGACATGCCTCATCCTTGCGGCGATTTTCTCAGGATGCCAAGCGGGAAGCAAAAGCCAAGTTAGGAAACCTACACTTTTGGGAGTGGGGAGGCTCATGTGATAGGTGTCCTTTTGTGGGGATGCAGATTGAACTACTCAAGTTTGACATGTTTGAGAGCTAGAAGAGACCCATGAGGATGCGTTACCTTAAGGTGTGGTCGTCGTACTCGGAAAATCGTGTGCAGCCATGAAGATTCTGATAGGAGCTATCTCTAGAGGTAAAAATGCAAGTCTTCTCTGGTGGATCCAGTTTCATCCTCTGATCAACAATTGGGGCTTCAAGTCCCATTTTCAAAACTATTCACCAAAATCATCTTCAAATTTGGTGTTGTTCTTCTCAACCGCATGTCGACGCCTACTGCCAACGCGCTTCAAGAGACTGAACGAGCTCTTCGACTTGGGGAGTGTTGGCATTGCTACTCAGTGGATCACAAACCGATACCTGACATACGGATTTCTCACATCATCAGGAAAGTTGACATTTTATATGTACGTCCTTTAATGATGAATTGACATACCCCAACCCGAAAAGTCCGCTTATGGCACGAAGATCGAGGCATGCTATTCGACATCTGGATGGTGATGTCCAGATGACGCAAGTCAATTAAATAAAATGATGCATTTTCGTTAGTCAAGTGAAACATAACCATTGAAAATCAATTACATTTCACCCAATGATAGAATTATAGAGCGGGGACACTATTGATTATCACACCATAACATAACTACCTGAGATACCCGATTACCTGAGATACCAGATTTTCACCCCGTCACTCCAAACTTGGAAGCGAATGTCAAAGCAGCTAACCAATCCTCCTTGAAGTGTGTGAAACACTGGCGATACCTGAGGGGTTCAAAAACAAAGGGTGATTGGACCCAGTAGAATAATCAATGTGAAACCTCACATTTAAAGTATGTTCTACCCCTCAGTTTTGGAAAACTCAAATAACTAATTTAGACTTGCATGAACTACGAGAAATAATAATAAAGTAATGATCGTCAAGTGAGTCATGCCGGATCATAAATAATAATAATCAATATCATGCTAGCAAATGCATATCACATGTCAACCCACTAAACTCTTGCTCATGAGTCGCTCTAGTCGAACTCGCATGACACAACAGGGTATCTTTGGTCACGTACCACAACCACGTGAAGGTTGGAAGGAGGTGAGAACAGTGAACCCTGCTTTTAAATTCGAATTTGGATTTTTAGTTTAGGACATGGATAACGGTTTTAATTGATTAGATGGTGAACAGGGAAGAGAGACATGTCTGGGGAGAAGGGAAACATGGTTGCCGTGGACGATGGCCATGGAAACAAAAAGAGAGACCTGTATGTCGTGAGGAATGAGTGAGCTATTCTCCCCTCACATATGATCTTTTGCTTATAATCTCTGAATGAAAAAGTGAGAGGAAGTGAAGAGAAGATCATTGGTGGCCACTACGGAGGACGACAGGGGAGATAAGGGTAATTTCCCGTGAGATGTTTTTAGATTTTGAAAATGGTAAATCACGAATTCGTGGCCATTGATGCATTTTAATATTTGGAAATGAACTTTGGAGGTCCAAGGAGTCGATAGGACCTGGAAACAAGCTTAGAGGTGATCTGTGGTGGCCAGAACCAGAGAATGAAGGTTCACGGTTTGATTAAAGTTTTTCCAGGTAATTTCTCAACATAATCCTTGGTTTTTCAATAGCTAGATCCATTGATTAGGCTAGGACAAAACTATAGGGACAAATAGGATTGAAAAAGCTGGAAAAATGGACGAAAACCGTGACCGGTTCAAACCAGGTGAACCGGGTTCACCAGAGGTTGAAGATGACACTGTTCACGCGTGTGGGTCTCACTCGCAGAAAGTTCCAGACACGCGTGAGGGCGCGTGAAGGGTAGTTTGGGAAATCTTTCAACATGACTTTTAAAGTATTCGATGCAACGAACATTACGGGGCACTAGTTTCGAGTCAATCAGACATCGTCTCGATATGTTTCGGGATGTCCAAAGGTTTTAGGCCTTAGTTAAAAATAGTTAAAAATACGCGAAAATTACGGGGCTTTAGTATGAGTATTGTGAAGTAGTTAGTGACCTCATTATGGGATTTGGACAGGTTCGGGAAAGCTGGTGATAGTGGATTGGCCGGGAACGACGTAGGTGCACGCGTATCGAGGCAGCGGCGGAATGGTCTATGAGTGGACTTTGCTTTCAAAATTATGATGCATGAATATATGTTTTTAAATGTTTTCTATATGTGATTCTATGATTTGATTTATGATTTTGATGGTTTACGGGTTCGTACAGTTTTCGAGTTTATTACGTACTTGCACGTTTTACGAGGTTACGATTTCTATTGTGATTTGAGCATGATTTTGATGATTTGATTTCGGGAGTCGAAATATGATTTGATTTCAAGGATTTGAAATAGATTTCAGAAAAGTGATTTCGGGCTTGGAGCCCTGTTCATGAGATTACGGTTTTGAAACTGGATTTCGGAAACAAGATTTCGGATTTGGTTTTGAGGTGTGGAAAGGAAATCTGGATTGTGGTTCGGGATGATGGTTCCGGATGCTAGCTTACGGAATCATTGTTGCGAATTTGGATAAGGATTTTCTGTGGTTTTCACTGTTGATTGAAAAAATGGTTTTGGGTTTAAAGACCCGGAAAAAGAAAAGAAAAAAACCGCTGGATCTGGTTTTGAGTTTAAAGACTCGGTTGATTGACGGAGGGACGGCCCTGGATTGATATGTTTTGAGTTTAAAGACTCGGTATATGTTTTGAGTTTAAAGACTCGGATATGACACCCCATGAGGCCTGTGATTGTGTTTTGAGCATAAAGACTCGTTGATATCCCGGGAAGGCCTGATTATTGCGCATGGTTTTGAGTTTAAAGACTCGGGCGCACTTGAGATCCAGCAAACTTGTATGATTGATATTTTCGTTGGTTTTTCACTGGTTTTCCGATGTTTTGTGCTGTGGCTCGGATTAATTGGATGTGATAAGTTTTGGGACTGAGTTCCCGTATTTGAGATTGCTTGTGATTTGAGGCTGAGGCCTGGATTTGAATAACGAATTTGATTCAGGTTTTCGATAATAGTGTTCATTGATGGTTTTGATATGAATGGTTTCATAACGTGAATTGATATGCATGAATTGGTTTTTTTTTAATTGGAGGGTATAAATGTACTTGTTTTCTGATAACTGTTTTCTGAACTTAATCCTTATTTTTGTCCACTCACAGTCTTTTCGTGTTTTCGATACCCTCCAGGTTGTTGCGGTGCGGGTTGTTAGTCAAGAGAGACGGAGACATCAAACTCGCGATCCACAGTAGTTCGGCGCACTCTGGGAATTCTGGTTACTTTTAGGACGGTTGGATCGAGAATCCCTTGTACGACTTACGTGTCACATGGAGGTTGGACGTCAGTTTAGCCTTCGTGTCATGCGTAAGTTAGACGGGAGTAGGGTTTAGCCCTTAATCCCGGGGGATTAGGGGTGGGTCCTATCACTAGCACCATCACCACATGTTTCCTAGAGCTCAAGACGCAAGATGGTGCCATTAACTAGTATTGCGAGCGGCGTAGGTGAAAGATCACATGAAGGACTAGTCTGTGATTTACGTACATGTACTAGATACCATCGACTCCTAAAGTGGGTTCTAACCTCTCTATAACAACAATGCCTCGAGGACTCGTATGCACAATGTCATCCATAAAACTATAAAGATATGCATATGCGACAATTAACTCAACATTCACATATATGCAACTCGTAGTCAAACAATAATCTAGACTAGCATACAATACACAAGAGTAGCATCACAAGGTAATCAACTAAAATCTAACACTTTATATCATCGAACTCAACCAATTAAGCATGCACAAAAGATAGCCACATTTTATCGTAAAACGTGCAAGAAAATATCAATATAAAATGAGTCTAAGGAAGGGGTCAACTTACACATTTTTCGAGGAGTTGAAATGATAGGATCTGTCCCAAGTGTCCATGAGAACCGGACCGGTCCTGCTCCCGTCTGAAAATTTTCGTTAGATAAAGGATATTATTGACTTTACCCGAGTCCAACCTTAGTTAATTAACCAATCCTAAACCGCCTTTGAGGGGTTTCTGCCCACCTCTAACCCGCTCCCCGACAAGGCGAAGTACACAACGATTATCACATGTTTCTTCCTTTATCACTTCAAGTATTTCACCCTAACAAGTTACTTAATATTATAGTAAGATTATATTCAGATCCATAACCTCCACTAGTTTTACTGTTTGTGATTTTTCCTAACTGAACTGTTCAGTGAATAATCCAAGGAAATTTCTACTAACCAGCTATTACGTAACTTATAATTTCCCTAATTAGACATTTGGAACAATCAAATTTAATCACCAATTCTTTATCACAATATACACTTGAAATTCCAAACTCTTTTTCCATAAGCAAGACTTATATACTTCTGAATACATTATCACCACTTTAATGCACTCACCAATATACCATTAACACATATAATAAACAAAGTTAATTAGCCTAATAATTCTTCAATTCCAACATAATGAAGAACAATTAAAGAATAATAAAATTATAAAAAAAATACATTAGATATTCGGAACTATGGCCAAACAAAGTCCAAATAATACAGAAACGCCACACACTGCCACAAGGCCTCTGCGCGTGGTGGCCACACGGTAGTATCAGCGTCGTCTTCCAAACCCATTTCTCTGGTTTCCGGGTCGTCCAACCTATGACGGAAACCCAGTCGTTTCTTCGTTAGTTCACGTTCGTTTCTCTTGTTCCAAGCAAAAAACTTCATCTAATAGTATTAAGGATAAGTTTTATGAAGCTAAGGAAAGGAAATACTTACAGAATCCCGTTGACTCTTCTTCACCATCTTTCGGCCATTGCTGCCCAACCGTGTCTTCAATGATTCCAACGTTCACCATTCCACCTTTTTATCCCAAAATGATCCCAGAACCTCCAAAAAACTACCAGCATGCCCCTCTTCGATTTCCATAGTCTGGAACTAAAACCCGAAGGAGACACCTCACCAGTTCCTTCTCATGTTCACTGTTTTCTCTATATTTCCTCCTCTTTTCTTTCTAGTTATCCCTTCATGTCATCTTGAAAGGTTCGATACCTATCAAATCTAACACCTGTCAGGTCTGACAGTGCCACGTGTCAGTACTTGATTAGCCCACGTGTCAGCCACCTGTCTCTTGACATCTTAGATAGCCTGTCGCGTGGCACCACCCGATTGGTAAACCTAGTTTATCATGTCAGTGCTGACTGTGGTCTGATAATTGCCACGTCGCAGCCACTGATTGGCCATGTGGCTTGACAATCTGATAGGATGATGGCATGGCTTGCCATGTCATCATCCTCAACCTCTCGATGGGTTCACTCGAACCCCTACAACTGGGTCAACTAGACCCGTGACTGGAACCAATTGTAACTGGACCGTCCGACCACCATTTTCGACCAATTTTCGACCTATCGACTCCTCTTGCCTCTAGAATAGTTCGATGAACCCATAAATCCAAGAAAAGTTCTAGATTTGTACATCTCACGATGAACAGTGATGACCCACCTGCAACTATCCTTACCCGTCGATCCTGGCCTCCTCCGTCCTTGGTTTTTGTTCCTACAAACTCACACAATCCCAAGGAAGAATATTTGATCAACCAAACAGTCGAGCTAACCCTCTAAACCTAAGTTCGAAATTTGAACCTTAAAACTTACCCCTTCGGTTTTCGGGACACCATGCACGACCCCCTTCGCCGTTGCCACTGTCGTGATCGTCTCCCCTCACTATCTCATTTCCCTTTACACTCTAGGAGCAATTGGTGAGGGTAGAGGAAAATGGGTTTGTGCTTGGAGTGGGTTTGTTATGGGTTTCGAGTTAAAGGAACAAAAGAAGATGAAGAACAAATATCCCATAATTTGGGGTTTTTTGCCAAGCAGATAAGGGACAGGTATCACTCACTGATTGGTCCACCCAGATTTTCAACCCAATCCAAAAATTCCATTTGTCCACATTTCTCAATTTGCAAGAATAGTATAGTTTTCCATCCGTGAGCTGTAACATTCACGTCGAACGTGCAATTTTGACGTGCCGCCTGTCTATGGACTCGCAACATCCTGATCTACGTAACAGTCCTCAGTCCTCGGTCCTCGTGCATTTGACCACAGGAGTCAAAAGTGAACTTTTTGTAAATTTCCAAGGGTAAAATCGTCATTTTATATCGACTGTCCAAAATTCCTCAACTAATTCTCTATTAGGTACAATAATCCTTAATTAATTAATAAATTAATCCTGCAACTCAAGACGGGTTGTTACACGTGGGCGTGATTGACAGGACCCATCCCAAATCCCCTAGGATTAACGTGGGACGTGTCTGCTCCCGTCTGACACGAAGTGTCAGACCAGGGATAATTCCGTCCTCAGCCCAACCTGGACTACCAGAGAATGCCAGGATCCGGAGGAGGAGTGTGATGTCTCGTTCTCTGCTACAGCCCATATCAGCGATCAACCTGAAGGGCATTCAAAACATCAAAAGTCGTGAGTGGACAAAACAAACATTTTTAATAAAAACATTTCATAAAACGACATTTATGCCCTTCACTAAAAACATGCATGAATTCGAAAAACGTTTATCAAAACATTCAAAAACTATTAGGACCTTGGCCCGAAACCGTAAATCTATACATGGGATGACACGACCCATCCCAATCCCCCCGGGATTACCGCGGGATGTGTCATGCTCCCGTATGACACTGAGTGTCAGAAAAGGGATAACCTCAAGCCACTGCCCCAATGGGCTCCCAGAGTGCGCAAGGATCGAGGGAGGAGGCATGCAATGTCCCGGTCTCCGCTGCAGTCGCATCCGCAATCAACCTGAAGGGTATTAAAAACAATAAAGGATGTGAGTGGACGAAAATAACAAGTTCATAAAATACATTTTATAAGACATTTATGCCCCTCAGTAAAAACGTATGCATTCATCAAAAACAGTAATCAAATATTTATTAGAAATAACCATTAGGGCCTTAGCCCAGAAACCATAAACACATTTTCAATCAAAAGTCGTTTCCTAAATCCAGTGGTACACATTTACCACATTACCATCTCCGACATCCCAGATGCCTAGCATCCCAGACCCTTGACGTCCCAGACGTCATATCTCACGGTATTAAAGAGACGGGTGCTGCCCGGGGTCTCCCCGGGTCCATATCTCTGACATCCCAGATGTCGGACGTCCCAGACGTCTAATCATAGAAATCCTGCTCCTGAGTCATCATACGGTCCGGCTGCTTCGTACAATGACCCCTCGCAGGGAATGCACCGTAACTTCCCCAGTGTCCCAGACACCCGGAGGAGACCATTACATATCCTCATATCGAGATGGTTTATGGAAAACAGTTTATCTTTCATTTCCAAAATATCACAAGGGCCCTGCCCCCGAATTTCCATAAAACCATCACAAGTCCAAATACTTGGTTTATTAAATCCAAAATCATTTATTCAATTCCATTTTAAGGTCCCCGACCCGAAATCACATTTATAAATCAACTGGGCCCCTGGCCCGATTTCGTAAATAAACTGGGCCCTGGCCCGATTTAGTAAATCAACTGGGCCCCTGGCCCGATTTCGTAAATCAACTGGGCCCCTGGCCCGATATTATAAGTCAAATGGGTCTTAGCCCGAGTTTACTTTATCAAGTCTATAACCGTTTCATGAAATCATATCCAAACCACAAATATGGAACTCAGTGAAAAATCGGAAAACCTCGATTTATGTGCAAACACGTAAATCGCCTCGAAATGCGTGAAATCATATTAATTCACCAATATCCGAATCAAATCATATAATCACAAATATAATCGTCATGAAATAGTTATGCATGCATATAATTTATAAAACCAATGTCCACTCACATACCGTTTAACCATGTGCCTCGATACGCGTGCCATCGGCCTTCTTGGGCCCCGTCACTAACACCCGGACTCCCAAACCTGTTCATATCACATTATAGGGTTACTAACCTCTTCATTAACATCCTATTCAAGTCCCGTAATTTTCCCAAATTTTTAACTATTTTTAAGCTTGACTTAAAACCTTCGGACATCCCGAACAATGTCGGAACAGTGTCCCATTGACACGAAACTAACGCTAAAATATTCGTTACATTGTATAGGATAAAAGTCATGTTGACCTCACCTTGGAATTCGTGCCCACGCGCCGTCACGGGCCGCCGTGAGTGGCTGCGCGTGACACCCACCCGCCTGCTACAGTGCCAAGCACTGTACACCGTCTTCACCCGTTTCCACTGGTAAACGGGTCTGTAACCCATGACTTAACTTGATTGAATCCCTGCGATAAAACACTTAATTCCTTCAATTGATCACTCAGATAGACTCGCAATACACTGAATTCGATGTCCGTGTCATTCATTCAAGTCGACATGGCCTACAACGACCTTAATTAAACAAAAGTCTCAATCGGGTTCAGAGTTCCAATTCATAACACATGCACCGTTTTCTTTCAATTGATTAGTTAGGAAGCTTCGTATACTCATCCTAAAGATGATGTCGCAATTAATTTCACAAGAACTCACCTCAAACACCACGACTCCAAGCTCAATTTTTCCGGCCATCCACCACGTTCGTCCATGGCTCCAGGAGCTTCGAAGCTTGCCACATTTGATCTGGATCGACTAACTAAGGTCCCAGAAAGCTTATTCTAACATCAATTAGGCATGGGTTGGCCTAAAACCGAATTTCGAATTTGAATTTATCAAAAACCAATTTCGGGTTTTCTGAACTCTCCCTCACCATTTTCACTCATTTTCTTCCTTTCTCCATCTCAGAACCCATCTCTCAGCACCTTAATAACCTTCCCGTTCACAAATCCACTCAGTTGGGCCTTGGAAAAGCTGATCATGCATGGGAAGCACTCTGTTTTTCTTCCCGTTTCAGAAACACAACGGCAGGGAATGCACTGCCCACACTCTCCTGCATCCCACTCAACACACTCACACATGATTAAACAATTACATTCTCAATTAAACAACTCCTCAGCCCATCAATTACATAAAAAATTCACCCCCCGTGCACTGACCATGAAGTATTCCCATACACGGCTGTCCCTGTTCAAACCGTACCCCTGTGAAATTACTATTTTTCCCTTGCGCAAAAAATTACCAAAATGCCCCTCACGCATCTAGACCCGTAACTTGGTCATTCAGACTCCGATCGACGCGTGCCGCCTGTCTACGGACTCAGGGCATCGAGACCTTCCTAACAGTCCTTGGCCCTCGGCCATCGGACCTCCCGATCAAAAAGTCAACATTTTCTCCCTTTTTGTCCAAATTACGAAAATGCCCTTGGACTCCCGAACGTCATAACTTTCACCACGAACGTACGAATCGAACGTGCCACCTGTCTATGAACTCGTGACGTCCCAAACTACGTCACGGTCATTGGTCAAAGTCCATTTGACCGTCCGAATTAAAAGTCAACTTTTTACCCACGACTAGGGGCAAAACGGTCATTTTGCATCGTTCGTCTGATTTCGCTCAACTAATCACCGATTAACCCTGCTAATCATGATTAGTTAGTAATCTAATCTCGATTTCCGGGATGGGTCATTACATGGTAACTCAGCCCAAAACCAATCATGTGGGACTCTGCCCAAATCAAGTCATGTGGGTCTCAGCCCAAAACCATTCTCAGTGAAATAACAAAACATAGAACACGGGGTCTCCACCCCAAAACACTTTCCGTGAAATCTCATATACATATACATACATATAACCTATCCTCGGCATCTCTTATGTCTACTCGGGGCACACAGCCCCTAGGGAACAAATCCCCGATATGTGTCACGATTCATATCTATAAGTATGCATACTACTCGGGGTCTCACTCCGAGTCTACCCCCAGGAATTCCTCATCTGGGAGGCTTTGTCCAACATCTAGGATCTATGACGTCTAGATGACTATCCTTGGACCCAATCAGAGACCATATCATAACTCCCACTCCTGGAATGTGCTCCCTATAAGGATTACTCATTACGGGTAGTGGATCGTGACTGTCCAGGTCGACGGCTGGAGGAGACCAATAAACTCATATGGAGGGTATATACATTTTCAAAATACTTTCTTTCTCAACTGGGTCTCATACCAACAGGATTCCTCGATTCCGATTCAAATCCAATTTCACAAGCCTCAGCCTAAATCCATAATTCAGTAGGGTTTCAAACCCGAATTCTAATTTCATAAGCCACAACTGAGACTCAAGCCTAATACCACGATAATGGGGTCTCAAGCTGATTTCATAATCAACTGGGCCTCTAGCTCGATATCAGAACTAACGGGGCCTCAAGCCCGAAACCATAATTTAACGGGGCCTCAAGCCCGATACTACAGTCAACGGGGCCTCAAGCCCGATATTACAACCAATTGGGCCTCAAGCCCGAATTCGTAAACCAACGGGGCCCTCGGCCCGATCGTATAACTCAAATGGGCCTCAAGCCCGATTTCTCATCAATTTGATTGGGCTCTAAGTCCAATGGTTTGTAAATCAAATGGGTCTCATGCTTGATTCCATATTTCTAAATCCGAAATCATTTCATTTAAACCATCGTAGAAAGCATGGCACATATAAGCTCCGTATAAAACTAAAAACCTCGCAATACGTGCAAATACGTAAATTCTAACCTACCACAAACAAATGCACTCATGGCATCATAAAACATGTTCATTAAAGCTTATAAAACATTTATGAATGCATCAAATTCAAAAAACAAGTCCACTCATAGACCGTCCGATGTCGCGCCTCGATATGCGTGCCATACGCCCTTCCGGGGCCAATCACCGTCTCCGGGGCTCTCAAACCTATCCAAATTAATTTAGAGGGTTACTAACTACTTAAATAACCTCTCACTAAAGCCCCGTAATTTTTCGAGATTTTTAACTATTTTTAAAGTCGATCCTAAACCTTCGGACGTCCCAAACTATATCGAAATGGTGTCTGATCAACTCGAAACCAGTCCCAAAATGTTCGTTACATCGAATAGATGATTTCACATATTGGAACCACCCCCAAATTATGCTTCACGCACCCCCACGTGTCGCCCAAATGGGCTGCGCGTGTGGCTTACGTGCCCTGCACAGTTGTCCCCTACCTTCGGCGGACCGGGTCCGACCAGTCCACCTGCAAATTCGGTTCGACCATACTGGCGGAACGGGTCCAGGTCCGTTCCTTCGTCATTTTTCTTCCGTTTTCTTCCCTTTCAATCCTAATCTCTATGTTTCTTCATTTCCTACCATTCTATCGATTCAAAACCATGAAAAACAGGCTAGGGATTACCTATTTAATCGAATCCTCATGTCCTTGTTTTCACGGCCGCCATCCAGGGCTTTCCCACTATCCTTAGTCATCATTTTCGATAGCCACAACCTCGTATCAATCCCACAAACGTCTTCCACCTATCAAAAACCGTTCAAAACGTATGAAATCAAAAATCCAAATTTGAACAAAATGGCTTTATCGGGTTACCTCTATTTCCTAGGCCATCACCGATGTCCACGGCAGTCCTATCATCAGCCACTTTCAGCCTCTCTCTGTCTCTCTCTCAGATTGAAGCTAGGTGGGGGAAGGGATTTGGGTTGTGGTCGATGGGGATTTGGGTTGTGGTCAAAGGAAAAGGAATGGGGTGATATGCATGTATCAATTTGGATGGGCAATGGATGGATAACAAGTGTCATTCATCCATTGGGCCTACCGTCAAATCTCTGGGCCCCACATGTGACAGAAGTCCCCTTTTTACCTCGTAAAACGTGCCACCGTAAATAGTTCCCTGGAACTTCCGTGAGCCATAAAGTTTTTGTCGAACGTCCGATATCGATGTGCCACCTGTCTACGGATTCATATCGACTCGATCTACGTAACGGTCATCAGCCCTCGGCCATCGGACCTCCCAGGTCAAAAGTCAACTTTTTACCCTCATATAAGGGTAAAACCGTAATTTCACCCTGAATGTCCGTTCATCCTCGGCTAATCCCCGATTAGCCTTGTTAATCTGTCATTAAGTCTTAATTAATCACTATAATTCGCGACGGGTCGTTACAGTGATTGTTTGGCGGCGCAAGCAGGGGGACCCCTCTTTGTCAGTCGTAGACTAGAATCGCTGACGTGTGGCTGCCTACAAATGGTGGTCAATGGTCACGGCTGTCATAGACATAGTTGTTGGTCAACCGTGGGTAGACGCGTGGTGGGCTTCAGTTGGTGGTTTAAAGTTGGTAGACCAGGCCATTGTCGCTAGTTAGGAGGTTGCGGGCCTAGGTGCTAGTCGTCTGTTATGTGCAACCGAGGGAGAGTGTTCCACATGTCTGAGACTGGTTGGCGACTCTAGCAGGCGGGACCCGTACAAAAAGAGTCAGATGGGTGGAAAGTCTAAATTGTCCAGGCGGTGAGCATTGATTGGTGGCTTAGTGTTGCAGGTACATCTTTTGTCTAGCGCGTCAGGGCTGTGTTACAAAGAGAGAGGCCACATGGTGGATTTCAACTGGAGGCACAGGAAGGATGGCCCCACGCTATCAGCAGTGGTCTCTTGTTAGACGCGTGGCGCACTTTGGGTGTGTCGTGTGGAGGGTCCTTGCTGTGGTCTCACAGTTGCCGATTTTCAGCCTTCGTCGCCCGTTGCCATTTATATATCAAATATAAATGTCGTTTATTGCTCATTTAATGTACATATATATAATGCATGTTATTCATTGGTGTTTTTTTATACTTAAATAAGCATATTAAAACTTATGATTTTTTTTGTAGGTATATTTATATGTGTGTTTAGTATATATAATTATATTATTATATTAAAGTGTATATTTAATATATTAACGTCATTAATATGTATTTGATAATAGCATATGCATTTTGAATAACTGTATGTGTATACAATCAAGTGCATATATACTTGGAATATATTTGTTTCAGAAACTAATAAATTTGTTTCTTTATTGCAGGTGAACGCTTTTGCTTATTTCGGGAGTTCAAGACGTCTGTTGGCTACGGTTCTAGCGACGACAACTTTATTTGTTTGAGGCGGTCATTTCAAGATGCGTCATGTAACGACCAGTCCTGAACATTGAGATTTAATATTGATTAATTATGGAATTAGTAGGACTAATCGGGGGTTAGTTGAGAGAATTCGGACGAACAGTGTAAAATGACCATTTTGCACTTGAAATTGGGCAAAATGTTGACTTTTGACCCATGGAGTCAAACATACGAGGACCGATGACCGTGATGTAGGTCGGGACGTCACGAGTCCGTAGATAAGCAACACGTCGAAATCGGACGTTGAACGGGGAAGTTTTGGTCACTAGATCGAAATCGGGAATTTAATGTCTCGAGATTCGCATTAATTAATGTTTAAATCTGATTGGTTGAGAGAATTGATGTGAGCCCTTGGATGAGTGACAAGTGTCACTCATCCCATTGGTGACTTGTCCCCAAAATGTGGATCTTGGTCTGATTGGTTGTTTTTTTTTTGTTTAATTCCCACATCTCACATCCCTCACCGTTCATCAATCATCATCTACTTCATCATCGATCATCTTCTCTGTTTCCACCTAAAACCCGTGAAACCATTAAACAGTGAACACAATCCCTCATAAACACCCCTCAAACCTCACCTGATGCTTGTGACCTGTGAATGAAAAAGAGAGAGGAGGTCGAGACGATGCTGACGGTGGCCACGGCGGTGTTCGCGACGGCTAGGAAAGGGCAAAAACCCAAAACCCCCCCCCCCATTCTTTCAATTTTGAAACTATCATTTCCTGACGTGTATGGGTTGGTTTGATGGTTAGGTGAGATTCTAGGGACAATGACGAGCACAATGAGCCTGTTTTCGAGGCACAGGGTGGTCTGAGTCGATGGGGAGGACGATCGGAAAATTGGGCTGCGGGTTTTGAATCCAAGCTATAGATCTCAAACTTTTTACTAGTTTTTGAGCCCATAGACTTTTAGAGTAGGCTGAGACGAAGGTATAGGAACAAACTGCACTGAAAACGGTGGCCGAAATAGGGAGATCTGATCAGGTCAGGCCGCGGGTCACGGTTACCTGGTTGCAGGCTTTCAGGTCGACCCGACCGAATGCCAGAGATGATGACGTCAGTGCGCTGATGTCATCATGTCAGACTTGTCAGACCAGCAGCCAACCAGAGCATGACATGTGTCATTCTAACACCTATTAGTGATGACGTCAGTAGTGACGTCATGATGATGTCATCATTACTGTAGCAGCGTTGACCAGGGAGTTGACCTGGCGTGTGAGGAAATGTGGGAACAGTACTCGAGGTGGGACCACAACCATCTTTTAGGTTTCGATGATATGAATCCAATGTCGGTGGTTTCGAATCGATCGGACACCGTTTCGGGGTAATTTTGGATGTCCGAAGGTTTAGGGTTTATTTTAAATACTTTTTAAAATCCTGGAAAATTTGGGGATTTCATGTTAGGTGATTTGAGGTAGTTAATGACCTTCGAGTGTGATTTGGACAGGTCTGGGAGTTCCGGTGATGGAAATTAACCCGGGGAGGCTTATGGCACGCATATCGAGGTAACAGTTAGGACGGTCTGTGAGTGGACATTGATTTATAAATTGATGCATGCATAACTATTTTATATGCTTTAAATATGTGATTTATGTTGGATTTGAATGTGGTATTTAGTATTCACGTATTTACATGTATTATGAGATTTACGATTTTATACTGTATTTCTATGTGATAATGATTTTAATAATGGTTCAATGGTATGATTTCGGATTTGGAAATATGGTACCAAGCTTGAGACCCATTTGATTTACGAACTATCGGACTTGGAGTCCATTTGATTTAATAAGGAATTAGGCCAGGAGCCCAGTTGGTTTACATGATCGGGCTTGGAGCCCAGTTGGTTTGTGAAAAGGGATTTTGGGCTGAGACTTTATGAGTTTTGGAAATTGGAATTGTGGAAATGGTTTATGAAAGTTATACTTTAGGCACGAGACCCATTTTTGGATTTACGATGGTTTTATGCAAATCCCGGGCATACCCCTTTGAACGGGTTGAGATGATTTGTTAACTATTTTCCATATACCATCATTATATGAGGATATGTGGATGGTCTCCTCCAGATGTCTGGGACACTAGGAAGTCACAGCGCATTGCCTGTGAGGGGTTATTACATGAAGCGACCGGACCGTATAGTGACTCAGGAGCAGGGTTGCTATGATTGACGTGTAGGATGTCAGACATCTGGGATGTCAGAAATTGACCCGGAGAGACCTCGGGTAACACACGTTGCTTAGATCGTGAGATATGACGTCTAGCACTCATCTAAGTGTCCACAATCATCGGTCACTGTTCACTATTTTAATATTATTTTAATCGAAATCTCAGGACGTAAGTTTAACCGATCTCAATCCCATGACCATAAGTTTCCCGTTCGACGTTCGATTTCGGCGTGCCACCTGTCTATGGATTTGTAACGACTCGATCTATGCAATGGTCCTTGGTCCTCGGTCATTGGACCTCCCGGGTCAAAAGTCAACATTTGGTCCCTTTTCAACCAAATTACCAAAATACCCCTCGACTTCCGAACGTCATAACTTATTCCTCGAATGTCGGAATCGGACGTGCCACCTGTCTATTAACTCGTGACGTCCCGAACTATGCCACAGTCATCGGTCAAAGTCCATTTGACTGCCCAGACTAAAAGTCAATATTTTGCCCACGCCTAAGGGCAAAACGGTCATTTTGCACATTTCGTCCAATTTCACTCAACTAATCTCAGATTAGTCATCCTAAACCATAATTAATTAATATTTAATCCCGATATTCGGGACGGGTCGTTACAATCCTCCCCCCTTAAATAATTTCGTCCTCGAAATTCTAACTATCCTTATTCCACATCCACCTCGTGGAAAACAAATTTAGCCTCACATCACGTGTACACTTGTACACCCACTAACCAACACAAAACTCATCTGCACTCAGACGTCCCATCACAGTCTCACGTCGTACCGACTACACTCGACCACCTCGAGTGAAATTGATCACCTGATCTGCGTAAATACCGCTTGACAATTTCACCATTAAGATGACTCCTTCAGCTTGACGGTTCCTTTCAAGTGCTAAAACATCCTGACATTTGCTCCCATTAGGAGTCACCAAATCTCACTTGTCAATCCATGCTGACACTACCAGCCAAACTGTCACCACTAAGCTCTACCACCCTAGTAAAGCTCCAATCATTAACCAATCAGTGACATCACCTCGTACAACAACTCCCTCAATGTAGCGTAAGATCAACAACAAGATCTCACCTCGCAGGGCAAGCTCAATCTTGAGACATATATCGATCTCAATGTCCACAACTGTCAACTCCCTCAACGATCCAAGACTCTGGTAAAGTTACGGCGTGATAACATCACGCAAAGCAACTTGTGATTACACTAATCACCAACTCACTCAATCAGGTGGTGTAACAAAGACACATTGAACACCAGCCCAGCAGTGATCACACATCTCAACACTGGGATTCCACTAGCCTTCCATGGCTAAGAGCACCTGCTCATACAATCATTGAATTCATCAAATCACTCTGCCCAGTGCATAGTATTCAATGTCCAGTTCACGCTCATAGCCAAATCCAATGGTATCGGAACTAAGCCGATTACCAACACGTTCATCTACATACCCCTAGTACATCCCATGTACCGTGACCAGGCACCACTCAGCCTATCCAGTGTCGATCCTCGTACAACGTACAAAGTACGTACATCCATCCACTAACTAGCCTACAACATGGTTCGTAGTCGATCACAATTTAACACTGGGGTTCCTCAGTCCAACCTCGTACCAGACAAATCGATCACTCCAACTTATCATCCATTCTGAGTCCTATGGTCACCCGACCAGCAACACAAGGTCTACTCCCAAGTACGTCATCCAAAATGTACCAATCCAAGCACGCCCACCAAGGCGTATCCAGTCATACCAAATGAGCATCTAATCTCACCAACGTCTACCGAGACGCACCAACTCCGAATCTATCAGATACTCGCTCAAACGATTTCCATACCACATTCAATTGACCTCGAAAAGAAGCCAATCCCATCATTCATATATCCAAGACTAACCAATTCGACCCTGTTGGATATCCACTCATTGACAAGTCAAATCCTCGAGTCAATCCGTAAACATTCCAACTTGCTCGATTACTGTCTCATACCGGATTAACTTTGAAAATAAGTTCAATCCAACCATTCCCATATCCAAATATTTACGACAGTGCAATAAGCTCTTCACTTAACCTGATCAACAAGATCACAATTCAAATCCATCACCACGTCACCCGACCGGTAACATCACGATCCTAGATCGTCACCATGCCCAATGTCCACAACATCACAATCCAGATCCACCTAGGATCCACATATGCTCATGTATCTAGCAATCCACTTAAAATCTAATCATAGGGTCTTGCACCCTCTTTGAATCCTTCGTCAATCACACAAGTCTTCAACTATTTTCACATCTAATCATTCAGTCAACAATGAAACACAGCAACACTGTGGGTCCCATCCAATTACCTCATATCAATCCATGTCATTCCACGTCATCATTCTGCTCATCCTGTCCTACTCAGAATCCCTCGTCAAATTTTCCTAGGTGGAATGATGACCTCGATTTTCACCACCCAAATCCAGAATTAAATACAACTTCTTATGTCCAATGACCCAAAGTCAATCATGGCTCCACCCACCAATACACATTCAACGTATTGGTAACCACAATCAGCGTCTGCCACGGGCATGAATTAAGAAGTCACCCCCAATGACTTCAGAATACCTATCACCAATGCGGAAACGAGCACTCCTCTCGCCTCCTCAATCACAACTCTCCTCGAATATGAAGTTCCAACCATGTTGGAAACAGACATGCTCTCAACGAGATGTCAAGTCCAACCACTGGACTTCCCATATCCTCAACTCACTTGGACAACCACGTGTCCGCAATCAATCCATTACTCAGACCTCAAGTCCGTTCATAACTGTATATGCACATCCAAAAGGACGTAATTCAATAATATTTCGTTCTCATAACTCAACCTTTACAGGTTCAACACTCGGTTCCCCAAGTTATTCACAATCATAAAATCCCACATCTACACCACCAATGATTTTCCTCGGCTTTTCCAATTTCAATAATTTCCTTGTACTTTCTGGGGATATTAGAAACATACAATCACACTAATCTCGGAGTTGACAACAACTCCCCAAATCCACTAATTCTCATGACATCCCCTGCGTCATCCCAAGATTCCTCAAGTCTCAATCATACCTCTTTCATCCACTCATCACTTGTCATCTCATAACTTTTGGGACTTATCCCAACACATCACAATCTTCGCTGGATCCCATCCAGTCCATTACTCAACCACTACCGAATCTCAAATACCAAACATATGTCCATCATGACGGAGTCACATCGCAACTCGTGGCTCATCGTCATCACAATCACCGACACCAGCACACTGCGTGCGAATCAGACAACCTTGAGTTGTTACTCATACCGAGCAACAACTCCGTATATCCGCTCAGGTGAAAGGAACTCTGCCTCTCTCATACCCCACAACTATGGGTACCACCATTCTGACAATCCACATCAGGATAATGAACGTTCCCTGAACGTCCCCTGATTCTCAACTACTACAACTACACCAAATACCCTCGATAGCCAGTCATCTCCACACGACTGTACAGTCATTGCTATCGAGATCCGTATCCACACATCACACTATTACCCGGTCTAACTCGGGATTCCACATCTTATCTCAACCCATACTCGTGGATCGAATCCCATCATAAACTAGGGTTCCACAATCACACCATAGGGTTCCTCTGAACCCAACTGCTCACTGCAATACAATCGACAATCTGACCGACCTCGCGGTCCTGACATCGTATAGACATCAATCCAATCCTACCATCAACTCAACGCGGGTTCCACCACTAAGGACATCGGCTAACCTCGATCTGCTAACATCCCTCACATTAGCAATCACCACTAGGATTCACATTTTTAGACCATTACTCAACTAAGGTTCACATTTCTAAATCACTACTCAAATGGGGTTCCTCGAACCCAGCTGCGCCTAGTAGTATAACAATCTAATATCACATGACCGAACCGACGGTCCCACATCACCATTTCATCACACACAACCCCACTTGGGTTGAATTACACTAACGCACGGTGTATCGGGCCAATCATACTCTATCCATTATCCATGATTGATAACCACTAACTATCAGGCTGATAACGAACTGCAGTCCAAAAAGACATCACACCTTCGACCTGCGTGCACAAAAAGAGCATACTTGCTCTGATACCAAATTGACACGACCCATCCCAATCCCCCCGGGATTACCATGGAATGTGCCATGTTCCCGTCTGACACGAAGTGTCAGACAAGGGATAACCTAATGCCACTACCCACTCAGGGCTTCTAGAGTGCACAAGGATCGATGGAGGATGCATGCGATGTCCAGTCTCTGCTGCAGTCACATCTGTGATCAACCTGAAGGGCATTAAAAACAACCAAAAGCTGTGAGTGGACGAAAATAATTAAGTTCATAAAACACATTTCATAAAGAAATTTATGCCCTTCATTAAAACCTATGCATGCATCGAAAACCAGTAATCAAAACATTTACTCAAACAAGCCATTAGGGCCTTAGCCCAAAAACCATAACTCAAAACCAAGTGTGGGAACTCAGCCCAAAACTGTAGAATACCAAATCCGTAAATACAAAACCAAGTGGGCCACTGCCCAAATCCATGAACACAAATCCAACCGAAAAACCATTTCATAGATCCAATAGTCCATATTTACCACATAACCATCTCCGGCATCCCAGATACCTAGTGTCCTAGACGCTACCACATAACCATCTCCGGCATCCCAGATGCCTAGCGTCCCAGACGCTTGACGTCCCAGACGTCATATTTCACGGTATAAGCAACGCGTGCTGCCCAGGGTCTCTCCGGGTCAATATCTCTGACATCCTAGATGTCTGACGTCCCAGACGTCTAATCATAGCAATCCTGCTCCTGAGTCACTATACGGTCCGGTAGCTCCCTACAATGACCCCTCGCAGGCAATGCACCGTGACTTCCCCAATGTCCCAGACACCTGGAGGAGACCATCACATATCCTCGTATCAAGATGGTATATGAAAAATAGTTTTTACAAAATCATTTCACAACATTTTAATGGGCCCTGCCCGAAATCTCCATAAAACATTACAATTCCATTTAGGGTCCCCGACCCGAAATCACGTTTATGAAACATAGGGTCCCAGACCCAAAATCACATTTATGAAACATAGGGTCCCAGACCCGAAATCACATTTATAACCCAACTGGGCCTCATGCCCGATTTTGTAAACCATTGTGCCCACGACTAGAAATTGTAAATCAGCTGGGCCCCTGGCCCAATTTCGTAAATCAACTGGTGCCCTGGCCCGATAATATAACTCAAATGGGTCTCAGCCTGATTCCGTAAACAACTAGGCCCCTGGCTCGATTTCATAAAGCAAAACTGAGCCCCCGGCCCGATTACGTAACTCAAATGGACTCCATGTCCGAGGTTCCCAAAACAATTGGGCCTCATGCCCGAGTTCATCTTTCCGATTTCAAAACCATTTCATCACATTATTCATGAAACCACAAGCACGTAAAACCATAATAAAACCATCAGTCTTGATATACGTGCAATATGGAAAACATCTCGAAATACGTGCAACATACGCGAAATCAATAATCACAATCATCATCATAGAAATCACGTATATAAAACATATAACACAGTTAGACATGCATAGTATTTATTAAACCAAAGTCCACTCACAGACCGTCCAACGTTGCCACCTCAATACGCGTGCCATAGGCCTTCCTGGGCCATACCACTATCACCGGGACTTCCAAACCTATCCAAATCACATTAGAGCGTCACTAACCTCTTCATTAACCTCCTACCAAAGCCCCGTAATTTTCTCGAATTTTAACTATTATTAAACTCTATTCAAAACCTTCGGACGTCCCGAATAATATCGAAACGGTATCCGATTTCCTCGAAACTAGTGCCAAAATGTTCGTTACATTAAATGGGACAAAAGTCATGTTGACCTCACCTAGGGATTCGTGTCTATGCGCCGTCGTGTGCCGCCGTGAGTGGCTGCGCGTGAAACCCACGCGCCTGCTACAGTGTCATCGTCCCAACCCTTATTTCTGTAAAACGGGTCCGGTTGGCCTGCGAGATGACCCGACCAGTTCACTGTAAATTCTCAATTTAATTTCAAAGTTGATCAAGCCAATAGCATCGTTTTAGGTCCAATTAAAGTTCTGTAAACTCAATTAGACGATATTTTACCTTAATCCTTCAATTTGAAGATGAACTTTCGAAGAACACATGAGCATTGTTCCTTCTTCGAAGTTCATCAATCCCCTATGATTTCTTTCAATTGATCCACCCAGTAGCTTTATTGGACCATGAGAAACTCATTTTCGAGTCCAATTTCATCATTTAATCCTTCTAGAATCACGACTCAATCCTTGAAATTTCTTACTGTCACCAGGTCCGTTCAGAGCAAATGGGTACCAATTCCCTTCGTTCTTGAGGTGATTCTGATCGTAGCAATCCCAGAAAGCTTAACTCAAGCTCAATTTCGATCCTCAGAGCTCAAAGCTTGAATTTCAAATTTTCCCCCCAAATTTCCAAAATTTGATTCTTAATTCAATTCCCCTTTCAGTCCCTCATGTTTTTCTCTCTAACTTAGTCTTCTCAATTCACTCAATTTTCCACTCTCAAGCTCAGCTGTGGAAGGAAATGATGATGGGAAGTAAACTCACCCTCTCACCCTCTGTTTGTTCACGGTTCAAAGAACACAGAGAAGGTGAAAGATAATGTAGGTAGACAAAGATGGTTAAGGGTGATGATGATGTTTAACGGGAAACATGGACCATAAATTAGGGTCCTCAAATCATGGGATGAGTGACACTTGTCACTCATCCAAGTGTCCACAATCATCGGTCACTGTTCATTATTTTAATATTATTTTAATCGAAATCCCTGGACGTAAGTTTAACGGATCTCAATCCCGTGACCATAACTTTCCCGTTTGACGTCCGATTTCGGCGTGCCACCTGTTTATGGATTCGTAATGACTCGATCTACGCAACGGTCCTTGGCCCTCGGTCATTGGACCTCCCGGGTCAAAATACAACAGTTGACCTCTTTTTAACCAAATTACCAAAATACCCCTCGACTTCAGAACGTCATAACTTCTTCCTCGAATGTCGGAATCAGACGTGCCACCTATCTATGAACTTGTGACGTTCCGAACTACGTCACAGTCATTGATGAAAGTCCATTTGACCGCCCGGACTAAAAGTCAATATTTTACCCACGCCCAAGGGCAAAATGGTCATTTTGCACATTTCGTTCGATTTCACTCAACTAATCCCAGATTAGTCATTCTAAATCATAATTAATTAATATTTAATCCTAATATTCGGGACGGGTTGTTACACCTACACAGTTTATTCCCAAAGTGGAATTGTTTGTGAATACTGTTTTCAATGTCGGGGCGTATAGATAGAGATGCATTAAGGTGGGAGGCACATGGGACCGAAACTGTAATGGAAATGTGAGGATCGCATCTAACTTTCGTACTCGCAATGAGTTGTATTATGATTTTGAGAGTCATCCTAACCTTATGAAGATTGATAGAGCTCTGAAAATTCTCTTTGAGTTTCATGAGATGAGTTCGCTACTTTGCCCATCCAATGATTCTGATCGCGGAAGACCCCCTGCCATCTTGGTCAAGGAGTGGTTAAGTGCTCTATTACGTCTGAACAGAGCTGTCGTTCAGATGAAGAACCATAGAGAAGGACTTGTCGCACCTCCCGGCAGGAAATTAGACCCTGAAATGCTTTCTCAAGATGTGCCAGACTCCACACCATGTCATGCTAGTCCAATGGGATCATCCAGCAAGCGTAGAGCCTCAAACGGTCCTTCGGACCAAGCAGGTGAACCTTCTAAAAGGCTGAAGGTTGTCTCTGCTTCCCCTAAAGTGATTAAAGCATTGAGGGATAAGGGTTGAGAACGAATAGTGGAAAGGGAACAACCAGCTTCTAGGATTGTGGATACAGAAGCTGCCCCTGTGATTGCAGAAATTGCGAAGGTAGTGCCACAGGATGCTTATGATAAAGTCGTTAGAGACCTCAGGATTGAAAAAGCTAGGGCCTACAAGCTGGTTGACATACTTCATGGGAAATATGGCCTAGAAGAGGAGAATAAGTGAATGAAATCAGAGTGTATCCTCCTTTGTTCAGGTCGTGACCATTCTAGACAAAACAACAATGCCTTGGTAGGGAGAATTCGTTCATTGGAGAAAAATGTGCGTGAGCTGGAGAAAAGTCACAAAGAAAAGTTGTTTGTAGAGAGTTAGCGCGATACTGCCCTCAACAAGTCTTTTCTGTTGCGTAGGCGTTTGCATGATTCCGAAGAGAAGTCAAACTTTTGGAGGTTGAAAGCCAAAATTTGAAAGCTGATTGCTTGCTGCCATCACATGCCCCCCAAAACATTGTGCTCTAAGGAAAATAAAGCTCTAAAGTTGGCTATGGAGAGCCAGAGTAGGATTAACAATAAAGAATTGGAGCAAGAACTAGAGCTAGAGCCTGAGCCTGAACTTGAGCTTGAGTTGGAAACGAAGAAAGATGACGTTCCTGAAACTGACGAGTCACCATTTGACGATGTTTCCTTACTTTCAGTAGAAGAGTGGGTAAATTTTCGAAAAATAATGTTCTTTGAAGACTTGCATCCGCAGTGGCTACATTTGTGTATGTTGATTATTGTATTTGCATTCTTGTATTGAATAAATGGTTTGAGCGATCGATATGTGCTTAGCCAACCATCCTTCAAATGAATAAATGAAAACAGTGCTTATAAAGACATTTGAGATCCTAGTGTCCAGTCTCTTTGTCAAATTCTACTAACCTTTTCGATCAAATCCAAACTAATTCATGCACTAAATGCCCCTGTTGTAGCCGTGGGTGTCCAACATTGTGTTTTAGCTAACTTGGTTAGCGTTGGTTTTGTGTTGCCTTCAAGGAAGGCTTTGCTTTTTAAAAGAAGGCTTGAAGGCTTGAGTGCTTCCTAGCGGAAGGCTTTACAAAAGTATGATTAACTTGAGAATGACTTGATAACTTTATTAGTAAGTCGAATAAAACATTCTCGGAAAACAAAGACTACATTCAATACATAACTAAAGCTAGTCTAGTTTCAGGTTTGCATTAAACGTTCTATTTTCTTAGGTGATGAGCGTTCATGGAACTATTCACCAATTTCCCATCCATAGTTTCTAAACTGTAACTTCCCTTTCGACCTACTTGGTAGACTCGGTAAGGTCCTTCCTATGGGACTTGGGTTTTTGAGACCCTGGATGGTTTGGTGTTGCAAACTTCTTTTGAGAACAAGGTAACCAAGGAAGAAGTGTCAAATTCTTGCTTTATTGTTGTAAGAACTTCTGACTTGTTGTTGGTAGCTGGAGATGCGCTTAACCACTTGTTCCCTTAATTCCTATCTGTGATCAAGCGAGTTCCTTAGAGCTATGAAGTTGACTACTGGATCATCAAGCTCAGTGAAGGGCGCTGGAACAACAACATGTGGCAGGATGACAACGTTGGTGCATATGCAAGAGTGAATGGAGAGTCACCTGTCGCCCTTTTTGTTGTTAAGTCATTTCTTGATACAATCGAGGATTGTCTTATTGGATGCTTCGGCTTGGTCGTTGCCCTGTGGGTAGTAAGTTGTCAAAATGAAGCTCTTTATCTTCCAAGACTCAAAGAGCTCGTTCATTATGGCGCTAGTGAACTGAGTTCCATTATCCATTAAAATGACCATGGGAAGCCCAAATCGGCAGATAATCTAGCTCCAAATGAATTGTTGAACATCAGCTTGTGTAATGTTAGCTAAGGCCTTTAATTCCACCCATTTTGTCAGGACCCGTCCCAATCCCCACGGGATTAACTAGGGATGCCCCATTTCAGTAGGATCCCACACTGCCAACCACGACAGAACTATGGCAACCCCGGCATCGAATGCCGAACCAACTATCCACAATCCAAACCTACTAACTATCATACCGGCATCCGAACTATCAGGTTGATAACGAACTGCAGCCCATAGAGTCATTACATCCTCAACCTGCATGCACCACAAGAGCAAACCTGCTCTAATACCACTTGTCATAAAACAAATTTAGTAAAACAATAATTTAGTAAAACAAATTTCATAAAAGGCCTTTATGCCCTTCACTAAAAAGCATGCATGCATTGTAAAACCATTTATCAAACCACATATGTTTAAACAACCATATTTAGGGTCTCAGCCCCAAGTTCCGTAAATTCAAGTCACACGGGCCCCTGCCCAAAACCATTTACAGAAATCCATAACATAGTAACCATATGTGGGAAATAAGCCCAAATCCATTTATTTTCCATAAAGCACAATTTCGCAAAACCAAGAAATCGTGTTTATCATAAATCATATACCCAATCCTGTCACGATATCTAAAGCTACGCGTGTGCTACCCGGGGTCTCAAATCCCAAGTCTCCCCGGGGTCCACCCAGGTCAATGTCCGCAGATCATTGACCCTCCTTGGGGGATATAATCCATAATAGCCTTCTTGAGAGTAAGGAACCCAATGGGGGCGACTCCACTCAGTTAGTGTTTCGTGACTACTCCGGGGTCCACCCAGGCCAACAACCCTCCCCGGAGGAGACAATCCATAATATATAAGGATGGTATATGAAAAACCATTTTGAAATCCTTATCAAAACCTTTCAAGGGTTCATGCCCGGTGCTCCAAAATGTCGTGAACTAGAAATCCATTTATGGGTCCTTAACCCGAAATCACAATCGCAAACCATAACTGAGCCTCAAGCCCGATTTCATAAACTAACTGGGGCACCGGCCCGACTCGTAAACCAACTGGGCCTCAAGCCCAATTCGTAAACCAACTGGACCTCGTGTCCGATTTCGTAACTAAATGGGCCTCATGCCCGATACGTAAGTCAACTAGGCCTCGAGTCCGATTCGCAAACCAATTGGGCCTTCAGCCCGATGCCTCATTAAATCAAATGGACTTCAAGTCCGAGATTTCGTATATCAAACAGCTCTCGTACCCGATTCCATATTTCCAAATCCGAAATAAGTTCACGAATCAATTGGACCCCTAGCTCTATAATGTGGCTAAAAGGGACTTCGAGTCCACGGGTTTCCAAAACAAATGGGTCTCATGCCCGAGTTTTCCTTTTCAAATCCAAAACCATTTCATTAAATCATTTCCAAAACCATAAGCAAGTATAATCAGTGCAAAATCGTAAACCTCGATTTACGTGCAAACAAGTAAATCGCCTCGAAATGCGTGAAATCATGTAAATCACTAACATCCTAATCATCATCATAGAATCACATATTTAGAAATCAAGGTCCACTCACAGACCGTCCTAAGCTGTCACCTCGATTTGTGTGTCTTAAGCCTCCCCGGGCTAAACACCATGACCGAGACTCCCAAACATGTCCAAATCAATCTTGGGGGTTACTAACTACCTTATTAACCTCTCATTGAAGCCCCATAATTTTTTTTTTCAAATTTTTAACTATTTTTAAACTCAATCCTAAACCTTCGAATGCCCAGAACAATAACGAGATGGTGTCCGATCGACAAGAAACCAGTCCCAAAATGTTCGTTACATTGAATGGATTAATTCACAAGTTGAAGTCATCCCCAAAAGTCCCCCCACGCGCCCTCACACACTGCCCAAACGAGATGCGCGTGAAGCCCACGCACCAGGACTATTCATCGTCCCTAACCTCGCAACAGACCAGTTCGGTCCAACCGAACCGGCGATCACCGTCTAGCCTTATTTCTCACTCCTTTTCAATCGTTTTCATCCCATTTTAATCCTAAACTCTTAGTGTTAATCCTAGGAATCTAACTAGATGATCGAAATGAGGAAAAAAGGAAGGAAACTTCACTTTTTTGATTGAAGCAAAACCGGCCACCTGCAAACTCCCATCGCCGTCATCTTCGGCCGTCCCAGCCCTCGAAACCAATCCACTTCGACTCACCTAGGTCCCTATATCGTGTTAGGATCAATAGGAACTCGAAACCATCCTTTAAAACTCATTTTCCAAATTTGAAAACAAAGAGGGTTCTCGGGTCAACTTACCTCCACCGTCCACGACGCCCACGGCGCCACTACTGCCCCCTCAGCCGCAAGTCATTCTCATTCTCTCACCAGAACACATAAATGGTCGAGATGTTGGGGTGGTATGTTTGTGTTGTGTGTTTTGAATGTGGGATGGAAATGGGTGATCGGGTTTTGGAGGAGGAAATATGATGATAAAGGTGATGGCTGATCATGATAATCAGCTGAGAGAGAGGGAGATATGGACGGTCAGGATGAGAGAGTTGATGAGATGAATGGTTAGGACGAAAGGTGGGTGGGATTAATTATAAAATAATTAGGATAATATTATTTTAGTTAGTTAGATCCACTTTTTAGGGAGGCCACCAATAGGATGAGTGACACTTGTCACTCATCCATGGGTCCCACCTAAATATCTGCCTAATCAGATATTACCACCTAATCCCTGCCTCGTAATGCTTGCATAGTGAAATTGAACTTCCGTGAACCATGAATTTCCCATTCGTTGTCCAATTTCAGCGTGACTCCTATCTACGGACTCGTATCGACCAGATCGATGTAACGGTCCTCGGTCCTCGGCCCTCGGTTATCGGACCTCTCGGGTCAAAATTCAACATTTTACCAATGACTAGGGGCAAAACGGTCATTTTGCGTCGTCCGTCCGATATCGCTCAACTAACCACCGATTAAACTCACTAATCCTTCATTAGTCACTAATTTAATCCGGAAATTTAGGACGGGTCGTTACAACCTTCCCTCTTTAATTAATTTCGTCGTCGAAATTCCAACTATACCGATTCCACATCCACCTCGTGGAAAACAATTCGATATCACCACACGTGTACATTAGTACACCCGCTAGCCAACACAATACTTGTCTGCACCCAGACGTTCCACTACTACTCATGTCGCATCGTCCACACTCGATCCCTTCGAGTGAAATTGGTCACATGTTCCGGGTGGATGCCTCTCGACAATTCTACCATGTCGCTGACATAAACAACTCGACAGTTCCTTTCTCAATCACCAATCTATCCTGACATCTGCTCCCACTGAGAGTCACTAGACCTCACATCGATCCACACTGACACATCCGACAAACTGTCACCACTTGACAGTTGCCAGTCGAAAACTAACATTATACTTACTTGTGGCTACACTAACCACCAACTCACTCAACTTGAGTAAACATTTACAAACACCTCACTAGACCTTTGTGTGACTGGACCCATCAGAACAATATGACCCAATGCACAGTATCCAATGTCCAGTTCACGTCCTTGACTAATCCAAGGGTATCGGAACTGAGCCGATTATCAACATGCTCACCAATGTACCACAGGTATATCCCATATACCGTCACTAAGCACTACAAGCCTGTCCAGTATCATTCCTAGAACAACGTACAGGGTACGTACATTCATCCACCAACCAGCCTACAACTTAGATCGTAGCCAAACACATTTCAATTCTGGAGTCCATCTATCCAGTCTAGTACTAGACAGATCAAAAACTCCAACCCATCGTCCCTTTCGAGTCCCACGGTCACCCGACTAGCAACACGACGTCTACTCTCAAACACGAATTTCCAATGTACCAATCTGACTCACGCCTCCCAAAATGTACCCACTCATGCTAATTGGGCATCCAATCTCACCCACATCTACTGAGACGTACCAACTCCAAACGTATCGGTTACTTGCTCGGACGATTGCCACCTTATGCACGATTGACTTCATAGGGAAACCACTCCTATCATTCACACATCTAAATATATCAGTCAATGATGAGACACGTCGAGACTGTGGGTCCTCTCGAATCACCTCATATCGATCCTTGCCATTTCAGCTAGGAAAAATCAAGGATGATCCATGACAATTACATCAACATTCATCCTACGTGCTACACCACGTAGCCCAACATCGTCTGCCACCTAGAAGAAAATGAGAAATCTCAACCACCTAACTTCAAAATACCCAACTCCTCCTGATGACCCAAAACAATTGTGTGTCCACCTACCAATACACGATCAACGTACTGGTGACAACGAACATTATCTGCCATGGAATAAACATGAGAAGTCACCCTAAATGACTTCGAACTGCTCCTTAAAATTGCGGAATCAAGCACTCCTCTCGTCACCTCAATCACCACCTATCTTGATAGTAGTGTCTGCCACAACTCGCGCAGACCCAACCATCAGACATCGCTATCGAGACTGCGAATCCAACGGAACCAATCGCCCATACTAACTACTCCATATCTCCACTCTAGGATTCCATCGATAAGTACCAAACCTTGGTAACCTGTCCAACCAATTTCTAACCAATTGTAACTCGACTCAACCAATGGCGTCTACCGGGTCGTCCATGACCTTAGCCGTACCAACTAACCATCACAACTAAGGTAGTACGACAACCAACTAGGTCTAACCGAATCATACAACCTCGACTGCAGAGTGCAGTCCCATCACTAAAGCTGACATGACATGACCGACCAACTGTCTCAGCTCCGAAAGATCGTCAAAGTTAAACCACTCGCCAACTCACAGTTTTGAACCATACCTCATACCTTAGGGTTAGGGTTCCTCTGAACCTAACTGCAGAAGGTAGTAAAATCCACAATCTGACCGACCCTGCGGTCCTAACATCGTAAGGACGTCAATCCAGTCCTACCGTTAGTTCAACTAGGGTTCGTATTTCCTGACCATCACGCAAAAAGAGGTTCCATCACTCAATTGGGGTTTGGGAAAACCCGACTGCTCCTAGCAGTATAGCCATCTAACTCAACAAGATCCGACCATCTAATGGTCACAACTCCTAACTATTGTCAAAATCGATCCTACAACATCGGGAAAGACGATCCCAACCTAACCTTTTCACAACCGAAACTCTAAAGTACCATTACGTTCGTCCTTCAGTAGGATCCCACACTACCAACCACGATAGAACTATGGTAACCTCGACATCGAATGTCGAACCAACTATCCACGATCCAAACCTACTAACTATCATACCGGCATCCTAACTATCAGGTTGATAACGAACTGCAGCCCATAGAGGCATCACATCCTCGACCTGCGCGCACCACAAGAGCAAACCTTCTCTTATACCACTTGTCAGGACCTGTCCCAATCCCCCGGGGATTAACGAGGAACGCTCCTGATCCCGTCTGACATGAAGTGTAAGACAAGGGAAAATTTAAAGCTTTAGCCCGACCGGCTTCGAGAGCACGACTGGATCCGATGGAGGAGTGTGATGTCTCGGTCTCTACTTCAGTCCGCATCCGTAATCAACCTGAAGGACATTGAAAAACAGAAAAGACTGTGAGTGGACGAAAAACAATAAGTTTAGTAAAACAAATTTCATAAAAGACCTTTATGCCCTTCACTAAAAAGAATGCATGCATAGTAAAACCATTTATCAAACCACATATGTTTAAACAACCATATTTAGGGTCTCAGCCCTAAGTTCCGTAATTTCAAGTCACACGGGCCTCTGCCCAAAACCATTTACAGAAATCCATAACATAGTAAACATATGCGGGAACTCCGCCCAAATCCATTTATTATCCATAAAACACAATTTTGCAAAACCAAGAAATCGTGTTTATTATAAATCATATAACCAATCCTGTCACGGTATCTAAAGCTACACGTGTTCTACTTGGGATCTCAAATCCTAAGTCTCCCCAGGGTCCGCCCAGGTCAATGTCCGCAGATCATTGACCCTACTTGGGGATTATAATCCATAATAGCCTTCTTGAGAGTAAGGAACCCAATGGAGGCGACTCCACTCAGTTAGTGCTTCGTGACTACTCTGGGGTCCACCCAGGCCAACAACCCTCCCCGGAGGAGATAATCCATAATATATAAGGATGGTATATGAAAAAACATTTTGAAATCCTTATCAAAAGCTTTCAAGGGTTCATGCTCGGTCCTCAAAAATGTCATGAACTAGAAATCCATTTATGGGTCCCCGACCTGAAATCACAATCGTAAACCATAACTGGTCGTTAAGCCCAAATTCATCAACTAACTGGGGTGCTGGCCCGATTCATAAACCAACTGGGCCTCAAGCCCGATTCGTAACCCACTGAGCCTCGTGCCCAATTTCGTAACTAAATGGGCCTTGTTCTCTATTTCGTAAACTAAATGGGCCTCATGCCCGATACGTAAATCAACTGGGCCTCGAGCCCGTTTCACAAAGCAACAGGGCTTCGAGCCTGATACGTAAACCAACTGGGCCTTCAGCCCGATGCCTCGTTAAATCAAATGGACTTCAAGTAAGAGATTTCATAATCAAATGCGTCTCGTGTCTGATTTTATATTTCCAAATCCGAATTAAGTTCACGAACCAATTGGACCCCTAACCCGATAATGTGACTAAAAGGGACTTCGAGGCTCTGGTTTCCAAAACAAATAGGTCTCATGCCCGAGTTTACCTTTTCAAATCCAAAATCATTTCTGAAAGCATAAGCAAGTATAATCAGTGCAAATACATATGTAAAACATATAAACAATTTATGCATGCATCACAGTTTAGAAATCAAGGTCCACTCACAAACCGTCCTAAGCTACCGCCTCGATTTGCGTGCCGTAAGCCTCCCCGGGCTAATCGCCATCACTGGGACTCCCAAACCTATCCAAATTAATCTTGAGGGTTACTAACTACCTTATTAACCTCTCATTGAAGCCCCGTAATTTTTCCGAATTTTTAACTATTTTAAAACTCGATCCTAATCCTTCGAACGTCCCGAACAATATCGAGACGGTGTCCGATCGACACGAAACCAGTCCCAAAATGTTCGTTACATCGAATAGATTAATTCACTTGTAGAAGTCATCCCCAAAAGACCCCCCACACGCCCTCACATGCCTCCCAAAGGGGCAACGTGTGAAGCATACGCGCCAGCACTATTCATCATCCCTAACCTCGCAACAGACCAAGTTTAGATCAATTCGTTCCAACCGAACCAGCGATCACCTTCTAGCCTTATTTCTCACTCCTTTTCAATCTTTTTCATCCCATTTTAATCCTAAACTCTTAGTCTTAATCCTAGGAATCTAACTAGATGATCAAAATGAGGGAAAAGGGAAGGAAACTTCACCTTTTCGATTGAAGCAGAATTGGCCACCTGCAAACTCCCATCGCCGTCGTCTCTGGCGGTCCCAGCCCTCGAAACCAATCCACTTCGGCTCACCTACGTCCCTAGATCATGTTAGGATCAATAGGAACTCGAAACCTTCCTCTAAAACTCATTTTTCAAATTTGAAAACAAAGCGGGTTCTCGAGTCAACTTACCTCCGCCGTCCACGGTGCCCACGCCATCACTCCTGCCCCTCTTAGCCACAAGTCATTCTCAGTCTCTCACCAGAACACATAAATGGCCGAGTTTTGGAGGAAATATGAAGCTAAAGGTGATGGCTGATGATGATAATCAGCTGAGAGAGAGGGAGATATGGACGGTCAGGATGAGAGATTAGATGAGATGAATGGTTAGGATGAGAGGTGCGTGGGATTAATTATAAAATAATTAGGATAATATTATTTTAATTAGTTAGATCCACTTTTTAGGGAAGCCACTAATAGGATGAGTGACACTTGTCACTCATCCATGGGTCCCACATAAATATCTCCCCAATCAGATATTGCCACCTAATCCTTTCCTCGTAATGCGTGCATAGTGAAATCGAACTTCCGTGAATCATAACTTTCCCGTCTAACATCTGATTTTTACGTGCCGCTTGTTTACAGACTCGTATCGACCCGATCTACGTAACGGTCATCGTCCCTCGGCCATTGGACCTCCCAGGTCAAAAATCGATATTTTACCCACGACTAGGGGAAAATGGTCATTTTGCGTCGTCCGTCTGATTTCGCTCAACTAACCACCGATTAAACTCACTAATCCTTCATTAGTCACTAATTTAATCCCAAAATTCGGGACGGGTCGTTACATATTTGGTAAAGTAGTCGGTGGTGACGATCATATACTTCTTACTTGGGACCGGTGTGCATGGTAGTGTTCCAGCAATATCAATTCCCCATTGCTTGAATGGCTAAGGGCTTGTCTATGCATGCAACTCTTCAGGCGGCGCCAATTATTTGGGCTTGAACCTTTGGCATTTGTCGCAGTTGTGGAAAAATTACAAGGCTTCCTAGTGTATAGTTGGTCAGTAAAATTTTGCACTAAGTTTCTTTTGACCAAGTGACAGTCCCCTAGAATGATTGTCGCAGTGTCCTTCATGAGTTTCAGCCAAAACTTTCAACGTTTCGGTATGCTTTAAACATAGTAAGTTTGGTCCAGTGGAGCTCATACGGAAAAGTAGGCCCTTGTCAACATAGTAATGAGCAACTTTCATCTGGATTTTGCGGGCTTCCAGCCAATAATCAGGCAATGTGCCATGCTCCAACTAGTAGAAAAAAAGATATTGCCAACTTGGAGAGGATTCAATTTGTCTTACTTCAATCTCCTTGATATCAATGCTACGTTGTTCGAGGTACTCAATTGGGATTGAGCGCTTGAATCGATAATCAAGCGAAAATGCTAGATTTGCTAGTGAATCAACTTGTGCATTTTTCGGCTCGCGAAAGCTGATGGAAGGTAAGAAAATGAGAAAAAAAAAAAAAAAGCATTTCCTGGACCTTATTGTTATATCTAAGCATCCTTGCATCGCATGCAGCATATTCACCGATTGACTAATTAGTGATTAGCTCTGAATCAGAATGAATAGCAAGCTATTTGACTCCCAACTCCTTGGCGAGTGCGAATCCACAAAGCAATGCTTCGTATTCCGCTTCATTGTTAGAAGCATTGAATCCAAACGACACCTCTCGTTCTATTATTGAGCCATCAGGAGTGATGAGGGAAATCCCTGCTCTTGCACCACTCTGGTTAGAGGAACCATCAAAGAAGAGCTTCCATGGGAGATTGGAAGTTGAGGGTTGCAAAGAAAAGGAATTGTCGTCCTAATCTTTTGACATGGGGGTGCTAGTTACCCTAAGGGCTTTGTCCAGTTCTTGTTACTGGTTGCAAGGAAGATGAATTTTCGGCCTGATCTTGTGACATGGGGGTGCCAGTTGCCTTGGGGGCTTTGTCCAGCTCTTTGGCCTTGTCCCCTTCCAATGACGCTGTTGTGAACTTCACAACAAAATCTACTAAGGCTTGGCCTTTGATAGCTGTTCTAGGATGATAGAGTAAATCATGCTAACTCAACTCTATGGCCCATTTCATTATTCGTGTTGATGCATCAGGTGTAACAACCCAAAATTTTAAGAAAATTTAAATTCAGAAATTTAATGTGAAATGACTATTTACCCCTTGGAAAGGGAAATGTTGAATTTTGACCCTGGAGATTATTTGGACTTTGACCAAGGCCGATTACATAGGTCGAGATGTCACGAGTCTGTAGACAGGCAGCACATCAAAATCGAACGTCGGGCGAGGAAGTTACGGGTCACAGAAGAATTTACATACTATTCATGTTTTACGAGTGATAACACTCAAACTACGCATTAAATTAAAACTCGTAATTTGAGTATTATGCAATTTAAACCCTTTTTGTGTAGATGTAGTATTGGTAAATAGGGATCGTTCTTAACTGGGAAAATTAGGGAACATTAATAATTTTTAATGAAAAAGAATAATGAATAAATTAATGAATGAAAGAATAGTTGCATTAATAAATTAAAGACTTAAAGAACAAATAATTAAATAATTAAATAATTAAATAATAAAAAATTAAAAAATTAAGAATGAAATGGAGGGTTTTGAACAAAGTGTAATCTAAACTACATTTTAACCGAACTAAGAATTAAAATGGCAATGCTCATGCTAATTAGAACTTATAAACCATAAAGTAGTTTCATAGACAAAACCGACACTTTTACGTAAGTAATTTCAAATTAACAATCACATTATTTAAAATACTGATAAAAATAGACTTCTTTCAAATACAAATTTTACCAACACTCTAACATTTTGCTGATAACAACCCAATCACGAAATCATACCTTCATCATCTCAAATACTTGCATATGTCTTTCAATATTATAAATGCATAAACCATTAATGTGTGTCAAATATAAATATACTTCAAACATTTACAATATGATTCACCTTAAATTTATAATTAAATGCGCCGACAGCAATCAACATTTGATCTCTTCAGTCCTAGTCTAAATGCACCGAACATCGGATAGAACATGTTGACACCATATCTGACCAGACCCACTAGGCCGTATAGTTAAAGCCCAGACTCTGTTCAAGGCCCAAAACCACCGTACTTACACAGCCCCAACATCGGGCCCAATGCAGGATGCCACGCGGAAGTCTATCCACCCTCGATCTACGCAATACGTGTCAGCACGCAAATAGAAGAGTATTTGTCCCACATCGAAACTATGGGAATTGAACATCCTACCTACCCATACATAAGGGGTACACATTTCCCAATAAAGGTAACTAATATCTACTATTCACTATAACTCTGCCTAATTTACCATTTACTGTTTCCTCTTACAAACAAAGTTACTGACTTGACCGTCGGAGAACCTTAGGCTAGCATCACACTGGTGCCCGTACAAACGGGAAACCCACTATTCACATAAGTTGACAAGTTACGAGGAAGGACACGTGTCATTTGGTGATTGGACGATGACAAATCGACAGTTGGAACATTTAACGCTTCAACAGAACATATAGCATCAAATTGAAGTTTAAGCACTAAAATTCAGAAAGTAAAACACATGGAGATTGCATTCATACTTACAAAAGTTTAGAAAGAAAATACCATCACATGTATTGAATTATAAGTAAACCGAAACAATAACAAGAATTTAAGTAAAGGGAATAAAGTTACACTTTCGGAACCCAAGAACAGCTTGTGATTCCGAAAGTGGATGGAAACAATGGAATGTTATTCATAAAATTCTCTGAACAGCAGAAGGAACCTTATGAAGATGGAGGATAAAACATAAGAATTCGAACTTAAATTCTAGAATTATTTCGGAAATACTCGGCCTAGGATTTTCATAAGGAAAGCATAAATCCATATTTAAAAGAGAAGTCAAAGAAGTTAAAAAGAAAAGTTTACAAAGAAAATCTAAGAACTAAAATTAAGAGGAAATGAAACTTAAGAAATGAATCTAAAAACATAAATTAAATGATAACGTTTTAAGGAAAACTAATTAAGATGAAAAATTACAAGTTAAAATGGTCCCCAAAAATGTCTCTCAAAAGAGAGAAAAAAAAGGAACTAAACAAAGAAATAAAATGAACTAAGAAAAGGGAAGAAATGGGAAAAATAGGGACCATTGGGGACATGAAATGGTCTCCTTATTTATAGAGGGAGTGCCACAAATATTCAAATAAAAATATAAAAATCAAATGATGAATAATAATGATTAATGATGATATTAGGGATGGTTTGAGGCTGAAATTGCAGGAACATCAGGGTTGAAGTCGAGAAGTTGGGGTTGGTGGCAGGTGGAAGAGTGCATGGGATGGACTTGGCAGGGGCATGCTGAATTACATACCATTATTTCGGTGATGGGATACAGAGTAGGTAGAGAGTTGGTGAGGCACGCAGAAAAAATGAATGCTGACTTCGGCACCTCATGCACTGATAGAATAGGGATAATCGACGCACACGCGCCGAACTGGAGACCATAGCTTCGGTAATTGCGCGTCGAATTTCCTCGCGGGCTGAGGGCTTGAAACGCTAGGCTTGACTTCTCGGGAATGTATGACTCGTGTCCTGGAAGAAACGGTGAACGATCCCACAGTCCTGTAAGGGGGAATGGTTTGGGAGGGGAATGGTGGTGTGCCTTAAAGGTGTAGGCACATACTTATCTAGCGCGAGGCCTTCTGGGAGCTCACTGGCTTTGAATTCCTGGGGAACTCCAAAGTTAAGCGAGTGGACGTTGGTGCAATCCTATGATGGGTGACCCACTGAGAAGTTGCACCGTTAACTCCCGGGAAAAAAACCCTGCGGGCTGAGCTGGTGTGTTCTGCGGCCTTGAAGGGACAATATCGTGTTAGATACAATGGGCCGCTGCGTAACTCTGATCTAAACGAGGCCTTTTGGGAGCTCAATGGCTTTGGGTTCGATTTGAACTCCAAAGTTAAGCGAGTTGAAGCTGGTGCAATTACATGATGGGTGACCCCCCTAGGAAGTTGCGCCGTGAGCTCCCGAAAACAAAACCGTGAGGGCAAGGACAAGGAGGCCCAAAGCGGACAATATCATGCGAGATAAGTCAGGTCCTGACCGAGGAAGATCGGGTCCTGATAGAATGGTATCAGAGGCAGACCCCGACCGAGAAGTGTGCTAGCGAGGACGCTAGGTCCTAAGGAGGATAGATTGTAAGACCTGTGTCCTGCATGAAACGGTGAACGATCCCACAATCCTGCGAGGGGGTAATGGTCTGGGAGGGGAGGGCTTGTGTGCCTTAAAGGTGTAGGCACACACCTATCTAGCGCGAGGCCTTCTATGAGCTCACTGGCTTTAGATTCCTGGGGAACTCCAAAGTTAAGTGAGTGGACGCTGGTGCAATCCCGTGATGGGTGACCCACTAGGAAGTTGCACCGTGAGCTCCCGAGAACAAAACCCTGAGGGCTAAGCTGGTGTGTCCTGCGGCCTAGAAGGGAAAATATCGTGTTACGTAGAGTGGGTCGCTGCGCAACTCTGATCTAAACGAGGCCTTTTGGGAACTTAGTGGCTTTGGGTTCGATTTGAACTCCAAAGTTAAGCGAGTTGAAGCTGGTGCAATTACATGATGGGTGACCCCCTGAGATTTTCACCAAGAGCTCCCGAAAACAAAACCATGAGGGCAAGGACAAGGAGACCCAAAGTGGACAATATCGTGGTAGATAAGTCAGGTCCTGACGGAGGAAGATCATGTCCTAACAGAATGGTATCAGAGCCAGACCCTGACCGAGAAATGTGCCAGCGAGGACGCTGGGTCCTAAGGAGGATAGATTGTAAGACCCGTGTCCTAGAGGAAATGGTGAACGATCCCACATTCCTGCGAGGGGGAATGGTCTGGGAGGGGAATGGTGGTGTGCCTTAAAGGTGTAGGCACACACTTATCTAGCGCAAGGCCTTTTGGGCACTCACTAGCTTTGGATTGCTGAGGAACTCCAAAGTTAAGCGAGTGGACGCTGGTGCAATCCCATGATGGGTGACCAACTGGGAAGTTGCACCGTGAGCTCCCGAGAACCAAACCCTGCGGGCTGAGCTGGTGTGTCCTGCGGCCTAGAAGTGACAATATCGTGTTAGATATAGTGGACCGTTGCAAAACTCTGGTCTAAATAAGGCCTTTTGGGAGCTCAGTTTCTTTGGGGTCGATTGAAACTCCAAAGTTAAACGAGTTGAAGATGGTGCAATTACATAATGGGTGACCCCCTAGGAAGTTGCACCGTGAGCTCCCAAAAACAAAATCGTGAGGGCAAGGGCATGGAGGCCCAAAGCGAAAAATATCGTGCTAGATGAGTCAGGTCCTGACGGAGATGGGTCGGGTCCTGACAAGAGTGTTTGGGCCTACGCGACTTCTGGACTTTGCAAACAGGATTTGGGTTGTAGCATCTCTGGGCTTTTGAGCTGATTGAAAATTGGGCTGCCAGGCTACAAATTGGATATTTGGATTTGGTAGAAGTCCACTGAATTTTCTTGCAATTTCGGCAGCAACCCTTATTTTGTCCATAAATTATTCGTTATTATTCCGATCGGGGACGATTCTTTTGCCAAAACGCTCCAAATTCCAAGATTTATTTATTTTTACAAAAATCCCATAAAATATATTATTTTCTCTAACTGTTTATTATTTTAATAAAATTCAAGTATAAAAGGTATAAAATTTTATAAAATAATGCTTAATTAACGACCTATCATCGAGACGGGGACAGTTGACAGGTTTTAACTAGGCAAAAATATCCAAATCAGACCAATGGATGGGTGAAACATGTCACTCATCCCATTGCCAATGACCTATGTTCAAGCATCCATTGTGAGGACCCGTGCCTTGGGGCATGGCTAGCAATCCCACATGGCCCGGGGGATCTAGGGGATGCGCCTTATATGTGTGGGTGCATATCTATCTAACATGAGGCCTTGTGGGAGCTCACTGGCTTTGGATTCCTAGGGAACTCCAAAGTTAAGCGATTAAGGGCTGGTGCAATCCCATAATAGGTGACCCACTGGAAAGTTTCACGTGAGTTCCAAGAAAAAAAAACCGTGAGGGCTGGGCCCAAAGCGGACAATATTCTATTAGAAAAGGTCGGGTTGTGACACCCATAAATTTCATCTTCATCTTCTCTCCTTCCTCACTTACCCGATCACCCAAAACCGTTAACAAGCATTATCTACCTATCCTTGTTGATGCCTGAGTGAAAGAGTGATTGAGAGGTTGGACTAAGAAGAGAGGGAAGGCTGAGACGACGAGGACAACCGTGTACAGCGGCCGAAAAATTGAGGAAGGTAAGCTGTCGGATTTTGGAATTGGTTTTCAAGTTTTACAGTTTAAAAGCATAAACTAAGACTAGAGTTTTGTTCCTTGCACACATACAAACCCACATGGACCAAAAAGGAAGGATTTGGTGGCTGAAGTTGACCTAGAGACAGATTCGAAAACATGCCTTGGAAGATCAAGTTCGAACATGTAATTTTAGCCCTTATTTTGTGTTTTTGACACCGTAGAACTGTTCTTGGGAGTGAGACGAGTATGTAGGAAGAAAAATGGAGGAAATGGTGGCCAGACGACTGAGTTTTGGTTGGGTCAAGGTTGCGGGTCAAATCAACCCGTTATAGTGATTCGGGTCGACCCGACCAGAGGTTGAAGGTTATGACGTGGCAGCCCACGTCATCACTGTCAGTCCACGTGGCAAATGAGGCGATGCCACGTAGCAAGTTGTTAGGTCCAGTTAGAAGCTGACGTGGTAGGTCCACATCAGCCATGTTAGACCACGTGGACCAGTGGGGTGGTGCCACTTGGTAACCTATCAAAGAGTGTTAGAGTGTCGTGGCAGCTAAAGTGGCAGGTCCACATCAACATTTTTAGACCAGTGGACCAGTGGGGTAGTGCCACGTGGCAGGCTGTCAGAGGCTATCAGACCTGTCAGATATCAGGCTGACATCAGCATGACATCAACATTGACTGGCGTTGAAGGACATTCATCATCGTGGACTGCTGTTGACCAGCGACGACCAGCGTTGACCGAACATTTACTAGCGAGTGTCGGTACATGGGCATAAATTTTGAGGTTAAACTGGTATTTTTAAAAGGTTTCGATGATTTGAATCCAATGGTGGTTATTTCAAGTCTATCAATGACCGTTTGATAGGTCATTTGGAGGTTTTTAGCCTCAGGAAGCGTGTTTGGGACATGTTACCGGTATCGAGCTTTGTGAGGGTTTGTCATATAAGACTTGCATAGAACATTAGTGACTCTCAGATGTGATTTGAATACGCTCGAAGACTTTGAACTAGCTTCGATGTGATTTAGGAGCGAATATTGAGAGCGCAGCTTGGACAATGTGTGAGTGGACTTTTGTTTTAAAACTGCGATGCATGCATAAGTGTTTTAAATGATTTATTATATGATTTAAGTTGAAATGATATTATATCATCACTTGATAAGTTTGCGAATTTAATTATCGATTTATGAAAAGTTTTACAGATTTGAGTGAAAATGGTGGTTTGGGCTTGAGACCCAAATAGATTACGGTTTGACTTAGATTTGGAGTCAAACGGGGATTCGAATAAAAGTCTGAGATTTGAGGTAATTTTAATAACATATTTGGTAGGATCAATTTGGATAAATCTAGATTTATAAATGAGTTATGGACACTGTTTTATGATGGATTTGTGGAAAAGGTTTATGAAAACCATGTCTCGAGCATAGGCCCAATTTGTAACAACCCGTCCCAAATTCACGGGATTAATTGAGAATTATCGTGACTAATCCCTGATTAGTCAAGGGAATTAGGACGAATGGTGTAAAATGACCGTGTTTCCCTTGGGGATGGACAAAATGGTGACTTTTGACTCGATGAGTCAAATGCAAGAGGCTCGAGGACCGTTACGTAGATCGTGACATTACGAGTCTGTAGACAAGTGGCACGTCGAAATTGGACGTTCGACGAAAAAGTTACGGGTCACAGACAGTTTTTGGTACTATTCATAGTGAGATATTTTACAAGGCAAAGTAGTCATTTGTTCTTTAGTGTGGGTCCAGATATTTTGTGTAGGCCCAAAAAAACATGTAGACGGCGAGAAGGGTCCACATATACATGCATACCATCACCCTTCATTCTCATCTTCTCCATTCTTCCTAACCCGTGAAACCCACCAACCCACAACCCCAATCCTTTCCCCTCACCGGTTTTGAGTTGAGAGAGAGAGAGTGATAGAGGGTGACTGAGAGGCCAGGAGACGGCGACGAGGTGGCAGGAACGCCGTAGACAGCGGAGGAGTGGCGGGAAAAGGTAAAACCGTAAACCATTTTTAGTTCAAAATTGTAAATTCATGTTTTAATGTTGTTGACCATTTTGGAAGATTAGACCACGTTCTAGGAAGTGAGACGAGTCGATTGGGACTGGTTTCAAAGGCGATGGTGGCCTGTGATGGCTGGATACGACGGAGGAAATACGATGATCACTGTTCATCGTTCATCAAGTACCTTCTAGCCCTTGTCTTGGAATTTTGGGTTTATAGAACTAGTCTAGGGAGTGAGACGAAGATAATGAAGGAAAAACGAAGTTGAACGGTGGTTAGATGAAGGTTTTGGAACTGGGTCAGGGTCGCTGGTCTGCAAGACCGGGTTCAAAGAAACGGGTGACTCGGACGAAGGTTAAAGACAATGATGACGTCATCAACTAATAGTTGTCAGAGGTGGACCAGTAGTAGGGTGACACGTGTCACATGTCAGTGCCCAGTCAGCACGGACATGTTAGTGTCGTGGCCCAATCACGAGATGCCATGTGTCACTGACATGTTAGTGACGTGGACCAGTGCACAGCTTACATATGGCACTATCATATCTGACAGCTGTTAGAGTTGTCAGAAATGACGTCAATAGTGACGTCAGCGTTGACTTTTACTGATGTCAACATTGACTTTTGGTAGACTTGACTTTCACGTTGACTAGTGTCATTTTAAAGGTTTCGACGATCCGGATGCAATCGTAGTGGTTTTGGATTGATCGAAGATCCTTAGGTTGGTCAAATTGAAGTTTTTAGCTTTGGGAAGCGTGTTCGGGACGCGTTCCTAGGTTGGTACTGCTCATAGGTCTTAGGTATGACCTTATAGAGTCTGTAGTGACCTTTGGTATGATTTGGATAGGTTTGGAAGTTCCAGAGATGGTGGATTAGCCCCGGGGAAGCTTATGGCACGCGTATCGAGACGTAGTTAGGACGGTCTGTGAGTGGACTTTTGTTTTCCAAATATTATGCATGTATAATTGTTTTCTATGTTTTATATATGTGATTTGTGATAAATATATTTGTGGTATTTAGTGTTCCCGTGTTTGTACATATTTCGAGGTTTATGGTTTTATATTGTGTTTATACGTGCTTGTGTATTAATAATGATTCTATGGAATGGTTTTGGATTTGGAAATATGAAATTAGGCATGAGACCCACATGATTTGGATTTACGTTTTTGGGCTGAGTTCCCATACGATTGGTTTTATGGTTTTGGGCTAAGGCCCTAATGATTTGAGGAAGAAAATAGCTTTGGTTTTAGAAACTATTTTATTATATTTGATTTGATTAAGCTAAATGGTTTTTGAATGCATGCATGGTTTTTAAGTGAAAGGCACAAATGTTTTCTTTATGAAATGAGTTTTTATTAAATTATTTATTTTTGTGCCCTCACAACTTTTACGGTTTTAATGCCCTTCAGGTTGATGGTGGATACGGGTTGTAGGGTTTGGGTTATCTCTTATCTGGCCCTTCGTGTCACTCGTGGGTTAGATGGGAGCATGGCACATCCTGTGTTAATCCTGGGGGATTGGGATGGGTCGTGTCACAATTGAACAATATTTTGACTCGTTTGCAGACATAAATGGTTTTAAAATGACTTTTTAATGGATTTGGTGACTGTTCCACATATACCATCCTGTGTGAATTGGATTGTCTCCTCCAAATGTCGAGGATCCTAGAGAAGTCATGATACACTACCTAGGATGAGTAGCTCCTAGGAAAGGCTCAGGCTCAAGAGTGTGAGATTATGATATCACCACGGACGTCGTAGGTCCTAGGGAGGCACTTTATTATGATATCACCCCTGACGTCGTAGATCCTGGGGATGTACTCAAAGATGAGACCCCAAGTTGCGCGCGTAGCATTTGAAATCATGACAGTTACTGGTTATGGATATCACAGATATCGAGGATTGGTTATATTGTGTTATATTGATATGTGTGTGTCAATATATAGATGTCTATATATGATTTGAATTACTTTTATACAATTTGAATTATATGCATGCATTTTTAGAAAACGGAGGGGAAAGCTGTTATTGTTTCTTAAATTGTATTTCTAAAATGATTATTTTTGTCCACTCACACTTTGACTGTTTTATTGACCCTCCAAGTCGGTTCACAGAGACCGAGGCTGATATTGAGGCTGAGGCATAAAGAGTATCGTTGCACATCTGAATACTTTTCGGGGTAGGATTTAGTACTTTTATTGGACTATCAATTATGCTGCGTAATACCGTTGATTAGTTTATTTTTGTCTCAGTGGTTATGTATAGATACTTATGCCTAGTTTGACAATGTTGTAGTTTGAATTGTTCTTTAAGAACAAAATAGGGTCATTTTCGGTATTTTGAGTTTGATTGTCAGACGAGAGCAGGGCACGTCCCACAATAATCTAGGGGGATTGGGACGGGTCCTGTTAGATTGGTATCAGTGCATTAGGGTAGTGGTATGTACATTGTACATTGACATGCTTAACTTGTCGTACTGATTTATGCCTCTTACAGAGGATATGCCTCCGAGATGAGAGCCCTGTGCACGGTATAATGACTATCTTGTTAGAGATGTGGAGAGTGCCTGTATTGAGGGAGCTCAACGCTAGGGGCTACTACGTTTAGTGGTGGGGGAGGCCTTGAGGAGGCCCACTAATGGATCTCTCATATCGAGTAGATTTTTGCGGTTATGCAATGTCCCCCTGAGGATTGAGTCTTATTAGCTACCTTTTTGTTGGATGGTGGCGCGTACTAGTGGTGGTATACACTGGAGATGTCCGATTGGGATGTCCGGATCGTGACTTGGTAAATCTTCCTAGAGCGTTTCCTGGATCAGTACTATCCTCGTTCATTTCGTGACACTAGGGAGACTGAGTTCTTACAGCTCCGGCAGGGGACCATGTCGGTATTAGAGTATGAGTAAAGTTTCTAGATGTTATCCTGCTTTGTCTCTGTGTTTGTGAGTACCGAGGTTGATAAATGTCGTAGGTTTGAGCTTGGACTACGAGGTGAGATTCCTGCCATTGTGACTTCTGGATCTTATGCTACATTGAGGGAATTAACTGATGTGGCGGTGCGAGTTGAGGCTAGTTTGCCTGCACGATAATAGTTTCATGTTGGTGGACGACGCCGAGAGCTTTCATATTATGGATCTTCAGGCCAGGGGGTCCCGAAGAGAAGCAGTTTTGGGGGAGCATCATCATCATCTGGTAGTGGTCGATTTGTCAAATATGGTGGTACGCAGAGATTTGACTTCAGATTACAGCTGACTCCTCAGTCGAACGGTACATCAGCGGTGTCTACCGGCATACTGAGGATTTTGACTTGTTATTCATGCGGAGAGCCTAGCCACTTTTGGAGGGAGTGCCCACAGATGTCCAATGGCAGCAATATTGGTCGGGGTGCAGCTGAGGGCCCTAGTACAACTACGACTTTGGACGCGACGGGCACCAGAAGATTTGGAGGAGCTAGAGGTGGATTCAAAGGATCACGAGGACATGGTCAATCTTCTGGACCACAAGCTCGAGTATTCGCAGTTACCCAGCAGGAGGTCAGACCGGTCGAAGGGTGGTGACAAGTACACTCACTATTTTAGATCATGATGTATGTATTTTGATAGTTCTTAGAGCCACACCTTCTTTTATATCGCAACATTGTGGATTGTTGGCGAATAGGGAGGTGTCGGCCATTGGTTGTGATATTGATGTTGGAACACCGGTAGGAGATCTGTATATTGTGAGTCAGGTATTGAAAGACTACCCGGTGATGATATGACATATTGATTTGGTAGCTGATTTGATATTGCTAGATTTACACGATTTTGATAGTAGCCTTGGGATGGATTAGCTGACCTATCATCACGCCTCTATCGAGTGTTACAATTAGAGGGTGACCTTCCAGAGTCCAAGACTACCTGAGATGACCTTTCAGGGAGACCAGAAGATGTTACCCTCCGGGGTTGTATCGGCGTTGACAGTGGATAAGTTACTGAGGAGAGGCTATCAAGGCTACTTGGCTCATGTGATGGAGCGACAGGCTACACCAGAGAAAGCAGAGGACATACCAGTGGTCCGAGAATTTCCAAATGTATTCCCAGAGGACTTATCAGGACTACCACCGCACAGAGAGATCGAGTTCACCATTGAGCTTCTTCCAAGTACACGACCTATATCTTAGACACCATATCATATGGCACCTGCTGAGTTAAGGGAACATAAGGTCCAATTGCAAGATTTAGTGGATATGGGGTTTATTCGACCAAGTGCATCGCCTTTAGGGAGCTCCAATGTTGTTTGTAGGAAAAAATGATGGTAGCCTGCGATTATGTATAGATTATCGGCAACATCAAAGTAACAGTGAGGAATAAGTATCCTCTACCCCAGATTGATGATCTATTCAACCAGTTGAGAGGGGCCAAGTATTTTTCGAAGATTGACCTTCGGTCTAGATATCACCAGTTGAGAATTGCTGAGGGATATGTTCCGAAAACTGTTTTCCGAACAAGGTATGGCCATTATGAGTTTCTGGTAATGCCATTCGGATTGACAAATGCAACAGCTGCATTTACAGACTTGACGAATCGGGTATTCGCTCATACTTAGATCGGTTTGTGATTGTGTTCATCGATGACATCCTGGTATACTCGAAGAGTTCCAAGGCACACGAGAAACATTTGAGGTTGGTACTTAATAGATTGAGGAGGAACCAAGTATATACTAAGATGAGTAAATGTCAATTTTGGTTAAACAGTATAGGCTTCTTGGGGCCTGTGATTTCAGCTGAGCGGATTAGTGTGGAACCCCAGAAGGCAAAAGCCATAACCAATTAGGTGCAACCGAAGACTGTTACTGAGGTCCAGAGTTTCGTAGGGTTAGCTAGTGGTATGCAAAACCTAAGCATTAAATTAACACTAATTGAAAACGCATGCAATTTAAAATTTTTTTTTTTGTAGATGTAGCATTGGTAAATAGAGATCGTTCTGGACCGGGGATTGAGGGTACCTAAGTATGATTATCATTTGATTATTTAATTAGGGGGTAAATTGGTTTTTATTATCCTACGTGATTAACTAATCTTAACTAACCTAATCTATTATTTACATGGTCAACTCGTCTTTAACCTAGCTCATTCATAAATTATGCCAATTCCAAAATCTACAAAATTTCATAACCTTAATTCTACGTAATACAAGCATATTATCTCAAGTACATGCTCGGGAACTGCCCTATATCTAATAAAGCATTAAGCACAACATACAAGTATAACAAAAACTAATATATTGAAACACATGGAAGATTATTGAAATTCATATAAGATATAAAACCATAATTATATTACAGATCAATCCAACAAAATGATCATTCAATAACAAAAGACAATCACAGTGTAAAGAGGTCGGGTTACACTTTTTCTCTTTGGGAACTGCTCTATAGATGCTAAGTGGTCGACACTCCTTGATGAGACACTCGAGAACTGCCCTATATGTCACGGGTGAAGGTGTTTGTGGTGGAGTCTGGTGTAGTTGGCTATTGCTAAAGAAATAACGAATTATTGAATAGGGAAATTTGGTTACGCAAAACTTTGATACAAAAATGAGAGACCTCTTACAAATAACCTAAACTTCTCTATTTATAGGAGAAAAGTAATCCCCAAATAAATAGGAGTTTACAATTTAATTCTAAAAGGAAAAGGTTAAAATAATTAAATTAAAGTCCTAAAGGAAAAAGGGTAATAAAAATCCTAATTAAAAAGGTAATCTAAATCCTAAAGAAAGAATTAATACAAAACTTAATTAAAAAGGTAATAAAAACTCCTAATTTAAAAAGGGAAAACAAATCCTAATTAAAAAGAAAAATTTTCCTTAAAAAGGAAGGAAAATATTTGCTGGAATTGAACAAAAATTGACTCAGTAGGAAGCTGTTGAAACTTGGAAGGTAATTCGGTAGGCGCTGGTCGTAATAGGGAGGTAACTTTGGCAGTCAACGGCTGGTCAACGCAGCAAGGAAGGCTAAGGGTGTTCGGTTGGCGTGCGCCGAGAAGGGCTGTTGTGATTCAGAACGCGCGCGCGAAATCCATGGCCAACGGTTCAATAGGCGTGCACCGAACAGAGCTTGCGGCTGTCACTTTGTGTTCGGTAGGCGCTTATCGAATTTCAAAGTGGTTTTTGTTGGCTTCCTTTCATTTAATCATAATTTCTTTAATATAACTCCGATTGAGGTGATTCTTTCGCCTAAATTCTCGTAATTCCGTACTCTATCCAATTCTGTACAATTCTCACAAAATATATTATTTTCTAGACCCTTAGCAAAACGAAAAACAAAGAAAGCCTCAAAACAACTCTAAAAGCCCTTAACCAAATGTCTCAAAAATTATTATAAGTATATGCCATTATGATATCCAACAAATATGCATATGGAATTCAAGAGATAATAGAAATATAATCATGCTAGGAACAAGTAAGACTTGGAGAAAACAATGGTGAAATTAAGTGTATGCATGCGTCGAACAAGTCAAGATCACCTCACAATGGACGCACTCATAGTGTTTCGCTCATGAAATATGGTTTCACTCAAAGATATGTGTAAGAATAGTACACATATATCAACAATAAAAGCACTTAAACAATACCATATGATTAGAATGAATTACTTGCACAAATGAACCCAAACCATATGCTTACTCACACAACTTACTCAACAGATCAAAAGCTACTTATCTCATGAATCATAAAGGTCTTTAATTAGAGGTTGTAATGGGGTTAAGGCTAAGGCATTCGGATTTTTGGATATGTGGTGGTAAAGAACATTCCAAAGACTTAATTATTGCACCAAAACTTAATCAATTTTGAGCACATTTCCCTCCATAGCGTCACCAAGAGCATATGAGTGCCAAATATCATCTTGAAATCAATCCAAAGACTTACGTTCAAAACAAATTACCGGAGAGGTAAATATTTTTTTTCTTTTGAAACTCTTTCTTACTCTAATACTCATTTATTTTATTTTATTTTCACTTTTTTTTTTCCTTTTTCAATCTTATTTTTTTCTTTTTTCTTTTTTTTTCTTTTTTTTTTGGCAATCACACAATACATCAAGTAACTGGGACAAGCCTATTCCCATACACACATCATCACCTTGAATAGAACATCTTCATGTCATCTTCATGTATGCTAGCTTCGAAATCTTCAACCAAGTCTTTAGAACAAGGATAAGGATACCTATACTAGGCTAAGAGTTTAGATATGCATGGTAAAGAAAGAAAAGGCTATGCATAGGCTCAAAGGAGCAAACTAGGGGTGTCGCAACTCGTGCGCACAAAAGGGGACACGTGGCTATTTGGCAAAGTGGTGGAAAACCTAGGTTCCTTCAATCATATCCATAATCAACGTATATATTGACTATAAGCTTTGCAAATTAACATTAATAAGTTCTAACAATCTCTAGCTCATTAAAACTATTGCAAGTAATCATATGAGGCATGTATAAGCTATAAATGATTTACACTCAAGAAAAAAAGAACATATAGCTCAAAAGCTCACAAGGGTTTATACGATTCCAAAACATAATTCTAACATGCGAATTCTGTACCAAGTATTACAAACCATATCTACTACAAGTCATAACACTCAAAATATCTCAATTAGCACAAGAATTCCAACAAAGTGATATGCAAATGCCATAATATTCTTATTTTATTCCAATTCATCATGGACTAGTTAAGGGCATCATAAGACTCTTGAAAAAAAAATACAAAAAACAATTTTTTTTAATTTATTTTATTTTATTTTATTTTTTAGTTTATTTTTTATTTTTTTGAAAGAAGTAACAAAACTTTCTTTTTAAACAAAGAAATTATAGAATCAAGTATGAGATAGAGTTTAACAAAAATACTAAGAAAAATAAAAGCAAACGAAAATAAAAGATAATAGAAGAGAATGCAAATCTGTTGTAGACTCCTCCATTGGGTTGCCTCCCAACAAACGCTTGAATTTAACATCTTCATCCTAGACGAAGTGCTTCGATCAACTCATTCGATGCAAGGTCTATGCACTATTTCGAACTCCACATCGTGCGCACTAATTTCCTCGAGGTACAACTTCAATTAGTAGTCATTTCTCTTGAACTCTGTTCATGTTTCTTCATAAATTAAGTTAGCACTCAACTTTACAAGTTAATTTCTACGAAGATAATATATAGAACTAAGACAATGTTTCCACAATTTACAAGTGTGAAAGTTATGAACAAGTATGAAATTTACATTATGAACATATTTACACAAACAAAATCACACAAAAGATTTTTCAATCCCCGGAAACGGCGCCAAAAATTAGTACGCTAAAACTAAACATTAAATTAGTACTTATTGAAACGCATGCAATTTAAAAACTCTTTTTTGTAGATGTAGCATTGGTAAATAGAGATCATTCTGGACCAGGGATTGAGGGTACCTAAGTATGATTATCGTTTGATTATTTATTTAGGGGTAAATTAGTTTTTATTATCCTACATGATTAACTAATCTAAACTAACCTAATCTATTATTTACATAATAATCTAGACTCGGGAATTGCCCTATACACATTCAATGATCTAGACTCGGGAACAATCCTATATCTAATCAAGCATTAAGCATAATATACAAGTATAACAAAAACTAAGATATTGAAACACATAGAAGATTATTGAAATTCATATAACATATAAAACCATAATTATATTAAAGATCAATCCAACAAAATGATCATTCAATAACAAAAGAAAATCACAAGGTAAAGAGGTCATGTTACACTTTTCTCTTCGGGAACTACCCTATGGATGCTAAGTGGTCGACACTCTTTGGTGAGACACTCGAGAACTGCCCTATATGTCACAGGTGAAGGTGTTTGTGGTGGAGTATGGTGTAATTGGCCATTGCTAAAAAAAATATCGAATTATTGAAGAGGGAAATTTGGTTATGCAAAGTTTTGGTAAAAAAAAATGAGAGACCTCTTACAAATAACCTAAACCTCTCTATTTATAAGAAAAAATTAATCCTCAAATAAATAGGAGCATACAATTTAATTCTAAAAGGAAAAGGTTAAAATAATTAAATTAAAGTCCTAAAGGAAAAAGGTAATAAAAATCCTAATTAAAAAGGTAATCTAAATCCTAAAGAAAGAATAAATACAAAACTTAATTAAAAAAGTAATAAAAACTCCTATTTTAAAAAGGGGAAACAAATCCTAATTAAAAAGGACAATTTTCCTTAAAAATGAAGGAAAATACTTGCTGAAGTTGAATAGAAATCGGCTCAGTAGGAAGCTGCTAAAACTTGGAAGGTTATTCGGTAGACCGTGGCTGTAATAGGGAGGTGACTTCGGCAGTCAACGGTTGGTCAACGTGGCAAGGAAGGATAAGGGTGTTTGGTAGGAGCGCGTCGAGAAGGGATGTTGTGATTCAAAATGCGCGTGTCGAATTCATGTCCAACGATTCAGCAGGCGTGCATCGAATAGAGCCTGCAGTTGTCACTTTGGGTTCGATAGGGGCCTACCCAATTTCAGAGTGGTTTTCGGTGGCTTCTTTTCATTTAATCATAACTTCTTCAATATAACTCCGATTGAGGTGTTTCTTTCGCCTAAATTCTCGTAATTCCATGCTCTATCCAATTTTGTAAAATTCTCACAAAATATATTATTTGCTACAACCTTTTGGTATTAAAACATTAAAATATAAGCATAAAGGGTATAAAATGATGCTTAATTCAAGGCTTATCAATTGGGTACTACAGACGCTTTGTAGAGGGTTTCTCTACTATTGCCGCTCCATTAACTCGTTTGACCAGGAAAGGGGTTAAGTTTGTTTGGAATGAACACTGCGAACGGAGTTTTCAGGAATTGAAAAGACGGCTGACTTTTGTGCCAGTTTTAGCCATTCCAAATGATAGGGGGGAGTATGATGTATATAGTGATGCATCGTTGTAAGGATTGGATTGCGTGTTGATGCAACACGGGAGAGTTATTGCCCATGCCTCTTGACAGTTAAAGCCTCATGAGTTAAACTACCCTACCCATGATTTAGATCTGGCGGCAGTGGTAAATGCTCTAAAGATTTGGAGACATTACCTGTACGGAGAGACATGTAGGATCTTCACTGATCATCAAAGTTTGAAGCACCTTTTCACTAAGAAATAATTGAATCTGAGATAGAGACGATGGTTGGAGTTAATAAAGGATTATGATTGCACGATCAAGTTTCATCCCGGGAAGGAAAATATAGTAGCGGATGCTTTGAGAAGGAAGTCTGCGGGTTCTGTAGCTTATCTAAGATTGGTATATTTACCCTTGTTAGTGGAACTCCAAAAAGCTAGAGTTATACTTGGATTGGATGATGAGGGAGCCTTTTTAGCTAGTTTCCACGTGAGACCTATCTTGATTGAACGAATTATTGAGGCTCAACTTTAAGATCCCACTTTGTGTGTTATGAGGATAGAAGTGAAGGAGGTGACTGGCAGGATTTCACGATTCGAAGTGATAGAACTTGAGGAAGCTCATAGTTCAGCATAGGCGATGCATCCAAGAGGAACAAAGATGTATCATACACTCAAGGATCACTACTGGTGGGCAAGGATGAAGTAAGAGATTACAGAATACCTTGGTAAATGTTTGATTTTCCAACTAGTAAAAGCTGAACGACAAAGATTGTAAGAAGCCTTACAGACACTTCCAATCCCTTTAGTGGAAATGGGATCAGATAACCATGGACTTCGTATTCAAATTGCCTAGGATACAAAGCAGTTTTGATGGGGTTTGGGTGATTGTGGATAGGCTTACGAAGTCGGCTCATTTCTTGCTAGTGCGCGACAACTTCAAATTGGAACGGTTTACTTGCTTGTTCATTGATGAGACTATCAGATTGCATGGGACGCTAGAGTCAATAGTTTCGGACTGAGAATCACGATTTACATCAAGATTTTGGCGGAATTTATAAAGAACCCTTGGTACGAGGCTATATTTTAGCACTACCTTTCATCCTTAGATTGATGGACATTTGGAAAGGGCTATTCAGATTCTAGAGGATATGATGAGAGTGTGTGTACTACAGTTTCAGGATACTTGGGACACGCTCCTACCATTGAAGTAATTTTCCTACAACAATAGCTATCAGTCGAGTATTGGAATGGCTCTATTTGAAGCCTTGTATGGATGCCAGTGCAGGACGCCGATATGTTAGACTGAGGTAGGCGATATGGCTGCATTGACGCCTGATATCATGGATATGACCCAGGAAAAAATTCGTATTATCAAAGAGAGGTTGAAGACGACACATGATCGTCAGAAAAGCTAGGCCGGCTGGCGGGTTAGAGCCTTAGAATTTGCAGTGGGAGACTAGGTTTTTCTGAAGTTATCCCCTTGGAAAGGTGTACGATTTGGTAGACGTGGGAAGTTGAGTCCCCGTTACATTGGGCCGTACAAGATTACAGAGAGAGTTGGCGTTGTTGCGTACAAATTAGCCTTGCCACCAGATCTTTCGAGAGTACATGATATGTTCCATGTTTCGCTGCTTTGGAAGTACGTACGTTAAGAATCGCATGTTCTGGAAGAACAACCGTTGGAACTCAGAACAGATTTGAGCTTTGAGGAACATCTGGTAAGAATTTTAGATTGGAAGGAGAAGATATTACGGAACAAGACTATTCCCCTTGTGAAAGTATTGTGGAGGAACTACAACATGGAAGAAGCCGCGTGGGAGATTGAAGCCCTGATGCGGGCACAGTATCCACATTTGTTTGAATGAATTTCAGGGACCAACTTTTTGTAAGAAGGGTAGATTGTAACAACCCAAACTTTTAGGAAAATGTAAATTAAAAAAATTAATGTGATATGAATATTTTTCCCTCAGAAAGGGAAAATGTTGAATTTTGACCCAAGAGATTTTTTGGACTTTGACCACGCCCCATTGCGTAGGTCAAGATGTCACGAGTACGTAGACAGACGGCACATCAAAATCGGGCGTTGAACAGGGAAGTTAAAAGTCACAAAAGAATTTATGTACTATTCATATTTTACGAGATATGGACAGTTGCAGGTTTTAACTGGGCAAAAATATCCAAATCAGACCAATGCTCTATGTTCATGCATCCATCCATTTCATCTTCATCTTCTCTCCTACCTCACTTGCCCGATCACCCAAAACCATTAACAAACATCATCTACCCATCCTTGCAGCTGCTTTAGTGAAAGAGAGATTCAGAGGTTGGACTGAGACGAGAGGGAAGGCCGAGACGACGAGGATAATTGTGTACGACGACTGGAAAACTGAGGAAGGAATGCCATGGGATTTTGGAATTGGTTTTCAAGTTTTAGGGTTTAAAAGAACAAACTAAGACTATAGTTTTATTCCTTGCACACATACAAACTCATAGGGACCAAAAAGGAAGGATTTGGTGGCTGGAGTCGACCTGAAGACGGATTCAAAAACTGGTCATGGAAGATCGAGTTTGAAAAGGTAATTTCAGCCATTGTTTCATGATTTTGACACAGTAGAACTTTTTCTAGGAGTGAGACGAGTGTGTAGGAAGAAAAATAGAGGAAAACGGTGGACGGACGACTGAGTTCTGGCCGGATCAAGGTCGCGGGTCAAACGACCCATTATAGAGATTCGGGTCAACCCGACCAGAGGTTGAAGATGATGGCATAGCAGTCCACATGGCAAATCAGGTGATACCACATGGCAGGATGTTAGGTTCAGTTAGCAGCTAACGTGGCAGGTCCACATCAGACCACGTGGACCAGTGGGGTTGTGCCACGTGCCAACTTGTCGAGAGTGTCAAAGTAAAGTGGTAGTCTCCATCATCCTATCAGACCATGTGGACCAGTGAGAAGGTGCCACGTGGTAGGTTGTTAGGATTTGTTAGGCTTACGTGACAGCTGATGTGGTAGGTCCACGCAGCATTGTAAGACCATGTGGACTAGTGGGGTGGTGCCACGTGGTAGGCTTCCAGAGGCTGTCAGACCTGTCTAATGTCAGGCGGACGTCAGCATGATGTCAGGTTGACGTCAACATGACGTCAGCGTTGACTACCGACGACCAGTATTGACCAAACTTTGACCAGCACGTGTGGGTGCGTGGACACTGGTCTTTTTGGAAAGGTTTCGACGATCTGAATCCAATAGTGGTGTTTTCAAGTCGATCGGATACCGTTTGATAGGTCATTTGGAGGTTTTTAGCCTCAGGAAGCGTGTTAGGGACACATTTCTGGTGTCGGGCTTTGTAAGGGTTTGTCGTATAGACTTGTATAGAACATTAGTGATCCTCAGATGTGATTTGAATAGGCCCGGAGACCTTGGACTAGCTTCGGTGTGAGTTACGGGGCGAATATCGAGAGCGCAGCTTGGATAATGTGTGAGTGGACTTTTGATTTATAATTGCGATGATGCATAAATGTTTTAAATGCTTTATTATATGATTTTAGTTGACATGATTTGATATCATCACTTGATGAGTTTGCGAATTTAATGATCGATTTATGAAAAAAATTACGAATTTGCATAAAAATGGTGTTTTTAGCTTGAGACCCAACTGGATTACGGTTTGACTTAAATTTGGAGTCAAATGGGGATTTGAATAAAAGACTGCGATTTGAGGTGATTTGAGTAACCAATTTGGTAGGATCGATTTAGATAAATCTGGATTTATAAATGAGTTCTAGACATTTTTTTCTGGTAGATTTGTGGAAAAGGCTTGTTAAAACCATGTCTCGGGCATAAGCCCAATTGAACAATGTTTTGACTCGTTTTGAGACATAAATGGTTTTAAAATGACTTTTTAATGGATTTGGTGACTATTCCACTTATACCATCCTGTGTGAATTAGATTCTCTCCTCCAGACGTCGAGGATCCTAGAGAAGTCACGGTACACTGCCTGGAATGAGTAGCTCCCAAGAGAGGTTCAGGCTCAGGAGTGTGAGATTATGATATCACCTCGGACATCGTAGATCCCGGGGATGTACTCATAGATGAGACCCCAAGTTGAACGCGTAGCATTTGAAATCATGATAGTTACTAGTTATAGATATTGTAGATATCGAGGATTGGTTATATTGTGTTATACTAATATGTGTGTGTCCAGATATAGATGTTTATATATGATTTGAATTACTTTTATACGATTTGATTTATATGCATGCATGTTTATAAAACGAAGGGGAAAACTGTTATTGTTTCTTAAATTGTATTTCTAAAATGATTATTTTTGTCCACTCACACTTAGACATTTTTATTGACCCTCCAGGCCGTGGCACAGAGACCGGGGCTGATACTGAGGTTGAGGCATAAAGAGTATCATCGCACATCTGAATACCCTTCAGTGTAGGATTTGGTACTTTTATTGTACTATCAATTATGTTGCGTAATATCGTTAATTAGTTGATTTGTTTCTCAACAGTTATGTATAGATACTTATCCCTAGTCTGACAATGTTGTAGTTTGAATTTTTCTTTTTTTAAAAAAAGGGTTATTTCGGTAAACTTGAAAGTACAGCCGCAGCTTCTTTGTGGTAACCAGTAACGCCAAGATCAAACTTTTCAAATTTTGGGTATCGTGTCTCTTCATCAAGGAGGGCCTTAGACATATAGAACACTGAAAGCTGAATCCCATTCTTTTCTCGGACAAGCTCGGAGCTCACACCGACATCAGAGAAACCAAGATAAAAGAACATGTCCTCATTATCTTTGGATTTTGATAGCAGCGGTGGGGATGTCAAGTAGGTCTTGAGATCCTGAAATTCCTTCTCGCAACTTTCATCCCACTTATCCCTGGATGCCTTCTTGACTGCTTGGAAAAAAGGTCGACATCGATCCATTTCCTTGATCTCGAGAATTTGAATCTCTTTCAGAGTTAATGGTGACTTCATCTCGAGAATTGACTTGATTTTCTTTGGATTTTCCTCGATCCCTCGCTGGTTCACATGGTATCCTAAGAACTTCCCTGCTGATACCCTGAAAGTGCACTTCAAGGGATTGAGCTTTATTTTTTACATCTTCAGTAGATTGAAGGTCTCTCATAGGTTGGCAATCTGATCCCCTCGCTTTTCACCTTTGATTATGATGTCATCCACATAGACTTCCATGGACCTACCAATGAGATCCTTGAACATTTGATTCACAAGTCTCTGATATGTTGCTCCTGCATTCTTGACACGACCCACCCCCAATCCCCCAGGGTTAAGGGCTAAGTCATGCTCCAGTCTAACTTACGCGTGACACGAAGGCTAAACCGACGTCCAACCTCCATGTAACACGTAAGCCGAACAAGGGATTTCCAAAATGAACCGTCCACGAGTACCGGACCTCCCAGATCACGCAGACTCTACTGTGGATCGCGTGTGTGATGTCTCCGTCTCTCTCTACCAACAGCTTGCACCGCAACAACCTGGAGGGTATCGAAACATAAAAAGACTGTGAGTGGACAAAAATAAAGGATAAGTTTAGAAAACAGTTTATCAGAAAAGACAATTACACCCTCCTTTTAAAAGTCAATGCATGTATGATAAAATCATTTCATAAAACCAATTCATCTTCAATTATGAAAACCAAACTTATTTCCTTTTCTCAAATCCCGGGCCTCAGCCCAAAACCATCAAAATCCATAAAATTCGGGTCATAGCCCAAATATCGGAAAACCATTATTGAAAACCATCATTATCATCGAAATGCAAAACACATTTGAAAGCCATTTGAAATCCTTTGTAATCCATCGAACCTGCTGGATCTATCCGAGACTTTAAACTCCCGAGTCTTTAAACTCAATAGGCCTACGGGGGAAAACACAATATCCGAGTCTTTAAACTCCGGAGTCTTTAAACTCAATCCGGGTCTTTAAACCCAATCTGGGCTCACCCCCGTCATAATCATATCCGGGTCTTTAAACCCAATAAACAGATCCAGCAAATCCAATCCAAAACCATTTTAAAACCATTTCCAAATTCATGTCCAAATCCGAATTCGAAATCACCATTTCGAATTCCAAGCCGAATCCGAAATCAGCATCCCGAATACAAATCCAGAATCATATCCATCATCCATTTCCAAATCCGAATTCGAAACCATCATTTCATAAGTTGGCATCCGGAATAATCATTTTGAACCCAAATCTGGGAATCCACTGTCAAGTTCCAAAATCGAATCCCGAATCGTCATCCTGAAATCCGATTCCAAAACTAGAAATCGAGTTTATCGAAACCACTTTTATGAACTGGGCCTCAAGCCCGAAATCACTTTCCAAAATCCATTAGAAATCATTGAAATCAAATCATATTTCCAACCCCAAAATCAAATCATCAAAACCTTCATCAAGCCATATCGGAAAACCATATCTCGTAAAACGTACAATTTCGTAATTCTCTCGAAATACGTGCAATACCATAAATCACCAAGATTAAATCATGAACATAGAAATCACATATATGAATCATATAAAACATTTATGCATGCATCATATGTTAGAAAGCAAAGTCCACTCACAGACCATTAGCGTTGCCGCCTCGATACGCATGCAATTACGCTTCCCCAACTAATCTAATATCACCGGCTATCCTGAACCTATCCAAATCCCATAATAAGGTCACTAACTACTTCATAATGTTCATACTTAAACCCCGTAATTTTCCATAATTTTTAACTATTTTTAACTAAGCCCTAAAACCTTCGGACATCCCAAAACATATCGAAATGATGCCTGATTGACTCGAAACTAATCCCAAAATGTTCGTTACATCAAATAATTAAAAAGTCGTGTTGGACACATCCTCAAAAATCGTGTCACGCGCCCACACGCGCCGCCCAAAGGTTCGTTACGTCAAATACTTAAAAAGTCGTGTTGGACACATCCTCAAAAATCATGTCACGCGCCCACACGCGCCGCCCAAAGGGGCTGCTCGTGGGCCTCACGAGCCAATTTACTGTTCATCTTCAACCTCTCGCTGGATTGGTTCAGACCGTTTTGAACCGACGAGGGCGGTTCTCCTGTGTTTTCCGTCCATTTGATCCATTTTTGGCTTCTAATCATTCCTATAGATTCCTTACACGATTTCCTATCGATCTATATACTTAAACAATGAAATTAAGGGCAGAAGCTTAGCTTCCCGAACGGTGATCAAAACCTCGAAGTTCCTCCTTCGTGTGACCACGATCCTGGCCACCCCCTGCCATGAACTTAAGTCCATCCAACTCCTTTTGACTTCCAAAACCTCATACAAAGCACCAATTCAATCAATACCCATCACAACTAAAGCTGCCATTTTTGAAATTTAAACGAAGGTTTCATGGGAAATGTCCTTACCATTCGACTGAGGCCTCGAATATGGGCTCAAACGACTCCTTAGACCTCCAGCAACTCCTTTCCAGCAACTACCTTGATCAAAACCCTGAGAATCATGAGTTGTCATCTTTAATTGAAAAACAGAACTTTCGCGGGCTTTTCACACATTCCTTACCTCCACCCACCGCCGTGGACTGTCGTGCCACCACCAATCGTTTTGTCTAATCTCCCTTTCTCATTTCCCTTCAGACAGTATGGGCAATAGATGATGGACTGAAGAACTTTTCTGAGTGGATCCCTCACGGTTTACACAAGTACTCTGTTTTTAAACCCGTGCCACCATTTTTTCAAATATTAGCCCCATCGGTTCCACAGCCTTCCAGATAAGGCCATGTGTCCAATTTCCTGTGGGCAAAAATTCCAAGAACAACGAAGTGTCCTCATCCTGCTGGGCACAAATTCCTAGGCAATAAAAGACCATTTTACCCCTGCCTTCTAAATTACCATTTTGCCCATCGTGTGATTAGACTTATAACGAAACCGTCCGACGTCCGATGACAACAAGCCGCATGTCGTTGTACTCAGGGAATCGAGACCTACCTAACGGTCCTCAAATTAATTGAAAAGTCCATGTCGTTTGAAAAGTCAACAAATTGCCCATTTTCAACCAAATTACCAAATTACCCTTGAACTTCCGAACATCATAACTTCCTCCTCGGATGTCGGAATCGGACGTGCCACCTGTCTATGAACTCGTGACATCCCGAACTACGTCACAGTCATTGGTCAAAGTCTGGTTGACCGCTAGAACCAAAAGTTAACCGTTCGCCCAATTTTAGGGGCAAAATTGTCATTTCGCACCGTCTGTCCGAAAGCATCCAACTAATCACCAATTAACTTCACTAATCTGTCATTAACCACTAATCTAATCCCGATTTCCGGGATGGGTCGTTACAATTTTTATGGTCAAACGACATGACTTTATAGCAGTATACACCTTGGTCGAAGACAAAGGCTGCCTTGTCCTTGTCTTTTTCGTGAATGAAAATCTGGTTATAGCCCGAATATGGATCTAGAAAGCTTAGGAGCTCATTTCCTGCAATTGAGTCCACTAAGAGATCTATCCTCGGTAAGTGATAATTATCTTTCGGGCATGCAAGATTGTGATCAGTGTAATCGACTCAAACTCTCCATCGTCTCGTTTCCTTCTTCTTGACAAGTACGACGTTTGCTAGCCATTCAGAGTGCAGAACTTCTTCAATGGAACCAGGAACAAGTAACTTACCAATCTCTTCTTGGATTATAGAAATTTTCTCAGGAGAGAAATTACGTCTTGTTTGTGATTAGCCTTGAACTAAGCATCATTTTATACCTTTTATGATTATCTTTTAATGTGTAAATACCAAAAAATTGTAGAAAATAATATATTTTGTGAGAATTGTGCAGAATTGGATAGAGCATGGAATTACGAGATTTTAGGCGAAAGAATCACCTCAATCGGAGTTGTAACAAAGAAGTTATGATCATATGAAAGAAAGCCACCAAAAACCACTCATGAATTCAGTAGGGACCTACCTAATCCACAAAAGCAAACCAAGGAACAGTATCGGCTATTGCCTACCGTAGCCATGTGAAACGTTTTGGCGCGCATGTACCAAAATCGACACCTCTCTTCTCGGTGCGTGCTTGTCGAACCTCCTTCTACCCTTTCAGCGCTCAACCGTCGAACGCCTCTCCAGCCTCCATGTGCGTTGACCAGCGCGTTGACTACCAATTTTTAGCACCCATTTCGGCTGGTGCCTATCGAATTTCCTGCCAAGCTTCAGCAACTTCCTACTGAGCCAATTCTTGTTCAATTCCAGCAAGTATTTTCCTTCCTTTTTAAGGAAAATTGTCTTTTTTAATTACGATTTGTTTTCCCTTTTTAAATTAGGAGTTTTTATTACCTTTTTAATTAAGTTTTGTATTTATTCTTTCTTTAGTATTTAGATTTCATTTTTAATTAGGATTTTTATTACCTTTTTCCTTTAGGACTTTAATTTAATTATTTTAACCTTTTACTTTTAGAATTAAATTGTAAACTCCTATTTATTTGGGGATTAATTTTCTCATATAAATAGAGAGGTTTAGGTTATTTGTAAAAGGTCGTTCATTTTTGTCCCGAAACTCTACTTGGCCAAACTTTCCAATTTATATAATCGATATTATTTTGCAAGATTAATTACGTCATACTCCATCTTCTACCCTTCATCCGTGGCATAGTTGGGCGTTCCCTATTGTCTCACCAAAGAGACTTCATTCACTTAGCATCCTTTGGGCTTCCCGGGAGAAAAAGTGTAACACTGCCTCTTACTTCGTAGTTATCTTTTGGCATGAATATCGCTTCTATGAATTGATTATTAATCTTATCTTGGTTTTATGCTTTATATTAATTTCGTATAAATCTTCCATGTGTTTTAGTATTTTAGTTTTTGTTATGTTTGTATATTGGTGCTTAATGCTTGATAGATGAGTTGGGTGTTCCCTATTCTATTATTGAAAGTGTGGCGTGAGTATCTCCCTGCACGTACTTACTAATATGCAACTATCTCGTAGAACTAAGGTTATAGAATTTCGTAGGTTTGAAGTTGATATAATTCATGAATGAGTAAGGCATAAAGAATGAGTTGACCTCGTGTAAATAGTAGATTAGGTTAGTTTAGATTTAGTTTAATTACTTAGGACTTTAAAATCAATCTTTACACCCAATTAACCAATCAAACCACAATCATTCTTAGGTACCTTCAATCCCTGGTCCAGAACGATCCCTATTTACCAATGCTACATCTACAAAAAAGGGTTTTTAATTGCATACGTTTCCTTTAGTGTTGAGTGTGACTTTGTGTTTACTTTAATGCTTAATTTTTGCGTATCAATTTTTGGCACCGTTGCCGAGGATTGAAAAATCTTTTGTGTGATTTTGTTTGTGTAAATATGTTCATAATGTAAATATCATACTTGTGCATAACTTTCACACTTGTAAATTGTGGAAACATAGTCTTAGTTCTATATATTTTCTTCGTAGAAATTAACTTATAAAGTTGAGTGCTAACTTAATTTATGAAGAAACATGAAAAGATTTCAAGAGAAATGACTACCAATTGAAGCTGTACCTCGAGGAAATTTGTGCGCACGATGTGGAGTTCGAAAGAGTGCATAGACCTCGCATCAAATGAGTTCATTGAAGCACTTTGTTTAGGCTGAAGACGTTAAACTTAAGTGCTTGTTGGGAGGCAACCCAATGGAGGAGTCGACAACAGATTTGCATTCTCTTCCCATATCTTTTATTTTCGTTTACTTTTTTTTCTCTTAGTTATTTTTATTAAACTCTATCTCATACTTGATTCTATGCTTTTAATTTCTTTGTTTTCAAAATATAATAAAAAGAATTTCGTATTTTTTTGTTACTTCTTTCCAAAAGAAAATTCAAAAAAAATTGTGTGTTTTAAGTCTTTATTTTGTTTTTAAAGCCTTTGGATGCCTTTAACTAGTCAATGATAAATTGGAACAAGCAAGTAAATTATGGCATTTGAATATCACTATGTTGGAATTTTTGTGCTAATTGAGATATTTTGAGTGTTATGACTTGTAGTAGATATGGTTTGTAAAACTTGGTACAAAATTCGCATGTTAGAATTAAGTTTTGAATCATATTACCCCTTGTGCGCTTTTGAGCTATATGTTCTTTCTTTTCTTGAGTGTAATTCATTTATAGCTTATACATGCCTTATATGATTACTTGCAATAGCTTTAATAAACTAGAGATTGCTAGAACTTATTCATGTTAATTTGCAAAGCTTATAGTCAATACATACTTTGATTGTAGATATGATTGAAGGCATCTAGGTTTTCCACCACTTTGCCCAATAGCCATGTGTCTCTTTTGTGCGCACGAGTTGCGACACCCATAGTTAAACCGTTTTGAGCCTACATTTAGCCTTTTCTTTCTTTCCCATGCATATCTAAACTCTTAGCCTAGTATAGGTATCCTTACCCTTGTTCTAATGACTTGGTTGAAGATTTCGAAGCTAGCACACTTGAGGATGGCATGAAGGTATTCTATTCGAGGTGATGATGTGTGTATGGAAATAGGCTTGTGCAACTTACTTGATGTATTGTGCGATTGCCGAAAAAAAAGAGATTGAAAAAAAAATTATATAGTGAAAAATGATAATAATAATAATGATAATAATAATAATAATAATAATAATAATAATAATAATAATAATAATAATAATACAGAAAAAATATATATATGAATTTGAGAGCCAAAAAAAAAAAAAAAGCTCTCCGAAAATTTGTTTTGAAAGTAAGTATTTGGATTGTTACAAGATGAAATTTGGCTCCCATTTTTCCCACATGCTCTTGGTGACGCTATGGAGGAAAATGTGCTCAAACTTGATTAAGTTTTGGTACGATGACTAAGTCTTTGGAACGTTCTTTACAACCACATATCCAAAAATCCGAATGCCTTAGCCCTAGCCCCATTACAACCCATAATTAAAGACCTTTTTTATCCATGAGATAAGTAGCTTTTGATCTGTTGAGTAAGTTGTGTGAGTAAGCATATGGTTTGGGTTCATTTGTGCAAGTAATTCATTCTAATAATATGGTATTGTTTAAGTGTTTTTATTGTTGATATATGTGTACTATTCTTACACATATCTTTGAGTGAAACCATATTTCATGAGCAAAACACTATGAGTGTGTCCATTGTGAGGTGATCTTGACTTGTTCGACGCATGCATACACTTAATTTCACCATTGTTTTCTCCAAGTCTTACTTGTTCCTAGCATGATTATATTTCTATTATCTCTTGAATTCCATATGCATATTTGTTGGATATCATAATGCCATATACTTATAATAATTTTTGAGACATTTGGTTAAGGGCTTTTAGAGATGTTTTGAGTTTTTTTTTTCCCGTTTTGCTAAGGGTCTAGCAAAGTTCAAGTGTGGGGGAATCAATCCGAGTTTAGTTGTGCTAAAAATGAAATAGGGCTTAATTTTTTTAAATTTAGTGGTTTAAAAAAATTAAAAAAAACAATAATTTTGTTGTCAATTCTTAGTTTGTTTTGGTATTTGCTAGGGACTAGCAAAGTCTAAGTGTGGGGGTATTTGATAAGCCTTGAATTAAGCATCATTTTATACCATTTATGCGTATCTTTTAATGTTTAAATACCAAATAATTATAGAAAAAAATATATTTTGTGAGAATTGTGCAGAATTGAATAGAGCACGGAATTACAAGAATTTAGGCGAAAAAATCACCTCAATCGGAGTTGTAACGAAGAATTTATGATCAAATGAAAGGAAGCTAGCAAAAACCACTCAAGAATTCGGTAGGGACCTACCGAATCCACAAAAACAGACCAAGGAATAGTATCGGTTATTGCCTACCGCAGCCATGGGAAGCGTTCCAGCGCGCGTGTACCGAAACCAACACCTCTCGTCTCGGCGTGCGCCTGCCGAACTTCCTTCCACCCTTTCAGCGCGCATCCGTTGAACGCCTCTCCAGCCTCCATGCGCGATTACCAACGCATTGACTGCCGATTTTCAGCACCCATTTAGGCTGGCGTCTACCAAATTTCCTGCCAAGATTCAAAATCCTCCTACTGAGCCGATTCCTGTTCAATTCCAACAAGAATTTTCCTTCATTTTTAAGGAAAATTGTCCTTTTCTAATTAGGATTTGTTTTCCTTTTTAAATTAGGAGTTTTTATTTCCTTTTTAATTAAGTTTTGTATTTATTCTTTCTTTAGAATTTAGATTACCTTTTCAGTTAGGATTTTTATTACCTTTTTCTTTTAGGACTTTAATTTAACTATTTTAACCTTTTCCTTTTAGAATTAAATTGTAAACACCTATTTATTTGGGAATTAATTTTCTCCTATATATTGAGAGGTTTAGGTTATTTGTAAGTGGTCGCTCATTTTTATCCTGAAACTTTACTTTACCAAACTTTCCAATTTATATAATCGATATTATTTTGCAAGATTAATTACAACATACTCCATCTTCTACCCTTCATCCGTGGCATAGTTTTGGCATGAGTATCGCTTCTATGAATTGATTATTAATCTTATCTTGGTTTTATGCTTTATATTAATTTCGTATAAATCTTCCATGTGTTCTAGTATTTTAGTTTTTGTTATGTCTGTATATTGGTGCTTAATGCTTGATAGATGAGTTGGGCGTTCCCTAGTCTATTATTGAAAGTACGGCATGAGTGTCTCCCTTCACGTACTTACGAATACGAAACCATCTCGTAGAACTAAGGTTATAGAATTTCGTATGTTTGAAGTTGATATAATTCATGAATGAGTAAGGCATAAGGAATGAGTTGACCATGTGTAAATAATAGATTAGGTTAGTTTAGATTTAGTTTAATTACTTAGGACTTTAAAATCAATCATTACCCCCAATTAACCAATCAAGCAACAATCATGCTTAGGTACCCTCAATCCCCAGTCCAGAACGATCTTTATTTGCCAATGCTACATTTACAAAAAAGGTTTTTTAATTGCATATGTTTGCTCCGGAGATTAGGAATCAAATTTTCTTGTAAAGGATTGACGTGGCAAGGATTTTTGTGAAGCCATGGTCTTCCCAAAATTTCGTTGTATGGCGAGTACTTGTGCATGATGTAGAAAGTATGCGATGTGACGATGGGATCAAAGTGAACAACTAGCTGGAGGGTGGCAACGTTCATGCTTGTTGACCCGTTAAAAACTCGAAGTGGGACGACTCTTTTCGTGGTGAGGTTTTTCAGTCCATTTTGCGCACAACATCGAGACTTAGGATATTCACTGTGCTTTTTTCATCAACCAGGATCTGATCAACTTGAGCATGAGTAATTTGGAATAACACGACTAGAGCGTCATCGTGCGGCCAATCAAGTCCTACCTTGTCCTTCAAAGAGAAACCAACGATAAGGTCATTGGCTACCCCATGGGTGGTGACATGGGAGACCTACGAGACGGCTAGTGTATCTCAAATGTTTCTTTTCTTCTGTTTGGAAGTAGTTCCCAGCAATGTTGATTCTGTTATAATTGTGTAGATGCGAATCATCTTTGTTGCAGGTTCCTTCGATCCTTTGTTGGCGAGTCGATCCACCACATTCCCTTTGATGTACTCGGTGAAATGTTTCTTTTTGATGAGATTTCAGAGATATCTCTCAAAGGATATGCATTTCCTGTGATGATCCGTCCCGAATTAGCGAGATTAATTAAGAATTAATGACGGATTAGCGAGACTAATAAGAGATTAGACGAGGATTAGCGAACGTTCGAGCGAAATGACGATTTTGCCCTTAGAATGGGCAAATCGTTGACTTTTCATTTGGACGGTCAAATGGTCTTTGGCTGATGACTGTGACGTAGTTCGTGACGTCACGAATTCATAGACAGGTGGTACGCTCAATTTCGACATTCGAGGAAGAAGTTGTGACGATCGGAAGATCGGGGGCATTTTGGTAATTTGGTTTAATAGGGGCCAAAAGTTGACTTTTGACCCAGGAGTTCAGATGACTGAGGGCCAAATACCATTACGTAGATCGAGACGATACAAATTCGTAGACAGGCGGCACGTCGAATTCGGATGTTCGACGGAAAAGTTACGGTTCACGAAATTTCAAGTGCACTATTGCACGTTTTACGAGACAAGGACTATTTGGCAATTAGTGGGACCCAAATGGATTTGTGGGTCATGACGGTTTATGGGAACCGGGCATGAACCCTTGTAAGGTTTTGAGAATGTTTTCAAGTGTTTTTATGAACGTTTTGATTAACGGTTTTTGAAAGCATGCATATGCTTTTATGAAGGGCATAAAGGTCTTTATGAGAACATTTTTTTAATGAAATTACTGTTTTGTCCACTCACGACTTTTAATGTTTTAATGACCTTCAGGTTGATCGCGGATGCGGGCTGTAGCAGAGACGAGACATCACTCCCCTCCTCCTACGATCCTGACACACTCTGATAGCCCCAGCGAGGGCTAAAGATGAAATTTTCCCTGGTCTGACACGTGGTGTCAGACGGGATCAGGCGGGTTCCACGTTAATCCCGGGGGATTTGGGACCGGTCCTGACAAGTTGGTATCAGAGCGAGGCAGGCTCATTTGATACTCATGGTACTCTGATACCAGTTGGTATCAGAGCATGTTTTGCTCGTGGAGTACGCGCAGGTCGAGGATGTGATGTCTCTGAAGTCATAACAGCTCGTCATCAACCTGGTAGTTAGGGCATTATTACGAGGATTCGGTAGAATCGAACCTTAGTTAGATAGTGTTTGGCACGTGATACGATAGTTTGAGGTTCGTTTGGCATGGAATGCCACGTGTTTCGAGGTTGGATCCCGAGTAGAATCGATGTGCATGGGAATCTAATGGCTTAGAGCCGTAGTGTCACTGGTGAGTAGGACCCAGTGGATCTGTAGAGACAGTATGAAGGTTTGAGAGTCGTGACCCTACGGTCATGTCAGATAGAGGATGTTAGGATTAATACCAGTGTGGTCAGAGGTCCGGGTCGCCCGGTTTACGATGACCCTGTACGATTACGCTTACGACGGTTGGGAATAGGAATGTGTGATTCTGTTTGGCATGTTTTGCCATGTTTCGATGTGTCGAATCCCGGTGGGATGTCGACTGGCAGTGGATGCCGGAGTAGTTGTGGTGTGACGTGATAGGATGCGATTACGCACGTAGTGCTTATGCAGTATTGGACCTGGAGCATGGCCAAGTTCTTGTGGAGGCCAGCGGCTGAGAGCCGTAGAGTTACAAGAGGACGAGATCCTCAGAGCATAGTTATTGGTTGTTTTGGTACCAGTATTGGAGTATGACGACTCTTCGGAGTCGAGATCGAGGGATTGGTCAGGATGGTTGAGCTGCAGCGGGCAGCCGGGTTTGTGGTAACCCTAGTAGGTGATTGATTGGACAAGTTACCAGGAGTGTGGTACTTCTGATCGGATTCAGAGGTGGACCGATCAGTGAATGTTACGTGTGTAGTGGTTGGTACTGGCGGTGAGTCTACAGCATGGTTTGAGAGTCTCGATAGTAGAGTGGTTGTGAGTTTGGTCTGCACGAGGTTGTGACAGACGCTGCTATCGATGGACGTAGTCGAGTCTTATCAAGCAGGATAGGCTCGGGTTGCCGTGACGATTGTGCAATAGGATTCGTCAGTCGTGATGATGATGCGAGGTGCGTGAGTGACGCATAGTACGAGCAGTGATTCTAGATTCGACTCGGTGACTGCTGAGTCCGATCGCAGAATGAGACGCTGACGTTGGGCGTCGGCACCCTTGCTGCATTACGCCTGTGAAGATGGTATTTGTGAGTGGGACAAAGAGGATCCTGAGTGGCTCAGTGCGAAGTACGGGAGTACTTGGTATGGAGACCAATTTCCCCAGTAATGGAGACTAGTTCCCCCAGTGCTGCCAGATTGAGTCGCAAGGGTGTACTCATAAGTTGTAACGTTTGAGGTGAAACGTGAGTTATAGGTGCGAACGGATGACGTGTGGGTCGGTTTGACAGATTTGGTAGTGCGCAGAGATTTGGCTTCAGATCACGACAGATGTTGCGATCTGTTTAGCCTACCAACCGAAGTTAGTAGATTCCGACCAACTCTGTGAGTTAGAGGTGGATCAGGATGATTAAAGTTACGAGATGTGCGTGATAGAGGTCGTTTATGCACATCCGTAAATAGTGTACAAGGTTTAACCTTGAGTAGCGTGAATGCCACTCGGAATGAGTGTAACCGGGTGTACGGGAATTACAGACACGTGGATGGTGTCCAGTTGAGTTGAGGACTTGAGAGTCCATTCGATGATGACATCAAATCTCATCATCTTGGATTTGTCCCTAGGTGGGATGACAAGGAGTGTTGTGACAGCTAGGAATTCAAGAGGTGTAAGAACAAAACACCTAGGCTGTGGGTCAATTCGATTGACGTGACGAGTAGATGGTATATTAGCGTCACGGGATGTGACGAGTGAATGTGTAATAACTCGTACCTTCGGGAAGGGTATAAATGTAATTGTGTAAAAGTTTTGTATTTAAAGGACGATTTTGCCCTTATGAATAGTAGGCCAAAAGTTGACTTTTCGATTTACCAGTTGGATGAGTGTTGACTATTGACCGTGACATAGTTTAGGACGTCACGAGTCCGTAGACAGGTGGCAGGTTCGATTCGGACAATCGGAGAAAAAGTTATGACGTTCGGAAGATTGAGGGCGTTACCGTAAATTCGATTAATTGTGGAAAATGTTGACTTTTTGGAGGACTTGTGATTTTCACGTAGACTGAGGACCGTTAGATAGGTCTCGACGTCCTGAGTACAACGATAGGCGGCACGCTGACATCGGACGTCGGACAGAATATTTACGGGTCTGGAAAGTACGAGGGTAAAATGGTAATTTGTGCATGAAGGGTATTTTAGTCTTTTCCCTCAGCCCAATCAGATAAGGGCAAGTGGCAGGGATATTTTGTGCTGAGCCATTGGCTGTTGGACACGTGTGGGTGGCTGGATGGTTCTAGGGAGATCGATCGTGTGCACGGCCACATTTTGTCCAAGGCCAACCGTGCAATCGTTTGAAAAACACAGAAAACAGAGAGAAGAAATTGGAGAGAGCTCGATCGATTCAGTGCAAGGGTGAGTGAAGAGTGGATTGAGAGGGTGACAGAGAGAGAAGGCGGTGCTGGTGATCGTGTTTTGGTGGAGGAATCGTGCCCGGAGACACAGTGGTGGTGCGGCAGCGTTCTGAGGAAAACAGGGAGGTTGTGAGACAGGAGCGGTAGTTGTGCCGTGTGGTGGTTCAAACCAAGACCGTGGGAAGTTCAGGTGGCTGCAGGGAGTCCAACGAGCACTGTGGTACACGGCGGTGCACACGGCGGAGACGGAATTGAAGGGTAAGACTATTTCCCCTGTTTTTCCCGTGAATTTCAAATCGAAAGTCGTGGAGTTGGGCTTAGAGTCGAGGGATTTGGAGGCCAGGGTGAGACTCCTGGAGGTCCCAGGAGCTGTTTGGTTGTGGTGCCGTGCCGGGGGAGGACCTGGGCGGCCGGCGGCCAAAACAGGGGCCACGGGCCGTCTGTTTCGAGGTCGTGAACGATGGGTTTTAGGCCGTGGTTCTTCGATGTTAGGACATGGTTAGATTGCTTAGGTTGGGACGAAGCTTCTGGGATTGGTTTGGACGGAATTGATGGATGAACGGCGGAGAACCGGTCACGCTGGTTCAACTGTGCTGAACCGAGTGACTCGAGGTAGGAGAAACACTGTAGCAGGCGCGTGAGGTCCACGCGCAGCCACTTTGGGCGGCGCGTGGAGGCGCGTGGGAAGAATTCCGGCCAAGCTTCCAACATGGTTTTGGTTCTAAATGTCCTAAGGAGTTCCTTGGTTTGGTTTCTGGGTGAATCGGACGATGTTAGGAGGTTGTTTGGGAATCCGGACGTTTTAGGGTCTAGGATTAAAATATTAATAAATTCCCGAAAAATTGGGGAAAATAGGGTTAGTATCCTTAATGTGTTTGTGACCCAATTTGGTGCATATTGACAGGACGGGAGGCACCTGAGACGGTCGAGGAGCGCACAGAGCGCGATTGACGCGTCCTGATTTGTGAGTGGACTTTTTCTTTAAACTCGAGCATGCCTAACTGTTTTATGGATGTTTTATGGTATTAAATATGTTTTTATGCTTTCTAATGATGATTATATGTGGTTGATGTGTTTGCACGTTTTTCGAGAAAAAGCTGGTTTTCAGACTTTGATGCCATATTTGAGGATTTCAACCTATAAATGTTTTCTGATGATGATGAATGGATTGTTAAACATAATTTGTGATTAAATGTGGGTTTTGGATTAAAAAGTGGACTTCCGGATTTGGGTTCGGAATGACGGTTCTGAACGCCGGAAGGGCTTCGGACCGGGGATTTCGAATTCGAGTTTGGTTATGGAACTAGAAATGGTTTTACAATGAATTAGGATTGGATTTGCTGGATCTGGATATTTGGTTTAAAGACCCGGATTCTGATTATCGGGGGACGGGCCAGGATTGAGTTTAAAGACTGGGGAGTTTAGAGACTCGGACATTTATGATATTACCCCCATAGGCCTATTGAGTTTAAAGACTCGGAATTTGATTTGAGGCCTGGTTGAGTTGAAAGACTCGGATAGGTCCAGCAGGTTTGATCAGATGTTCATGGTTTATGCTATGGTTTTCTAATATACATACCATGATTTCTATATCTGTTCTATAGTGTTTCTGTTTCTTATGATGTTTCATGTTATGATTTTCTAATACTTAGTTGGGCATGCCTGTTTTTAAAACGGAGGGAACAAATGTTCTTATTGTTTTTCCTTAACTTTGATTTGGTGATAAACTGATTTTAAAACTTTTAGTTATTCTAGTCCACTCACACTTTTGGTTTTAAATTTTCCCTCCAGGTCGTGGTGATAGCGCTGGGGTGAACGTTGAGGCGGATATCGAGGCATAGAGCTTTTGACGTTCTTCCGTTGCGAGACTAGCATAGTAGGATTTTGTGCCCATTTTGTAGAACTATTCTCTGACTTATAGTTGTGTATATTTACTCCTTCGTCTGATAGTTATGCTTATTGTAGTATGGAGGTTATTTTGGTACTTTAGGTGTGATTGTCAGACGGGAGCAGGGTTCGTCCCGGGTATCGTGGCGATATTTGGGACGGGTCCTGACAATTGGTATCAGAGCATAGGTTTGTCGATTTGTGTCGTATCTAGGTTGTTTTACTGACTCTATGCCTCTTTCAGCGTACGTTCGATCATGCCTCCGAGACGTGAACCCCCTCCACGACCTGAAGATGATGCGGCGAGAGGGACTGAGAGCGCTTCGATTGAGAGAGCCCAGCGGCTTGGGGCTACTACGTTCAGCGGTGGGGCAGACCCAGAGGAAGCTCACCGATGGATCACCCGACTTGAGCGTATTTTCGGGGTTATACATTGTCCTCCAGAGGACCGGGTCTTGTTGGCTACGTTTCTGTTGGATGGAGCAGCGTATGAGTGGTGGTATACGCTGGAGTTATCCGGTTGGGACGCACATACGGTGACGTGGGAGACTTTTCGGGAGCGGTTTCTAAACCAGTATTATCCCCGCTCTTTCAGGGATGCTAAAGAGGCAGAATTTCTTCAGTTGAAGCAAGGGAACATGACAGTCGCCGAGTATGAGCAGAGATTCCAGATGTTATCCCGATTCGCTCCTGCATTTGTGGCGACCAAGGCGGAGAAGTGCCGTCGGTTCGAGTTGGGCCTTCGAGGAGAGATTAGAGCCATTGTGACAGCCGGCTCATTTGCTACATTCCGGGAGTTGTTTCATGCTGCTGTCAGGGTGGAGGCCAGTTTGCCTACTAGGCCACAGTACTCGGGCAGTGTTCGACGCCGAGAGCATTCATTTCCTGGAGCATCGAGTCAGAGGACCCCGAAGCAGGGTAATTTTGGTGGTTCGTCATCGACTGGTGGAGCCCGGTATGGCAAATCAGGCAGTTTTCAGGGCTCTGGATTTCGGGGAGCTAGGGCACAGCCGACTCCTCAGGCGAGTGCTACTTCTGTTGCTTCTACTGGGAGGCAGACCGGTGGACCCAGTAGGGATGCTTGCTACTATTGTGGAGAGCGAGGACACTTTAGGAGGGAGTGCCCATTGTTAGCTCAGGAGGGTGGAGCAGGCAGAGGTGCAGCAGAACCTGGGCGGAGTACTGCTTCAGTGTCAGGGGCAGCAGGCCCTAGGGGTGGCGGTGGTGCCACGAGCAGTTCTAGAGGGCGCGGTAGGTCATCAGGACCTCAGGCGCGAGTTTTTGCTATGACCTAGCAGGAGGCCAGATCAGCACCGGGAGTGGTGACAGGTACACTCACCATACTTGGTCACACTGTTTTTGCTTTGATAGATCCCGGGGCGACCCATTCCTTTATAGCTCGGAGTTGTAGTTTGGTGACGGAGAGGGAGGTGTCTACCTTGGAGTGTGTTTTAGGGGTGAGTACACCTACTGGGGAGGTGTTGGTAGTGACTCAGGTGTTGAGAGAGTGTCCGGTGAAGGTAGGTGAGGTTGAGTTAATGGCGGATTTGTTACTCTTGGATCTACGGGACTTTGATGTTATTTTGGGTATGGACTGGTTGACGAGACATCATACTTCTATCGAATGTTTCGATAGGAGAGTGACTTTTCGGAGTCCAGGATTACCAGAGATTACGTTTCAGGGGGATCAGCGTGCACTTCCTACTGGAGTTATTTCGGCACTTGAGGCTAGAAAGCTGTTGCGTAAGGGGTGTCAGGGTTATATAGCCCATGTGGTGGATACTCGTGCTTCGCCAGTGAGGGCGGAGGATATACCAGTGGTACGGGAGTTTCCCGATGTTTTTCCCGAGGAGTTGCCAGGATTACCACCTCAGCGAGAGATCGAGTTCACGATTGATCTTTTACCAGGTACACAGCCTATCTCACAGACTCCTTACCACATGGCACTTGCAGAATTGAGGGAACTTAAGGCCCAGTTGCAAGAGTTGGTCGATATAGGATTCATTCGACCGAGCATGTCACCGTGGGGAGCGCCGGTACTGTTTGTGAAGAAGAAGTACGGAGGGTTGAGATTGTGTGTTGATTACAGACAGTTGAATAAGGTAACCATTCGGAATAAGTATCCTTTACCCCGGATTGATGATTTGTTTGACCAGTTAAAGGGAGCACAGTATTTTTCGAAGATTGATCTTCGCTCCGGCTACCATCAGTTAAGGGTCAAAGAGGAGGATGTACCGAAGACAGCCTTTCGGACCAGGTACGGTCATTACGAGTTTGTTGTGATGCCGTTCGGATTGACTAATGCCCCAGCAGCTTTTATGGATCTTATGAACCGAGTGTTCCGGTCGTATTTGGATTGTTTTGTGATTGTCTTCATTGATGATATTTTGGTGTATTCGATGAGTGCAAAGGCGCACGAGAAACATCTGAGGATAGTGCTTGAGACTTTGAGAGAGCATCAGTTGTATGTGAAATTGAGTAAGTGCCAGTTTTGGTTGACCAGTGTTGGATTCTTAGGTCATGTGATTTCAGCCGAGGGCATCAGAGTGGATCCTCAGAAGGTTGAGGCGGTATCAAATTGGGAACAGCCCAAGACGGTGACAGAGATCAGGAGTTTTCTGGGTTTAGCAGGTTATTATCGGCGTTTTATTGAGGGCTTTTCTATTCTTGCAGCACTGTTGACGAGGTTGACTCGGAAAGGAGTTTGATTTGAGTGAGATGAGGAATGTGAACAGAGTTTCCAGGAGCTTAAAAGGCGGTTGACATCTGCTCCTGTGTTGGCCCTTCCAGACGATAGTGGGGAGTTCGAGGTGTACAGTGACGCTTCTTTACAAGGTTTGGGTTGTGTCTTGATGCAGCACGGGAAAGTGATTGCTTATGCTTCCCGACAGTTGAAACCCCATGAGATGAACTATCCTACACATGACTTGTAATTGGCGGCGGTGTTCATGCATTGAAGATTTGGTGGCATTACTTGTACGGCGAGAGGTGCAGGATTTTCACTGATCATAAGAGTTTGAAGTATTTGTTCACTCAGAAGGAATTGAATCTGAGACAGCGCCGATGGTTGGAGTTGCTTAAGGACTATGACTGCACTATCGAGTATCATCCAGGGAAGGCTAATGTGGTAGCCGATGCTTTGAGCAGGAAGTCAGCTAGTTCTTTGTCGTATCTGAGGACGGTACGATTACCTTTGTTGGTTGAGCTCCGCAGGCTGGGGGTAGAGTTGACTGTGGATGATCAGGGAGCGCTCCTAGCGAGTTTCCACGTGCGACCTGTTTTGATTGATCAGGTGATTGATGCTCAGTTTGAGGACCCTATTTTGGGCATCATACGTATTGAGGTCGAGGCTGGAGAGAGACAGGACTTTGAGATTCGCGAGGATGGAGCTTTGGTTAAGGATGGACGATTGTGTGTACCCGAAGATGAGATGTTGAAGAAGGTGATACTGGATGAGGCTCATTGTTCGGCCTATGCGATGCATCCTGGTGGGACCAAGATGTATCGTACACTTCGAGAGCATTACTGGTGGTCGGGGATGAAACGTGAGATTGCAGAGTATGTCAGTAGATGCTTGATTTGTCAGCAGGTGAAAGCTGAGCGGCAGAGACCCTATGGAGCAATGCAACCTTTGCCGATTCCTGAGTGGAAATGGGATCACCTGACGATGGATTTTGTATTCAAGCTTTCGAGAACACCGAAGGGACACGATGGTGTGTGGGTGATCGTGGATAGACTTACGAAGTCTGCTCATTTCTTGCCAGTACGGAAGAACTTCAGGTTGGCGCAGTTTGCACAGTTGTTCATCGACGAGATTATTGCTGCATGGGACTCCAAAGTCGATAGTATCTGACAGAGATCCGAGATTTACTTCCCGATTTTGGCAGAGCTTATAGGAAGCTTTTGGGACAAAGTTGCATTTTAGTACTGCTTTTCATCCTCAGACCGATGGACAGTCTGAGCGGACTATTCAGATTCTTGAGGATATGATGCGAGCTTGTGTTTTGCAGTTTCAGGGTACTTGGGAATCACATTTGCCTTTGATGGAGTTCGCCTACAATAACAGTTATCAGGAGAGCATTGGGATGGCTCCTTATGAGGCGTTATACGGGCGACAGTGTCGGACTCCATTGTGCTGGACTGAGGTTGGTGAGAGGAGATTGACTACTTCTGAACTAGTAGATCTTACACAGGAAAAAGTGGCACTGATCAGGGATCGATTGAAGGCAGCTCAGAACCGACAGAAGAGCTACGCCGACCGTAGGATCAGAGATTTGGAGTTTGCAGTAGGAGACTGGGTTTTCTTGAAGTTATCTCCTTGGAAGGGAATCGTACGGTTTGGCAGACGAGGGAAGTTGAGTCCTTGTTACATTGGACCTTATGAGATTTTAGAGCGGATTGGTCCTGTTGCTTATCGATTGGCTTTACCAGCAGACTTGGAAAAGGTACATAATGTCTTCCATGTTTCTATGCTTCGGAAGTATATACGGGATGATTCGCATGTTCTGGAAGCACAACCTGTTGAACTGGGGGAAGACTTGAGCTTTGAAGAACAGCCAGTAGCGATTTTGGATCGGAAGGATAAAGTCTTACGACGGAAGACGGTTCCCTTAGTTAAGGTATTGTGGCGAAATCATCAAGTGGAAGAAGCTACTTGGGAACCCAAGGCCTTAATGCGTGAACAGTACCCTTATTTGTTTCACTGAATTTCGGGGACGAAATTCTTTTTAGGGGGGTAGATTGTAACAACCCGTACCTTCGGGAAGGGTATAAATGTAATTTTAAAAAAGTTTTGTATTTAAAGGACGATTTTGCCCTTATGAATAGTATACCAAAAGTTGACTTTTCGATTTACCAGTTGGATGAGTGTTGACTATTGACCGTGACGTAGTTTAGGACGTCACGAGTCCGTAGACAGGTGGCAGGTTCGATTCGGACAATCGGAGAAAAAGTTATGACGTTCGGAAGATTGAGGGCGTTACCGTAAATTCGATTAATTGTGGAAAATGTTGACTTTTTGGAGGACTTGTGATTTTCACGTAGACCGAGGACCGTTAGATAGGTCTCGACGTCCTGAGTACAACGACAGGCGGCACGCTGACATCGGACGTCGGACGGAATATTTACGGGTCTGGAAAGTACGAGGGTAAAATGGTAATTTGTGCATGAAGGGTATTTTAGTCTTTTCCCTCAGCCCAATCAGATAAGGGCAAGTGGCAGGGATATTTTGTGCTGAGCCATTGGTTGTTGGCCACGTGTGGGTGGCTGGATGGTTCTAGGGAGATCGATCGTGTGCATGGCCACATTTTGTCCAAGGCCAACCGTGCAATCGTTTGAAAAACACAGAAAACAGAGAGAAGAAATTGGAGAGAGCTCGATCGATTCAGTGCAAGGGTGAGTGAAGAGTGGATTGAGAGGGTGACAGAGAGAGAAGGCGGTGCTGGTGATCGTGTTTTGGTGGAGGAATCGTGCCCGGAGACACGGTGGTGGTGCGGCAGCGTTCTGAGGAAAACAGGGAGGTTGTGAGACAGGAGCGGTAGTTGTGCCGTGTGGTGGTTCAAACCAAGACCGTGGGAAGTTCAGGTGGCTGTAGGGAGTCCAACGAGCACCGTGGTACACGGCGGTGCACACGGCGGAGACGGAATTGAAGGGTAAGACTCTTTCCTCTGTGTTTCCCGTGAATTTCAAATCGAAAGTCGTGGAGTTGGGCTTAGAGTCGAGGGATTTGGAGGCCAGGGTGAGACTCCTGGAGGTCCCAGGAGCTGTTTGGTTGTGGTGCCGTGCCGGGGGAGGACCTGGGCGGCCGGCGGCCAAAACAGGGGCCACGGGCCGTCTGTTTCGAGGCCGTGAACGGTGGGTTTTAGGCCGTGGTTCTTCGATGTTAGGACATGGTTAGATTGCTTAGGTTGGGACGAAGCTTCTGGGATTGGTTTGGACGGAATTGATGGATGAACGGCGGAGAACCGGTCACGCCGGTTCAACTGTGCTGAACCGGGTGACTCGAGGTAGGAGAAACACTGTAGTAGGCGCGTGAGGCCCACACGCAGCCACTTTGGGCGGCGCGTGGGAAGGATTCCAGCCAAGCTTCCAACATGGTTTTGGTTCTAAATGTCCTAAGGAGTTCATTGGTATGGTTTCCGGGTGAATCAGACGATGTTAGGAGGTTGTTCGGGAATCCGGACGGTTTAGGGTCTAGGATTAAAATATTAATAAATTCTCGAAAAATTGGGGAAAATAGGGTTAGTATCCTTAATGTGTTTGTGACCCTATTTGGTGCATATTGACAAGACGGGAGGCACCTGAGATGGTCGAGGAGCGCACGGAGCGCAATTGACGCGTCCTGATTTGTGAGTGGACTTTTTCTTTAAACTCGAGCATGCCTAACTATTTTATGGATGTTTTATGGTATTAAATATGTTTTTATGCTTTCTAATGACGATTATATGTGGTTGATGTGTTTGCACGTTTTTCGAGAAAAAGCTGGTTTTCAGACTTTGATGCCATATTTGAGGATTTCAACCTATAAATGTTTTCTGATGATGATGAATGGATTATGAAACATAATTTGTGATTAAATGTGGGTTTTGGATTAAAAAGTGGACTTCCGGATTTGGGTTCGGAATGACGGTTCTGAACGCCGGAAGGGCTTCGGACCGGGGATTTCGAATTCGAGTTTGGCTATGGATCTAGAAATGGTTTTACAATGAATTAGGATTGGATTTGTTGGATCTGGATATTGGGTTTAAAGACTCGGATTCTGATTATCGGGAGACGGGCCCGGATTGAGTTTAAAGACTGGGGAGTTTAAAGACTCGGACATTTATGATATTACCCCCGTAGGCCTATTGAGTTTAAAGACTCAGGAGTTTAAAGACTCGGAATTTGATTTGAGGCCTGGTTGAGTTGAAAGACTCGGATAGGTCCAGCAGGTTTGATCGGATGTTCATGGTTTATGCTATGGTTTTCTAATATACATACCATGATTTCTATATCTGTTCTATAGTGTTTCTGTTTCTTATGATGTTTCATGTTATGATTTTCTAATACTTAGTTGGGCATGCCTGTTTTTAAAACGGAGGGAACAAATGTTCTTATTATTTTTCCTTAACTTTGATTTGGTGATAAACTGATTTTAAAACTTTTAGTTATTCTAGTCCACTCACACTTTTGGTTTTAAATTTTCCCTCCAGGTCGTGGTGATAGCGCTGGGGTGAACGTTGAGGCGGATATCGAGGCATAGAACTTTTGACGTTCTTCCGTTGCGAGACTAGCATAGTAGGATTTTGTGCCCATTTTGTAGAACTATGCTCTGACTTATAGTTGTGTATATTTACTCCTTCGTCTGATAGTTATGCTTATTGTAGTATGGAGGTTATTTTGGTACTTTAGGTGTGATTGTCAGACGGGAGCAGGGTTCGTCCCAGGTATCATGGCGATATTTGGGACGGATCCTGACAGAATGTCCGAGGTGATGGACTGATGTGCGCTTGGTGACGGACGGTTGGGGCCCGGACCATGGTTAGTGTGCGGACAATAGTATGTGGTTGGACGTTGCCGGAGTGCAGTCCTTGAGTAGGTCGGGTGGCACCCCGATGTGATGTGATGCGGGTGTACCGGTGTGTTGTGCACATTGGATGACAGGATTGATGTAACGACCCATCCCGAATTTCATGATTAGATTAGTGACTAATCACGATTAGTGAGGCTAATCCGGGATTAGTAGAGCGAAATCGGACGAACGATGCGAAATGACCGTTTTGCCCCTAGTGGTGGGAAAATGTTGACTTTTCAATCGGGCGGTCAAATGGACTTTGACCGATGACCGTTACGTAGTTCGTGACGTCACGAGTTCATAGACAGGTGGCACGTTCAATTCCGACATTCGAGGAGGAAGTTATGACGTTCGGAAGTTTAGGGGCATTTTGGTAATTTGGGTGAATAGGAGGTCAAAAGTTGACTTTTTGACCGAGAGGTCCGATGGCCGAGGACCGAAGACCGTTACATAGATGAGGACGATACGAATCCATAGGCAGGTGGCACACTGAAATCGGACTTCGAACGGGAGAGTTATGGGTCACGGAAGTTCGATTTCACTATGCACGAACTTCGAGACGGGGACGATTTGGCGAAATCTGATTGGGCAGATATTTTAGTGGGCCCCATGGATGAGTGACAAGTGTCACTCATCCCATTGACTTGATCCCCAAATTTGTGGATCTATATAATTAATTAATATTATTTAATTAATTTTATAATCAAATCCACCAACCATTAATCCTAACCATCCATTTCAACTCATCTTTAAATCCTCACCCTCCATTTCTCTTCTCTCATCAGCTATCATCTCCTTCTTCTTTGTTTCCTCACACCCGAAACCCCCCCCCCCCCCCCCTTCACCATTTTCTCCATTTTCTTCAAAACACAAACACACATATTTCCCACCTCCATCACTCATCTTGTGAGTGTGCTACAATGAATATGACCGTGAGGAAGTGGTGAGAGGCTAAGGATGGTAAGCTACAGCCGGGGACGGCGGTGGCCACGGCGGGGAGTCGAACCCGTGAGGTAAGAAAATGTTCAAAAATTCGAAATTGGATTTTAATGGTTTTTACTCGATTCCATTAATTGGGTAAGGTTTCTAGGGATCCCAGGAGATGAATGAGATTGGTTTCGAGGCGTTGGACGTCTTGGAACAGCCGTGAACGACGGGAGAAGTCACGGCCGCCATGGCTGGATTGAAGGTACGGGTTTTCGATGTTTTTTCTTCCGTTTTAAGTCATAGGACGGTAGGTTGGGTTGAGACGAAGAGAATGGGACAAACGGGTAGTGTTTTGGTGGCTGGAGCTGGGAGAACCAGCCGGGTCAAGCCGCGGGTCACGGCGACCCGTTTACTGGTACTCGGGTCGACCCGCGGGAGGACAGAGATGACAGGTGACGTCATCCTGCTGACGTCATCATGTCAGGGATGACGTCAGCATTGTCAGATCTGACAATGTCAGCTGACATGTCAAAAAATGGGCCAATAGGAGTGAGACACGTGTCACATGTCAGTGCATAGTCAGCACTGACATGTCAGTGACGTGGCCCAATCAGGGGCTGACACGTGGCACAGACGTGGACCAGTGCCGTGATGACCCAATCACTTTACGGTTTTGATTTCAGGTCAGGGAACCTTAAATGGATTCCCAGGTTCATGACAGTTTATGGGAACCGGCATGAACCCTTGTTATGGTATCATGGTTCATGACGGTTTATGGGAACCGGCATGAACCCTTGTTGAATATTATGGATCATGACGGTTCAGGGGAACCGGGCATGGATATTATGTTATGTATATATATGTTCATCTACCTTCCTCTACTTCTATTATCTCCTCCGGGTAGGGTCGTTGGCCTGGGTGGACCCCGGAGTAGTCACGGAGCACCGACTGAGTGGAGTCACCCCCTAGTTGGGTTCCTTACTCTCAGGAAGGCTATGGTTACTATTACCTCGAGTAGGATCAGTGGTCTGCGGACATTGACCTTGACTTTGAGAAGACTCGGATTGAGACCCGGGTAGCACGCGCGTAGCTTTGGATACCGTGACAGGATTGGTTGTGTGACTTATATATGTATGTGATGTATATATGATATATGATATGTGGTGTGCACAGGTGTGCACAGGATTTGAGCAGTGGCTCGTGTACTTGGTTTCTTTATGGTTTGGGGCCGAGTCCCTTATGGATTTGAGCAGTGGCCCGTATGGTCGTTTTCATTGTGGTCCTTTCGACCTTGGTTTATATCTACTTTGGGCTTAGTCCCACATATGGTTTGTTTTGGATAAAAGGTTTTCGAATGCATGCATGCTTTTTAGTGGAGGGTACAAATGTCTTCTTGTTAAATGTTTTTATAAACTTTTGTTTTGTCCACTCACAGTTTTTAATGTTTTGACTGCCCTTCAGGTTGACATCGGATGTGGACTGTAGCAGAGACGGAGATATCACATGCCTCCTCCGGATCCTGGCGTACTTTGATAGCCCGGGAGGGCAAAGGACGAAAGTATCCCTTGTCTGACACTTCGTGTCAGACGGGAGCAGGGTCATCCTGCACTAATCCCGGGGGGATTGGGATGGGTCCTGTCAATTGATCACGATCAATCGGTATGTCGGGTTGAGAGTGCCCGAGAGTACGAGTACGTTGTATTTTGGATAGTCCTAGATGGACATGAGTAACGATCGGATCAGATCCGATGAGTGACAGTTTGGAGACTCGAAGTGAGTCTAGATGATAAGTGGTATCGCTGAGTGATGTGAGATACGATGCAAGGACTTGAGAACGAGTCGAGATCAGAGTAGCGCAGTGGAGCCGTGAGTTGCCAGCTGGTCACGACGGATGTGACCTGTGAGGGTAATGCATGGATAGTTATCCGATGCGTTCATATCGTTGTGGTTGATAGGACTCTCAGAAGAGTCAGTTTTGGGTATAGGAAATTGCTAGAGTTGGCTCATACGAGCGGTTAGAGTCAGTATGGGCATAGGTCTGAGGATGACCTATGAGATGGGGTTCGTGCAATTGTGATGGCAAGATCTGTAGGGTGTTGTCAGATCAGATGCTGAGCAGGATGCCAGCTTGAATGTGTTAGCCCTTAGTGGGAGTACGTATTTTCATCCTGACGACTGTAGGATGGACAGTGTCAGAGTGTTAGACTGAAAATTCGTTGGAATATCAGTATGGTATTTCTGACCTGTCAAAGTGAGTGACAGGCGAGATCGACAAGTGTCAATGTTCTATCTCGAGTGAGACGTACGAGTAGACGTGTAGTTCTTGAGAGTGAATTGGAGCTTTGGAGGCTCCGATGATGGTACGTACTGAGGACGGGACCGATGAGTACAATATGTATATTGGACGTGTACTGCTACACGAGTATTCTCGTGTGGGTGCAGCGATCCGATTCGAGGAACATGGATGGATTCCACAGCTTCGTTGTGGAATCAGGTCGATTTAAATTTCAAGGACGAAATTCTTTAAGGGGGGGAAGGTTGTGATGACCCGTCTCGAATTAGCGGGATTAATTAAGAATTAATGACGGATTAGCGAGACTAATCAGAGATTAGACGAGGATTAGCGAACGTTCGGGCGAAATGATGATTTTGCCCTTGGAATGGGCAAATCGTTGACTTTTCATTCGGACTGTTAAATGGACTTTGGCCGATGACTGTGACGTAGTTTGTGTCGTCACAAATTCATAGACATGTGGCATGCTCAATTCCGACATTCGAGGAAGAAGTTGTGGTGATCGGAAGATCGGGGGCATTTTGGTAATTTGGTTGAATAGGGGCCAAAAGTTGACTTTTGACCCAGGAGGTCCAATGACCGAGGGCCGAAGACCATTACATAGATCGAGACGTTATGAATCCATAGACAGGCGGCACGTCGAATTCGGACGTTCGACGGAAAAGTTACGGTTCACGAAAGTTCGAGTGCACTATTGCACGTTTTACGAGACAAGGACTATTTGGAAATTAGTGAGGACCCAAAGGGATTTGTGGGTCATGACAGTTTATGGGAACCAGGCATGAACCCTTATAAGGTTTTGAGAATGTTTTCAAGTGTTTTTATGAACGTTTTGATCAACGGTTTTTGAATGCAGGCATATGCTTTTATGAAGGGCATAATCTTACCGGTCCTGACATTTCCCGATGTTATTCCCATAGTACTCGTGGTAGGCACACCACATCGTCTTATCGGCCTTCACTTGGTCGCCTTTGACTGGTTCTGGCTTTTTGACCTGTTGCAGTAGTTTGGGAGGGATGACCTGTTTTGCGCTTGTTGGAATTTCCATGTGCAAATTTCTCATGGGACTCATCCTTATTAGAGGCCTTCTCGCTCTCCCCAGCATGATCCTGTGTATGGGTGGCATTCTTCTCGTTTTCCCAGCATGCATGTCACTCTTCCATTAAGAGCATCTTGGTGAGACTTCGTGCATTGCCCATGACGATGTCTCTGTGGAGCTAGCTGTCCCGGGGAAACCCTTGTTTCAACACAATTACAGCAACAAGGTCACTACAGCCAACAATTCGAGACTTTTCCTCACAGTATATCTGAATGTATTGGCGGAGGCTCTCTTTTGCTCACTTCCAGATGGTAAAGAGATGATTTTCCTTCACCTCGACTGTACGAAGTTGTGAGTACTTTTTCACAAATACTAGAGCCAACTCTTCAAAAGAAGCGATTGACCTCCGGGGGAGATGATTGAACCATGTCATGGCTTGGCCATGAAGAGAGGCTTGAAACACTTTGTGCATGGGTGCTTCATTGTGTCTATGAGGAACCATGACTGCCTGGTAGTAATCTATATGCTTTAACGGGTCGGAACTTCTTTTGAACTAATTGAAGTTCGGCATCACGAATCTTTGAGGGAATGTCTCCTCCCCAATATCTTTCACAAAGGGCAAGGATGACTGAATTTTACGACATAGATCATCTTCTAGATTTCCATCGTGCTGGACACGAAGGTGCTCATCCAACATCCTTTGTACATCATCAACTTGTAGCGCGCCTCGCTAAGGTGGGGAGTCATTACGAGCTAACTTCCGGGAACCTCCTAGTGTCTCAACCTTTGACCTATGAGATCGTGCTGGTGAGTAAGTCTCGTTCTCCCCCTTATTGGGGTGGGCAGACCATCTTGGAGTTTTCTGGGAAGCCATATGATGCCCCTTATTCCCATGTGAGTGTTCTGTTCGAGATTATGTCTTCACCTGTTTTCCAAGCCGCTCATACAGTGATGGTCGTGGACGCTATGGGTTTTTTTCTCTGCAAGTGTGACTTTCTTCTCTGAAGTCACTTAGGAAGGTGACTTAAGAAATAGTTCGGCATCAGATTGTCTCCTTTCCTTGGCGCCTTGGAACATTCTCCTGCCTTCCACGTGAGGTGAAGTGTCTTGGAGGTTCTCGAGATGTCCGTTATGCCAGGAGCTGTTGCAAAAGCTCTGACTGCATTTGGACTTAGTTGCTTAACCTTTCGACCTGTTGAGAAAAGCTATCCTCAGGAGGTTGGCATCGAGGTGTATGGGACTAGTGTGTATCACATCGAGACCTCTGCCTTAAGAGTTGTTGGTCCTCATCAAGTCCAGTTTAAGCTCGATTCTCTTTTGAGATGTCATGGTGTCTGTCTAGGAAATCTCCTTTGGGGCTTCTTCCACTAATCCGCGTCAGTTTTCTAAAAAACCGAAGTGCCTTCTGCCAACGCTGGCACTTAAGTTGTTGGAAAGTGGAAGGTTCTGAAGTTGAAAAGTTGAATTTGACCCTGCGTATGCATTGGGACCTCGATCGACACTCGTCGGGGCTAACTTGGGTGCTTCACTGGAGTCACTATGTGAGCATCATTCCCCGTCTGTCCCGTTGAGGCTGAAACATCATTTCCCGCTGATCTTACGGGAAACATCATCAGCAGAAAGTTCTTTGTCGAACGATGAAACAACGTTCAAGATCTTCGAATAACGTTTGATGAACAATGAACGAAGTACGATGAACGATGAACGATTGTGAGAGATCTTCTTGAATATTCTTCAATCGGCTCTCAATGAAAGCACCAATTGTTGAAGCATAATTTGTTCGTACTCTCAAAAGTATCCCAGATCTCTGCAATCAGCAAAGAGTAAGCTATCATTCGTTCAAGATCAAGACCCCGTGTGTTGTTCGACCAAGAACGCTACAATGCTTAAGTCAACTTTGAAAGAGAAATCTCTAGAGCTTAAGTAACGTTAAATTGAATTACCTGGAAAGTGAAATGGGCGTCTCTATTTATAGAGAATCCTTAGGAGCCACAGAGCGTTCTGATTGGTTGGCTGATTTTTAATTAATAAATAATATATTATTTAATAATTATATTAATTATTCATTATGATAATAATGATAATTAATATTCATAATAATTGTTTATTATTATGAATTATAATTGTTTCTCGAAGAATATCAGTATTATCGTGGCTTTAACCTGATTTAATAATGTACTTAGCTTGAAGTACATTATTTTCTATGTGGGTGTCTATGAGCCATTTATGCCCTTACCAAGGACAAATTGGTCATTTTTGGGAATTATGGGCCACGTGGCATGTAACGATCCGTCCCAAATTCCATGATTAGATTAGTGACTAATCACGATTAGTGAGGTTAATCGGTGATTAGTTAGGCTAAATCGGACGAACGATGCGAAATAACCGTTTTGCCCTTAGCGTGGGCAAAATGTTGACTTTTCGTTCGGGCGGTCAAATGGACTTTGACCGATGACCGTGACGTATTTCGTGACGTCACGAGTTCATAGACAGGTGGCACGTTCAATTTCGACGTTTGGGGAGGAAGTTATGACGTTCGGAAGTTTAGGGGCATTTTGGTAATTTTGGTTAAATGGGGTCAAATGTTGACTTTTTGACCAAAAGGTCCGATGGCCGAGGGCCGAAGACTGTTACGTAGATAAGGACGATACGAATCCATAGACAGGCGGCACACTGAAATCGGACTTCGAACGAGAGAGTTATGGGTCACGGAAGTTCGATTTCATTATGCACGAACTTCGAGACGGGGATGATTTGGCGAAATCTGATTGGGCAGATATTTTAGTGGGTCCCATGGATGAGTGACAAGTGTCACTCATCCTATTGGCTAACTCCCCCAATTGGTGGATCTATATAATAAAATATTATTATTTTAATTATTTTATACTTAAACCTAACAACCATTAATCCTAACCATCCATTCCAAATTCATTTTTAAATCCACACCCTCCATCCCATCTCCCTCACATCCGATCAACCTTCATCCTTCATCCTTCACCATCTTCATCATCACTTCATTCTTCTTTGTTTTTCCTAAAACCCGAAACCCCCCCTTCACCATTTTCTTCATTTTTCTCCAAGCAGCACACACACATACCACCATTCCCTAGGAGATAATATGATAGTGAGGAGTGTGAGAGGCGGAGGGCTGAGAGGCTGGACGGTGGCAGGCGGCGGAGGACACGGCGGAGCCGAACCCGTGAGGTAAGAAAACTTCAAAAATTTGAAATTGTGTTTTAATGGTTTTTAGCTGATTCCAAGGATTGTGTTAGGTTGCTGGTAGTCCTAGGAGGTCAGTAGGATTGGTTTTGGGGCTTGGGGTGGCCTGGAACGGCCGTGAATGGCGGGGGAAAACTCACCCGCCATAGCCAATCTTGAAGGGTTAGTTTTTGATGTTTCCCTTCCATTCTAAGGTCCTAGAACTCTAGGTTAGGGAGAGACGAAGAGAATGGGACAAACGGGAACGATTTTGGTGGCCGGACGGCGGAGAACCGGCCAGGTCAAGTCGCGGGCCACGGCGACCCGGTTGCAGGGTTCGGGTCGACCCGTCGAGTGGTTGAAGGTGGTGACGTGGCATGATGACGTGGCACCTGTCAGATTGTCAGGTGACGTGGACCACTCATAAGCCGACATGTGTCACATGTTAGTGCACAGTCAGCACTGACATGTCAGTAGCGTGGCCCAATCAGGGGCTGACACGTGGCACTGACGTGGACCAGTGTCGTGATGACACGTGGCACATGTCAGACTGCCACGTGGCACTGACAGCACAGTGACGTGGACCAATGGGAGCTTGACACGTGGCACCTGTCAGAGTCTGACATGTCAGACCTGATAGCTGTCAGATGACGTCAGCATGACGTCATGCTGTCGTCAGCGATGACGTCAGCATGCACTGTAGCGGCGCGTGAAGCCCACGCGTAGCCACTTCAGGCGGCGCGTGAGGGCGCGTGGCAGGGAATCTGGGGAAGGTTCCAACATATGAAATCATCTATTCGATGTAACGAACATTTTGGGACTGGTTTCGTGTCGATCGGACACCGTCTCGATATGTTTCGGGGCATCGGAAGGTTTAGGTTCGGTTTTAAAAATAGTTAGAAAATCAGAAAAATTACGGGGCTTTAGTGAGAGGTTAATTAAGTAGTTAGTAACCTTCTATTACGATTTGGACAGGTTCGGGAGTCCCGGTGATGGTGATCGGCTCGGGGAGCCGTATGGCACGAGTATCGAGGCGCGGCAGCGCGGACGGTCTGTGAGTGGACCTTGTTTTCTAAATTGGTGCATGCATAAATGTTTATTATATGTTTTAAATGCTTGCTTGTAATGCCATGGATGCATTTGTATGTGGTTACGTATAAGCACGTATTTCAAGGTTTCGGCCTTATACGGTGCTTGTACGTGTCTGTATTTCTGTATTGATTTAAATGAACTGGATTTGAATTTCAAAAGGATAAACTTGGGTATGAGACCCATTTGGTTTTGTCTCGGGCATATGACCTCGGATTTCGGGCACGGTGCCCAGTTGATGTCCTATGTTCGGGCACGAGACCCAGTCATTTTACGGTTTTGATTTCAGGTCAGGGAACCTTAAATGGATTCCCAGGTTCATGACGGTTTATGGGAACCGGCATGAACCCTTGTTATGGTGTCGTGGTTCATGACGGTTTATGGGAACCGGCATGAACCCTTGTTGGTTATTACGGTACATGACGGTTTATGGGAACCGGCATGTTACCTCGGTTATGTTATTACGGTACATGACGGTTTATGGAAACCGGCATGTTACCTGATTATGGATATTATGGATCATGACGGTTCAGGGGAACCGGTCATGAATGTTTATGTTATGTATATATATATATGTTCATCTACCTTCCTTTACTTCTATTATCTCCTCCGGGGAGGGTCGTTGGCCTAGGTGGACCCCGGAGTAGTCACGGAGCACCGACTGAGTGGAGTCACCCCCAGTTGGGTTCCTTACTCTCAGGAAGGCTATGCTTACTATTACCTCGGGTAGGGTCAGTGGTCTGCGGACATTGACCTTGACTTTGAGATGACTCGGATTGAGACCCGGGTAGCACGCGCGTAGCTTTGGATACCGTGACAGGATTGGTTGTGTGACTTATATGTATATATGATATATGATATGTGGTGTGCACAGGTGTGCACAGGATTTGAGCAGTGGCTCGTGTACTTGGTTTCTTTATGGTTTGGGGCCGAGTCCCTTATGGATTTGGGCAGTGGCCGTATGGTCGTTTTCATTGTGGTCCTTTCGACCTTGGTTTATATCTGCTTTGGGCTTAGTCCCACATATGGTTTGTTTTGGATAAATGGTTTTCGAATGCATGCATGCTTTTTAGTGAAGGGTACAAATATCTTCCTTATGAAATGTTTTATAAACTCTTGTTTTGTCCACTCACAGCTTTTAATGTTTTGACTGCCCTTCAGGTTGACATCGGATGTGGACTGTAGCAGAGATCGAGATATCACATACCTCCTCCGGATCCTGGCGTACTCTGATAGCCCGGGAGGGCAAAGGACGAAAATATCCCTTGTCTGACACTTCGTGTCAGACGGGAGCAGGGTCATCCCGCACTAATCCCGGGGGGATTGGGATGGGTCCTGTCATGGAAGCTCCACAATTTTTACGTGGTTTTGGGTTCCACACGGGCCACCAAACCCAACCACCTCCAACCTCTGAACCAAAGCCATCCTTGACCATAATCGAACTCATCTAAGCTCTGCGAATAAAGTGGGCTAATATCGAGGCATGAAGCTTACATGAACTCGAGTCGAGGGTGCAAGTCATTTTCGAATATGAAATTTCTAGGAGAGTGAATGGGCAAACCAGGTAAAATGAACCATGGGAGTTAAACCATCTTCTTATTCGAGTGAAGAGCTTCCTTTCTAACTATTTTCTGGGGAATTCTAACAAGGTACAATGGCAAAGACAGTCTCTAGAAAAAGTAAACTTGCCGAACTCCTTAGTTTCACGGCGATTCTTGAGGTAATCATACACTAACTCGCGCCCAAACTCAAATAATTCATTTAGTTTTGTTGGGAGCTAGTTAATCCAGTGCTTGCATGCCATTTTTGGATCAGTTTGCAATGGGAGGAACTCAGAAGTTCTACTGGGGATAAATATTTAGAAGAGGTTTTCAACAATACAAGGTAAGCTCGTCCCTTGAAACAATTAGTGTTAAGTTTCCCTTGTTGCGAACAATCTTAATAACTCGATTGCATGTAACTGTCAGAGAATCTTTGATAGCGGTAAGCCCTACCTAAATTTCGGAATTTTAAAACACCTAAGACCTCTCAATGATGTCCCAGCCACGATATGTAGCCTCTCAACTTAAAAACCAAATATTTAGAATACTTACAACAAGTAGTCATGTTTTCACAAATTGCATGTTGTTATCAGTTGCAATTTGAGGGAGAAAGAGCTCGTCAAAGCCTCAAATTTTTTTATGTGTGTGAATAGTACCATGTGGATGCCTCACGGTAGCATATAGCGGCTCATGGCGGTCCATGGCAGTGCTTGGCAGTGCGTGGCAGTGTGACAGGACCCGTCCCAACTGGACTTTGATAACCGTGCCCAGTCCTGCTCCCGTCTGACAAGTCAACTGAAGTCTCAAAACTACCCTTCAGCCTCTGTCAGACAAGGGATAACTGCACTGATTTCCGCTCATGCTTCCCCCTCTCAATCAGCCCCGAACATCATGCCACGGCCTGGAGGGTCATCAAAACAGGAAAAGTGTGAGTGGACAAAAATAATATCATTTCAAAATACATTTCAAAATACATCATTTACCCTCCAGTTTATCAAACCATGCATGCATAGAATCAAACACATGAATCACCGCCTTCCAAGCCAAATCACATGAATCATTTCATAAAACCATTTTATCATAAAATAAAGCACATAACTCGGGAATTACACATCCGAGGGTCCTCTGGGAATTACACATTCAGAGTCATCATCCTGCTGGGAATTACACATCAAGCCCTGCTGGGAATTACACATCCAGCCCTGCTGGGAATTACACATCCAGTCTCACCGGGAATTAAACATCCGGTCCCTCCGGGAATTACGCATCCGGAGTTACTTCGGGAATTACACATCCGAAATCTACCCAGAAATTACACATCTGGGGGCACTGAACATAAATACAAAATCAAAATCTTTATTTCAAAATCATCATTTAAAATCACGTCAAAACCATTTATCACGGGGTCTCAAGCCCAAATCTCATTTCTCGTAAATTCGTAAAATCATTAAATAGTTCAATGCACATAAATCCGTAAAATCATATCCGAAAATCATTCAATTCCATCAAATCATCTTTAACTCACAATCCAAGTCAAAACATCCTTTTAAAATCTCGGGCCTAGCCCAAACACTGATTAAAATAAGCATTAAATCCCGGAAATAATCGTATCAAATCATCAAGTAATCATTTCAAATCAAATCATGCCATAAATCATGTAAAACATTTAACTATGCATGCATATCAGTTTATAAAACAAACGTCCACTCACACACCGTCCAACCCGCTAGCTTTCCGAGCTGCACGCATTTCTATAATTTCTGGTACTTTCTAGGAATCTCGAATCCTGTCCAAAATCATTATCCAGGGTCACTAATGACTTAATTAACATCATATTAATTTCCCATAATTTTTCGGGAATTAATTACGACTTAAAAACGTAACATAAACCTTCGAACCCTCGAAACAATATCGAAACGGTGTCCGATTGACTCGAAACCAACTAAAATGTTTGTTACATTAAATGGGACAAAAGTAATATTGACCTCACCTTAGAAATCGTGCCCACACGCCCTCACGCACCACCGTGAGTGGCTGCGCGTGAAATCTATGCGCCTGGACAATAACTGCTACAGTGTCACCCCCTTTACATGTGTGTCTGTTAAACGAATCCTGCACCCCGCGAGCAGACCCGGTTGAGAACCTAGAAATTTGACTTCCTTTTCAACAATTCGAACGTCCATTTGCATCGAAATAGGCTTAATTAGGGATCTGTAAACTCAATTACATGGAACCTTACCTCAATTCTTCCATTCGATCTCGATTTTTCGACGACTACCCGAGCACTGTTCATCCTTCAATTTCATTCAAAATCGATTTTTTTTCTTTCAATTGATGCATCAGGAAGCTTTGTGGGATTCATCTAAACCTAGTTTCAATCTCAATTGTGATTTTAATCCCTGCCAACCATTCGAACTCAACTTAAAAATGTTAAAACGAATACCAGGTCTGTCTGGGCTAGTTTCTTGATCATTTCCCTCAATTTCAATTCCATTCAACTCGTTTAAGTCTCTATAAGCTCATTTTCATCTCTGTTTCCATCAATTGATCTTCCAATTCAAAATCCGATCCCAAATCATCAATTCAAGGTTTTCGGGTGGGTTTCGATTTTTCTGGGTTTTTCCTTCCCTTTTTCTTTTCCTGTTCTCTCACGAGTTTACCTCCCCAATACCTCTCGGTTCTCATAAATTTAGCCTAAAGAATCTTGGCTTTTTGCACTGATCAAGCACGCCATCCTTTATTTTATTTTCAAATGTTTAACCACCACCCACACCAATTTCACGATCACACACGTACACCACACACTAATCCCCTGCTCCTAATGACATGTGTCGCTTACTAGACTGAATGAGTCACCCAATTGGCTGATTCATCACATGGTCACATCAAATTACCATTTTACCCTTGCACAAATAATTACCAAAATACCCCTAACCTTCGCAGACTCGCAATTTTCACATCCGACCTCTGATTAACGCATGATGCCTGTCTACGGATTCAGCATCTCGGGACCTACCCAACGGTCATGGCCAAAAGTCCAAAAGGCATCCTGAACAAAAAGTCAACTTTCGGTAACCAAGGGCAAAATCATCATTTCCTTCCAATTTTTCCAATTTTTTTTTTTTTCAAATTTTCGGGTCGTCACATAGTGCTTGATAGTGGGTGGTGGTACGTTACAACGCGTGGATCACGTGACATTGCATGGCTGTTTTGGAAACCTCACCGTGGCGCATGACACAGTTTCTGTGTTGTCTTGGGCACATTCCAATCTCGTTTCATTATATATCACACCTTAGAGCCCGTTTTTGAGAAAACTAAGTGTAGAAAACTTTTAGTTGAATTTGATTTAAATTTTAATAGTGCTTTTGGGATTAATTTTGACATGGGATCCACAAGTTGAAGCTTATTTGGACTCATCTACATCAGATGATTTTATCTCCAACTACTTATGAGTGGACCTTTTTCCCAAACCTTGTTTTTAGAAATACTTTTATTTGCATATTGTACAAATTCTTGATATTTTCGAGCACATCCTGACTGATTATCTTATTATATTTCTAGAGCATGCCTTGATTGATTATCTTATTATATTCTCGAGCATGCATTGATTGATTATTTTATTATATTTCCTTAGTATTGCCTTGATTGATTATTTTATTATATTATCGAGCATGCTTTGATTGATTATCATATTATATTTTTCGAGCACGCCTTGATTTATATTGATGATTATTAATTAATATAAGAGTTATGATGTACGTGCGTTATACATGAACTAATTAGTACTCGTATAAGAGTCGTTGGTATCTTAGGTGCTTGCATGTTGGCCATAGACCAACCTCACCTCCCCCCGAGCTCTTGAGGTGATGAGGTGATGGTGTGTAGCACCCCAGCCTTCACATGTGAGAATGACTCGAGTGATTGAGGAGCATAAATGTTGGGTGTCACATGTTATGACTTTGGGGCGATTTTTCTTGAGTACATATGTTTTATTATTATTTCTCATAAAATGTGCATTTTCTTTTATAATAGCTTTGCATTTTTTTTCCGAAAGCTTTGTATCTTCTAAAAATTTGGAATTAAATGTTATCTTCCAATTTATGGTTTTACATTTAAATAACTGTTAGGTCCACTCACGCTTCTGTTTATATCACCCCCTAAGACTTAGTGTGCCTGAGACTATCCATGGGGAGGACACCAATAGTCATGGTTTTGGCACCTCCTTTTCATGTATGGGGTGAAAAAACTCGGGATTACATAGTAATCCTTATATTTTTAGTAAGTTAGATCATCATGCACTTGATTTAAAGTCGTACTTTGTTGTGTTTAACATAATACTTATGTTGATTGCTATCACTTTAATCTGAACAATTATTTATCGCGTCCATGTATGCATTATTTATCGCGTCCATGTATGCATTATTTATCCTAATTCTTCCAAAACGAACCATTCTATTGGACTTTGTCGTGTGGGCCCTGTACTCACGTGTCGGCTAGCACCTTTCGACTATGAAGTCTTTATGGACATTTGGGTCTAGGTGTCTCAATTTGGCATCAGAGCATATTTTAGGAAGTTGTTGTCTTGGGCCTTCTTTTGATTGCATAATAATCCATTAATACTACATTTTGTGTCAAAACCATGCCTCATCATCATGATCTTCATAATCAAGCTACTTCAAGGAAATGGAAACCTCATGTTTGATGGAGGTCGTCCTGGAGCCTTCAATGTAGCTCATATGCGTCAATTTTTTGCTAATCTTACTACCGGTTAAAGGTCTGGCTATAGTCCAACAAAAATCGACCCCACTGAAAACTTCCCGCTTTAATGGTGAGAAGGAATTCTTTGGGCACGAGGATAGTGATGAGGTAGCACTTTAGATTAAAATCTTGGAGGAAACCTTTGTGACTATATATCTACCCCCCAAAAAAGGGGTTGTCACTACCACTTTCTTTCTTCATGACTTAACTATTGATTGGTGGTATTCCGAATAATGCCTACTAACTTTAGAAAATGGCAATATTTAGGAAGTGTTCAAGTAGAGAATTGGAAACAAGTTCATTCCACAAGGGTTATTAACTGTATGCAGGAGGAATTCCTACGTTTGAAGCAAGAAGACTTAACTATGGTTGAGTATGAGAGGAAGCTTTGGAAACTTGCTTGCTATTACCTACCCGTTTGTGATAACCTTGAGAAAATGAAGAGGGGCTTTCTCTAGGGTTTTAGGAAGAATATTCACCCATTTTCAATGGTTAATGCTTGTACTTGGGACTAGGAGGTATTCGACAAATCCTTAGAGACCGAAGGATCACATGATACTGGTTCTAATGAGTAGTTGGATAGGGGTCCAAACAGAAGAAGTAATTAGCAATAGTTTCAGCAGCAATAACAACATTATCGAGAAAGGAAGGTGGGGGGAAAATTTAAGAAGGGAACGCCCTTAAGTTCTTTTTGGCAGGGGTTCTTACTCAAATTCGTCTCGTTCGTCTGGGGGGTCTATATGTTCTTCCCATTTTCATCCACATCAAGGTGATGGAAGACCTAACACTTCTAGGACCTCTTTCTGTCAGAAGTGTAATTAGAGGCACATTGGTTTTTGCATGACAGGGGAGTATGCAGATGATCAATCCTTTGCTTATGGACAAAGAAGACATTGATTTAGAGATTATCCTCATAACTAGAGCCATCTTCAACCATCAGTCAACCTACTTCTCTCCACCTATAAACCCACCATCGCAGTTTACTACTCTCCCACCCCAACAGTTTGGTTTTCCTGCTCAGCTATATAGATGGCTACTTAATACCATGCTTATACACCACAATAGTATGGTGTTGCATAATCTCGAATGGAGTACAATGACAAGACCCAACCTGGAAAACACCAAGCACAACATACTAAAGGTCCTGCTCCCGTCTAACAAGTAGCCTAAGGTACTAAATGTACTCTAGAAGCTCCGTCTGACCAAGGATACACGTATTCTTGTAAGCTCATGCCTCCGTTCCATGAGCAGCTTCGATTATCTTGCAACAACTCTAGGGGTTTTAAAATCAATGAAAATATGTGACTGAACAAACATAACGGTTCATTAAAACATGGTTTGAAAATATACTAATTTCCCTCCGTTTACAAATAAAACATTAATCTCGAAATACGTGCAGTAATCAGAAAAACTAGTAATTTCATAAATCTATCCCACATTAGATCATATCAAGGTATTATTGCAAATAAGACTAGGCCAAAGCATAGACTCAACAAATATAGAGAGCCAACCACGTTAATATACTAGCACATATATGACCCACCAACCGATAAGCTTACCAATCACACAGAACCAGCCATACTGAGTTCATCAACGAACTAACTAGCCAATAGGGATGGGCATAATTATCCATGGGCATGGGTACCCATGTGTATTGTTGAAATGGATAGAAATTAGATAGACAAAAATTTACCCATCATCTAAAGGGTAAGGTGAGGGTATTTAATATCCATTAAATTCAAAGTATATTTTTTATCCATTCTTCAAATTATCTATGAATTTTTAACACTCTTTCATTCCTTTACTAATTTTATTTCTTTCTTTCTATTCTTTCTATTATTATTATTTATTAGGTATTCTTATTTAAAATCTCTTTATTCCAATTAAATATCAGTTATTTCATCTTTCATCCAAAAAAATAAACACAAAAATATTACGAATTTATATTAACATCAAAATTTTACTAAGAACTTAAATCATTCATTTTAAACGATTTAACAAAAATCAACGTAAACTATATAAATTTTTCAATATTTCACAACCATGAAATAATTTAAAGTGAGTTTTATAAATTCTTAAAAATTGTTTATAATGAAATTTTTAACAAGTTTTGTTTTCAAGTTTTGAATTCCATTTCGACATTTTCAACTCATTCTTCATTTAATTGGAAAGTTTACAGAGTCAAGTTCTTAAATAACTCATTCACTAGCCTTGATCAACTCGACAAATTTTTATATTTAAGGATAGAAGGGTAAATTGATAATTTACTAATTCTCACTTTAAATTTTAAAACGGGTTGTAATAGAAACTCCAATAGAAATTGAGAGGATTTGAAAAAAAATTAAAAGTAAAAAAAAAAAAGCAAATGAAATTGAAAGGAAAAAATATTAGAAGTTAAAAATAAAAAGCTGAAGACAAATGAAAATAAAAAATAAAAAATAAAAAGTAAAAGAAAAATGAAAAGTAAAATAAATTGAAAGGGATAAAAAATTTGAAGTTAAAACAAAATGAAATACAAGGAAACAAAATTGAAAAGAGAAAAAAAATATAAAATGTCATGGATACCCATTATCCAATGGGTAGGGTTTGGATAAACCCTCAAAAATTGAGGATGAGTCTAATGGGTATAAAACCCATTTGTACCCAAGTAGGGTAAAGGTTTACTCACACTCTCAAAAAACCCATTTGTGACACGACCCATCCCAATCCCTCCGGGATTACTGTGGGATGTGTCATGCGCCTGTCTGACACGAAGTGTCAGACAAGGGAAAACCTAACGCCACTGCCCCCAACGAGCTTCCAGAGTGCGCAAGGATCGATGGAGGAGGTATGCAATGTCCGAGTCTCTGCTGTAGTCGCATCGGTGATCAACCTGAGGGGCATTAAAAACAACAAAAGCTGTGAGTGGACGAAAATAAATAAGTTCATAAAACATATTTCACAAAGATATTTATGCCCTTCATTAAAAAGTATGCATGCATCGAAAACCAGTAAGTAACGATTTACTAAAAACAACCATTAGGGCCTTAGCCCAGAAACCGTAAAACCAAATCATGTGGGTCTCTACCCAAAACCATGAATACCAAAAAACAAACATATATTATTTAAATCCGACATCGAGAATACCAATTCCAATTCCAAGTGGGCCATCGCCCAAAACAATAACCATAAATACCATTTCCAAGAAAACCTGTTTAAACCATCTTGGGCATACTAGATGCCTAGCGTCCCAGACGTCATATCTCACGGTATAATAATAAGCAACGCGTGCTGCCCGGGGTCTCTCCGGGTCCATATCTCTGACATCCCAAATGTCTGACGTTCCAGACGTCTAATCATAGCAATCCTGCTCCTGAGTCACTATACGGTCTAGTAGCTCCGTATAATGACCCCTCGCAGGCAATGCACCGTGACTTCCCCAGTGTCCCAGACACCTAGAGGAGACCATCACATATCCTCGTATCAAGATGGTTTATGGAACACAGTTTATCAATCATTTCAAATATCTTAAGGGCCCTGCCCGGAATTTCCATAAAACCATCACAAGTCCAAACATCTGATTTTCAATTCCAAAACCATTTATTCAAATCCATGTAGGTCTCTGGCCCTAAATCACATTTATAACCAACTGGGGCTCATGCCCGATTTCGTAAATCAACTGGGCCCACTGCCCGATTCCGTAAATCAACTGGGCCCACTACCCGATTCCGTAAATCAACTGGCCCTTGGCCCGATTTCATAAAGCAATTGGGCCCCCGCCCCGATTACGTAACTCAATTGGACTCCAAGTCCGAGGTTTCCAAAACAATTGGGCCTCATGCCCGAGTTTATCATTCCAATTTCAAAACCATTTCATGAAATCATATCCAAAACCATAAGCATGGAAACTCAGTGTAAAACCGGAAAACCTAGATTTACGTGCAAGCACGTAAATCGCCTCAAAATGTGTGAAACCATATGATTCACCAATATCCAAATCAACATCATATAATTACAATTATAATCCATATAAAATAGTTATGCATGCATAAATTTTATAAAACCAAAGTCCACTCACAGACCGTCCATAATTGCTCGTTTTCGCGCTGCACGCGTTCCCGTAATTTCCGACATTTTCCAGAAATCTCGAATCCTGTCCCAAATCATTCTTTAGTGTCACTAAGGGCTCAAATAACAGCATACTAATTTCCCATAATTTTCTGGGAATTAAACGTTAATTAAAAACGTAACCTAAACCTTCGGACCCTCGAAACAACATCGAAACGGTGTCCGATCAATTTGAATCCAACGCTAAAATGTTCGTGACATTGCATAGGACAAAAGTCGTGTTGAACTCACGTTGAGATTCGTGCCCACACGCCATCACGCACCGCCATGAGTGGCTGCGCGTGAAACCCACGCGCCTGCTACAGTGTCATCGTCCTAACCCGTTTGTCTGTAAAACGGGTCCTGCAACCCACGAGACGACCCGATCAGTTCACTATCAATTCAACCTCAATGCTTACAATTGAGCATTCAAACATCTTCGTTTTAAGTCCAATTACAGTTCTGTAACCTTAATTTTATAAATACTTACCTAAAATCAAATGATTCGACGATGAACATCGAAGAACACCTGGGTACTATTCCTTCATCGAATTCCATCAATGCCGTTTGATTTCAATCAATTGATCCGGCCAACAGCTTCGTCTGATCATCCTAAGCTGGTTTCCAAGCTCAATTGCATCTTCTAACCCCTCCAATTACACGACTCAATCCTCAATTTTTCTGAACTCTGTCGTGTCTGTCCAAGTCTTCCTAGGGCTTCAAGCTTCGATCCCCTGATCTGGATAGACTAAGTGAGGTCCCAGAAGACTGAATTGAGCCTTAAATTTTCTTGGGTTGGCCTACATTTCGAATTCGAATTTTGAATTTGTTCAAACATGATTTCGGGTTTCTGGGTGCATTTCCACTCAGTCTCCCCGTTTCTCCTCTCTAACTCCTCTATCTGGTTCTCTCTAGTTCTATGTCCCTCTCAAACGTCCCAGAAATGGATCAAATAATCCCATTAATCCATCCAACCCGACCAGTGCTCTGTTCAAATTCTCAATGGAATAAAACAATTTTGCCCGTGCTCTGCACTTCACCATCCCAAACATGCTACATCCCACTCAAATGCATAAACAATCCTCTCAGTGCTCTGTGTTTCCTCCACTCAATCCATTAGCACTCAGCCTAAGAAAAGTTCCATAAACAATGCCTAACCCGTGCCCTATTTCTGAAAAGAACCCACAAAACCATACACGGATGTCCCAAAATCAACAGCCAAATTACCATTTTGCCCTCACTTGACAAATGACCAAAATGCCCCTCACGCATCTAGACCTGTAACTTGGTCATTCGAACTCCGATTGACACGTGCCGCTTGTCTATGGACTCAAGGCATCGAGACCTTCCTAACGGTCCTCAGCCCTTGTCTATCAGGCCTCCTGATCGAAAAGTCAACATTTCCCCCCTTTTAATCCAAATTACGAAAATGCCCTTGAACTTCCGAACGTCATAACTTTCACCTCGAACGTCGGAATCGAACGTGCCACCTGTCTATGAACTCGTGACGTCCGAAACTACGTCACGGTCATCGGTCAATGTCCATTTTACCGCCTGAATTAAAAGTCAACGTTTTACCCACGACTAGGGGCAAAACAGTCATTTTGCATCGTTCGTCCGATTTCGCCCAACTAATCACCGATTAACCCCACTAATCATGATTAGTTACTAATCTAATCCTGGAATTCGGGACGGGTCGTTACAATTTAGCCATCCCTACTAGCCAATCATATCATCTGACCCAACCTCGATGCCTGTTGCTGAATCATCATATCCAATATGAACTACTGGTAGGCTGATATCACTCGAGAAAGACGGAATCTTAGACTCGACATTCGAGTGTGGACTGGCTCAGGAATTACGGAGCTTGGGTCGACGTACGAGTCACGGTCCTAGTCTCAGGAATTACGAGCCCCAGGCTTGACGTCTAAGATAAGTCTCAGGAATTACGGAGAATTACCTCGACGTTTGAGACTACTCGCGGGTCTTGAGAATTACAGAGCTTTACCTCGACGTCTGAGACCGTCCAACCAATTAATATCTTGAGGAGGATCATCAAACCACATCACAATTACACATCATCACAACCATCACAATCATCTCATATATCGAGAAATCACAAGTACATATCAGCAACAATTCAAGGCCAGAAACCAAGACCAAAATCAAACTCCGGGCCCAAGCCCAAACCAATAACTCATTGAGGAATCGGGGTATAATAAACCCAATTTCCTCGCAAAACTCTTTAGTAAGATTTTCCTTAAAGATTCATAAAATAACCCATATAAAAACATAATAAAATCATCATCGAGAAAATCACATTCAACTCAAGACCACGACCCAAAATGGAATCCAAATCCGCCTTTTTGGAAAGTCCCGTAACCGCACAATAAAATATTCATAAATTACCCAAAAATCCGATAAAATTTCCGATCACTCAATTATCCTCAAAACACATAATAACACATTTTAAACACATAAACATGCATGCATAGGGTTTAGGAAAATGAAAGTCCACTCACACGTGCCTTTTACGTGACCGGACGGAACCGTATGTTTTTCTGTAAAATCTGAGAACATCAATTCCTGCCAAAAATCACTTCTAAGGGGCATTAATCATCCCAATTAACTCACATATTAATCCCATAATTTTACAGAATTTCTAATGTATTAAAATAATGTCCAAAACCTTTGGACAGTTAAAACTGTCCGGAGACGATATCCAATCCCCTCGAAAATTATACCGTTGGATTTGTATGATCGTATACCATAATTTACGTGTTAGAAGAATCCTCAGGTCAGGTGGCCCTCCCACCCCCCCCCCCCCCCCCCCCCCGGCCCCCCGGGGCGCAGCGTCGTCCAAAGACGCTGAGCGTGGTGGCCACGCTACAATGTCACCTTCAACTTGGGTCACCGACCTCTTTTACTATAATCGGGTCTTCCGACCCGCGATCCCAACTCGGTTCAAAACCAACGATTTCTTCTTCTTTTTCTCGTGTTTCGGACGATTATCATCATCTATGGAAACCCAGAAAGAGATCTACGATCTTAGAACAAGAAATTCTTACTTTGAGTTCATAGTTCCAAGTTTCAACTTCATAGCCATGGCATCCAGAGTTGTTATAAGCCTTTCTCATGTCCAGAACGCGTGGTTCTTCTTGCCTATAACACCGTACGAACTCCAAAAAGCTGATAGAACGATTAGTACTAGGTTTCGTGGTCCAAAACTCAAGAATTCAAAGAGCACCTCACGGGTTCACCGTAGTCCTCGCCTCTCAGACCACAACTAGCCTCCCTTCTATTGGTTTTTCCCCTTTTTATCCTCTCTTTCCCCCTTCCCCCTTCCCTGGTTTGCTTCCTCTATGTGCCTTCTCACGGTTTCAACACGATCACGCTCTCAAAATTAACTTAAACACACAATATTTATACAATTATATTTGTGATCAAACCCAAGTCGATGGTACTAGAACCAACCAGAGAAGGGACACTTGTCCCAAGCTAATTCAGCCACCCAAAGGATCTCATAGGAGAAAAAGACTAAAATACCCTTCCTTACAAAATTATGATATTTCCCCTACGTAGTTTAGACCTAGAGCATATCCATCAGAACTCCAATTTTGGCGTGTCGCCTATTTATGAACTCGGGAGTTCAAGACATTCACAACAGTCTTCTCAGAATTTCCAAAAGAGGTCTCGATAAAAAAAATCAACATTTTGACCTTAATAAATCAAAGTTAACCCTTTGACTTTGACCAAAAAGTCAACTAGGGGTAAAATGGTCAATTTCATCCAATTTTACCCTCGATGAAAGTCTGAGTTGTTACATACAACATGCAGTTACTCGAAGTCACTACTATGCAAGTCCAGGGAGATCAGCCCCAATAGAGTTTGGGTGGTGCATTAAGTTATGGATAATCAAGTAGATTGATGGGTAAGGGGAATAGAGCTCAAAGAAACCAAGGTGTTATTATGGAGGCATAATATTAGGCCGCGTTTTCAACCTCTGTGAGGAAGAAGCTTAAGCCAATCCAGATCTAATTGTTGGTGCGTTATTTATCTTTGGTTTTCAGGCCGAAGTTCTTATTAATCATGTGTGTCCCTAATGTTTGCTCAACAATTAGACTTATCTCCACCCTATTTGAATACCTTTTTAGTGTGGTCCTTTTGAAACATGAAGTTTGCACAATATCTTACGAGTTCAAAAATTTCCTTCTTTTCGTCGAAAATGAATTATTGATGGTTGATTCTATACCCTTGGGGATCGTTGACTTCGATGTGATTTTGGGTACCATTATCTCGACACGATGCAATAGTAAATTATAGAGGGATGGTTATGACCTTCAATTGATTGAGGTATCCCATGATGACCTTCACTAGAGAGAATTGGAAATGGTAGTGCATAATAATTTCTGTGTTCAAGGTGGAAAAGTTATTGAAAGTAATTATTTCGGCTAGTTGGCACATCTGGTGGTTGTTGACTAGCCAATAATGTTCCGATCATGAACGATTAGTTGATAGATAGTTGTCACCAATTGGTTGTGATATAGGGGTTAATACACCAACTAGAGATGTATATGTAGTGAACCTAGTGATTTGAGGTTATCCTATGGGCATGCATGGCGTTGGTTTAGAGGCTGATTTGATACTCTTAGACCTATATGATTTTGATAAGAAAGTGATATTTCAGAGCCCAGGATTGCTAGATGTAGTATTTCAGGGAGATTAGAGAGTGTTGCCTTCTGGGGTGATATCAGCCCTCTAGTAGAGAGATTATGGAGGAGCAGTTGTTAGGGTTATTTGGCTCATGTTGTTGATACACGAGACGTTCTAGTGAGAGCGGAGGATAAACCGATTGTACGGGAAGTTTTGGATGTGTTTCTAGAGGATTTACTGCAGCTACCACCTCACATTGAGGTTAAGTTTACCATTGAGCTTTCTCCCATGTAGTTGACCTATCTCTCAAACATCATATTGTATGGTACCAGTAAAGTTGTGGGAGTTAAAAGTTTAGTTACAGGACTTGGTGGATATGGGGTTTATCCGACTGAGTGTATCACCTTGGGGAGCCCTAGTGTTATTCGTAAGGAGCAAGGATGGTAATATGAGATTATGTATAGACTACATACAGATTTACAAGTTGACAATGCGGAACAAATATCCTCTACCACGAATTTAGGACTTGTTGAACCAACAGAGATGAGCCAAACACTTTCCAAAAATTGATCTTCAATTCAGTTATCATCGACTGAGGATAAAGGAAAAGGATATTCTGAAGACAACCTTCTAGACTTGATATAGCCACTATGAGTTTTTGGTGATGCCGTTTGGATAGACTAATGTACTAGCGGCATTTATGGAATGATGAACCGAGTATTTCAGCCACATTTAAATTGTTTTGTGATTTTTTCATCGATGGCATCTTTTGTATTCAAGGAGTGCAAAGTTGCACGAAAGACACCAAAGGATAGTGTTAAATATGATAAGAAAAAATCAGTTGCATGTGAAGTTCAATAAGTGATAGTATCAGTTAACCAGTTTGGGCTTTTTGGGTCATGTGATATCGACTAAGGGGATTAGTGTGGACCCCAAAAAACTGAGGCAGTATAAAACTGGGAGAAACTAAAAACTATGTCTAAGATCAGAAGGTTCTTAGGATTAGCTAGTTACTATAGACAGTTTGTGGAGAGATTCTCTACGATAGCGACTTTGTTGACTCGATTGACCAAGAAGGGAGTTAAGTTTGTTTGGGATGAGAACTATGAGTAGAATTTCTAGGAATTGAAGAGGCAATTGACTTATGCTCTAGCATTGACCATTCCTAATGATAGTAAGGAGTTTTAGGTTTATAGTGATGCATCTTTATAAGGTTTGGGATGCGTATTGATGTAGCATGGGAAGGTTATCGCCTATGCCTCGAGGTAGTTGAAACCTCATGAGCTAAACTAATCCACGCATGATTTGGAGTTGGCAGCAATGGTGCATGTATTAAAGATTTTGAGGCACTATCTCTATGGAGAGACGTGCATGGTTTATACCGACCATCAAAGTTTAAAGTATTTCTTCACTCAGAAGAACTGGAATCGAAGATAAATGAGGTCGTTGGAGCTAATTAAAGATTATGATTGCACCAATAAGTACCACCTAAGAAGGGCTAATGTAGTAGCTGATGCCTTGAGTAGAAAGTCTATAGGTTATGTAGCGAGGAAAGTTTATTTGTCGTTATTGGTAGAACTTTGGAGAGCAGGAGTTGTCCATGGAGTAGATAATTAGGGAGCTCTATTGGCACGTTTTCATGTAAGGCATGTTCTGATAGGCCGGATTGTGGAAGCTCAACTTCAGGATCCTATTTTTTGTATTATGAAGACGGAAGTGGAGGCTAGGGACAAGAAAAACTTTATACTCAGAGATGATGGAGCTCTATTAAAAGAGGGCCAGTTGTGTGTGTTTGAGGATTTAGAGTTGAGAAAGGAGATTCTTAAGAAAGCCCACATGTTAGTCTATGTGATGAATCCAGATGGAACCAAGATGTATCATACTTTCAAGGAGTATTATTAGTGGGTTGGCATGAATAAAGAGATAATAGAATTTGTGAGAAGGTGTCTGATATACTAGCATGTAAAAGTTGAGAGGTAGAGGCCCTATGGAGCGTTACAACTGCATTCGAACCCCGAGTGGAAATATGATCATTTCATTATGGACTTCGTGTTTAAAATCCCTAGAACCTAGAAATGTCACGATGGATTCTGGGTGATTGTGGACAGACTCATGAAGTCGGCTCATTTCCTACTGTCGCGAGAAGAATTCATGATGGATTAATATGCCAAACTATTCATTGATGAGATTATTCAACTATATGGGAATAGAGAGTCGATAGTTTAAGATCAAGACTTAATATTTACATCGAGGTATTGGTAGAGTTTGTAGAGATCGTTTGGGATGAAGCAACATTTTAGTACTGCATTTCATCCTCAAATCAATGGACAGTCTGAGCTGACTATCTAGATTCTAGATGACATGATGAGAGCTTGCGTGCTGCAGTTCTAGGGTACATAGGATTCACATTTAGCACTAATGGATTTCGCCTACAATAATAGTTATCAGTATAGTATTGGGATGGCTCTATTTGAGTCACTATTGACACCACAATTATGGATATGACAAAAGAAAAAGTCAGAAATATGAGAGAAAGATTAAAAGCAGCTCACGATCATCAGAAAAGTTATGCCGACCATCGAATTAGAGACCTCAAGTTTGAGGCAGGGGATTGGGTATTCTTGAAATTATCCCCTTGGAAAAAGCATTGTGCAGTTGGGAGATGCGAGAAGTTGAGTCCCGCTATATTAGGCCTTACGAGATCAAGGTGAGGATAAATCTAGTGACATATAGACTAGCGCTACCCTTAGAGCTCTCGAGGGTTCATAGTGTGTTTTATGCGTCGATGCTTTAGAAGTATCTTTATGATGAGTCACATGTGTTAGAGGAATAGCCTATCGAACTTATGGAGGACTTGAGTTTTGAGGAGCAACCTGTGTAGATTTTGGACGAGAAAGACAACGTGTTACACTGAAAAACTATTCCTCTAGTAAAACTTAAGTGGAGGAATTACAATGTTGAGGAGGCCACGTGGGAGCTCGAGGCACTTATGCGGGCCCATATTCCATATTTGTAGGCTTGAAGAATTTTTTTAAGAGGGTAGATTATAACAACCTAGAAATTCGAGAAACGTAATCCCGGAAATTTTGATTGTAAATTGACATTTCCCCCCCTTGTTAATACTTGGTTAAAGTTGGCTTTTTTTTTCAAGAGTACCTTTTGCACATTTATCGAGGGCCATTACGTAGGTTTCAAAATTTTCAGTCCGTAGACAAGCGGCACATTGAAATCAGAGTTCAGACGATATCGTTATGGATCTAAAAAACCCAAGAGTATTTTGGTAATTTAGAGCATATGGACATTTTGGTCTTTTGGCTAAGGTTTATTGAGCCACCATGTGAGATGGTGACATATGTCACCATCTAGTTTTAATTAGTGGCATTGCCATAGTCCTCACCGTTTGGTTTTTGTAATTGGAAGAATTAAATAGAAAAGGAACAGAGAAGGAAAACAAATAGAGAAAGAAACTGGAGAGGAAAGGAATGAAGAAGGAGAACAGCGGAAGAGAACAATTGGAAAAAAAAAGTGAGAGAGAAACAAAGGACTTGGGAAACCAAAAAGCAAAGAAAGAGGATAAAACCAACCATACCCGAAAACTTGATATTTCAGACAAGTGCCCCCTGAGATTGAATTATGGAACTTTGAGTTTAAAACACAAGATTAAGGTCACATCCATCTTTCTGAAGCCATCACGAGTAAAAACAGCTGGAAATTGAACGAAAAGCATGCAGGAACAAGTCCAGAACCACGTAGGACATATTCAGAGTTTTCGACTAATTTCCTTTCAAAATCAAGGCCAGACTGCTCTCAAGACTTCAGAGGAGCGTATAGTTCGAGATTGAGCTGCTGGGACTGACTGCTGTTGCTTAGAGAGATGGGCTGATTTGGGACAGAGGCATAATATCACAAAGGTGCACTTGTTGACTTTTTTAGTGTAGGATTTAAGTACTTTTATTGTACAAGTCACCTATGTTCTGTAATATTGTTGGTTGGTTGATCCTGGTAGCTTAATTGTTACGAAAAGTTTTTGTGGCATTGTGACACGCTCCATCCCAATCCCCCCGGGATTACCATGGAATGTGACGTGCTCCCGTCATACAAGGGATAACTGATTGATATTGCCCAAACGGGCTTCCAGAGTGCGTAAGGATCGATGGAGGAGGTGTGCGATGCTCAAGTCTCTGCTGCAGTCGTATCCGGAATCAACCTGAAGGGCATTAAAAACGAAAGCTGTGAGTGGACGAAAATAAACAAGTCTGCTTAAAACATTTATAAGACATTTATGCCCCTCAGTAAAATCATATGCATGCACCAAAAACCAATAAACCCATATTTATTTAGAAATAACCATTAGGGCCTTAGCCCGGAAACCAAAGCATAGTTTCAAATTCCAAAGGGTCAATCCAAGAGTTCTTTCATAAATCCAGTAATAAGAACCATAAGGCATATAATATAAACCATAACCATAATTTTTAGCCACTGCACTATACACTCCAATCCGACATCCCTGATGTCTGACGTCCCTGACGTCAATAAGGTCACAATCACAAGGCTACGCGTGCCACTCGGGTCTCAATTTCCGAGTTCAATCCCCGAACCCCGTTCGGGTACAGCATCCCCGATGCTTAGCGTCATAGACGCTAGACGTACTAGACGTCCGTGACCTCTCCGGGGTACCTCATCTGGAGGAGACAATATAATATGGAAGGATCTATATAGTGCAGTACCAAATTTATTTTATTGATATCCACATGCAAAACATATATGTATACATAGGTAAAATCCGAACCGATCGTTACGTTTCATCAAACGGGTCTCATGCCCAAATACCGTGAAACGTGCCATAACCGAAATATTATCAAAACCATTTATTGATTCCAGCATGTGAACATATATGAAATGTAACCCAGAAAACATTTATTCAATTCCATTTTAGGGTCCCCGACCCGCAATCACATGTAGAAATCCACTGGGCCCCTGGCCCGATTTCACAAGTTAACTGGGCCCCTAGTCCGATTCATAAGTTAATTGGGCCCCTGGCCCGATCCATAAATCAACTGGGCCCTTGGCTCGATTTCACTTTATCAAATCCGTAACCGTTTCATGAAATCATATCCAACCACATTTTTTTATTGGAAATCAGTGCAAATACAGAAAAAAAATCTCGATTTACGTGCAAACACGTAAATCACCTCGAAATGCGTGAAATCATTTAAATTCACTGATATCCAAAGTAAATCATTTAAGCATAATTATAACAATCATGAAACAGTTATGCATGCATCGAATTTATAAAACCAATGTCCACTCACAGACCGTTTAACCGAGTGCCTCGATACGCGTGTCATAGTCCTTCCCGGGCCACACCACTATCACCGGGACTCCCAATACTGTCCAAATCACATTAAGTCCCGTAATTTTCCCGAATTTTTAATTATTTTTAAACTGGATTTAAAACCTTCGGACGTCCCGAACAATATCGAAACGGAATCCGATCGACACGAAACCAACGCCAAAATGTTCGTTACATTGAATAGATTAAAAGTCATGTTGACCGTACCTCGGGATTCGCAATCACGCGCCCCCACGCGCCGCCGCAAGCGGCTGCGCGTGGAAGCCACGCGCCAGCTACAGTAACCGCACAGTGATCTCCTTCACCCGAATGATTGGTAAACAGGTTGAAAAACCCGCGATAAGACCCGGTCCAAATCCTAGCAATTCGACACCGATTCCATCAATTCAAAAGTCCATTAGCATCAAAATAGATTCAATTAGGGATCTGTGGACTAAATTACACACAATCATACCTCAAACCTTAAGATCAAGGATGATCACACGAAGAACAATCCGATCGCTGTTCATCATCCGAAATCCTCCCATGTCAATCGATTCTTTCAATTGATGCATCCATTAGCATCGTAGGGTCATAATGAACTCAATCCCCAGTCCAATTGCATCAATCCAAGCTTCAAATCCCACGACTCAAGCTCGAAATTTCTGCAGCTACAGTAGTTCTGTTCTTCCTCAAACGGACCTCAATTCTCTTCGTTCTTTCGACGTAAATGATCGTGGCAATCCCAGAAGACTCAAACTAGTCTCCAATTTGATCGTCAAGGCCCAAATCTTCCAATTCGATTTTCCCCCCGAATTTCAGAATTTTCGAAATTCCAGCCCCCAGCTCTCAATTAGTCCCTCGTGTTTTCCCAATTCAATCCAGTCTCAATTCTCGCCAATTTCGTTCACAAATTCAGTGGATAGAGAGGAGATTAAGGGTAGAAGAAAATTGAAGTTTGGTTGTTCACGGTTGAAGAAGTCTGAAGAGATTAATGGAGGAAATAATTCAGTTAATTAATCAAATAAACACAATCATAATGTTCCCCCATGTTACAATTATACTAAAAAATTCAGGGATAGATCGCACTAGACATCCACCAAGCTCAATCATGGCTCCAACTCACGGCTGTTCAAAATCACAGTCCAAATTACCATTCTGCCCTTGTGCAGAAAATTACCAAAATGCCCCTCACACATCCTGACCCGTAACTCGGTCATACAGACTCCGATTGATGCGTGTCGCCTGTCATTGGATTCGTATTGACGATACCTACGTAACGGTCCTTGGCCCCCGGCCATTGGGCCTCCCGATCAAAAAGTCAACATTTCCCCTTATATCGCCCAAATTACGAAAACGCCCTTGAACTTCCGTACATCATAACTTTCACCACGGACATCGGAATCGAACGTACCACCTGTCTATGAACTCGTGACGTCCCGAACTACGTCACGGTCATCGGTCAAAGTCTATTTGACCATTCGAATTAAAAGTCAACGTTTCGCCCACGCCTAGGGGCAAAACGGTCATTTTGCACAATTCGTCCGAAATCACTCAACTAATCCCAGATTAGTAAATCATAATTAAATATTATTAAATCCCGATATTCGGGACGGGTCGTTACAACTTTCCCTCCTTAAAAAATTTCGTCCTCGAAATTACCAACATCCTTATTCCATAACCACCTCGTGGAAAACAATTCGACCTCACATCTGTGTACACTTGTACACCCACATACTGGGACAACACCTGCCTCGTCTGTACCCAGACATCCCATCACAGTCATACGTCATAATAGCAACAACACTCGACCACCGCGAGTGGAAATGATCACCTGATCCGCGATAAAATCGCCTAACCATTTAGCTGACTCCTTCAGCTAAACGGTTCCCTTCCATTGCCAATATATCCTTACATTTGCTCCCATTGGGAGTCACCACATCTCATTTGTCAGTCCATGCTGACACCATCAGTCAAACTGTCATCACTAAGCTTTACCACCCTAGTAAAGCCCCAACCATCAGCCAGTCAGTGATAACACCACGTACTACATCACCCTCGATGTAGCGTAAGATCAACCACATGATCTCAATTAGCAGGGCAGCCCAATCCTGCGACCCAAATTAATCTCAATGTCCATAATTGCCGGCTCCCTCAGCGAACCAAGACGCTGGAAACATCACGGTGTGAAAACATCACACAAGGCTACTCGTGGTTACTCTGACCACCAATTCACTCATCCTGAGTGTACGTATACCGTCAATTCCCTCAGTCAAGTGGTGTAACTGGAACGCATTGAATACCAGCCCAGCAGTGATCACACATCACAATACTAGGGTTCCACTAGCCAACCATGGCTAAGAGCACCTGCTCATACAACCACTGAACCCGACAAGATCAAACTGCACAGCGCACGGTATCCAATGTCCAGTCCACGATCACAACCAAACAAATGATATCGGAACCAAGCCGATCACCATCACGTTTGATCACACACCACAGGTACATCCCATGTACCGCCATTAGGCACCACCCGGCCAAACCAGTATCAATCATCGTACAACGTACCCTGTACGTACATCAATCCATCAATCTGCCTGTAGCCACCCATGTCATAGCCAAACACGTTCCAATAATGAAGTACCTTTGCCCAAACCAACATGAGACAAAGCGAACTCCACCCATCATCCAGTTCTAGTTCCGAATCCGAATTCGCAATTTCGTAAGAAATTCAGAATCCAAACCCAAACATCATAATTTTATTCCATCTCCAAATTCGAATCCGAAATCATTACTCCGTAAGCTAGCATTGGAATAATCATTCCGCACCCAAATCCAGTAATCCATTTTCGAGCTTCGCAATCGAATTCTGAATCGTCACCCAGAAATTCGGTTCCAAAACCCAAAATCTCGTTTACGTCCACCAAGACGTAACAAAACCGAACCTATCGGTTGCCTGTCCAAAACACTCGATTGACTTCATAGGGGAGCCAATCCCAATACTATCACGTCAAAGGTTGACAAAATCTGACCACATCGGAAACCTACTCACCCGAGTCACCAACCATATGGACTCACTCCGAAAAGAAGTTCAGTCCCGTCAACTTACACAATCAAGGTAAAAGTGATAAACTCTCCACCCATCTGGATCATCAAGATCACAATCCAGATCCATCGCTACGTCACCCGACTAGTAATATCACGATCCTAGATCGCCACATCGTCCAAAGTCGACAACATCACAAATTAGATCCACCTAGGATCCACACATGCTCACATAGCTAACAATCCATCTGAAAGCTGATCGTAGGGTCTTACACCCTCAATTGAATCATTCGTCAAATTTCCCTTGGTGGAAAGATGTCCTACGCATTTCACCACCAAATCCAAAATCATACACAACTTCTAGTGTCCAATGACCCCAGGCCAAACATGGGTCCACCTACCAATACACGCTCAACGTACTGGTAACAACAATCATCATCTGCCACGGCAGGAAAATATGAAGTCAACCCCAATGACTTCGGAATACCAATCACCGATGCGGAAACGAGCACTCCTCTCGTCTCCCAATCACAACTCTCCCCGAAACGGGAGTTCCAACCATGTTGGGAACAGACATGCTCCCAATGAGATGTCAAGTCCAACCACTGGACTGCCCACGTCCATACCTCACTTGGACCACCACGTGTCCAAAATCAATTCATTACTTGGACCTCACGTCCGTCAATAATCATGTATGCACACACCCCGATTCCGAACGGATATTTCCTCAACTCTGCCTGGATGTGCATACCAAACTGCATTCGCCTCACATCACAACCTAAACAGGTTCAATCCTCAGGTTCCAAGTGATTCACAATCACAAAATCCCACATCAATACCACGAATGGTTTTCCCGACTTTTCCAATTTCAAGAATTTCCTTGTACTCTCTGGGGATATAAGAAGTATACCATCTTACCAATCTCGGAGTTGACAACAACTCCCCAAATCCACTGATTCTCATGACGTAGGGAACATCGTCCCTAGATTCCCCAAGTTTCAATCATACCATTTTATCCGTTCATCACATGTCATCGTATATCTGTTGGGACTCATCCCAACACGACACAATCTCCACTGGATCCCATCCAGTCCATGACTCAACCACCACTGAGTCGCAGATACCAATCATCTGTTCATCATGACAGAGTCACACCCCAACTGGTGGCTCATCGTCATCACAATTACTGTCACCAGCACCAGCGCTAGTACCAGCACCAACGCACCATCATCAACACTAGTATCAGCACACAGGCATCCATACTAGTATTGGCATAAAGGTATCACCATACCAACATCCATACATAGCACATGAACATCCACACTAGCACACGAACACCCATACTAGCACACTGTGTGCAAAGTTGTTACCCTGGATCTCCGTTCATTCCGAACGACGATCCCGTAACACCACTCGTACCTCACGACTATGGGTACCTACAATTTTTGCCATCAGCACATCAGGATAATGGATGTTCCCTGAACATCCCCAAGTGTCAAAACCACACTAAATATCCTCGATAGCCAGTTATCTAGACACAACTGCCGACCAACAGTCATCGTTGTCAAGATCCGTATCCACACATCACACTAACATCCGATCCAATACGGGGTCCCATATTTCATACTCGTATCCGTAGGTCGAAACCCATAAGACTCACTAGAGTCATCCACATGGTCATCCATGACCTCAGCCGCCCGTCGCAGCACAAATTCTCAATTAAAGTTCACTTTTCCAGTCCATCAATTATAAATTAGGTTTCCAAAATCACACCCTAGGGTTTCACTGAACCCAACTGCCCTCTGCAGTAAAATCCACAACCTGACCGACTCCGCGGTCCTGACCTAGCATAGACGTCAAATCCAATCCAATCGTCAACTCAACATGGGTTCCATCGTGGGTTCCACCACGAAGGTCATCGGCTAACTCCGATGCACCAACACCCCGAACATTAGCCAACACTACCAGGGTCCATAATCTAGACCATCACTCAACTGAGTTTCGCATTTCCATAACATTATTCAAATGGGGTTCCCTGAACCCGGCTGTGCCCAATAGCACACCCATCCATCATCACATGACCGAACCGACGGTCCCGCATTACCAGTTAATCGTATACAACCCCACTTGGGTTGAATCGCGCCAATGCACGGCGTATCGGGTCAAACACACCCAATCCACCATACAAACCCAAAACTAACTATCAGGTTCACAACGGAACAGCAGCCCAAAGAGACATCACACCTTCGACCTTCGCGCACAAAGGAGCAAAACCTGCTCTGATACCACTTGACACGCTCCATCCCAATCCCCCCGGGATTACCATGGAATGTGACGTGCTCCCGTCAGACAAGGGATAACCGATTGCTATTGCCCAAACGGGCTTCCAGAGTGCGTAAGGATCGATGGAGGAGGTGTGCGATGCTCAAGTCTCTGCTGCAGTCGTATCCGGAATCAACCTGAAGGGCATTAAAAACGAAAGCTGTGAGTGGACGAAAATAAACAAGTCTGCTTAAAACATTTATAAGACATTTATGCCCCTCAGTAAAATCATATGCATGCACCAAAAACCAATAAACCCATATTTATTTAGAAATAACCATTAGGGCCTTAGCCCGGAAACCAAAGCATAGTTTCAAATTCCAAAGGGTCAATCCAAGAGTTCTTTCATAAATCCAGTAATAAGAACCATAAGGCATATAATATAAACCATAACCATAATTTTTAGCCACTGCACTATACACTCCAATCCGACATCCCTGATGTCTGGCATCCCTGACGTCAATAAGGTCACAATCACAAGGCTACGCGTGCCACTCGGGTCTCAATTTCCGAGTTCAATCCCCGAACCCCGTTCGGGTACAGCATCCCCGATGCTTAGCGTCATAGACGCTGGACGTACTAGACGTCCGTGACCTCTCCGGGGTACCTCATCCAGAGGAGACAATATAAGATGGAAGGATCTATACAGTGCAGTACCAAATACATTTTATTGATATCCACATGCAAAACATATATGTATACATAGGTAAAATCCGAACCGATCGTTACGTTTCATCAAACGGGTCTCACGCCCAAATACCGTGAAACGTGCCATAACCGAAATATCATCAAAACCATTTATTGATTCCAGCATGTGAACATATATGAAATGTAACCCAGAAAACATTTATTCAATTCCATTTTAGGGTCCCGACCCGCAATCACATGTAGAAATCCACTGGGCTCCTGGCCCGATTTCACAAGTTAACTGGGCCCCTAGTCCGATTCATAAGTTAATTGGGCCCCTGGCCCGATCCATAAATCAACTGGGCCCCTGGCCCGATTTCACTTTATCAAATCCGTAACAGTTTCATGAAATCATATCCAACCACATTTTTTTTTGGAAATCAGTGCAAATCCAGAAAAAAATCTCGATTTACGTGCAAACACGTAAATCGCCTCGAAATGCGTGAAATCATTTAAATTCACCGATATCCAAAGTAAATCATTTAAGCATAATTATAACAATCATGAAATTGTTATGCATGCATCGAATTTATAAAACCAATGTCCACTCACAGACCGTTTAACCGAGTGCCTCGATACGCGTGTCATAGGCCTTCCCGGGCCACACCACTATCACCGGGACTCCCAATCCTGTCCAAATCACATTAGAGGATTACTAACCCCTTCATTAACAACCTATCAAAGTCCCGTAATTTTCCCAAAATTTTAAGTATTTTTAAACTGGATTTAAAACCTTCGGACGTCCCGAACAATATCGAAACGGAATCCGATCGACACGAAACCAACGCCAAAATGTTCGTTACATTGAATAGATTAAAAGTCATGTTGACCGTACCTCGGGATTCGCAATCACGCGCCCCCACGCGCCGCCGTAAGTGGCTGCGCGTGGAAGCCACGCACCAGCTACAGTAACCGCACAGTGATCTCCTTCACCCGAATGACTAGTAAACGGGTTGAAAAACCCGCGATAAGACCCGGTCTAAATCCTAGCAATTCGACACCGATTCCATCAATTCAAAAGTTCATTAGCATCGAAATAGATTCAATTAGGGATCTGTGGACTAAATTACACACAATCATACCTCAAACCTTAAGATCAAGGATGATCACACGAAGAACAATCCGATCGCTGTTCATCATCCGAAATCCTCCCATGTCAATCGATTCTTTCAATTGATGCATCCATTAGCATCGTAGGGTCATAATGAACTCAATCCCCAGTCCAATTGCATCAATCCAAGCTTCAAATCCCACGACTCAAGCTCGAAATTTCTGCAGCTACAGTAGTTCTGTTCTTCCTCAAACAGGCCTCAATTCTCTTCGTTCTTTCGACGTAAATGATCGTGGCAATCCCAGAAGACTCAAAATAGTCTCCAATTTGATCGTCAAGGCCCAAATCTTCCAATTCGATTTTCCCCCCGAATTTCAGAATTTTCGAAATTCCAGCCCCCAGCTCTCAATTAGTCCCTCGTGTTTTCCCAATTCAATCCAGTCTCAATTCTCGCCAATTTCGTTCATAAATTCAGTGGATAGAGAGGAGATTAAGGGTAGAAGAAAATTGAAGTTTGGTTGTTCACGGTTGAAGAAGTCTGAAGAGATTAATGGAGGAAATAATTCAGTTAATTAATCAAATAAACACAATCATAATGTTCCCCCATGTTACAATTATACTAAAAAATTCAGGGATAGATCGCACTAGACATCCACCAAGCTCAATCATGGCTCCAACTCACGGCTGTTCAAAATCACAGTCCAAATTACCATTCTGCCCTTGTGCAGAAAATTACCAAAATGCCCCTCACGCATCCTGACCCGTAACTCGGTCATACGGACTCCGATTGATGCGTGCCGCCTGTCATTGGATTCGTATTGACGATACCTACGTAACGGTCCTTGGCCCCCGGCCATCGAGCCTCCCGATCAAAAAGTCAACATTTCCCCTTATATCGCCCAAATTACGAAAACGCCCTTGAACTTCCGTACATCATAACTTTCACCACGGACATCGGAATCGAACGTACCACCTGTCTATGAACTCGTGACGTCCCGAACTACGTCACGGTCATCGGTCAAAGTCCATTTGACCATCCGAATTAAAAGTCAACGTTTTGCCCACGCCTAGGGGCAAAACGGTCATTTTGTACAATTCGTCCGAAATCACTCAACTAATCCCAGATTAGTAAATCATAATTAAATATTGTTAAATCCCGATATTCGGGACGAGTCGTTACACATTGTATGTTACTATGTAAGGGTATTTTTGGAACGTTAGTTTAGTTTTCAACATGAGCAGGGCCTTTCATGATTATCAAAGCGTTTTCGGGAAGAATCCCATCGTCATATTCGAACACCTAATCATAGAATAATACATGAGTTTATAACCTAAACATCGTCACTTCGGATGCTCAAAACTACCTCGAGATGATATTTGTTGACTCAAAACCTATGCCAAAATGTCTGTAACATCAAAACCATTAAAATACCAATTGATAGAGACCAGAGGAATGCGACCACATGCCATTATGCGCTGCCACACGCTAGTGTATAGTCGTGTAGTAGTTCCCCATGTGCCTGCAACTGCAGTCGCATGCGTACTTGCCTTCTTCCTCTTACTAGGTCAATCTAGATTCCTATAACCGTGTCCCTACCCGGATCATGGTACTTGGTCCTATTTCTTCAATTTTTCATCCATTTTTTACATCCAAAATGTCAATTAAACTCTAATTAATCCTAAGAACTTAAATATGATTTCAAAATCGCAAAACCTTGCCTCAATTGCTCAGACCGAGTTGCGGAAGTTTTAACGAAGGTTCAAGCTCAATTCTGGGCTGTATCCCACATCCAAGTCTTCGAGATTCTAACTTTTATTTATCACAAGATTCTAAAAAGGATGTTGATAAGCTTCTTTTTTAAGGTACACGTTTGAAAAAGAAAGTCAAGATCAAAGATGGTACGAGTTCGATTGTGTTCCTGCTTCAGAGGTCCTATTCCAATCTTATCTGTGGTCGTGTTCCAGACTTGATACAAGCATAAGATCTCGTAAACTTTGATTTCGACGTGTCGTCTATTTATGAATTCAGAATTCCGAGATCTACGTAAAAGTCTTAGGTCAATGTCCAAACAATTCTCTAAATAAAGGTCAAGTTTCGAGCTTTAATTATAGGCAAGGGAAAATAGTCAATATACAATTAATATTTCCGAAGTCACATTTCCTTATTTTCCGGGTCGTTGCAGATAAGAAAGTGAATTGACATTGGTATGTTTGTCTCACGCCTCTAAATATACGAAAGTCTACTATTTAATGAATTCAATAAATGTTAATCCAATTTTCAATACCATCAACTTCTGTTGACCTCTAAAAAATTAAGATTGAATATCACTAAACTTTCATTCAGTTTTTCAAATTTGGTAAAAATCTGAATTAGTTACCTCTCAACTTTCATAAAGTTTTTGAAAGTTGTAAAAAGTCTGAATTGAATATTGATGAATTATATCAACTCTTTAAAATTTTAAATTGAATACACATAAAATTAGAAATAAACCAAAATTCTATATAAGTTGATAAAATCCTATATTCAAATACGCCACCAATTTACCCTTTGAGCTTCTACCCACTTACTAATATACCTTATGAACTTCTAATTTACCTTATGCACTTCTATTTCTGCGAGCACTACATTTTTCCCTAAACTTTCGTTAAAGTTGCCGCATTACAAACAAGTAAACATGTCATGTTATATTAATAAATAATAAATTACTCATAATATATTGTATTAAATGACCAACATAATTGCCCATTATTAATGTAATTCAATATCAGAATATCATTATAGTTATTATAAATCGTATATCGGATGAAATTGTATTTCTAATCTTATTTGTTACGGAATTTTTAATTGAACAAATTATATATAAACCTTATTAATTAAGGAATTGTTTTTTATTAACATCAAGTATTTAATATAACTACAAATTACGTTGGAAAGAAATAAAAATCAGGGGGCCAAGACCACCGTGGATCCCTGTAGCCCCGCCTGTGATTGTACGGAAATTAATCTCATATTAATAAATCTAGCTAAACCTCGGTAGAAAAGAATTCTTGTATTGATATGTGTGATTTTCTGGAGGGGAAAGAAAAGGAAAAAAAAAACACGAGGACAGAATAGTAAAGGCAAAAATAAAGTCAAGTGCGAGGCTGCTTCGTGCTCTTTCCCTTCTTTTCTTTTGGTTGCATAATAATCAGAAGGGAGACGAGAGAAAGCGAGAGAGAGAGAGAGAGCAAAAAGACCAATTTGGCCTTCTTCCGCGGAGCTGCTGTTTTTTTTCTTCGTCTTTCCTCGCGTCTGCTAGTTTTTCTGTAAAGGTCATCATGAACGAGAAGGCCAGCGTTACCAAGGAGCTCAACGCCAAGCACAGAAAGGTTCCTCCTTTGCTTTTCAATTGTGAAAGGAAAGATTTCAAAATGTGAAATTTGTCATCAATCTTTTTTTTTTTTTTGTTCAATTTCGTTTGGATCCTTACTGTCGATTATAGAATTGCTGAATTGGATTTCCGTTTTGTTTTTGGTGTGTATCTATTCCCTTTACCTTTATTGTTCTGTTTTGTTGCTGAGAAATTGTGGGAAGAGAGGAAAATAAATTTTTGGAATTTTGCAAATGGTTGTAGTTCGATTGGCTTGAATTAGATTGGAAAATTTCAATTTCTATTTCCTAAAATGAAATGTAAATAATTGAACTTTTGTTTTGGTGAGATTTGATCTATAGTTCTGGGTCCTGATTGGTTTTATCTGAATTTTTATTGATTTACTGATCGGAAGTATATGTTTTATGCTTTTTCGGTGAATGCCTGTGAAGAAATTTCATAGGTTTAGATGACGAATTATGAACATGGATGTGCAATAATATCATTGTTGACTTATGATTAGCTTACCCGGTGCTCAACCGTTGTCTGTAACCATCACAGACTTTGGAATGCGTAAATATATTTTGGTTTTATTGGTCACATCGTGTTTTCTTAACACTTTCTAATTTGCAAAATTTGGAAAAACTAATCTTAAAGATTCCAAGGTATCTATTGCCCATTATGTTTATGTTATTTTATGATCATTTTCTGCTTAGTTCGTAAAATATGAACCATCCACTGGCCTTATTGATGTTCCCTGTATGACACTTCAGATGGTTTGTAATATTATGATTGTGTTCCTATCGTGTTAATCCTTGAATGCTGTATTTGTAATGCTGGTTATCTATATTTCTTTCTAGGCTAAATAGTTGCAACCATCCCTGAACTTTACCATAGATTTAGAAACCATCCCTTTACTTCAATATTACTGTCTCCCGTCCCTGAACTTTAGACTAATGTTTCCTTAGTCCCTACATATATGTTTCAAACGAATCCCGTTAAAAAGTCACGTGAAACACACCTGAATTGACAATTTTGCCCTTTTTCTTAACGGAATTCATTTGAAAAATAGATGGAGTGACTAACGGAAACGTTAGGGTACATTTCAGGGACGGGGACTCTAATATTGGAGTATAGGGACGGTTGCTAAATTATGGTAAAGTGCAGCGACGGTTTCAACTAGCCTTCTTTCTATAATTACACTTGATTTCATTTTCCACAATTTTAGCGGTGCTTAAGTTCAAGTTTTCTGAATCCAGTTTACTTTTTAATATGCAGATACTGGAAGGGCTTCTTAAATTGCCAGAGAATAGGGAATGTGCTGACTGCAAATCTAAGTATGTATCAGGAAGAATCTCCAAAAGAGATGATGTTTATCATGATATTAACCAACTGAGTATAGAGAATCAGACTGATTTAAGTTGTAACAGCTATATACTCTTATAATCTGTGGAATTACAACTGCTTTGATAAAAAATAAAGTTTCATGATGAAGCAAACCTTATTAGGCCAACACATTTTATGAGCTTTGAATGATGGTTTGATTTCTTTTCAGGGGTCCAAGATGGGCTAGTGTGAATTTAGGTATCTTTATATGCATGCAGTGTTCTGGGATCCACAGAAGTCTCGGGGTACACATATCGAAGGTTGTATGTTAAACTTTCATGCTGAAAATTTGCTATAATGTTTCATGAACTGAATGATTGGGCTGCTACTTTTCCTTAATTTCTCTATGAAATTTCTTTCAGGCTTCACAGTAATATTAAGGTCTGGTAAATAATTTGAACAAAGGTTATGAGGTTATTGGACCATATTGCCCATTACAATAAGATGAGGGTAGAATCAGAAAACATTGGTTATTTGTTTCTTGAAGATATCCTGAAATTTTATTTCGTTACCTCCCCCTTGGTGGTGGCCAAAAGCACCAATGTTTCCATGCCTTCATAATATTGTGCCTGTTTGAATTAGCATTCTTATTGATTTTCGCAGGAACAACAGTTGACTGGTCCCTCAAAGGCGCCCCCCCTCCCCACCCCAAAAAAAAAAGAAAAAAAAAAAAAAGAAAATGCTCTCTCTCTCTCTCTCTCTCTCTCACTCTCTCTTTGTATATATATATACACATATATGTGTGTGGCTCTCTTCGTTCCTCTGTCTCTATGAATGACCTCATATCTTTTTGATGTTACAAAAGAACCTTACCATCTTCATTATTTATTGGTGACAATTATATAGGTTCACATAGCCCTTTATATTTTTAATATCATATGCAAGCAAAGAAATGTGGCTACCTCAAGTTGATCTACATGTTCAATACCTCAATACTTAAATTTTTTTTGGAGTATTTACTCATAGGTCCTTGATAAGTTCAAAATCTATTCAAAAGTCCTTATTATCCATTTTTGAAATCTCTAGTCCCTCATTCAGATATTGCCCCAATGCAACACATAACCCCTTTTTATACGCAGAACTTTGAAAGAGGACTAGAGATTTCAAAAATGGATAATGAGGACTTGTGAATATATTTTGAACTTGTCAATTACCTATGAGTAAATACTCCAATTGTTTTTTCTTTCCTTTTAGTTTTAACGGGCCCCTTCCTATAAAAGAATACTACTCATTCAAGCATTTGCAATGGGCTGATCTGAGTATTGTTGGATTCTTCTGCAGGTACGGTCAGCTACTTTGGACACATGGCTTCCAGAGCAGGTTTCTTTTATTCAATGTAAGTCTATCATTGACCCTAAGTCCCCAACTTGTTTCTCTTTTGGTTGATGTGCATTTTCTTATTATTGGAAACGTGTTATGATTTCGTACAGCAATGGGAAATGAGAAGTCAAATGGTTACTGGGAAGCAGAGCTACCTTCAAACTATGACAGAGTTGGGATTGAGAATTTCATTCGTGCAAAGTGCGTGTTTGACGGTACCCTTGACAACTTGCACTTATTTTCAAGATACAGTTACCACCTGTAATCATTCTTTGTTAAATTCATTTATGTACTGCTTCTGTTATTTATTGGATATTCTCTTCAGGTATGAAGATAAGAGATGGATTCCTAGGGATGGACAACCAAAACCACCTTCTAGAGGATGGGAAGAAAAAACTTCCACACAGTGGCAGAGACCTGGAGAAAGAAGTGGGCATGGTTTTTTAGTAAATTCAGAAAAGAAAAATGAGGAGTGGAAGAACATTCAACCAGCTAGTACAAAAGAAAGTGTTCCTTCTGCAAGAATCAGTATTCCTGTTCCTCCAAAAGGTCCTGAACAGGTATTTCATACGGTCCTTCCCTGTTAACTTCTGTTCTTTCAGTTTGTTTTCATGCTGCTGTGCCTGAAATGCCCTATATTCTTGGTTGTTAATGTTATTTTATTCGAATAACTGATTTCTGGTTCATTTATTGAAGTATGTTTTCTAACCAATACGAAAAGGTATGAGGAGGGAAGTAATATTCTCGAAGAGAGTTGAGTGAGATAACATACATAGAAGAGAGGAAATATTAAAAATCGAAAATAGAAATTTTCATTCAAAAGGGCGAGCTACTATGTTACCATGCTTTATTTTCCTTTAATCAAGAATGTTTTGGAACGACTTATGTTTGATCATTGTCAGCAAGACATTGAAAGAGCATGTTGCCATGCATAAAGCATGCTAGGATTAAGTGCAATTGTGCCAAAGTAATATTGAAATGTCTTTGGCGTTCAGTCATTCATAGTGTGGATATGGTCTACATGTTGGTTGGTGGGAGTTCCATAGGTGTCGGGGTTTTGTTGAGCCATTTTCTAACCTTTGTTTATTTTTTGGGTTGTGGGGAGAGCATCTCTTTCTGGGAGGATTCCTTTTTTCTCCTTTCCCTTGATTATACTGGATTCCTCTGTTTCAGGGATAGAATCTTGTCCACATGTCATAATAGTTCATAGCTAGTATTCATGCGGTCTCTTCTTCTTTTGTGGTTAATCTGAGGGATCATGAAATCTTGAAGATTTTTTTATCTGTTCTTTTTCAAAAACATTTTTGTTTCCCCTTAGGGAAAAGATGAGAGGGCTATGAGAGGGCTTTTCCCTGTGAATGTTTCTTTTTTTTGTGCAGATTTTAATGATGATACGGTTGCCATTTGTAATCCCATCATAGTGATATGAGAGTCTAAAGTACCTCCAGAAGAAAAGCCCTTATGTGCGAAGGAGCTTTCTTCATTCCAAACGTGGACGGTGAAGCTACTATGTCTGAGGGAAACATTATTTAATTAACTTTCTTTTTTCATTTCCTCATCGTTTTGTTCCTTGTTTTCTCCTTTTCCCTTTCTTTTCTGAATAAAGTCTGCTGGTTCACCTTGTTCCTCTCTCGCAATATCTTTTAATTTCTAAGGGTTAGAAGTTGCTGCACATGTTTTTGTTGTGGGTTCCCTGTTTGTATCTAGAAACAGTTACTCCCTCATCTCTCATTCTTGAGTTTTGTTTCCATACCCTCCTTTGTTCCCTTGTTTCTTTCAGCTATAGTAGTAGACCATCTAAAGTTTTGATGCTTGGTGTTTCTGTATTTTAGCAGGTTGTACAGGTCCCAAGACCACAAGATGTTCAGAAAATAGGAACAGCAGTTCCTCCATCTGAAGCAACAAATCAGGCGGCTGACACCAGTCCTCCTGCCCCTCCAAATGTTGATTATGCCACTGACCTTTTCAACATGCTTTCTGTGGATGGTCCAAGTGACAATGGTTCAGATGCAGCATCAGCTGAAGATAATGATTGGGCAGGATTTCAGTGTATGTCTTTCTTACTTTCCCCAGTTTAAATATGTTTTCCTTTGCTGGGGTTATCAAATCTGTTGGTTCAGGCTCTTTTCCATATTGTTATCTAAGAGAGATGTTAATCTGCAGCTGCTGAAAAGGCATCTAGTGCTGAGAAAACTGTTCCATCGAATGAAGCGGAGAGTAATAGCAAGCTTTCATCAGGAATTGAGGATCTTTTTAAAGATGCACCTTCATTAACACATGTTTCAGAGAAACCCCAGAAAGATGTAAAAAACGATATTATGAGTCTTTTTGAGAAGGTATGTTCTGCAATATCATGTGCAATCAGAGTTTTTTTATAAAATATTTTATTAGCTTGATAAAAAATTTCTTTTTGTTGGTTGAAATACTTGGTTCTGGCTTTGCTCTATACACAAGTTTGAATTATTTAATAAACAATCAAGCCTTAGGTGTTAAGTCTAATAAACTCTTAAAAACCTATGTTTGGTGTGAACGGAATTGGATTATCATATTCTTGTTATATTGGATAACATGGTAGGTGGACATGTTTATTATATAACAATTCAAATATCTGCAGTCCAGCGTGGTGTCACCCTTTGCTATACATCAGCAGCAACTTGCAATGATGGCTCAGCAGCAGTCCCTGCTCATGGCTGCTGCAGCTAAATCTGGTGGCGTGGATCAAAAGTTTCCTGGTGTTATTCCACCACCTGTGTCCAATGGAAGCAATTTACCCTCCCAAAGTTGGCCAAGCGTTGGCTATCAAATTCCTGGATTGATGATGCCTGCTGTAGATGGGCAGGCTGATCTCCAGAAACTTACAGAGGTAAAGTCCATAGGAAGGCTTCAATATATAATGTTATGGACTTATGTAATATGCCATTTACCTCGAGTGAATTTCTCATTTTGTTAAACTTCCTTTTGAGTCAGAGTCAGACAAAGATCATGGGACCTGCAAATTCACTTGGGGGCTCCATTCCGTATTCAGCATCTAGGTATGTCCTAAATCTCTGCCTGTTGTTGAAGTTGCCATGTAGGGATTTCAGAATCTGATATTGAGGCAAGTTTTCATATAATTTGAAATGGTTAAGCAAACGGAAAATTATCCGATGTTCATTGAACATACGATTATAATGCATTGGTCCTCGTGGTTTCATAGCAATTGGCCTGACCGGTTTTTCTCTGGTTCTGCTATGTCTGGGTTGGGAGCTGTACCTTTTCTGCTATGTCCGGTTTTTCACTGCCGTAAATAATAAATATATTTGCATCAATCACAGTTTTTTCTTCATGAGCAGAATACCTATCTTACCTGGTTCTCAAACATATTCAGTCAAGAGTGATAATAATGAATAATTTTGTTTTTTTTGAGTAAGGGGTTGAGCATATACTCGACTCTTTATCTGTACTGCATTCATCAATGCTACTGCTTCTCTTTGCAGCTTCCATCCTATGATTCAAGGTACCCAGGTGACTGGCGTGACAAATGATGGGGCGAACAAGACTCGATCACCTTCTCCCATACCATCTGCAAGTTCATCACTATCAGGAGAAGATTATGATTTCTCGTCTTTAACACAAGGGATGTTCGCAAAACCGTGATGAGCCCTTGGGCGTTGAGGGTGATAATCGGGGCCTTGTTATACCATACAGAAACAGTTGAATTACAGAAAATATTACCTTTTTGTTTTGTACGTCGTCTTATTTTCCACTTGTGCTGGGGTTGTAAACTATTTGTAGAGGCGGAGTCAGAGGCAGAGCAATACCACTTTTAAAGTTTTTAGTTTTATTTGGTGATTGTGAATTTTGTGATTAATTACTTCATTTATATGACTAGGGCAATTTCGTAATAAGATGGGTTTAGATGATTGATCACAAGTATTTCCTTTCGATCTATTTATGACCTTTGTAATCATATTGCTCCTTGTTTACCTGTGTGACTATCCTTGTTTACCTGGCTTCTAATTCACTTGAGCCCGGTTTGTTTTCATGCAAATACCGGCCTGGAATGGTATTTTTTTTTCTTTTCAAATTCTATCAATATATCGTCTTTGTCGAGTGATGTATGGAAAGGGAAGAGGTGGAAGGGTTGATTGGAATTCATTCCACTTTAGAAGGGAATTAAAATTACGGTTTGATAGGGGGTATTTCAATTCCATGTCAGAGAGTAAAATTCAAAGAATTCAATTTTCTTGAATCCTATGTGATAGGATCTGCCTCGAAAAATACATCGAAAATTGTACCATGTCTTGCTTCCGTCTAATAATTAATCTAAATTCCAAAAGTACCATAGGACAATGACTTTTAACAAATGAATCCTCCAGACAAGGGATGTATAACCAAACAAAATTCACCCTCCAGGGGTCACATCACAAAATTCCAAAAGTACCATAGGACAATGACTTTTAGCACAAGAATCCTCCAGACCCTGGAAGTAAGTAAACACGGTTTAACAACTCCGACATCAATCGTAAAGCATGACAATAATAATATCTCAAACAGTCGATAACTTCATCGGCTAACAATCATGACTAGTCGGCAACGTATTAGCTCCGCTGACTCCGTCAGAGTCCTTAACCGATGTCCTGACTCACATCGGAGTTCCTGATTCGTATGGAGTCCCAAGTTGATATCCCAACTCGTCTAGAATCCGAATTCGATATCCTGACTCATCTAGAGTCCTAATTTGATATCCCGATTTGTCTATAGTCCTAATCAATATCCTAACTCGTCTTGAGTCCTAATCCAATACCCTGACTCATCTAGAGTCCTAATCCGATATCCTGACTCGTCTAGTCCTAATCCAATGCTTCGACTCGTCTAGATGTCCGAACCTAGCAATAGTTTATACTCATTTCAGAGTATTCGCCAACAACACGGTATATCTCAGAACTAACCTCAAGATCTATCACGAATATACCAATTTCCAAGCGTAAGTGTATCAAGGCTCTAGATCTAGCTTGTGACCTCATCTAAGATTCTAATACCATCCTAACACGAGTACCCAACCCAATGTTCTCAAGGAACACAACAAAGCATTTAATACATTGCTAACCATAAGTATAAGTTTAGGGTATGAGATCAACTCACATCACATCGGGGATAACTTATCTGACCAAGTGTGTAACGACCCATCCCAAATTCCATGATTAGATTAGTGACTAATCACGATTAGTGAGGCTAATCCGTGATTAGTAGAGCGAAATCGGACGAACGATGCGAAATGACCGTTTTGCCCCTAGTGGTGGCAAAATGTTGACTTTTCAATCGGGCGGTCAAATGGACTTTGACCGATGACCGTGATGTAGTTCGTGACGTCACGAGTTCATAGAAAGGTGGCACGTTCAATTCCGAGGTTCGAGAAGGAAGTTATGACGTTCGGAAGTTTAGGGGCATTTTGGTAATTTTGGTTAAAAGGGGTCAAAATGTTGACTTTTTGACCGGGAGGTCCGATGGCCGAGGGCCAAAGACCGTTACGTAGATAAGGACGATACGAATCCGTAGACAGGCGGCACGTCGAATTTGGACGTTCGACGGCGAAGTTACGGTTCACGAAAGTTTCGGGATACTATTCCCGGTGACACGTTCTACGAGATAAAAAGTAAGTTTTGTCTTTTGTGGGCCCATTTACTTTTCAGCAACCAATGGATGAGTGACACTTGTCACCCATCCACTGGCCAACCTCACCCATTCATGCAAGAAACCCATCCCCGTGCATTTTCATTTTCCTTATTCCCAAACAAACCGATCCATCCATTCTCTCCAAATCCAACCCTCCAACCCTGTTTGATCATGAACCGAGAAGCCCAGAGGTAGAGAGGATGAAGGCTGGACGATGGTGGCCGGCTGGAAGCCACGCCGCCGTGGACGGCGGCCATGAAACCCGGGAGGTACTCGGTTTTCCCAAATTCCATTTTTAATTTGTGTATTCCATTATGGTTGCTTGTGGGTGATTAGGGAATGATTATTAGGATGCTAGGAAGGTTTTAAGAGGGTTTTGGGTGGCGGTTTGGGCTGAGCAGCCGTGTAGGCTGATCCGGAAAAATCGAACCGTGAGGTTCAAATTGGACCGGTCGGATTTCGTAGGTTTTAGGTTGTTTAGTTAATTAGGATTGATAGGAAAGGAAGAAATAGGAATTTAGGAGTTGGAATGGAAGCAAACGGACCGAAAATGAGGAAGAAGGAGACCTGGACCGGTTACGCCGGTCCAAGTTACAGGAAAAACCGGACCGGCCGGCCCGGACCGGCTGTGCGAGGATGACGTGGACCACTCATCAGCCGACACGTGTCGCATGTCAGTGCACAGTCAGCACTGACATGTCAGTGACGTGGCCCAATCAGGGGCTGACACGTGGCACTGACGTGGACCAGTGCCGTGATGACACGTGGCACATGCCAGACTGCCACATGGCACTGACAGCACAGTGACATGGACCAATGGGAGCATGACACGTGGCAGCTGTCAGAGTCTGACATGTCAGACCTGACAGCTGTCAGATGACGCCATGCTGACGTCAGCGATGACGTCAGCAGGTACTGTAGCTGGCGCGTGAAGCCCACGCGCAGCAACTTTAGGCGGCGCGTGAGGGCACGTGGCAGGGAATCTGGGGAAGGTTCCAACATACGAAATCTTCTATTCGATGTAACGAACATTTTGGGACTGGTTTTGTGTCGATCAGACACCGTCTCGATATGTTTCGGGGCATCGGAAGGTTTAGGTTCGGGATTAAAAATAGTTAAAAATACGGGAAAATTACGGGGCTTTGGTAGGAGGTTAATTAAGTAGTTAGTAACCTTCTATTACGATTTGGACAGGTTTGGGAGTCCCGGTAATGGTGATCGGCTAGAGGAGCCGTATGGCATGCAAATCGAGGCGGCAGCTCGGACGGTCTGTGAGTGGACCTTGTTTTCTAAATTGGTGCATGCATAAATATTTATTATATGTTTTATTACTTGTTTGATGATGCCATGGGTGCATTTGTATGTGGTTACGTATAAGAACGTATTTCGAGGTTTCGGCCTTATACGGTGCTTATACGGGTCTGTATTTCTTTATTGGTTTTAATGAAATGGCTTTGGATTTATAAAAGGATAAACTCGGGTATGAGACCCATTTGGTTTTGTCTCGGGCATATGACCTCAGATTCCGGGCACGGTGCCCAGTTGATGTCCTATGTTCGGGTACGAGACCCAGTCACTTTACGGTTTTGATTTCAGGTCAGGGAACCTTAAATGGATTCCCAGGTTCATGACAGTTTATGGGAACCGGCATGCTACCTGGTTATGTTATTACGGTACATGACGGTTTATGGGAACCGGCATGTTACCCTGGTTATGTTATTACGGTACATGACGGTTTATGGGAACCGACATGTTACCTTGGTTAGAGTTATTATGGATCATGACGGTTCAGGGGAACCGGGCATGGATATTATGTTCTGTATATAAATATATGTTCATCTACCTTCCTTTACTTCTATTATCTCCTCCGGGGAGGGTCGTTGGCCTGGGTGGACCCCGGAGTAGTCACGGAGCACCGACTGAGTGGAGTCACCCCCCAGTTGGGTTCCTTACTCTCAGGAAGGCTATGGTTACTATTACCTCGGGTAGGGTCAGTGGTCTGCGGACATTGACCTTGACTTTGAGATGACTGGGATTGAGACCCGGGTAGCACGCGCGTAGCTTTGGATACCGTGACAGGATTGGTTGTGTGACTTATATATATGTATGTGAAGTATATATGATATATGATATGTGGTGTGCACAGGTGTGCACAGGATTTGGGCAGTGGCTCGTGTACTTGGTTTCTTTATGGTTTGGGGCCGAGTCCCGTATGGATTTGGGCAGTGGCCCGTATGGTCGTTTTCATTGTGGTCCTTTCGACCTTGATTTATATCTTCTTTGGGCTTAGTCCCACATATGGTTTGTTTTGGATAAATGGTTTTCGAATGCATGCATGCTTTTTAGTGGAGGGTACAAATGTCTTCTTATTAAATGTTTTTATAAACTCTTGTTTTGTCCACTCACAGTTTTTAATGTTTTGACTGCCCTTCAGGTTGACATCGGATGTGGACTGTAGCAGAGACCGAGATATCACATACCTCCTCCGGATCATAGCGTACTCTGATAGCCCGGGAGGGCAAAGGTTGGAAATATCCCTTGTCTGACACTTTGTGTCAGACGGGAGCAGGGTCATCCCGCACTAATCCCGGGGGGATTGGGATGGGTCATGTCAACGTGGTATCAGAGCGGGGTTGTCTCTATTCGAGCAACCGTGTATCTCTCGGAGTAATGCGCTGGTCGAGGATGTGATATCTCAATGGGCTACAGTTTGTGGTCAACCTGATAGTTGGGCTGCCGATACGATAGTTAGTTGGATTGGATCGTGGAACGTCTTGGTTCGGCATTCGATGCCGGGGTTGCCATAGTTCTGTCGTGGATGACAGTGTGGGACCCTACAAAGGGATAAACGTATTCTTATAGATTTTGATCGTGAGATGGTTAGTTGGGATCGTCTTCACGATGTCGTAGGATCGGTTCCGACGACTGGTTGGGAATTATGACCATCCGATGTTCGAATATGGTTGAGTTAGATAGATTTACTGCAGTTGGCAGTTAGCAACCGGATTCGAGGAATCCGAATTGGATTGACGGTAGGATTGGATTGACGTCTTTACGATGTCAAGACCGCGGGGTCGGTCAGATTTTTAAGTTTACTGCTTTTCGCAGTTGGGTTCAGAGTGACTCTAGGTGTGATTGTGGAACCCTACCGTATGTGTATGGTTCAGAAATGGGAGTTGACGAGTGGTTTGACTTGGACGACTATTCGGATTTGGATTCGTTAGTCAGTCTAGTCATGTCAGCTTGTGTTGGGACTGCACTTCGCAGTCGAGGTTATATTTATCGGTTAGACATAGTTGGTTGTCATGGTACTTTAGTTGTCGTTTGGTGCAACTAAGGTCATTGGTGACCTGGTAGAGGACATTGGGTTAGTCGAGTTGCGACTGGTTAGAGTTTGGTTGGACAGGTTACCAGGGTTGGTACTTGTCGATGGAATCCCTGAGTGGAATACAGAGTAGTTGGTACAGGCGATTGATTCCATTGGATACGGAGTCTGGATATAGCGAGGTCTGGTAGTTAGGTCTGCACGAGTCTGTGGAAGGCACTACTACCGAGAGTGGTTGTAGCTATGGTTGTTGGGAATCGGGGACGTTCAGGGGACGTTTCCTTTTCTCTTATGAGTTGTCAGGATGACTGTACTCATAGTTGTTAGGTACGAGGGAGGCAGAGTTTCTCCTATTCGAGCAGAGGTACGGGATCGTCGCTCGGTATGAGCGGAGATCCAGGGGTGTCAGTTTTGCACATCGTGTGCCGATACTGATGCTGGTTGCGTGTACCGATAGTATTGTGGGCTGGCGCTGATACTAGTGCTGGTGCCGGGGATCGTGATGACGATGAATTACGTATCGGGATGTGACATCCGTCGTAATGGGCATATGTTCGGTATCTGTGGTTCAGGAGTGGATCTCAGATAGAGTTAAACTGGTTAGGGGACACGTGGTTGATGTCTGGGTATGTTGTTTCCAATCTGGTTGGAACTTCGAAATCGCGAGAGGTTGCGATTGAGGTGACGAGAGGAATGCGGGTTTCCCGCATTGGTATTGGGTATGTAGAAGTCGTTTGGGTGACTTCTCAGGTTCTACCATAATTGAGGGTGGTAGATGATGTAGATGTTATTGATGTTGTTGGTTGCCACTAGTACACTGATCGTGTATTGGTTGGTGGACCTGTGATTTGTCTTGGGTCATCAGGTGGAGTGAGTATATCGAAGTTAGGTGACTGCGATTCCTCATTCTCTACTTGGTGGCAGACGATGTCAGGTTACGTGACGTGGTGAATGCAGCGAGTTTGGTTGTATTCACATAGGATGAGTTTTGATGTCACAGTCTTGTATCATCTTTGATTTTCCTCGGTGGAATGACAAGGATCGATACGAGGTAATCAGTGATAACCCACAGTCTCGGCGTGTCTTGTCGTTGACTAATCTATTTAGATGTGGGAAATGGTTGAGGACTTTGGACGTCGTGACGATCGGGGATCATGACGTCTATGGGCGGTTGACGTAGTGTTGGATCTGGATCGTGATTTGGATATCCAGATAGGTGGAGAGTTTATTACCCTTACTTGGATGTGGAGTGGAGCATGATGGGACTGAACTTCTTTTCGAGGTAAATCCTATATGGCTTACTACTCGCCTGAGTAGTTGTCCGATGGGTAGTTTTCCGACGAGGGCGGATTTGGTCAGCCTTAGAGACGTGTTGATATTGGGATTGGCTTCCCTATGAAGTCAATCGATTGTAATAGGGTAATCGGTTTAGCAGGTAACCGATAGGTTTGGTTTTGGTATGTCTCGGTAGACGAGAACGATATTTTAGGTTTTGGAATCAGATTTCTGGATGACGATTCAGGATTTGATTTTAGAACTTGAAAGAGGATTTCTGTATTTGGGTTTTGGAATCGGGTTCTGGGTGACGATTCAGGATTTGATTCTAGAGCTTGACTGTAGATTTTCTTTTATGGATTTGGGTTCGGAATGGTTATTCCTAATACTAGTTTACGGAATGATGATTTCGGATTCGAATTTGAACATGGATATGGATATGATTTCTGGGTTTGGATTCGGGATTTCTTACGAAATTGCGGATTCGGATTCGGATTTGGAAACGGCTGATGGGTTGGAGTTTTGATTTGTCTAGTACTGGATTGGACAGATGGACTCCAAATTGGAACGTGATTGGCTACAACCTAGGTGGTTGTAGTCTGATTGATGGGTAGATGTACGTACCTTGTACGTTGTTCAAGGTACGATACTAGGCAGACTTGTCGTGCCTGATGACGGTATATAGGTGATACCGGTGGTACGTTGGAGAGCGTGTTGGTAGTCGGCTTGGTTCCGATACCATTGGATTAGTCGGGGTCGTGGACTGGACATTGGATACTGTGCATTGGGTCATAGTGGTTCTGATGGGTCTAGTTACACATAGGTCGAGTGAAATGCTTGTGGTTAGTGTAACCACGAGTGTGTGTCATATCAGTTTGCGACTGACGACTGTCAAGTGGTGACAGTTTGTCGGAGGTGTCAGCGTGGATCGTTGAGTGATTGGTAACTCCCAGTGGGAGTAGATGTCGGGATAGTTAGTGTTTGAGAAAGGAACCGTTGAGTTGCTGTGTCAACGAAAACGGTAGATTTAACTAGTAGTGTCAATTCAGAACGTATGACCACTGTCATTCGACGTGGTCGAACGTAGTCGATACGATATGGATGTTAGCGGTACGTCTGGCTGCAGACGAGTAAGTATTGTTCGGGTTAGTGGGTGTACTAGCGTACACGTGTTGCGAGGTAGGTCGATTCTACTTTCCAGGAGATGGATGTGGAATCAGAATAATTGGAGTTTCGAGAATGAAACTAATTAAGGAGGGAAGAACGGTTAGATTAGGTCGGTTGGAATTTCGAGGACGAAATTAATTAAGGAGGGAAGGTTGTAACGACCCGTCCCAAATTCCATGATTAGATTAGTGACTAATCACGATTAGTGAGGCTAATCCGTGATTAGTAGAGCGAAATCGGACGAATGATGCGAAATGACCGTTTTGCCCCTAGTGGTGGCAAAATGTTGACTTTTTAATCGGGCAGTCAAATGGACTTTGACCGATGACCGTGACGTAGTTCGTGACGTCACGAGTTCATAGACAGGTGGCACGTTCAATTCCGACGTTCGAGGAGGAAGTTATGACGTTCGGAAGTTTAGGGGCATTTTGGTAATTTTGGTTAAAAGGGGTCAAAATGTTGACTTTTTGACTGGGAGGTCCGATGGCCGAGGGCCAAAGGCCGTTACGTAGATAAGGACGATACGAATCCGTAGACAGGCGGCACGTCGAATTTGGACGTTCGACGGCGAAGTTACGGTTCACGAAAGTTTCGGGATACTATTCCCGGTGACACGTTCTACGAGATAAAAAGTAAGTTTTGTCTTTTGTGGGCCCAGTTACTTTTCAGCAACCAATGGATGAGTGACACTTGTCACCCATCCACTGGCCAACCTCACCCATTCATGCACCAAACCCATCCCCGTGCATTTTCATTTTCCTTATTCCCAAACAAACCGATCCATCCATTCTCTCCAAATCCAACCCTCCAACCCTGTTTGATCATGAACCGAGAAGCCCAGAGGTAGAGAGGATGAAGGCTGGACGATAGTGGCCGGCTGGAAGCCACGCCGCCGTGGGCGGCGGCCATGAAACCCGAGAGGTACTCGGTTTTCCCAAATTCCATTTTTAATTTGTGTTTTCCATTATGGTTGCTTGTGGGTGATTAGGGAATGATTATTAGGATGCTAGGAAGGTTTTAAGAGGGTTTTGGGTGGCGGTTTGGGCTGAGCAGACGTGTAGGCTGATCGGGAAAAATCGAACCGTGAGGTTCAAATTGGACCGGTCGGATTTCGTAGGTTTTAGGTTGTTTAGTTAATTAGGATTGATAGGAAATGAAGAAATAGGAATTTAGGAGTTGGAATGGAAGCAAACGGACCGAAAATGAGGAAGAAGGAGACCTGGACCGGTTACGCCGGTCCAAGTTGCAGGAAAAACCGGACCGGCCGGCCCGGACCGGCTGTGCGAGGTTGACGGTGGTGACGTGGCATGATGACGTGGCACCTGTCAGATTGTCAGGTGACGTGGACCACTCATCAGTCGACACATGTCAGTACACAGTCAGCACTGACATGTCAGTGACGTGGCCCAATCAGGGGCTGACACGTGGCACTGACGTGGACCAGTGTCGTGATGACACGTGGCACATGTCAGACTGCCACGTGGCACTGACAGCACAGTGACATGGACCAATGGGAGCGTGACACGTGAAGCCCACGCGCAGCCACTTCAGGCGGCGCGTGAAGCCGCGTGGCATGGAATCTGGGGTGGGTTCCAACATACGAAATCTTCTATTCGATGTAACGAACATTTTGGGACTGGTTTCGTGTCGATCGGACACCGTCTCGATATGTTTCGGGGCATCGGAAGGTTTAGGTTCGGGATTAAAAATAGTTAAAAATACGGGAAAATTACGGGGCTTTGGTAGGAGGTTAATTAAGTAGTTACTAACCTTCTATTACGATTTGGACAGGTTTGGGAGTCCCGGTGACGGTGATCGGCTCGAGGAGCCGTATGGCACGCAAATCGAGGCGGCAGCTCGGACGGTCTGTGAGTGGACCTTGTTTTCTAAATTGGTGCATGCATAAATGTTTATTATATGTTTTATTACTTGTTTGATGATGCCATGGGTGCATTTGTATGTGGTTACGTATAAGAACGTATTTCGAGGTTTCGGCCTTATACGGTGCTTATACGGGTCTGTATTTCTTTATTGGTTTTAATGAAATGGCTTTGGATTTATAAAAGGATAAACTCGGGTATGAGACCCATTTGGTTTTGTCTCGGGCATATGACCTCAGATTCCGGGCACGGTGCCCAGTTGATGTCCTATGTTCGGGTACGATACCCAGTCACTTTACGGTTTTGATTTCAGGCCAGGGAACCTTAAATGGATTCCCAGGTTCATGACGGTTTATGGGAACCGGCATGCTACCTGGTTATGTTATTACGGTACATGACGGTTTATGGGAACCGGCATGTTACCCTGGTTATGTTATTACGGTACATGACGGTTTATGGGAACCGGCATGTTACCTTGGTTAGAGTTATTATGGATCATGACGGTTCAGGGGAACCGGGCATGGATATTATGTTCTATATATATATGTTCATCTACCTTCCTTTACTTCTATTATCTCCTCTGGGGAGGGTCGTTGGCCTGGGTGGACCCCGGAGTAGTCACGGAGCACCGACTGAGTGGAGTCACCCCCCAGTTGGGTTCCTTACTCTCAGGAAGGCTATGGTTACTATTACCTCGGGTAGGGTCAGTGGTCTGCGGACATTGACCTTGACTTTGAGATGACTGGGATTGAGACCCGGGTAGCACGCGCGTAGCTTTGGATACCGTGACAGGATTGGTTGTGTGACTTATATATATGTATGTGATGTATATATGATATATGATATGTGGTGTGCACAGGTGTGCACAGGATTTGAGCAGTGGCTCGTGTACTTGGTTTCTTTATGGTTTGGGGCCGAGTCCCGTATGGATTTGGGCAGTGGCCCGTATGGTCGTTTTCATTGTGGTCCTTTCGACCTTGATTTATATCTGCTTTGGGCTTAGTCCCACATATGGTTTGTTTTGGATAAATGGTTTTCGAATGCATGCATGCTTTTTAGTGGAGGGTACAAATGTCTTCTTATTAAATGTTTTTATAAACTCTTGTTTTGTCCACTCACAGTTTTTAATGTTTTGACTGCCCTTCAGGTTGACATCGGATGTGGACTGTAGCAGAGACCGAGATATCACATACCTCCTCCGGATCCTGGCGTACTCTGATAGCCCGGGAGGGCAAAGGTCGGAAATATCCCTTGTCTGACACTTCGTGTCAGACGGGAGCAGGGTCATCCCGCACTAATCCTGGGGGGATTGGGATGGGTCCTGTCAAAGTGCACGATTACACGTATTTCTAGGCACTTAACCTCAAAAGTCCCCACGAGCTCCAACTTGGTCCATGTGGCTCACCAGGCTTCCATTGTCAAGGTTTCTCACAAATAAATAATTAACATTAATACAAAACAGGTTAAATCAAAAGAAAAAAATCCTTATCACTTGAAAACCCAAGTTCCTTAACTCGAAATAAAATAACTTTGGACGTCTAAAACTAATACTAAAAAAAACTCCTATGAACTCCAAAACACTACCCACTGGAGGTCGAGGGAACCCTCCATGTACCCCCACGCGCCACCCTTCTCCATAGCCCCTCATAGCCGTGGCTGTATGGTGATACTCGCCCCTACCCTCACGTCACCAGCGTTGGCTAGAAAACACCATGAACGACGAAGCAAGCTTTCTGAAACTATTCACAATCTATAGGTCTATATCCATCTTCGTGATGGATCAAGAATATAGGGTCCATATTGTGCTGTCCACAAGTCTAGAGATAGTACGATTGTGATCGCACGACCAAGACGAAGATGATGCCTTTGGTGCGACGACCTGGGTCGCCGCTGAACAACAGCTCCATTCCAACCCTTGCACCTCCCTCACAAGTTTAGAGAGAGTAGAGAGAAAATTCCTCCATGCCCTTACAGTTTCAAACCCATAACAATGCATGAATATCGAGAAAATGTACACTTATAATAGACAACACTTGCTTAACCAATTTTAAATTTTGAAATTTGGCCTACGCCCATACATACTTAACTATGCATATGAAACAATCAATACTTTCCTGAAGATCATTGTGTTGTTATTTGATTATTATATTCAATTTATTTCCATAATTTCCAACACGTAAAAATAAGGTTACCATTCAACATGTTTTCATTCTCGAAAACCAAATCATCATTTTCATAACAATTTCGTATAACGAATAAGTAATTTAATATTTTCAAAAAATTTCAATAATTATACAAAAAACCAAATTCAATATATTGTGATGAAAATCATATAATAACCTTGGCTTATATTCCAAATCAACCCAGCCTTTGGGCATGAATAATTGTAGCAGATACTTCAATTAATTATAAAACATGTTCTTCTATTAATTCCATAAGATGATTAGAAAACGTTAAAAAAAAAACCTTAAACGAACTATCCTGACATACAATGTTCACCTTTTATAGACAGAAGTTCAAAACTTTGCTTTGATACCAAGTTGACAGGACCCGTCCCTAATTTATGTGAAAACCAGACCAGCCTTGCTCCCGCCTAACAAATTTTGTCAGATAAGAGATATTACCAACTTCATCCAAGTTCATATTATATTAAATTAACCAAACTAAATCCGTCATTACAGGGTTTCCATCCATATCCAACTCACTAACCTTGATAAGTAGAGAAAATTAGTATTTAAACCATAATCAGATCTTACTCTTAATATTAAAAATTAGCACTATTTACCATTTGAATTACATATACATATATGAAAATAATAACAAGTTTAACCAAGTGTCTACAATACAATTTTAGACATTCGTTTTAAGGTTATTAAAGACCTTCAATTTAGAATACACAAATCACCTTTTGTTCCTTACCTTATTTAAGATTATGCAAATTTGTAGATTGCATAGTTTAAAGCACATACCCTCCTTTGTATAACACTAGCTTTAATAGTTCAATTCATTTTCTTACACATATAAGTCCGTAAATCCTTCACACTTCCATAAACCATTTTATGACGCTCCATCTATCATGGAATTCCATTTACATCCTTCAAAGTCACCTTCTTTCTCACATATGTTTTACCCCTCATCATATTCATCATAATCATCATCATTCAAGCAACATTATATCATCAATAATCATCAAAAAGCCTATTTACACCTTATCCATATTTAGCACTTCTCTCAATATTGTTCATAACCTAAATAATAATAAGTTACATAATGATCATGCAACAATTCCTTGTAATTCCCTTCATGAATATACTTTATTTTTTGAGGACTTTTAATAGTCAATTTAACCGTAAATTTATGTAACGACCCGTCCAGAATATCGGGATTAAATATTAATTAATTATGAATTTTGTATGATTAATCGGGGGTTAGTTGAGAGAAATCGGACGGACGGTGTAAAATGACCGTTTTGCCCTTGGATTTGGGTAAAATGTTGACTTTTGACCCGGGGAGTCAAACGTATGAGGATTGATGACCGTGACGTAGATCAGGATGTCACGAGTCCGTAGACAGGCAGCACGTCAAAATCGGAGGTTCGACGGAGAAGTTACGGGTCTAGAACGTTTTACGACACTATTCAAGCAAACCGAGAAACTGACGAGTGGCAGGTTTTGGTTGGTGGAAATTTTTGGAAGGATCCACCAGATGAGTGACAAGTGTCACCCATCTGATTAGCCCATTCCACCACACGGTGGGATATTTTTCCCTCACCATCATCGATCACTTCTTCATTTTTCTCCCAAAACCCGTGAAGGTTCTAAACTGTGAACCCATTCCCTACATCCCTTCAATCCCCATTAACTGTTCTTGGTGTGTGAATGAAAAAGAGAGGGTGAGGTGAGACGACGAAGATGGTAGTCACGGGTCGAGCCGTCGTGGACGATGGCTGGCGAAGCCATGAACCGTGAGTTTGGTTTTTCAAATTTGGAATTTGGGTTTTAGAGTGTATTGAATGGTTTTGTTAATGTAAAAGTAATTATGGAGGTTGTACAAACGTTTTACGACACAAAGGAAGGATGGTGGTGGCCGGAATCATGGAAATCCGACAGGGGGAAAGTTGGCCGGTTCAAACATCGAATGGGAAGGTATGATTTTGGCTTGTTTTCATGTTTTTGAAATAATAGGTTGATAGAATAGGACTAGACGAAGCTATAGGATTGAAAATGGATGAAAATGGACCGAAAACATGGGAGATATGGCCTTGAACCTGTCATTCCGATTCAGTTGGACTGGCTGCATAGTTGGACCAGACCGGACCGGTTCAGCTGAGGTTGAAGACGATGAACATTGCAGGAGCGTGAAGCCCACGCACAGCGCCTTCGGGCGGCGCATGAGGGCCCGTGGGACGTTTTTGGGTGAAGTGTTCAACTTATGAAATCATCCTTTCGATGTAATGAATATTTTGGGACTGGTTTCATGTCGATTAGACATCTTTTCGGGGTAGTTTTGGGTGTCCGAAGGTTTAAAGTCTATGAAAAATACGTTTAAAAATCCCGAAAAATTAGGGGGTTTAATGAGAGGTTATTGAAGTAATTATTAACCCTCTAGTATGATTTGGATAGGTTTGGATATTCCGAGGACGATGATTTAGCCTGGAGAGGCTTATGACACGCATATCGAGGCAATAACGTAGGACGGTTTGTTAGTAGACTTTGGTTTTATAAATATTATGCATGCATAACTGTTGTATATGCTTTATATATGTGTTTTATGATGATGATGACTGGTTTTACGTATTTGCACGTATTTCGAGGTTTATGGATTTATACAGTGTTATATGTGCTTATGGTTTCATTGATGGTTTGATGAACTAGTTTTGGTTTTGGAAAGATGAACTCGGGCATGAGACCCATTTGATTTGGAAAGTATCAGACTTGGAGTCCATTTGACTTAATGAGAAATTGGGCTGAGCCCCATTTGAGTTATGTGATCGGGCCGGGGGCACAATTGGTTAACGAAATCGGGCTGAGACCTATTTGAATTATATGATCGGGCCGGGAGCCCAGTTGATTACGAAATCGGGCATGAGGCCCAATTGTGATTTATAAATGTGATTTCGAGTCTGGTCCCTATGTTTCATAAACGTGATTTCGGATCAGGGACCCTACATTGGTCTTCAAGGAAAGCCCAAATAACATCCCAATCAAAAAGTCATCTTTTCACCACTTAAACCAAGGGTAAAATCGTCATTTCCCTTTCAAATTATCAAATTTAACTTTTCTGAATTTCCGGGTCGTCACAACTCGCTGGAGGTTATGGAGGTGACCGACATGTTTGGTGAAGGTATGGAACCCCGAGTGGAGGTCGATGTCATGGTAGTCCTACTAGAACACTTATCAGCGGTATACCATCCGGTTAACTAGATGGTCGTTGTCATGTCCATCCATGAGCATTCCCGAGCAACGATCCAGATCCCACCTATTGATGATCCCAACATCACTCCATAGGTTCACTGCCATCAAATAAATTTGTTATTTGCTATCCTAACCAAAGGGATGACATACCACTTACAACCTACCTTTATTACGGCCCATCACAAAGGAATCTCCGTCGACAAAATAATGATACACGAAGGGGCTTCCATTAATGTCCTACTAATCAAAATGTTGAAAACATTGAGTAGGACACTACAGTATTGCTTGCCGACTACGGGAGTGATGTTAAAATTTAGTGGGACTCCCACTAAAACTAACGGGGTTCTACCTTTGGAAATCATGGTGGGGTCTAAGAAAATGATGTTGGCATTTTTTGTAGTGGATAGCACTGCGTCATACAATGTTTTACTTGGGAGGGATTGGATACAAAAAAGTATGTGTGTCCCATGTATGCTACATCAACAAATCGCCATGTGGAATCCCAACAACCCCACCCATGAGGGAGGGTCGTGGGAAATCATCCAAAAAGATGCAAGGCCATTCATGGCCACTCCCACAGTAACAAAATTTAGTTTCTACGATCCCGAAGTGGGACATATAAACTGACCAGAGAAGATAAGAACGACCGTCCTTACAAGGTGATGGCCCAAAGGTTTTCTAAACAAGGTTTCCTAACCCAAAAGAGGTCGGACATTCTTCCCTCGGAATAGGGACATCTTAATGGATAGTGAACCCAGCAAGGAAAAAGATCGAGACGAGACAATCTAGTTTATAAAGAAGAGATTGCAGATATATTGGTTAGAACAGAAGAACACTTGTAGTGCTTCCCTTGTGGCACCTTCAATCGAGGATCAACGGGGATCCACCGAAGGGTAAGATTCAGCCATCCACATGACAAAATTTATCCAAGATACCGAAAAGGATGTGGAAGAAGATGAAATTCCCCCAGAATTCATGAGGTTTTGGTCTTCGGAGGCTGATAAACCCTCACCTGAGACGCAAGATCCTTTGGAAGAAATTAATCTAGGGACCGAAGAGGACCCTCGATCGACCTATATTAGTAAAGCGTTAAGTGAGAACATGAAAAAAGAGATGATTACTATTCTCAGGGGATTTCAGGATTGTTTCACATGTCATTACATGGAGATGCCAGAACTTGATAGAGAGCTTGTTGAACATCAGCTACCTATAAAAGAGGGATATAAACCAGTATGTAAACCTAAAAGGAGAATGTCAATAGAAACTGAGCTCAAAGTCAAAGAAGAGAATGATAAGATCCTCAAAGCAGGGTTCATACGAACAGCCAAATATGCGGAATGCGTATCCAATATAGTGCTGGTAATTTAGGTGAAAACCAAACAAGTCAGAATATGTGTGGATTATCGCAATTTCAATGAGGCAACTCCAAAAGATGAATGTCTGATGGGGATGTCCGACATGCTAATCGATGGGGCATCTCAAAAACAGTTCCTGTCCTTCATGGAAGGCAATGTAGGATACAATTAGATTCTCCTCGTGGAGGACGACATGCATAAAATCGCATTCAGATGCCCAGGGAACTTAGGGGAATTCGAGTATGTCGTCGCCTTTTGAATTGAAAGATGCAGGTGCCACTTATCAACGAGCAATGAACGCTATCTTCCATGAAATGATTGGGAATAATTTGGAGGTTTGTATCGATGATGTCATGGTCAAGTCTCAGGATGAGGAAAAGCACATATACGATCTTCGACAGGCATTTGGGAAGATGAGGCACCACAAGCTAAAAACAAATCCCAGAAAATGCGTGTTTGGGGTCCGAGCAGGGAACTTCTTGGGATTCATTATCCATCAAAGGGGGATCGAGGTAGATAAAAAAAATCCAAAGCAATCATGGATTCTCCCCCTCCGAAAAACAAAAATGAACTTCAAAGCTTGCTCAGAAAAGTCAATTTCCTCAGAAGATTTGTAGATAACCTATCAGGGAAAACTCAGGCTTTTTTCGCATTGGTAAAGATCAAGGATACAAAAAAATTCAAGTGGTAAGAAAAGCACCAGCTTGCTTTTGAAAAACTCAAAGAGTATCTCTCCAGACCTCCAGTCCTAATGCCACCAAAAGCAAGCAAGCCTTTGAATATTAGCGTCGCAAAGCACAATCGGAAGTTTGTTAGCTCAGGAAAACGAGGAGGAGAAAGTGCAAGCCATATATTATCTAAGTAGGTCCCTAATGGAATTCGAAGAAAGATACACGGCGGTAGAAAAGTTATGCTTAGCATTGTACTTCACGACCATTAAATTACGACACTACTTGTCGCCCTTCACCGTTCTCATTATATCCCAAACCGATTTATTGAAATATATTTTTTCACACCTCATTTTGAGGGGAAGAATTGCTAAATGGACCTTGGCTCTATCCAAGTTCCATCTCCAATACGTGCCACAGAGGGTAGTAAAGGGACAAGCCATGGCTGATTTACTGGCGGAATACCCAAGTATCGACATTGAGGCAGAGCCAATTTCAAGAATCAATATGCTAGCTATATTGTCGTGGAAGTTATATTTTGATGGATCCAAAACTAAGGACTCGACAGGAGCTGGGGTGTGCTTAATCGATCCAGAGGGTTTGTCCGATCAGTTCTCGTTCAAATTGGGCTGGGAAAATATAACCAATAATCAAGAAGAGTATAAGGCATTGATCATTGGGATGAAGATTCTTGTTGAATTAGGAACACAACAGGTCGAGATCCATGGGGACTCGGAGTTGGTAGTCAACCAGATCGTTGCAACTTACACATGCTGGAATCTATGCTTAACTAGCTATCATGCTATTATGGCCACTTTGTCTTCAAAATTCATCGACCAAACGATCAAACGCATACCCAGAGATGAAAATTTGGCGGCCAATGAAATATCCCAAGTCGGGTCCGGGGTACTAATCCAAGAAAGGCAATCCAAGAAAAGGATCAGGGTAGGGAAAAAATCCCTACCTACGATATTAGAAAGCGATGCCGAGTTAGAAGTCATGAATATTGAAGTCGAAACCGACGACTGGAGAACCCCATTTATCAAGTATTTGAAGTACCCATCAAATGAAGATAGGAGTTTTAGAAACAAGGCATGCCATTACACCATGAGGGGGCCTGACCTCGTAAAGAAAAATTATGATGGAACCCTATCACGATGCGTTGGACCCAATGAGGCGATGGTAGTAATGGGAGAAGTACACAAAGGAGTGTGTGGTGCGCATCAAGCAGGACCAAATATGAAATGGATAATATGAAGACATGGCTAATTTTGGCTCAACATCCAATCCGATTGTTGTGCTTATTCTAAAGGGTTTGAGGCATGTTAAAGACATGCACCTTTCCAACACGCACCAACGGTGCCTCTCACTCCGGTCGTTATACCATGTTCTTTCCGAGGATGGGCAATCGAATTCATAAGGAAAATATTCTCGGAGTCCTCAGGGGAGCATGCCTATATCGTGGTATCCATATACTATTTCACTAAATGGGTGGAGGCTAAGGCTCTTGAGCAAATCACTACTCGGGAATTAATAAAGTTTTTGAAAGACAACATAGTGAGTAGGTTCAATCCAGAAAGTATCGTCACGGACTGCGAACCATCGTTCATATCTCGAGAAGTACAAGAATTGGGTGCTCAATTCTCAATCAAGTTCGTTCAATCCAGCCTCTATTACCCCCAGGCTAATGGCCAAGCAGAGGCTAGAAACAAGAGCATTCTTGCGATTCTAAAAAAAGATGTTAGGAGATTATCCTACTGATTGGCATGAGCAGTTAATCTACACACTTTGGTTATACTGGACGTCGAAACATGAAGCCATTGGGACATCCCCGGTCGACCTTGTATATGGTAGAGATCTTGTGTTACCCGTCGAAATGAACATCAGTTCATTAAGCCCATAACATCAATACGAATTGTATAGAGAGGAGCATGCCTAGGCCATGTGTTATGAATTAGAAGAGTTGGATGAAAAAAAGATGCGCTGAACAAGATCGTGGCGAATACGGCCGTAGTGGCAAGAGCTTACAATAGAAGTGTGAAAGGAAAATCCTTGCAAGAAGGGGATCTAGTTTGGAAAAAAGTTTTACAGATGGGGACATCTGTCCTTGGAAGGGGAAAATGGAGCCTGACTTTGTAACACCCCAGACATTTGAGAAATGAAAATGAACATTTTGCCCCTAAAAGTCAAACGTTGACTTTTGACCCAAAAGTCAAAGTGTTGACTTTTTGACCGAGACCTCCTTTACGTAATCTGAGAAGATTGTTACGAAGGTCTCGACCTCCCGAGTACAAAGACAAGTAGCATACCAAAAAAGGAGTCCGAATAGTTTCTATATAGGTCTAAAACGGTATTTTGGTAAAATTGTGAGGAAGGGTAAAATGGTAATTAGACATTTAGGGCATGTGATTCATATGTTTCTATCTAGAAAATTCTCCCATTTCCCCCCACATTCCTCCACCGCCATACTTAATTATATATATATATATATATATGTATGTTTGAGGGGATGGTATTCGGGCATGTTAGGCCAAAAAAAAAAACAAAGTAAGAAGGAAAGAAACCAGAAAGAGAAGAGAGGGAAAGCCAGAAAATAATTCAGGAAACAATGAGGGTAAATTTGGGTTGAGAAAGAGAAGGAAAATGGTGAGAAAAGAGGGTGGAAACATGAATCAAGATATGAACCCGAAGGATCTTCAGGTTTTGCATTTGAAGGTACAAAGATAACATTGAGCTATCCTAGTGGCTTTCTAGAGCTCGTACCATGTCACAGAGGTAAAAACCATGGGCTTTGAACGTGGAAAAGTCTCTGGACATGCCCTGGACGCCATAGTTGCGACGATTGAAGCTCGAGCTAGATGATTGAGGCAAGGAATCTTATTTTTAAGTTCATAGATCAATTACTAAGCTTGAGAATTTTAATCTAGGCTTTTAGAATGTGAAAAATGGACAAGTAATACGTGCTTAAGAACCGGGCCAGGTCGTTGGGCTGGGCGACCCAAATACTAGCAAAACGGGCTTGCTGAAGCTGGACAATGATAAAAAAGTGATTTCAGTTAAATCACTGTAGATGGCACGTGGCTCCCACGCGCATCCACTTTGAGCTGTGCGTGAGGGCGTGTGGAGGGTATTCTAGTAAAATGAACAACACACCAATTGTTCCTCCTTGCGTTCTGAATTCAGTGATTTAAGATTGGGGTTAATCGGACATTCTTGGAAGAAGTTATGGTTTTTTATCTATAATAATTTGGGTTAATTCTACAAGTAATGGTTAAACAATGCTTAATTGTGAAGACGTCTTAAGTCTAGATAACCTTATGTTATATCATTATATTATGATGGAAATTAACCTCGTTGATTAGCTTCGTTGAATTAGGATGTAAGTGAGACAATATATATATATATATATATGTCTTGATTTCGAAGTAAAGTATGATTCCATAGATAGGTAAAGAAAGGTTACTATAAGCAATTTTAAAACAAAAGATAATTTCCACCACTCAATGGGGTAAATGGGTTGGATGTGGGTGGTAATCTCAAAAGGGTGGATTTATTTTGGTTAACTTATGATGTTTTTGAGCTTGAAGTGGTGAGATCCCTTGTCTGATAATAATTGTCAAACGGGAGCAGGACCGGTCCAGTTTTCGTAGTAAAATGGGGGCGGGTCCTATCAACTTGGTATCAGAGCGCGGTTATTGATTATGTATTATAAATGTTTTCCTATAGGGTTTTGATGATGTTTGAGTGATTGGAAAGTTTAAATTGAATATTGTTTTGATCATGATTTTAAGAATATGTCCAGGATTTGAATGGACATTATGTGAAGTATAACATTAATTATATATTTGACAATTTTATGAAAAGTGTGTTATTACATGTTTCACGGGATTGTTGTTGGATTATGGATGGTATTACAAAAGTTATTTCGATAATACGTTTTACAAAGTTTGTGATTGGATTGTGGACTTGATTAATGATTTGTGAGCCCTTCCTTACCAATACTTTCAATTTATACCTTAAGGTTGGCTGCCTATAAGTTTTCGAGCTTTTAAAAAGACTTTACTCCGACCTCAGTGATAATTGGTTGATTATGGTATTTGGTGTTTGCATGACTATCAATATTTTTCAGGAATTATAAATGTTTTTGTTGTTGTTTATATGTTGATTATGATTTTAAACTGATTACCTTTATGGAGAGAGTGGCATTACATGTTGTATACGATTTTGAAAATAGAGTGAGACGTAGTTATGGATTACGATGATGGTTAGGTTGTTAAGAACTACATGTTAAGAGGATTTGACTTTAAGTTGTAACTATATGCTCGATGACTGTTTTGGGAAGAATTGAATGCTTGGATGTACGTTCTGTAAAATCAAATGGAAAATGTGTTTGAACTTAAGTACGGAGTTAAAATAAAAAGTGGTTGTGATTGAGGAATACATGAATATGGAAAATATATGTGTCTTGGTATTATGAATGATAATGTGATTGCGAATTGGTATATGTTGCTTGGTATGGTATTATTGTGTTGTGGACATGTGGTGGACGTTCTCGGACGTCAAGGTAATGCTCTGTAATTCTCGAGACCGGTATTGTGATTGAGGATCTCAAATGTTGAGGTAAAGCTTCGTAATCCCTGAGACTCGTAAATGGTCTCAGACGTTGAGTCGGGCTTCGTAATTCTTGAGACTAGGACCGTGACTCAAATGTCCAGTCTGGGACTCCGTAATTCTTGAGCTGGTCCACACTCGGACGTCGAGCTGGACATCGTAATTCCCAAGTGATTTATCTACTAGTAGAAGAAATGTAACCCCCGAGGGAAAATGTGAGATTGTATGTATGATGACTAGAACATCGAGCCTGGGGCTCCGATTCTCAAGAAAGTATCTGGTATGCCTATCAGTAAGTGCATTCGCGGTGTGCTGATTGAAGTGGTACTTGTGTATTTACGATGAGTTAGGCTGCATGTGAGTCTGTGGTGTGCCTGCCTGTGGGTCAGAGGTTTATTGATTAATAGTTTGCATCGAGGATTGGTAGTTGTGACATGTGTGGCTTCATGTGAGTGTAGACATGGTTCGATTCTGAGGCATTTTTGTGAAGATTCTTATTGTTCGTCATGATGATTGTTGTGTGGATTTCAGCTTAATTACTATGGTGATTTGTGTCTCGATTGTCGTAACTGCTAATGTTTATTGTATTCTAGTATGTGAACTCTCAGAAAAATTTTCACGGCGAAACGTCGAGAGACTTTTTCACTAGTGCGAGTCTGAGACCTTACTACTAGTATGTGATAGTGAATTATGATGGATGTCAGTTGACTATTTGTTTAATTGAGCTCGGTTATGAAATGGTGAAAAAAAATAAGTAAAGCATATGCGGGATCCCAATTGAGTCTAGGTATGGCTGTGTGGCTATATCAAGTTGATGTTGTGCCATAATAATGTGTGGTGATGTGATAATACTATGGAATAAAAATTGCATAATGAGTATTGTGATAATCTAATTGGTGGGTTCATAATATTTGTCAGGGATTATTTGAATAATGTTTGATACTACCTAGTGATTGTAGTGCTGGTCCATGCATAGGACCTTATGAAATGAAGAATACGTAAGACGTTAATAGATTGAGCATGGTATAAGATTGAGGTAAATGCAAAGTTGATCTCATAATATGTTAGGCAATAAGAGCTTGGTTGCTTGCTGGGATTAGTTGAATGTTAGAGTCATATTGTGAGGAAATTGGGTCTACTGTATTCTGATTTATTACTCAGTTTAAGCAATGGTTTTATACTCGAGGAGTTATGCTTATATAATTTGATAATGAATTAGATTTATGTATGAGTTACGAAATATTTTGATGGCCGTTACGAGAAGTTGGAGAATGAAAGATGATATGATTACATGATCTTGGACATATATGTGATATACATGGTCTCTTTTTGCATAACTATATCTTTTAAATGATTTTCTTAGTATTTTGGATATCATGAGGATGATTGGGATTTTGTATGCTTTTCGGTGAATTACTTGATTATTACTATACTATTGTCTTTTTACGAGGTTTAACTATAAATTACGTTTTGGGCCTCGGGTCAAATAATCAAACGTGGTTTTGATGATGGATTTTTGATATATGATGTGTTTGGAGATTTATGGCATGTTTTATGGAGTTTATGATTGAGTTGTGTTTTGGGCTCAGGTCCAAGGTTCTGATTATGAATTAGGTTCCGGTATTAGTAGAATCTTAAGAAAAGTTGTGAATGAATGATTAATCTTGTTTACACTTATGCACACATATCTATGATATGTTTTAATGAACTTTTATGATGTAAGGTTGATTGAAATACTTAGAACTTCTGATGACTTGTTTGATTACTGTATCATCGTACGAGTTACGAAAGGTATGTGTTCTGTTCGTGATATGACGTGTCCTATAATATTTCGAGGTTACCTTAGACTCGGTATTAAAATTTCGAGGACAAAATTTTTAAAGGGGGGATTGTAACACCTCGGACATTTGAGAAATGAAAATGACAATTTTGACCTTGGAAGTCAAAACTTCAATTTTGACCAAAAGTCAAAGTGTTGAATTTTTATCGGAACCTCGTTTACATATTTCGAGAAGACTGTTACGAAGGTCTCGACCTCCCAAGTACATAGATGTGCATCATACCAAAAAAGGAGTCCGAATAGTTTTGATATAGGTCTAAAACGGTCAAGGGTATTTTGGTAAAATTATGAGCAAGGGTAAAATGGTAATTAGACATTTGGGGCATGTGATTCATATGTTTCTATCTAGAAACTTCTCCCATTTCCCCCCAAATTCCTCCACCGCCATACTTAATTATGTATATATATATATATGTGTGTGTGTGTGTGTGTTTGAGGGGAGGCTATTCGGGCATGTTAGGCCAAAAATGAAAAAAAAAAAGCAAAATAAGAAGGAAAGAAACGAGAGAGAGAAGAGAGGGAAGCTAGAAAACAATTCAGGAAACAGTGAGTGGAAATCTAGGCTGAGAAAGAGAAGGAAAATGGTAAGAAAAGAGGGTGGAAGTGTGAACGAAGACATCATAAGGATCTTCTTCGGGTTTTTCATTTGAAGGTATAAAGACAAGATCGAGCTGTCTTGGTGGCATCCTAGAGCTCATACCATATCGTAGAGGTGATAACTCTAGGCTTTAAACATGGAAAAGTCCGTGGACATTCCATGGACGCCATAAGTGCGACGATTGAAGCTCGAGTTGGACTATTGATGACATGACCCACCCCCAATCCCCCGGGATTAAGGGCTAAGTCATGCTCCCATCTAACTTACGCATGACACGAAGGCTAAACCGACGTCCAACCTCCATGTAACACGTAAGCCGGACAAGGGATTTCCAATCGAACTGTCCACAAGTTCCGGACTTCCCAGAGCCCGCAGACTCTACTGTGGATCGCGCGTGTGATGTCTCCGTATCTCTCTATCAACAGCCCACAGTGGAACAACCTGGAGGGTATCGAAAACATAAAAGACTGTGAGTGGACAAAAATAAAGGATATGTTTAGAAAAGAGTGTATAAGAAATTACATTTATACCCTCCGTTTAAAAAAACTAATGCATGCATATGAAACCAGTTCATTTTCGAGATAATCAAAACCATTTATGCAAACCGAAATCATTTCCTTTTCTGAAATCCTGGGCCTCAGCCCAAAACCATCATTATGAAACATTATCAAGTTATCTTCGAAAATCCAAAACACATTTGAAAACACATTTCCATCCATCGAACCTATTGGATCTATCCGAGTCTTTAAACTCCCGAGTCTTTAAACTCAATCCAGGCCTCAATATAATCCGAGTTTTTTAACTCCCGAGTCTTTAAACTCAATAGGCCTACGGGAGAAATCATATTATCCGAGTCTTTAAACCCAATAACCAGATCCAGCAAATCCAATCCAAAAACCATTTTAAAACCATTTTCCATATCCATGTCCAAATCTGAATTCGAAATCACAATTTCGAATTCTAAGCTGAATCCGAAATCATCATCCCGAATCCAAATCCAGAATCATATCCATCATCCATTTCCAAATCCGAATCCGCAACCATCAGATCGTAAGCCGGCATCCGGAATAACCATTCCGGACCCAAATCCAGAAATCCACTTTCAAGTTTCAAAATCGAATCCCGAATCGTGATCCTAAAATTCGATTCCAAAACACGAAATCTCGTTTATCGAAATCACATGAACCGGGCTCCATGCCCGAAATCACGTTTCCAAATTCCATCGTAAATCATTGAAATCAAATCATATGTCAAATCCCAAAATCAAATCATCAAAACCATGATCAAAACACAACATAAATCAAAATCTCGTAAAACGTGAAAATACGTCAGAATCTCGAAATCCCTGCAAAACCGTAAATCATCAAGTTTAGAATCATAAACATAGAAATCACGTATAGAAAACATATAAAAAATATAGGCATGCATCATAAGTTAGAAAGCAAAGTCCACTCATAGACTATTTACGCCGCTGCCTCGATACGCGCGCACTTAAGCCGTTCCCCGTTAATCCACTATCACCGGCTTTTCCGAACCTGTCCAAATCCGATAATAAGGTCACTAACTACTTCATAAAGCTTAAACTAAAGCCCCGTAAATTTCACGAATTTTTAACTATTTTTAATCGAGCCCTAAAACCTTCGGACATCCCGAAACATATCGAGACGATCCGATAGACTTGAAACTAATCCCAAAATGTTCGATACATCGAATACTTTAAAAGTCGTGTTGGAGCCTTCCCCAAAAGGGGCCCCATGCGCCCTCAAGCGCCGCCCAAAGGAGCTACGCGCCAGACTACTGTTCATCTTCAAGCTCAATCAAACCGGTCTGAACCGGTTCTGCAAATCCAGTTTAACCCTGAACCGGCGTGAGCGGTTATTATCCAATTTCAGCTGAATTTCAATCCTGTTTCTTCCATTAATTTACTCCTAAACTCTACAAACGATCTATGTATTAAAAACATGAAATAAGGTCCTGACTTATACCTTCCAAATCGAAGCTTAAATTGAGAAAATTCCCCCTCTGTGTCCTCGACATTCCGGCCATCCCCAACCGGGATTCCAATTCCAAACATTCCCTAGGGCCTCCACAAACAACTTCCAATTAACAGAATCGATTAACAACGGTTAAATCGCAAGTTACCATTTTTACCTGAAACTTACCAAGTCACGGGTTCTGCGGCTACCGTCCACGGCGGGCCGTCCTTCCAATTTCCTCAGACACGTCTCAGCTTTTTGATCATCATCTAATCGATTAGAACCATTCTTAGTGGCCTAAAATAAAAGTCCATTTTCGAATTTCAAGAAAAGAGCGCATTGTCCCCAGCTATTTTCGACCACCACCGTGCACGACGGCGCACTCCACCAGTCACACTCTGCTCGTCTCAACCTCCTTTTTATGTTTGAGTCACAAAACAAGGAAAAGGGACAGGAATTGAAGGTCGTGGATGGAAGACTCTCACGGTCTCTGTTTTCCTCTATCTAACACCGTGCATAACACAATTCACCCAATTTAAAACCGTGTGAGGCGACAGGGAGGTTCCACAAGCCTCCAGAGAGGGCCAAGTGTCCAGTTCTCTGTGGGCAACACTTCCAAGAATAGCCATGTGTCCAGATCCAACTGGGCACAGATCCCAATGCCTCAAAAAGACTAAAATGCGTCTGCTTTCTCAAATGACCATTTTACCCCTCATATTCCTAGACCCGTAAATCCGTCGTCCGAACTCCAATTGTCTCATGCCGCTTGTCGTTGTATTCAGGAGATCAAGATCTACCTAATGGTCCTCGAAATGTGTGACAATTCCATGCCGTATGAAAAGTCAACAGTTTGCACCTTTTTGCCCAAATTACCAAAATACCCTTGAACTTTCGAACATCATAACTTTTTCCCCGAAGGTCGGAATCGGACGTGCCATCTGTCTATGAACTCGTGACGTCCCGAACTACGTCACAGTCATCGGTCAAAGTCCAGTTGACCGTTCAAACCAAAAGTCAACCGTTTGCCCAATTCCAAATGCAAAGTTGTCATTTTGCACCGTCAGTCTGAAAGCATCCAACTAATCACCGATTAACTTCACTAATCCGTCATTAACCACTAATATAATCTTGGTTTCCGAAACAGGTCGTTACAATCTCCCCCCCTTAAAGAATTTCGTCCCTGAAATTCCGCATCTCGTACTTCCATAACTAACTGGGGGAATCCAACTGATCTCACACCTGGGTCTCCTACCCGGTGTCCAACACCTGCCAATCCAACTTATTCTGATAGTTTCCAAACTATCACACCAACTCGGCCAAACAAACCAACTCAACCTCCTTCCAGTCCATCTAGTAATCCATTGATTTCCACCGACGTTAACACTTTCAACTCGTAACCGTGGTACCTTGAATAGTGCACCAGCCAAACACTCACGACTCAATCCACACTCGGTCGTGACACACTACCAGTCACATCAACCTCGACTCAGTCTTGAGTCGTGCCTACCTAGTACCAACATCTCAGTACATCATGCGAGTCTGCCGTCGGCAGGCACGAATCTCACCTTGCAACCAATTCTCAAGAAAGCATCTACCGATTCCAGTACTTCTGTTTATCGAGATCTGTTCCACGATCCACCCTATTTCCGTCAGTGATCCGTACCGGCCTCACTGGTATCACAACGTACTCGTCTATACCCATAATTCAACCAAGAATCTCACCAGTAGTTCCACTAACCACCAACGCAATCAACCTGTGGAAACACCATCCATATTCCACACTATCTATTTACAACTGGACCCTATCACATACCTATTTAACCATGATCATATATCTCAATGTCAGGGTCCCACCAGCCACTCATGGCTCTGAGCATCCATCTCATAGCAACACTGAAGCTTGCAATAACCAATCAATCACTCGGGATCACCCTGATCCGGCCCACTTGCTCTGTTAAAATCCATCATATCGGAACTATGCCGATCATCCATCTATCCACAACATACCTCGACACTAAGCCGATCACCAACATTTGTACCAGAACATCACGATGCACGTCCAATTACATCGGCATGATTCCGACCACTACAGAACCAGTATGTACACATTTCAAATAAATGCACCAATTACCACCAACCAGAACCACGGTGCATACCACCAACCACACACAAAGACAACCCTACGAACCTTGAATAAAATAAAGATATTTTAGAATACCTCAAACACGGCTCGTAGAGTATATCCTCACGTACTTCCAACGTCATCCTACAGTACGTCCCTTAAGCAACCGCATCGGCATCAGCCATGCTCTACGACACCCAAAGTCCAACCAACATCATCATAGTGTACCCGTCACCCTCATAGTGAATCTCCAGGGCACACAAACTTCCTTGTAATTATATTGATTACCACCCGCCTACAAGCCAAACACACTTCACTTTTGCAGTTCGTCAGTCCAATCCTACATTAGGCTGAACTACAAGTCTTCCTGGGAAGTCCAACTCAAGTCCCTTCCGAGTCTCCTGGTCTCTTGGGTCTCTCGAGCAATATGAAATCCAATCACCTCTCAACTACGAATACCGGGCAGACCCAGTACCAGATCTAAGTCCAATATCCGTACGTATGCTAGATGGACCATACGCGTCCTGCACAACTCCAAGATGGTCAAGATATTCAACCTCTGACTCACATACGATCTTCCTGATCCACAACAACTCAAACCTGAGCTAGAAGCGATCCAATCCCGATCCACCTACTCCTAAGTGGATCCCACTTCTCGTCCATACAACTCTTACCACCAGACTATCGTATCGAATTAAATCAATCCAAAGTACCACACGTCTAGATTGTGGTTTCTTTTCAATAACCTCATATCGATCAGTTATAGTCACACAGGCCACAAACATGTCATCACAAGTCATTCTACTTTAATCCATCTTAAAACCATGCCCTGACACTCGCCACACAGGTAACTCTCGGCGTCACCAAGTACTTTTCCTACTCCCGAACACATCCACCAGTGTCCACGACCAAGCAGGGACACAATTTCCAAAGTACCATCACTGCATCACCCGAATCGATTTCCAGAGCATCCGACACTCGGAAGCAACACCACAACTCATCGTCCAAATCTCAAAAACCATCCACACATCAACTCCGCTACTACACTTAGGAAATCCAGAACTTCTACCTATCACAACCACGTGTCCATAGCCAAACCAACTCACCGACCAATTTGTCTGTCGGTTATCCCTATTTATGCATATCCAAAAGATGTCAATCATCACTCCTTCTGATGTTCACATCCCAACCTTTTTGAGGTTCAACCCCGAGCACCACTATCATACTCGTAACCAACTCTCGGGATCACAATCAACGATCACTCACCTCAGCCTCCTGAGTCATGATCCTCGAGTTCGTCAATCACCAATCTCAAGAAATCACCAAGTACGGGCCTTGGCATCACCCAAATGCCAACCTCAGCATCTCTAACACATCAGGATGAATCCACGAAATCAATCTCACGGATGGTCAAAACCAACCTTACCAACCTAGCCTGATCAGACACGTAGCATAGGTCCACCGTGCTTCCGCTGCGCTACTCTGATCAAACCAACGACATCCTGACCATTCGTCTCGAAACATGACCTGCCAATGGTCATCATATCTCTCAGCTCGGTTAGTGGTTTCTACCAGACATCGGCACCTCATGCCTGGTTATAACCTCAGCTCACGATGTGCCCATCCTACCTTGCACAAGCATTCGGCTCATGGCGCATCAGCTCCGATCTAGTGCTCACAGACCACCAGTCCTGAGCCTCCGCTCCTACCGAGCCTAAACCCTCAATCTACGTCTAAGTCGGGGGAATTAGTATCCCTCGTAACCCATAACTCTGAGCAAAACAATGCTCAAACAAATTCCACAATCGCAATGGACTCATCCAGAGTCATTCTCCAAGCCAAATATCCCGGCTGCATCCCAGCAGCATCATCGCTAATCCGGCCGTAAATCGGCCTAATCACAACAACTATCTAACAACAACCCCAACTCACGGTTTTCCCAAACTAAGCACGTACTCTGAGGTTTCTCACTACGACATTCACAAGGATAAACCAGCCCTCACAACATGGTTTCTCAAATCCTCACTCATGTTTTTAAAACCCACGGTGTCCACTAGCTCACCATACCCTCAACACTCGGGTCGTCACACCCGATTAAGAACATCTCTTCATCGAAAGTCCGCATAAGTGTCCACCGGTAGCCATCGCTAGGGGGGAAATCCCTCAAAGCCTCAAGCAGTTACCTATACCCCGTCACTCGAGGCATCCGGCTACTCGTAGCTGCACAAATCCAAGCTCAACCCAAGTGACCAAAAGGTCACCTAGCCATACGTTCATCATCCGGCCTAACCCGGCCTAACAAGCCACCGTCAACTGGGCTTCTCGACCCACGTGTACTACCAGCTCAACAGGCTATCATCGGGCTCTACATGCTCACCCGTTAACCATCAATCGTAGTTCACTAGTTTCCGTCCAAGTCAACCACGATGGTATACCTCCGACCCTATGGTCCAATCATCGAGCATATCCAGCGCCCAACACGCTAACTACTCCGGCCCTAAGCCAACATACATTTCACCACACACCGCGTATCGGGAAACGCATCACCCAGTCACTCGTACTCTTACCACTAACTAAGCCACTAGCTATCACTCACGTATCTAGGATGATGACGGGCTGTTCCTTGTCGAGACATCACATCCACAGTAGCATCAAATAACACTAATTGACAAACCACCTGCTCTGGAAGCCAAACTTCACGCAGAGCGCACAAAACCTTGCTATCATACCAATTTGACATGACCCACCCCAATCCCCCGGGATTAAGGGCTAAGTCATGCTTCCGTCTAACTTACGCGTGATACGAAGGTTAAACCAACGTCCAACCTCCATGTAACACGTAAGTCGGACAAGGGATTCCAATTGAACCGTCCACAAGTTTCAGACTTCCCAGAGCGCGCAGACTCTACTGTGGATCGCGCGTGTGATGTCTCTGTCTCTCTCTACCAACAGCCCGTAGCGGAACAACCTGGAGGGTATCAAAAACATAAAAGAATGTGAATGGACAAAAATAAAGGATAAGTTTAGAAAATAGTGTATAAGAAATTACATTTATACACTTCGTTTAAAAAAAATTAATGCATGCATATGATACCAGTTCATTTTCGAGATAATCGAAACCATTTATGCAAACCGAAATCATTTCCTTTTCTTAAATCCCACGCCTCAGCCCAAAACCATCATTATGAAACATTATCAAGTTATCTTCGAAAATCCAAAACACATTTGAAAACACATTTCCATCCATCGAACATGCTGAATCTATCCGAGTCTTTAAACTCAATACAGGCCTCAATATAATCCGAGTCTTTAAACTCAATAGGCCTACGGGGGAAATCATAATATCCGAGTCGTTAAACCCAATAACCAGATCCGGCAAATTCAATCCAAAAACCATTTAAAAACCATTTTCCATATCCATGTCCAAATCCGAATTCGAAATCACCATTTCGAATTCCAAGCTGAATCCGAAATCATCATCCCGAATCCAAATCCAGAATCATATCCATCATCCATTTCCAAATCCTAATCTGAAACCATCAATCCGTAAGCCGGCATCCGAAATAACCATTCCGTACCCAAATCCGGAAATCCACTTTCAAGTTCCAAAATCGAATCCCGAATCGTCATCCTGAAATCCGATTCTAAAATCCGAAATCTCGTTTATCGAAATCACATAAACAGGGCTCCAGGCCCGAAATCACATTTCCAAAATCCATCGTAAATCATTGAAATCAAATCATAGGTCCAATCCCAAAATCAAATCATCAAAACCATGATCAAAACACAACATAAATCGAAATCTCGTAAAACGTGCAAATACGTCAGAATCTCGAAATCCGTGCAAAACCGTAAATCATCAACTTCAGAATCATAAACATAGAAATCACGTATAGAAAACATATAAAACATATATGCATGCATCATATGTTAGAAAGTAAAGTCCACTCACATACCATTTATGTCGCTGCCTCGATACGCACACACTTAAACCTTTCCCGGTTAATCCACTATCACTGGCTTTCCTGAACCTGTCCAAATCCCATAATAAGGTCACTAACTACTTCTTAAAGCTTATACTAAAGCCCTGTAATTTTCCAGAACACCCCGAAACATATCGAGACGATGTTCGATCGACTCGAAACCAATCCCAAAATGTTCGTTACATCGAATACTTGAAAAGTCTTGTTGGAACCTTCCCCAAAAGGGGCCCTACGCGCCCTCACGCGCCGCCCAAAGGAGCTGCGCATTGCAGCCACGCACAAGACTACTGTTCATCTTCAAGCTCAGTCAAACCGGTCTGAACTAGTTCTGCAAATCCGATCCAACCCTGAACTGGCGTGAGCGGTTTTTGTCCAATTTTGGTTGAATTTCAATCCTGTTTCTTCCATTTATTTCCTCCTAAACTCTAAAAATGATCTATTTATTAAAAACATGAAATAAGGTCCTGACTTATACCTTCCAAATCGAAGCTTAAACTGAGAAAATTCCTCCTCTGTGTCCTCGACATTCTGGCCATCCCTAGCCGTGATTCCAGTTCCAAACATTCCCTAGGACCTTCACAAACAACTTCCAATTAACAGAATCTATTAGAACCATTCTTAGTGGCCTAAACTAAAAGTCCATTTCCTCAGACAAGTCTCACCTTCCAACACCGTGCATAACACAATTCATCCACTTTAAAACTGTGTGAGGCAGCAGGGAGGTTCCACAAGCCTCCAGAGAGGGCCAAGTGTCCAGTTCTTTGTGGGAACACTTCCAAGAACAGCCATGTGTCCAGATCCAACTGGGAACAGATCCCAATGCCTCAAAAAGACCAAAATGCCCCTGCCTTCTCAAATGACCATTTTACCCCTCATATTCTTAGACCTGTAAATCCATCGTCCGAACTCCAATTGTCTCATGCCACCTGTCGTTGTATTCAGGAGATTGAGATCTACCTAACGGTCCTTGAAATGCATGACAATTCCATGCCGTATGAAAAGTCAACAGTTTGCACCTAGATAGGAGTTGAACTAGATGGGATCCAGCAATAGGTGAGATGTGTTAGGACTCTATCCCAACAGTGATTGAGATGACTGTGTGGTGATTAGATGGAATTCCAGTGAGTGGTCTTGGACGACGTGAGTGATGTAAAGGGAATTAGTGCATTCGGAGTGTTTGATTGTGCTACGAGATCCTACTGGTTTGGTCACTGGTGATTCTGAGGTTTGGTGACCGATATCATAATGGTGGTGAGACTAGAGGCACACCCTTACGTGCTCAGGGGTAGTAACCATAAAGGTGGAAACGTGCGAATCTAGATGAGTGATGGTCAAAATCCTTTTTGGATGTCCATAAACGGTATAAACTGACAGGCGAGTTAAGTAGTTCGATTGTTTACAGACACTTGGATGTTGTCCGGGTGAGTTGAGGACTGGGAAGTCCAATGGTTGGAAAAGATGGATATGCTTCCAACAGGGTTGGAACTTCAGAATCAAAAGAAGTTGTGAATGTGATTCCAAATTGGGGATGGATGTCGAGAAGTTGTCAATATATATTATTGGTTGGCGAGGGAGACCTTTTATTTCCTGCCTATAGATGGTGCTTGATGTCACAACGTCTTGTGAGACCCACGTGTTTCAGTTTAGGGGCAGATACCCCTACCGTGAGCGTGGTGAGTGTAGTAGGGTTTGTGTTTACACTCACGTAGGATGAATTTTCATGTCTTCTTCTTGGAACATCCTTGATTTTCCCTATTGCGACGACGAAGAAAGATCTTAGGGATGTATGATAAGGAGTGACTATAACTTATCGATATAAGGAACTCGATGAAAACCCACAGTCTAGACGTGCTCTGTCTTTGGGGCGAGCTGGAGGTGTGGTCATTATCTAGGAGACAGTTGGTGTGGATCCACTTAGGATCGAGGTGTCATGAACCGGATAGTGATGTGACCAAAGAGGATGTCAAGAAGGATCTGGAGGCATGCCAAAATCTGATTGGTGAACCAGCAAGGCAGGAAGAATTGTATTGCTGACTATGCTAAGCTAGGAGCAGAGGAGAATCGTATTGTAAGACAATGGAAGAATCGCTTGGAATTGTTAGTGAGAATACAAGACAATGGTTGGATATGAGAGTGTGTTGGAGGGATTGGCTTCCTTTCGACGTCGATTAGTGGGTGACTATAATTACTAATGATTTGACAAGTGAGAAGAGACGTCAAGTATACAAGTAGGATAAGATGAATATCTGAGAAATGAGTAGGATATTGGCAGGAATCCGATGGGTTTGAAGTTGATACACCCTAGAGGATGTGATTGGGACTGGAGTATATGATCCATCTAGTATTGGATTGGACAGATGGACTCAAGCTTTGAACCGTGATTGCCTACGAGCCATGTAGTGGATGGTAGATGTGGGGATATTGTGTATGCTTGGGGCATGCACAGTGGTGTTTTAGTGGATGGTTTGGTAATCGGCTTAGTTTCGATGCAGTTGGGTTGTCGAGGATGTGGACTGGACATTGAATACTGTATGCCATCCGGAGTGATCTTGTAGTGTTCAGTGATTGTGTTAGAAGTGGCTCAGAGCCGTGGTTGGCTAGAGGGACACTAGAGTTGAGGTGTGTATCACTGCTGGGCAGGTATTCGATGGGGTCCAGTTACACATCGGTTGAGTGTGTTGGTGGTCACACTAACCACATGTGGGGTAAGATATCAGGTTGCTTTGCATGAAGCGACTGCTCTGTGACTCTTACCAGAGTCAGCGTGGATCGCTGAGGGAGTTGACTAATGTGAGTATCGAAGCCGATAGATGCTGCAGGTTTGAACTTGGCCTACGAGGTGAGATTCGTGCCATTATGACAAAAGAATCTTAAGCTACTTTGAGGAAAATTTGGTACGAGGTACCTTCGTAAGACTCCATAGTGAGTCGAGATTTGTGTCGGTGACTCGAGTAGTGACAGTGGGGCGGTGAATGCCAGTTGAGGTTTCCATAATCTTCAGGAATGTGCTTTGGTTCGACTATGCTTAGTGGGGAGCAAAATGTCAGCTTGTATTGATAACCCTCGAGGGGAGTGCGTATCTCAGCCTGACGACTAAAAGTTGGAAAGTGTCAGAATGGTTGGTTGAAAAGACCAAGGATGTCAACCTGATTGACGTAATGTCGGTTGGAGGTAGTTATCGTCATGTGGATTGTCAAGGTGGTATTGTCAAGTGGTATTAGTTTGGAAGGTGTAGTCAATTTGGGGACTCCTACTTAAGACTTGGATTTCTACAATGTGGATGTGGACTTAGGATAGTTTTAATTTTGAGGAAGAAATTATTTAAGGTGGGAAGATTGTAACGACCCGTCCCGAATTTTGGAATTAGTTTAGTAATTAATTAAGGATTAGCGTGACTAATCAAGGATTAGTTGTGAGGTTTCAGATGTACAGTGTAAAATGACAATTTTACCCTTGGATTTGGGTGAAAAGTTGACTTTTAACCCTGGTGGTCAAATGGATTTTAACCAATGACCGTGACGTTGATCAGTATGTTACGAGTCCATAGACAGGTGGCACGTCGTAATCGGACGTTCGACGGGAAAGTTACGGGTCTTGAACGAAAAATGGTACTATTCATACAAATTGAGAAATGGAGACGTGGACTGTTGTGATTAGGGAAAAATCTGGGGAGGACCCACCAGATGAGTGACAAGTGTCACCCATCTAATAGGCCCATACCCCAATGTTGGGTTTTTATCATCAGTTGTCCTCATCCCATCTCCTCTGTTTCTCCCAAACCTGTGAAACCCAAACCCTTTGTAACCTAAACCGACCCCATCACCCTTTAATCTTCATTAGATGCTATTGACTTGTGAATGGAAGTTGGAGAGACGATCATGGTGGTGGCCACGACGAGGTAAAGAAACCCGAAAGCCCTGTTTTGAGTTCAAAAATGGAAATTTTAGTTTGGACAAGTATTGATCTATTTGGTGGTTTGGATGCGGTTATGGAGGAGGAGACGAGCTCAGAGGGCTTGGAATCGAGGGAAACGATGGCCGAAATCGAGGGAACTCGACGGATGAAATTTGGGTTCACTGTTCATCGATTCAAGGGTAAGTTTTAGGTTTGAATTCACGATTCTGAGTCCATAGATTGATTCGGGTAGGTTAGACAAGTCTGTTTGAAGAAACCCCGTATAAAAAGGTTGTGAAATGAAGAAATTATGGCCGGGTCAAGTGCGCGGGTCAGCTCGACCCGAATTGCAGACCTAGACTAACGTTGAAGATGACGTGATGTCAGTAATGATGTCAATAGGATGAAATCATCATGTTAGGTCCAAAAATGTCAAACTGTCATGTCAGAGGTGGACCAATTGGAGCTTGACACGTGTCAAATGTCATTGCACAGTTAGCACTGAAATGTCAGTGACGCGGCCAAATCACCGGCTGCCACACGTCACTAACATGTCAGTGATTTGGACCAGTGGTAGGCTGACACATGGCACTGTCAGATTGATAGGTGTCAGGGATGAGGTCATGCTAACGTCAGCGGTGACATCAGCCGTTGACCACTGACGTCAACGTTGACTTTACTGACGTCAACAACATTGACTTTTTGGTAACGTTGACTTTTATGTTGACCACGCGTGTGGGGGTGTGTGAGCTTGAATTTCAAGGTGGGACCAGTGTTATTCGAAAGGTTCCGACGATCCAAAACCAATGGTTGTGGTTTCGGGTCTATCGAAGATCGTTAGGTTGGTCAAATCGAGGTTTGTCACCTCGAAAAATGTGTTTGAGACACGTTGACTTTTCCAGGAGTTTTGAGGTTTTATCCTATGGCTTATATAGATAGTTAGTGACCTTCGGGTATAATTTGGACAAGACCGAAAGTTTCAGAGATGGTGGATTAGCCTCGAGGAGGCTTATGACACACGTATCGAGGCGACAGCTACGACGGTCTATGAGTGGACTTTTGTTTTATAAATATGATGCATGCATAACTGTTTTATATGTTTTATTTTCATGTTTTGAATGCCTTGAGTATGTATATTTGTGGTTTCAACTGTGGATTTAATGGAATGGTTTTGGATTTGGAAATAAGGAATTGCACATGAGACCCATTTGATTTGGAAACTATAGGACTTGTAGTTCATTTGATTTAATGAAGTATCGGGTTGAGACCCATTTGGTTTACATGATCGGGCTAGAGGCCCAGTTGGTTAAGATATCAGGCATGATGTAATGACCCGTCCCGAATATCGGGATTGAATATTAATTAATTATGATTTAGAATGACTAATCGGGGATTAGTTGGGTGAAATCGGACGAAACGTGCAAAATGACCGTTTTGCCCCTAGCGTGGGCAAAATGTTGACTTTTAGTTCGGGCGGTCAAACGGACTTTGACCAATGACTGTGACGTAGTTCGGGACGTCACGAGTTCATAGACAGGTGGCACGTTCGATTCCGACATTCGAGGAGAAAGTTATGATGTTCGGATGTTGAGGGGCATTTTGGTAATTTTGGTTAATTGGGGCCAAATGTTGACTTTTTGATCGGGAGGTCCGATGGACGAGGGCCAAGGACCGTTACGTAGGTCTCCTCGATACGAATCCAACGACAGGTGGCATGCCGAAATCGGAGATTCGACGACGAAGTTATGGTCATGGAATCGGGCTCGATTAACCGAACGAACCGGGATTAAAATAATATTTTAATATGAACAGTACCCGGTGACTGAACACACTTGGATGAGTGACAAGTGTCACTCATCCCTTAAATTCAGGCATAAAACCAGGATCCATGTTTTTGGGGAGACCTAATTATGATGTTTTATTATTTTTAATTAATTAATTATCCTTTAATTTCCATTAATCTCTTTGTGTTTTCTTACCCGTGCACAACTGAGAAGCAGAGAATGGGGAGTTCGAAATTGTCCACCATTCTCTTCCATTTCTGAACCAGAGAGTGAGGAATTGAGAGAGTATTGAGATTAAAATAGCAAGGAAACACGAGGGGTCGAGAGAGAGCTTGAATTTGGGAATTCGAATTTTCGAATTTTAAGGGGGGGGAATTCGGATTTTGAACCGTGAGCCGTGAGGATCGAATTGGAGCTTAGAAGTAGCTTCCTAAGGTTGAGACGAGTGGAACCAGATCAAAAACGAGAAGAATTGAGGCCCAATTGGCTCTGAACTGGGTCTGGTAACAGTGAGGAATGTCGAGCTTGAGTCTTGGAATTTGAGGCTTCGATTGATGCAATTGGGTTGGGGAAAGAGTTTACCTGAGTCCCTTGATGCTTCTTGTTGAATCAATTGAAAGAAATCGGTGTGACAGTGAAGGACTTCGAATGATGAACAGGGTTCGAATGTTCTTCGAATAATCGTCTGGGATAGTGAGGTTAGAGGTAAGATTGTTTGTAATTGAGTCCACAGATCTCTAATTGAACTTAATTCGAATCTAATTGAATGTCCAATTGTTGAAATTTGTGTCGAAATGATAGGATTGGAACCGGGTCTGATCGCGGGTTAAATGACCCGTTTACCAGACAAACGGGTAGGAACGGCGACACTGTAGCAAGCGCGTGGGTTTCACGTGCAGCCACTCACGGCGGCGCGTGAGGGCGCGTCCGGCCTAGTCTCAAGGTGAGGTCAACATGACTTTTGATCCTCTCAGTGTAACGAACATTTTAACGTTAGTTTCGAGGAAATCGGATATTGTTTCGATAATGTTCCGCGTATCCGAAGTTTTGTTTTACGAGTTAAATACGTATAAATTCCTGAAAAATTGGGGAAAATTATATGATGTATTTTGAGATGTTAGTAACCCTCTATAATGATTTTGGACATGAGTTGTGATTTCCAGAATTTACGGAAAAACGTGCAGCTCGGAAACGGACCGTTTTGGACGATGTGTGTTAGTGGACTTTTGGTTTTCTAATCGTGATGCATGCATATATGCTATAAAATGCTTTATCATATGATTTTATATGCTTTGGTATGATTGACGTTTCAATCCGGTAATTTCTCGGTTTTATGATTATTATATTATTATTTTGGGCACGATTTTCGAGAAATTACGAAATTTGGTAAAAATGATGTTTGGACTTGTTTTATGAGTCTGGGATTGAAATTGATTGAAAATAATGTTTGGACTCGGATTATTGAGTCATGGATTGAAAAATGATGTGGTGACTCGGGAATGAGTCAAGGGTCAATTTCGTGGATTTACGTGAAAATGGCAACGGAGGTTGCAACGCATGGATTTGCGTGATAATGTTATTTTGGGTGTGAGAACCCAAGTGAATAGTCATTTTGACTCGGATTTGGAGTCACTTGTGAATTTGTGAAATTAACGATTTATTGTGATTTATGATTATTTTAATCAATTTTTCGGGCACGTTTTATGAGGAACGTGCAGATGATGTTTTGGGCTAGGCCCGGAGTTTAAATGATTTCTAAAATGATATTTTGACTTTGTTGGTGAGTCAATGATGATTTCCGGATTATTTTATTGATTTAAATGTGATTTTAAAGAAGTACGTGTAAATGGTATTTTGGGCTTGAGACCCAGTTGGGAACGATCTTGACTTTGTATGAAGACAAGATTTGATTGAAATGTTTTGGGATGTAATTCCTGAGATAGTTTTTATTGTGATTGTGATATTCCCAGATGGTAGGAGCTTGGGGGGATTACCCAGACGACCGGAGCTTGGGGGATGTGATTGTAGGATCCGAAGTTGATCCTATGGTAGTCAGGTTCTCGGATGAGACTGAGCCTGGATGTACCACTCGGATGGGTCTGAGCCTGGGATGTGTTCGCCCAGAGGTGACTGAGCCCGAGGGGGTTGAGCCTAGAGGTGTCTGTTCCCGAGAGTGTGGCTGGATATTGGCCTACGCGTAGTGCCGCACTTGTCAGTAGTGCAGATGTGATTGTGATGATTTGTGCACTTGTGAGTAGTGCGGATTGATTGGATTGATATATTTATTGTGCACTTGTGATTAGTGCTGACTGATGTTATTTGTGATGACGTACTGGTTTTGAGTACGGGTTTTTGGTCTTTGTGGCCAGGTGATTATGTTTTCACATGTTTTGGCCTGAGAGCCGGGATTTGATGTTTTATAACATGAACTGATTTGATGAACATGAGTTTTTATGGACCATGGGAAAACGTGTTTTGATTTTATCGGTCCACTGTTCATACTTGAATGATTTCATACTATTACTCATGTTTTACGATATGCATGCAAGTTTGTGAAAACTGGAGGGTAAGAATGTATTTTGGCAAATGTTTTTATAAGAGGTCATTTTTGTCCACTCACACCTTTTCTGTTTTATTGACCCTTCAGGTCGTGGCGCGATGATCGAGGCTATTTGAGAGGTGGAGGTATGAACGGGCACCGGCGCAAATATCCCTTGTCTGGCAGGTGCTGAAGGGTAGTTTCAGACTTTCAGTTGACTTGTCAGACGGGAGCAGGACTGGGCACGGTTAACTTTGTCCTTCGGGGACGGGTCCTGTCACATGAGTCCCATTTGTGGTTTATAAAATGTGATTTCGAGTTCGGAGACCCTAAATGGATTTGGATTTATGGGTTTATGATGGTTTTATGGAAATTCAAGGCATGTCCCCATTGAAAGATTTTGAAAGAATTTTATAAAATGGATTCCATTTATCATCCTGATATGAGGATATGTGGATGGTCTCCTCCAGAAGTCTGGGACACTGGGGAAGTCATGGCGCATTGCCTGCGAGGGGTCATTGCACGGAGCGACCGGATTGTATAGTGATTCTGGAGCAGGATTGCTATGATTAGACGTCTGAGATGTCACACATCTGGGATGTAAGAGATTTACCCGGAGAGACCCCGAGTGACACGCGTAGCCTTAGACCGTGATATGATGTCTGAGACGTCAAGTGTCTGGGACGCTAGGCATCTGGGATGCCAAGGATCAGTATTTAGATTACGAATTTATTGGATTAATGAAATGGTATTTTTGTGTTTAATAAATGGATTTTGCGCAGTGACCCACATGATTTGGATTTACGATTTTGGGCTGAGTTCCCAAACTTGGTGATTTTACGGTTTTGGGCTAAGACCCTAATGATTTGAGGAAGGAAATGGCTTTGGTTTTAGAAACCGTTTTATCATATTTTAATTAACTAGTTTAACCATGCATGCATGCGTTTTACATGAATGACATAAATCTCTTCTTTTATTAAATGTGTTTTATTAAATCATTTATTTTCGTCCACTCACAGCTTTTATGGTTTTTAATGTCCTTCATGTTGAACGCGGATGCAGGCTGTAGTAGAGACTGAGACATCACAGTCCTCCACTGAACCTGGGGCGCTCAAGAAGCCCCGTTTTGGCTAGTGGCCTAGGTTATCCCTTTTTTTGCTTTCGTGTCGTACGGGGGTTAGACAGGTGTCTAGCCTTTGTGTCAGACTTGGGTTAGACGGAAGCATGGCACATCCCGCATTAATCCCGAGGGGATTGAGATGGGTCGTGTCACTAGACGATGATGAATAATGATTTTAATTAAGTCATTTTATTTGGAGCGTGGCTCCCACGCACAACCACTTTGGACCGCGCGTGAAGCGGCGTGGAGGGTATTCTAGAAAAACGACCAACATACCAATTGTTCCTCCTTGCATTTTAAATTCAGTGGTTTAAGAATGAGATTAATCTGACATTCCAGAAAGAAGTTCTGCTTGTTTATCTATTATGCGGTTTATTTAATAATTTGGGTTAATTCTACATGTAAGGGTTAAGCAGAGCTTAATTGTGAAGACGTCTTATGTCTAGGTAACCTTATGCTATATTATTATATTATGATGGAAATAAGCCTCGTTGAATTAGGATCTAAGCGAGACAATAAATATATCTGTCTTTATTTCGAAGTAAAATATGATTCCATAGATAGGTGAAGAAAGGTTATTATAAGCGATTTAAAAACAAATGATAAATTCCATCACTCAACTGGGTATGTGGGTTGGATGCGAGTGGTAACCCCAAAGGGGTGGATTTATTTTGGTTAACTTATGATGTTTTTGAGCTTGAAGTGGTGAGATCCCTTGTCTGATAACAATTGTTAGACGGGAATTGAACCGGTCCAGTTTTTGTAGTAAAATTGGGGCAAGTCCTGTCAGACTTGGTAAGGACTGTTCATTGTTCCTAAGGTGAATGGGAAAGGTTCTTACTCTTTGAGGGATGATGAGGGCATGGTGGATAAAAGTCCTACCACTTTTATGAAAATGGAAAAATATTATTCTATGTTCTGGGATTCCAAGAGCGGGGTGATCGGGTAAACAACATAAGAAGATATGTTTACTTCCAAAAGGCAAAAAATTCCATAATAGGATACACGCATCTGGTAAAAACCCACCCTACGAAACTTGTTTACAATGACCAGCCAAGTTGTCAATCAAAAAGGGCAGAGGCTTGAAACTGATTAGAATGAAGGGGGTGGGCCAATATTCACGTTGAAATGAGCCCTCTATGCCACTTATGCGACCATTTTCTCGTTGGACCAGTCATCAGGGTGAGGTCGACTTGTAGGACAGGATATGCAGCCATCATGATAACCATTCTTATAAGAAATCTGAGATATGTTCTCAATGGGGCAATCCCTAGATTTGATCATTCCTAGAAGCTTTGAAACCTTGGCCTTCAGGACAGTGTGTTCTCCTAGGGATTGTTCGATCTCCAAACATCTGCTCTAACTATAATCTTCAACGGTTTGAACTTGTTGCTAGTAGGAAAGCAAAGAAACGGCGGAAATGTGAATATTGTTCTGTTTATCGAGCTGGTAAGCATACACAAGATACTGCAGGTGCTAAATTTCCGCCGCCTGGGTTTCCGCCAAATGGCTAAGGTTGATGGTTTGATTTTCGGAAAACAGCAGAATTTGGTGTGAAGCGTTAAGAGCCAAGGAACCTAGTGAAGTAGTCGCAGTATTATCAGTAGTGTCCATGTTTGAATTTTGGAAATAAGAATGTTGGAGTTGCATGGCGTGATTTTATAAACTAACGGATGTAGCTTACGTCAGCCCTTAATTACTTCATGCAGATTCTAATTACATCAAAGGGACACATGGGCTCTGGTAAACAGTAAAACAACGAGGAACAGAATCCAAATTATAAGGATGCGCGAGGAAAAGATGAAAAGTAATATTTTAAGAAAAATATAAGGTTACATCAAAAGAATTAATACATCAAAACATCGGAAGGGGTACCGTTAGATCTGAGCCATTGGATGAAACTTCCCTATCGTACGATCAACAAAGTCTTGGTCAAACTCATCACTATAGGCCACAATCTTCCGCTATTGACCTAGGGTGTTTCAGAATGCAACTTTTGCCCTAAGATGCTCCTCTTCATGTTTCATGGCGGCAACTTCCCTCTCTGACTGAAATAGTGCATCTCTGGTAACACTAACTTTCTCACAAACGGAAATGATCTCAAGCTCGACCAATGCCTGTTTTTAAAGGTGTAGGGATAACTCTGCTTCATTTGAAGATCGGCAGGCATGAAGCTCTCTCCTCATATCAGTAATAAAATGCAGCTGATCATGACATTGAATGTGGAGACGTTCAATGAGCCCGTGGTAATGAGAAAGAAGGGCATCACTCAACTATTACTCAGGAAAAGACATTTTTGTGCGGAAATGGGTTTGCTCACAAAGTGCCAATTTATAGATGTTTGTCTACATTAAACTATGGCGGTTTGGAAGTGAAAAGATAAAGACACGTGCCAAAAAGAACATAATTTTATTAAATGTTGAGTACTCTTACATTCCTGTAATATATATATATATATATATAAGTAAAATAAAATATTTTAGGGTTGGGCCACTCAAAGAAGGCCCTCCTCGAGTTCCCTATGGACCGCCTCGTCCCGTTCTTGAGCAGCTACTCTCTCTTGCTGTTGGAGGTCGAAAATCACTTTTCGAAGTTCTCTTTTCCTTCTCCAAAGAAGGCCCATAACGGCCCCATCTTCACGACCTCAATTAAGAATGTCAGCGCCACATTGGAGTCATTGTGTCCCGAACCACTTTCAACCTAGATTTTAACGCCGCTCTTAGGGTGCAGACCACTTTAATCCTCTCACTCATAAGGGAAATTGGGCCAGACCCCTCGAAGATGGTATCCGATTCCTCAGACGTACCCCTGGAAATATGAGACATTGCTCTTGTGTCAATTCACTAGTAGGAAGTGCGAGGAATGGTTGATCCTGGCAGATACTTATAGCCAAAATATTTATTTATGGGTTAGCCTCAAGATATGTGAATTGACAGGACCCATCCCAATCCGACTGGGACCACCCAGGGATGTGTCCCGCTCCCGTCTGACAACGACTCCAAACATAACAAAAATACCCTTAACCAAACTAAAGTCTTTCGAAATAGATAAATAAAGTTGCAAACATATAAACTCAGAGTTTAATGCCATCAGACCAGGGATAGTACGAATAAAAAACACGAGCACAATTTCAGGTTACAAAAACAGTGCTCAACCTACCCAACTGGGTGTACAGGTGCACAACGAAGTAATCTAAGCCTCATACCCCGGATCATCCTCCTCTACCTCAGTAGCACGGCTTGGAGGGGTCAGTTAAACAATAAAGAGCGAGTGGGCCGAAAATAAATAAGTTTCTAAAACTAATTTAATAATATAATAATCATAAGGTTTTACCCCTCCGTTTTCAAAACTTGCATGCATTGTATGAAACATAAATAATCATACTATTTCATAAAGCATAGAAACATATAATAACTGAATAAGGAAAACTATCATAATAGTGTACTATAAAATCATACCCCGGCACCCCCGATGCCTAAATAATGATGTCACGGTCCTACGGCTATGCGTGCCATTCACGGTCTCAAATCCCGAGAAATCCTCTAGGTCCACCAGCGTCCGGTATCCCAGATCGCTGCCCAAGGTAAAATCAATGACTTCTTGAGAGTGAGTAACCACACGGGGGTTGACTCACCTCAGTTAAAGCCCCGTGACTAATTCAGGGTCCACCCAGGCCAACGACCTTCCCTGGAGGAGACAATAACAGAAAGGTTGGAACTTACAACACAATAGTATTTTAGTTACCCTGCATTCCCTGATAATCCCTGAAAACATTTCGTAATGTAATCCAGACGGGTCTCATGCCCAAAACACCTAACTATGTAATAAGCATCATAATATAATACCCATAATAGTCCCATCGTAATCATAAAGCGGAATAGTAAAACAGTTATGCATGCAATCTTTTAGAAATCAAATAGCCCACTCACACACGGTCCTTGTTGCTCAACCGACTGCCTAAACCTGTACAATTACATCTAAAAAGTCACTAAAGGACCCTATAAGTTAATCACTAAAACCCTATAACAGAACCGACCAGGAAACGTAGCCAGGACATGCTTCTTGAGGCTTCAAACCCTATTTTGATCGACCTAACGATCTTTGATCAACACGAAACCACCGACATTGGATCCGTATCGTCGAAACCTTGAAAATGGTACCAAACCCACAAAAAAACTGTTCACGTGCGCCCCCATGCGTATGGCCAACGCGTCGGTCAATACTGCTACAGTATCGATGACGTCTGCATGACCTCACTACTGACGTCAACATCACTTCATCCCTGATAGGTGTTAGAGGACACGTGTCACTCCCTGGTTGGTCTGTGGTCTAACATTTCTGACATGATGACATCATCATGACATCACTGCTGACCAACCATTTTCGACAGGGTTTCTTCCTAGAGGTTCGTCTAAGTTTGCTCTACTGGTCTGTGACCAAAAAAACGAAAAAGAAAGGCGAGATCTGTACTTGTAACTCGAAGAAAACCCGCGGCCTACTCTGGTCGTCTTCCCTGTTACCTCAGTCTTTTTCCAACCTCGAAACTGGCCTCTCCTAGGTCGTCACCATTCTTAAAACACGTCCCAACAGAAAGAAACGAAACACACACGTAAAAACCAAGCCTTCAAAAACTGGGAAAAAAAGAGGGGCTCTCGTGTTTTCCGGCCTACCTCCACCGCATCGCCATCGTAGGTCGTCCCGTCCATTCCTCAATCGTCCTGACGCCTTAACAGTCCTAGCCCAAAGCTGGTTCGAGTTGTGGAGACGTGGGTCGAATGGTTTGGGTTCCTGTTGTCCATCGTTGGTCTGGGGGTGATGTTTCAGGGTTGCATACAGAGAAGAGGAGATGAGGGTGGTGGCTGATGATGAAGATGATGGGTGGTGAGGACGGTGTGTTCGATCTGTGGCCGGGGATGAAGCAAGTAGATGGGGAAGGTCGTCGGTAGTGTGTTTGTTCGAGATGGGGAGCCGTGTGTGTTCTTCACGGGTGGGAAAATATATGAGAGTGAGAGGGAGATGAGTGTTCAGAACAAAAGAGAAGAAGAAAATAGAATGGAGGGTTCAGATTGAATGTTGCAAAGGAAATGGACGGCTAGGGTGGATTGAGGGAAAATAAAATAATATAAAAGGAACAATAGTGTAAGATCCATGTTTTGGGGAAAAGTAGCTATGGGATGAGTGACATTTGTCACTCATCCAAGGGTCCAGATTAAATCTAGGGCTAAATCGGATTTTAATATTTTAATATTATTTTAATTGCATTCTCGATTCGTAAGTTTCACCAAAATCGCTTCCGTGACTATAACTTTCTCGTACGAAGTCCGATTTCAACATGCTGTCTGCCTACAAACTTGTGACGTCTCGATCTACGTCCCAGTCATGGGTCAAAGTCCTAACTATTTCTCGAGTCAAAAGTTAACTTTTTCCCCCTCAGGGGCAAAATGGTCAATTCACATTAAATTTTTATTTACAAAAGTTTGGGTCGTTACATGAAGACTTATGAGGATTAAAGACGGAAGTAAATACAGTCGTGACTTTTACATATCTCGCAGACAGTTTCAACAAACTCGGGATGAGCGGCAGTAACTAAATAAAGAGGAGCGGCAAGCCCATAAAGATAAAGGGTTTATATTACAAGTCCAACAACCCACCAAGCATCGCTTGAAGGCCCACTTTCTACATCTTGATGTTGAAAGAAAGGGCTGTCTCTTCTGCAGAGGCCTCGCGATCCCGCTTTTCTCCTCTTCGAAAGTTCTCCCGAGCAATTTCCCTTCGTTGTTTGGAGGATTCGTATTGCGGCCTAAGTTGCAGAAAAGTGGCCTCGGCTTTAGCAAGTTGAGTATGAAGGGTGCCCGCGTCTTGATGTGTCTCCCGATACATCCCTCAGATGCGAATGAATTCATCACAAGTTATGAGGTAGCTTTGACGGAAATCATCCAACTCGGCTCGTGTTGGAACATTTGTGGGAGAAAGGTGTTGGTTCGAGTAAGTCCGAAAAAATGTTTTTGAAGACTCTCCAGAAACTGTAGAAACTATACCCCATTAGGCGCGATTATCCTCCGTTTTCTTTTATTTTACTAGGGTCGAGACAAATGGGTCGAAGCTGATGGCACGCTCCAATGATAAAGACTTGCGGGTCCATACCTCTCTAGGGGAAAAGCTGAAGTGTTCATCAAAGTAAGCGTCCGACCATGAATCAAGGTAAAAGTGCACCCATATGAAGCCTCTAATGAGGAAGGAAATACCACGAGAACCTGAGACATAAAATCTCAAATGACGAAGGCCGACTATACATCTGAAATCCTCAGAAGAAATAACGTTCTCATGTTCCCGCCTTGAAAAAATGTTATGGGAATGGCTTGACAAAAACCAAGCTAACTAGCATTGTAATTGGATTGATACACTTCGAAACTGAGGGAAGACCTGTTGTTTTCACCACTACCTTTCAGAAGGTCACTAGTCAGGATACAACTTATGAAGTCTCTAGCCTGAACTTTCCTACGAGTAGGATCCGACGATAGAAGAAGAAAACCCCCTTCTCGGAACCATGGAAATTTCCTGACTTCACTGGTCTCCCACTGATATCGAAAGCGAGAGAACAATGTGTAAAATAAGGACAAGTAGTCTCTGGTGGAGAGGGATAGAGGGGGTAAGCACATCAACGACTGGGTTGTAATTACACCATCTGGGTATTCTAATGGACAATTGGAACTGGGGAAATGACCAGTTCAGCCACACCTGAACCATCCAAAATGACCATTCGAAGAGATCAGCTTTGCGGTTTGGAGAACTATGGAGCAAAGAACGGAATACAGGTGGGCCAGAAGCAAGGGCAAAAGGCGGTAGAATTGAATCTTCTCGTAGACGGAGCCCAAGTAAGAACCTGGGAACCCCAAATTGTTAAACTCGCCATCTGCCCAGAGGCTCCCATCTCTAGCAAAAGGGCAAAAGATGGAAAGAAAATGAGATAGGAGAGTAGCTGACGGGATATCTGGGGGCAGCTTGGTGATCAAAGGACTGAGATCCCTGTCCCAGTTGGGTGAAAGGAGAAGTTAAAGTCAACCATAACTCTTGACGAGGACAGCCTGATCAGGACAACAAGTTGGTAACATGGGCACAACTCGAAAATCAAACGTATTCGTACCAAATTTCCAAAAACAGAGCGCTAAACGAATAAAACCTAGATCGGGAGTAATGAAGAGCGTGGAAGACGTACTAGATTATTATATATATCGTTCCTCCAAAGTTCATCCGAGTACATCTGTTGAATTATTTGAACCCGTAGTTCCCAAGGACGTGCAAGACCTGCATGACCTAGAGAGGGGAATAGATGCTTCCACATGGGATCTAGGTTCACCTACGGAAACGACTCCCACTGATATATGGAAGTAGCTAGGAAGATTCTAAGATGGAGATCAAGAGCCACCACTTTATCCGAAGGAGTTCCGAGGGTTAAACAATGATCAAGATCAGTTATACGGTAAGGCTCGTTAATGACCTCACCGACATCCACAAGTGATTCCAAAATACCACGAGAAACTCTTGAATGGGGTTGAAAGCCAACACTGCCAACTCAAGGAGTCATAACAGTCGGCGATGAGATGGGAAGGATGGGCGATTCATGTTTATTTTTCTGCTAAGGGACAGGCTTGGAAGACATATTTTATAAGAATTGAAGGTGGCGACAGTAAAAGGATAAAGCTATAGAGGACTGTGTTTGGAACCACCAAAGATACAAGCAACAAAAAAGAAAAGGGTTATGACGCGTTAATTTGAATTTAAAATGTTTTATAGCTAAAACTTTTCAAATTCAGGGGGCATTGTTTAAACCCGAAAAAATTCCCTCTGGGCCCAAGTCGCAGCTCACGGAAATTAAAAGCCCAAAGAACTATTTTGGCCCAAGACTAAGTAGTTCGCGTGTGAAAAGGAAGAAAACTTGGTCGGTGCTTTAAGGATAGGAAGAAAAAATAGGAAAAGAGTGATGTAGCCTAACTGAAAAAGCGAGAAGGTAGGTCCCGCGTGGGTCCTGATCCAACAGGTTGAAGAGTTCCTTCAATCGCCTATAAATCGAGAACGACTTAGCTTCGCAAAAGGAATCATCCAATCTAAACTCAGAAAATTTATCTCCATCAATTTATGAACCTATTACCACCTTTAACCAAGGTTTCATGGTTTAAAAACAACTGGCCCTTGTGGAAAAAATTGCTTTTTTCGACCTAGAAAATCAAGATGCAGCTTTTCTTCTCACCCATGTGAGGCATTTAGCAGAATTGTCATTGGCACGACCCATCCAAAGTCCCCCTGGGATTAACGCCGGATGTGCTAGCTCCCGTCTGACACGAAGTGTCAGACAAGGGATAACTCAAACCTCAGCCCATTCGGGGCTTGCAGAGCGCGCCAGGATCGGTGGAGGAGTGTGATGTCTCGGTCTCTGCTACAGCCCGCATCCGTGATCAACCTGAAAAGCATTAAAATCATTAAAAGCTGTGAGTGGATGAAAAATTAACAGTTTAATAAAACTCATTCGCTTAGAAGACATTTATGCCCTTCACTAAAAAGCATGCATGCATTCGAAAACCAATAATCAAACCATTCACTTTAATTAAATCATTAGGGCCTTAGCTTAAAACCATAAATCCAATTATATGGGAACTCAGCCCAAAACCGTAAATGCAATCATGTGGGCCACTGCCCAAAATCACCAACACTGAAATACCATTGCAGAAGTCCAATAACTCTGAAATCCAAATACACAATCCAGTAAATCCATAAATTGCAATCCAATCAAACACCGTTATATAACAATCCTCAGCATCCCAAATGCCTTGCGTCCCAAACGCCAGACGTCCCAGACATCATGTCACAGTCCAAGCTACGCGTGCTACCCGGGGTCTCAACCCAAGTCAATCTCTGACGTCCCAGATGTCTGACATCCCAGACGTCTAGCAATCCTGCTTTTCAGTCACTATACGATCTGGTCCCTCCGTGTAGTGACCCCTCGTAGGCAATCCGCGTGACTACTCTAGCGTCCCAGACTACTGGGGGAGACAATCCATAGATATAAGGATGGTAATTGGAAAACATTTCATAAATCCTTTTAAAACCTTTCAATTGGGCCTATGCCTAGGATTTCCATAAAACCATCGAAAGTTCACAAATTCGATTTCTCAAATCCAAATCCATTTAGGGTCTCCGAACCCGAAACCACAGTTATAAACCACAAATAAGACTAATGCCCGATATCATAACCAACTGGGCCTTGAGCCCGATCATGTAAACCAAATGGACCACCAACCTGATATTTCATTAACTCGAATGGACTCCAAGTCCGATAGTTTCCAAATCAAATGGGTCTCATGCCCGATTACAAATTTCCAAATCCAAAATCATACCATTGAACCATTATTAAAATCACTATCATGTAGAAATATAGTGTAAAACTTTAAATCTCAAAATACGTGCAATACGAAAATCACCTCGAAATACGTGCAAATACGGAAAACACCTCGAAATACGTGAAAATACAAAAATTACCTCGAAATACGTGCAAATATGTAAATCACCAATACCAAAATCTCATCATAGAAATCACATATATAAAGCATTTAAAACAGCTATGCATGCATCATAGTTTAGAAAATAAAGTTTACTCACAAACCGACCTAACTGCAGCCTCAATAAGCGTGCCATAAGACTCCCCGGGCTAAATCACCATCTTCGAAACTCCCATACCTGTCCAAATCATATTCGAAGGTCACTAACTACTTCAAATAGGCTAGCATTGAATCCCCCAATTTTTTGGGATTTTTAAACGTATTTAAAATAAACCCTAAACCTTCGGACACCCAAAAATACCCCGAAACGGTGTTCGATCAACTCCAAACTTGTCCCAAAATGTTCATTACATTGTAAGGATGAAAACACATGTTGACCATGCCTAGAAAATCGGGCTCACGCACCCTTATGCACAGTTCAAAGGCGCTACGCATGAAAGCCATGCGCCGAGAGCAGTGTCATCGTCAACCTCGCGTGAACCCGATTCACCTGGTTTTCCGGTTCAACCGAACCGGCGAATCGACCCGACCAGTTCTCCTAAACCTGCCACCATTCGTGACGGTGTTTCACCCTATGGCTTCGTCTAATTACCTAGAATCGATCTAAGGATTCAAAACTGGAAAACCAAGCCTAGAAATTACCTGTGCTCATGTGCATAGTACCTGTGACTTGCAACTCTGTTCTGCCACCGCTTCCGACCACCTCCATCCTCGTTTCTGATCCCAATCAATTCATATGACCTCCAGTAATCACATCCAATCGTTAAAACCAATCGAAAACCCCTAAAATCCAATTTCCAAATTTGAACTAAAACCTAGGCTCTCGAGTTCTTCCTTACCTCGCCGTCGCGAACAGTGCCTTGGCCACTGTCATGGTCGTCTCATCATCCTCATCGTTCTCATTTTTCTCACATGAACACAGCAGATGGTAGGGGAGTGGGGTAATGTGTGCTTGTGTGTTTGTTTAGGGTGAAAATGGAGATGGTGCACGGGAAAGAGAAGAGAGATGTGAGGGAAATAATAAAATATGATTGAATAAGAAATTACCTAATCACAATCAGATCCACAATTTAGGGGAAGTGACCAATGGGATGAGTAACACTTGTCACTCATCCAAGGGCCCCACATTAATTAATCAGCCAATCAGATTTTATTAATAATTAATTCGAATCCCAAGATGTTAATTAAACCAATTTCGATCTCGTGACCGTAACTTCCCCGTCGAACATCTGTTTTCAATGTACCGCCTGTCTACGAACTCGCAACATCTCGATCTACGTCACAGTCATCGGTCCTCGTATGTTTGAGTCCCCAGGTCAAAAGTCAACATTTTTCCTAATTCCAGGACAAAATGGTCATTTTACACCGTCCGTCCGAATTCTCTCAACTAATCCCCGATTAGTCATACTAAATCCATAATTAATTAATATTTAATCCCGATATTCTGGATGGGTCGTTACAGTCATAATGGTTAAGCTTCATTCCCTATATAAACCTTCGTTCTGACTATCTGTGTGATAAATGTTACATTCATCCTAACTAGCCAGTTGATGGAATTTCGAGGGAAGTTCGCAGCAGATCAACCTTCTTCCAGACCACTTCGAGTCATAAGGGTGGATATTATCAACTACTGGTTCATAGAAATTCATCTCGACTACTGGTTCACGGATAGTGTTCAGTCAACATTTTTAAGAAAAACCATCCCGACTATCGCCCTCCGGAAATTCATCCTGATTTCCGGTTCATGGCTGATCACTGAGGAATTCAAACCTCCCATTCGACATCTCACTGTCGCATGTGAGTGATCTGCCATCTTATGGTATGATTTTGCTATTGATATACTTTTCAGTTGATGATTCTCGAATTTCTTGTTTATTACGAGTTTGAAGCATGATGGGAATAATTTACTTCTTTGTACTTGTAACTTTAGTTTGTTTAAATTCAAGTACTTTTATATTCCTGTATTTGTACCGCCGTATTCATTTCAATATAAAAACCATATTTTCTTAGGTAAGTAATTGGTTTTCAGGACATACCATCCAGAATTGGTTTCCGACTTTACAAGTCAAGATACCATCTTTGTACATTGGTCCGATTACTTTTATTTCGACTCGAGAGAACCTGGGACCACTAACCCCCTTAACAAACTGAAATAACAACGTCACCAATCAGAGTATCATGCTGAAAATGAATGTTAAGTCCTTGAAAAAGATATAGAAAAGAATAGCACAGAAGAATTCTTGTCCACCTGCTCCACGATCGTTTTGATCAGAAGAAAAGTTCTTGGGCCGAAAACAGAACCAACCTATATTGTCTAGTAGCAGTTTCTCTACTAGTGGCACGCCTACACTCGATCTGAGAAAGCCCATCTACTTCTTGGTCAGCCCATTCAGGGATTGGCTATAGCATCAGGGCCAGTAGCTCTCAGCCTATCCAGCATCTCTACACCCATCACGACAAAAGATGTAACAATCCGTCCCGAGAATTGGGATTAGTAGAGTGATTAAGGTGTGATTAGTAAGGTTAATCAGGGGTTAGGTGGTCCCGAGGGGTCCGGGAACCTAGAATGATGATTTTGCCCCTGGGTCGGGCAGAAATGTTGACTTTTATTTCGGGTGGTCAATTGGGGATTGACCAGTGACTAGGACGTAGTTTAGGACGTCACGAATCCTTAGGCAGGTGGCACGCCCGATTCCGACATCCGAGGAGGAAGTTCTGATGTTCGGAAGGTCGAGGGCATTATCGTAATTTTGATAACATAGGGGGAAAAGTTGACTTTTTGAATAATCGAGTTTTGGTAGGTTGACCTAGGGTGGTTAGATAGATTCCGTCGTCCTGAGTTCGATGACAGGCGGCACGTATTCATCGGACTTACGCGGCGAGAGTTACGGGTCTAGGAAGTTTTGGTTAAAACGTAAATATAAGCTAAAAAGAAGGGTATTTTGGTCTTTCTGCACATTGGGATTTGTGCAGAAAGAAGGAAAGGGACGGCTGGGATGGAGCCATTTGGTGAGAGAGTGAGGAGGATTGGTGACACGTGCTAAAGGTGGAGTGGCTTCTGGTGAGTTCGAGTGTGTGCACGGCCCAAATAATTGGGGTGCACCCGTGTTGTGTGTGATGCTGGTTCAGAAAACAGGAAGGAATTGTGAGAATTGTGGCGGTGGTAGCCGTGTACGGGGCAATTGAGTCCGTGGTGGTGTCGTGCGGGTTGCGAGGAGTCAGCCACTACCAGCGGAGCTCACGACGGCGATTGGAGGCAGGTAATTATCTCATCCCCAAATCGATACTCTGTTTTCCCGTTGAGTTTCAACGTGGAAGTCGTGGTTTGGGAGGTTGAATCGATGAGTCTAGAGTGGTCTAAGGGCTTTAATTGAGTCCTGGGAGTAGTTTGGTGGTGCTGCCGTGAGGAGTGGTGCACGGTGGCGGCAGGCACGATGGAGGTATCTGTGTCCTCTGTTTTGGCCGTGGGTTTCAAACGGCGAGTCGTCGAGCTTGGAGCTGAGTCGATAGTCCAGGAAGGTTGGTTGAGGTTTGGTAGAGTCCTAGGAAGAGGTTGGTGTAGCCTCCGTGAAGGGGGAAGTCGTGGGTGGCCGGAGTAAGAAACAGGGCAGTGTACGGGTTTTGTTCAAGGTTGAGTCGACGAGTTTTAGGGTGAATCGAGGTGAGTGACACACGGGAAGGGGTAGCCTAGGACGGGACGATGCTGCTGGTGAAGAGAGGAGTCGTTTTGGTGGACGGAATGAGGAGAACCGCTCTCGCCGGTTCAGGGTCCAGACCACTGGTGCGAACCGGGTCTGCCCAAGGTTGACGGTGCACTGTAGCTGGCGCGTGAGGGCCACGCGCAGCCACTTTGGGCGGCGCGTGGAGGCGCGTGCGGCGGTTCTGGGAGAAACGGTCAACATAGTTTTTGGTCTAGGAGTTGTTGTGAGTTCAATGGAATTGGTTTCGAGTCAATCGGAAGTCGTTTGAGTGTAGTTCCGCGAGGGTGAAGGTGTAGGGTCCCGGGGTTTTAAGTCTTCGGTTCGGGGATTTTTGAGGGAATTTAGGAGAGTGTTGGTAGATGTATTAGTGACGTAATTTGACGGTGATTGACAGGATCAGGATTTCCCGAGGAAGCCGAGGAACAGGCTGGACGTTCGGGACGCGAGTAGGGCTCAGTACTGTGAGTGGACCTCTTCTCTAAACTCGAGCATGCATAACTGTTTTCTATAATTGTCTTATGGTTTTCAATCATGATTTTGTGTTTATTGAATATGTTGGTCGGTTTTGCATTATTACACGTTTTTCGAGGAAAGTGGTTTTTAGCACGTTTTACGAGGAATGGTTGGTTTTTGGAATATATGTTATGATTTTGGGATTTCAAATGATAAGTGGTTTTCAATGGTTATAAGTGGATTTTGGGGAACATGATTTCGATGATCAAAGTTTTCGATTTTAGAATCGGATTTCACTAATCGGAATTTGGTTTTAAGATTGGAAAGTGGACTCCGGATTTGGGTTCGGAATGACGGTTCTAGATGCCGGGAGAGCATCGGACCAGTGATTTCGGATTCGGGTTTGGATGTGGATTGGTAAATGGTTTTTAAATGGTTTTGGGATTGGATTTGCTGGATCTGGATATTGGGTTTAAAGACCCGGATATATGTGACGGGGGACCGGCCGGATTGGGTTTAAAGACCCGGATTGAGTTTAAAGACTCGGGAGTTTAAAGACTCGGATATATATTGATTTTCCCCCGTAGGACTTGAGTTTAAAGACTCGGGAGTTTAAAGACTCGGATATGATTAAGGCCTGGATTGAGTTTAAAGACTCGGGAGTTTAAAGACTCGGATAGATCCAGCAGGTTTGATCAGGACATTTATAAGTTAATGTTCATGGTTTATGATACAGTTTTCTGATACTCATGTTATGGTTTCCTATGATATTTTATAGTGTTTCTGTTTCTTATGATGTTTAAGAATGATTCTTTATAAATGTGTTTATAACTGTTGGTTATGCATGTGGTTTCAAAACGGAGGGTTTAACTCGGTTTTCTTATAAAATGGTTTTTGAACTTTTGTACTTTCTGGTCCACTCACATTTTCTGTTTTAATTGCCCTCCAGGTTGTGGAGCGAGCGCGGGGTCTTGACGTCGAGGCAGTGTCCGAGGCATAGAAGTGACGTGAGAGTTCCCAGAGTAGAGTAAAGGCTTCCGTGTGCGTGTAGTTATCGGTTTTATTTTCTTTGTATGTTCGTACTATGTTCTGTAAATGCTACCTTCGGGACATTGTGGCTAATTACTCCTGCGTTTGACTGGGTTCGAGTAAGTGTTCCTTAGGTGTTGTGTCGGGGAGTCAGACGGGAGCGGGATTTACCTCGGGTTTCGGGGTGAAACCGGGGTGGGTCCTGACAATTGGTATCAGAGCATAGGTTTGTCGAGTTTGTTGGGTCTGTCGGTTTGTGAGGTTGTGTTTCAGTTGTTTGACTACTTCTATGCCTCTTTCAGCGTGCGGTTGACGATGCCTCCGAGACGTAGACCCTCTCCACAACCTGAAGAAGTAGCCAGAGAGACGGAGAGTGCCACGATTGAGCGAGCCCAGCGGCTCGGGGCTACTACTTTTAGTGGCGGGGCTGATCCTGAGGAAGCCCAGAGGTGGATTACTAGACTGGAGCGGATTTTTGCGGTGATGCATTGTCCGCCGGAGGAGCGAGTATTGTTGGCTGCATTTTTACTAGATGGTGCGGCGTACGAGTGGTGGTATACCCTCGAGTTGTCCGGTTGGGATGTCCATAGTGTAACCTGGGAGACGTTCAGGGAACGGTTTCTGGAGCAATATTATCCTCGTTCTTTCCGGGATGCCAGGGAGGCGGAGTTTCTGCAGCTCCAGCAAGGGAATATGACAGTGGCAGAGTATGAACGGAAGTTCCAGATGTTGTCTCGGTTTGCTCCTGCTTTTGTGGCCACTGAAGCCGAGAAGTGCCGTAGGTTTGAGTTGGGTTTGCGAGGTGAGATTCGAGCCGTAGTGACGGCTGGATCTTTTGCTACCCTCCGAGACTTGTCGGATGCTGCGGTGCGAGTTGAGGCTAGTTTTCCGGTGCGACGCCGGGAACCATCTATTCCTGGAGCTTCGAGCCAGCGGACACCGAAAAGAGGTAACTTCGGTGGATCGTCCTCGTCGGGCGATGATCGTTTTGGTAGGCCTGGTAGTGCCCAGAGTTCAGGATTTTGGGGTTATCGAGTACCGCCGACTCCGCAAGCGAGTGCGACGTCGGTAGCGTCCACAGGGAGACCGAGCAGTGGACCATGCTGGAATGTGTGTTTCTACTGCGGGGAGCGAGGTCATTTCCGACGTGAGTGTCCACTGTTGCCACAGGAAGGTGGTGAAGGCAGAGGAGTAGCGGAGTCCGGACAGAGTACAGCATCAGGGACAGCGGGCACTAGAGGAGGTGGTGGCACAGCCACGAGTAGTTCGAGGGGACGTGGTAGAGCGTCAGGATCTCAGGCCCGGGTGTTCTCGATGACTCAGCAGGAGGGTCAGTCGACACCAGATACGGAGACAGGTACTTGTTTTACTTTTGGTTGTCCTGTTGGTTTGGTGTTTGGATTTCGGGGTAGAGTCTAGGAGTTAAGTTCCGTAGGAGGGTGACGGAAGGTATAGGAAAGGAGTGGCTATAACTAATCGATTGGAGACTGTGGAAGGAGAGAACCCACAAGCTAGAGTTTGCCTTTAGGACTTTGTGAAGTTAGCCCGACCGTGCCCGGAATAGTAGCCGAGGGAGATGGGTGGTGGTATACGAGGAGGTACTCTATGACTTCTGTCGGGTACTGTGACATGAGGTATTTTATAATATCTTTGTTTTCTGTTCATAGAGTTTCCCTTGCGTACACCATGTAGTTGGTACATAGCTAGGGTTGGCTGTGGTAACAGTAGCTGGGGATGGAGTGAAATACCCAAGGTGGAGATGATAGACAGGAAACCTAGGAGAGGTTGTTCTTTACCGGGTAGGAGACCCTAGGTGTTGGGAACTAGCTGTGGAATTTCGGGGACGAAATTCTTTTTAGGTGGGTAGATTGTAACAATCCGTCCCGAGAATTGGGATTAGTAGAGTGATTAAGGTGTTATTAGTAAGGTTAATCAGGGGTTAGGTGGTCCCGAGGGGTCCGGGAACCTAGAATGACGATTTTGCCCCTGGGTCGGGCAGAAATGTTGACTTTTATTTCGGGTGGTCAATTGGGGATTGACCAGTGACTAGGACGTAGTTTAGGACGTCACGAATCCTTAGGCAGGTGGCACGCCCGATTCCCACATCCGAGGAGGAAGTTGTGATGTTCGGAAGGTCGAGGGCATTATCGTAATTTTGATAACATAGGGGGAAAAGTTGACTTTTTGAATAATCGAGTTTTGGTAGGTTGACCTAGGGTGGTTAGATAGATTCCGTCGTCCTGAGTTCGATGACAGGCGGCACGTATTCATCGGACTTACGAGGCGAGAGTTACGGGTCTAGGAAGTTTTGGTTAAAACGTAAATATAAGCTAAAAAGAAGGGTATTTTGGTCTTTCTGCACATTGGGATTTGTGCAGAAAGAAGGAAAGGGACGGCTGGGATGGAGCCATTTGGTGAGAGAGTGAGGAGGATTGGTGACACGTGCTAAAGGTGGAGTGGCTTCTGGTGAGTTCGAGTGTGTGCACGGCCCAAATAATTGGGGTGCACCCGTGTTGTGTGTGATGCTGGTTCAGAAAACAGGAAGGAATTGTGAGAATTGTGGCGGTGGTAGCCGTGTACGGGGCAATTGAGTCCGTGGTGGTGTCGTGCGGGTTGCGAGGAGTCAGCCACTACCAGCGGAGCTCACGACGGCGACTGGAGGCAGGTAATTCTCTCATCCCCAAATCGATACTCTGTTTTCCCGTTGAGTTTCAACGTGGAAGTCGTGGTTTGGGAGGTTGAATCGATGAGTCTAGAGTGGTCTAAGGGCTTTAATTGAGTCCTGGGAGTAGTTTGGTGGTGCTGCCGTGAGGAGTGGTGCACGGTGGCGGCAGGCACGATGGAGGTGTCTGTGTCCTCTGTTTTGGCCGTGGGTTTCAAACGGCGAGTCGTCGAGCTTGGAGCTGAGTCGACAGTCCAGGAAGGTTGGTTGAGGTTTGGTAGAGTCCTAGGAAGAGGTTGGTGTAGCCTCCGTGAAGTGGGAAGTCGTGGGTGGCCGGAGTAAGAAACAGGGCAGTGTACGGGTTTTGTTCAAGGTTGAGTCGACGAGTTTTAGGGTGAATCGAGGTGAGTGACACACGGGAAGGGGTAGCCTAGGACGGGACGATGCTGCTGGTGAAGAGAGGAGTCGTTTTGGTGGACGGAATGAGGAGAACCGCTCTCGCCGGTTCAGGGTCCAGACCACTGGTGTGAACCGGGTCTGCCCAAGGTTGACGGTGCACTGTAGCTGGCGCGTGAGGGCCACGCGCAGCCACTTTGGGCGGCGCGTGGAGGCGCGTGCGGCGGTTCTGGGAGAAACGGTCAACATAGTTTTTGGTCTAGGAGTTGTTGTGAGTTCAATGGAATTGGTTTCGAGTCAATCGGAAGTCGTTTGAGTGTAGTTCCGCGAGGGTGAAGGTGTAGGGTCCCGGGGTTTTAAGTCTTCGGTTCGGGGATTTTTGAGGGAATTTAGGAGAGTGTTGGTAGATGTATTAGTGACGTAATTTGACGGTGATTGACAGGATCAGGATTTCCCGAGGAAGCCGAGGAACGGGCTGGACGTTCGGGACGCGAGTAGGGCTCAGTACTGTGAGTGGACCTCTTCTCTAAACTCGAGCATGCATAACTGTTTTCTATAATTGTCTTATGGTTTTCAATCATGATTTTGTGTTTATTGAATATGTTGGTCGGTTTTGCATTATTACACGTTTTTCGAGGAAAGTGGTTTTTAGCACGTTTTACGAGGAATGGTTGGTTTTTGGAATATATGTTATGATTTTGGGATTTCAAATGATAAGTGGTTTTCAATGGTTATAAGTGGATTTTGGGGAACATGATTTCGATGATCAAAGTTTTCGATTTTAGAATCGGATTTCACTAATCGGAATTTGGTTTTAAGATTGGAAAGTGGACTCCGGATTTGGGTTCGGAATGACGGTTCTAGATGCCGGGAGAGCATCGGACCAGTAATTTCGGATTCGGGTTTGGATGTGGATTGGTAAATGGTTTTTAAATGGTTTTGGTATTGGATTTGCTGGATCTGGATATTGGGTTTAAAGACCCGGATATATGTGACGGGGGACCGGCCGGATTGGGTTTAAAGACCCGGATTGAGTTTAAAGACTCGGGCGTTTAAAGACTCGGATATATATTGATTTTCCCCCGTAGGCCTTGAGTTTAAAGACTCGGGAGTTTAAAGACTCGGATATGATTAAGGCCTGGATTGAGTTTAAAGACTCGGGAGTTTAAAGACTCGGATAGATCCAGCAGGTTTGATCGGGACATTTATGAGTTAATGTTCATGGTTTATGATACAATTTTCTGATACTCATGTTATGGTTTCCTATGATATTTTATAGTGTTTCTGTTTCTTATGATGTTTAAGAATGATTCTTTATAAATGTGTTTATAACTGTTGGTTATGCATGTGGTTTCAAAACGGAGGGTTTAACTCGGTTTTCTTATAAAATGGTTTTTGAACTTTTGTACGTTCTGGTCCACTCACATTTTCTGTTTTAATTGCCCTCCAGGTTGTGGAGCGAGCGCGGGGTCTTGACGTCGAGGCCGTGTCCGAGGCATAGAAGTGACGTGAGAGTTCCCAGAGTAGAGTAAAGGCTTCCGTGTGCGTGTAGTTATCGGTTTTATTTTCTTTGTATGTTCGTACTATGTTCTGTAAATGCTACCTTCGGGACATTGTGGCTAATTACTCCTGCGTTTGACTGGGTTCGAGTAAGTGTTCCTTAGGTGTTGTGTCGGGGAGTCAGACGGGAGCGGGATTTACCTCGGGTTTCGGGGTGAAACCGGGGTGGGTCCTAACAAAAGAGATCCCCACAAGTGGTCCACCTCCCTCGCTTCTGTAAAGCAGGTTCCACGCAGAGGCCTAGCTAGGGTTGCGTTGGGACATTCGGCTCATAATATGAGAAAAATATTTTGGGTAGAAACAATCCTCTTAGTTGAGTAGGTTTCACAAAAATTTCTGAGACATTATCCTTCAATTAATAACTTTTTAAAAAAAATTAACAAATAAGGATGTAATAATAAAGGCATATTATATTTATAAAATAAAAAAATAGTAATGATTAAGCCATATTGTTGCACTTAGTTAACTGATCAGTGCAGTAGCATAGGATCCTACACTCCTGTCTAAGCTATGTACTGATCTGACCCCTAACATTCCTCTTAGATAAACAAATCTTCCCTTGGCTAGTGCTTTAGTAAAAACATCTGCCAATTGTTCTTCTATCTTACAGTAGAACAACTCCACCTCACCATCTTGGATTGCATCTCTAATGAAATGAAATCGTCTGTGTATATGTTTACTTTTCTGGTGAAACACAAGGTTTCTAGACATAGCAATAGCTTATGTATTATCACACAGAATAGGAGTAGGACCAGTTTTTTCCTCCTCAAAGTCTTCCAACACAAACCTGAGCCACTTAGCTTGTGTAGTTGCTTCACTGGCACTCACATACTCTACTTCTACAGTAGACAGTGCCACACTATGCTGCTTCACTAAAGTCCATGAGAAAATCCCACTGCCAAAAGAGAAAGCATACCTTGAGGTACTCTTCATATCATCATGACTGCCACTCCAATCTGAGTCACAATACCCAATCCATGCAACCTATTTTCCTTTCACATACTTATTCCCATAGTCTAATGTGCCTTGGATATACCTCAGAACCCTTTTAGCTGTTCCATAATGCTTCTTTGAAGGACCATGCATGTACCTATACAGTAAACTTGCAGCAAACATAATGTCTGGCCTAGTTGCAGTTAAGTAGAGTAAGCTGCCCACAATTTGTCTATAGATACCTTCATCTGCAGCTTCTAAACCATCATTTCTGAACAGCCTGTCACTTGTTGCAAGTGGTGTGCTTAGATGCTTGCATCCTTTCATCCCAAACTTCTCAAGAAGTGTCTGTGCAAACTTCTTCTGATGTATGAATATAGACCTGTCTGTTTGGATCACTCCCATCCTTAGGAAGTGATGTAACAGTTCCAAATCAGACATCTCATACTTCATCATCATTTCCTTCTTGAACTCAGCCTTCAGTTGATCATGATTTCCAGCGTAGACAATGTCATCTACATAAATTGAGAGTATTATAGTCCTTCCATCTTCTACTATTTTCATGTAGACAATGTCATCTCATACTTAGGAAGTGATATAAATTCCATCTTCTTTGTGCAGCTAGTGCTATGAGTGTCTTAATGGTATCAAGCCTAGCCACTTGTGGAAAAGTCTCATTGAAGTCTATCCCAGGCTTTTGGGCATAGCCTTTTGCAACCAATCTAGCTTTATAGTTCTGAATTGATCCATCAAAGTTGAGCTTCAATTTATATACCCATTTTACTCCAATGACAGGTTTATCTCTAGACCTGTCAACCAGCTCCCAGGTGGCATTCTTTTCAATCATCTCTATTTCTGTTTCCATTTCCTTCCTCCATGTCTTTTCCTTTGTAGCTTCTGCATAAGTCTCAGGCTCAATGATAGACATGTGATGATAAGACCCACCCACAATCCCCCTAGATTAAGGGCTAGGTCCAGCTCCCGTCTAACTTACGCATGACACGAAGGCTAAACCGACGTCCAACCTTCATGTGACACGTAAGGCGGACAAGGGATTTTTCGACGCACCGTTCCAAACTTTCGGACTTCCCAGAGCGCGCAAACGCTACTGTGGTTCGCGCATGTGATGTCTCCGTCTCTCTCGACCAACAGCCCACACCGCAACAACCTGGAGGGTATCGAAAACATGAAAGGACTGTGAGTGGACAAAAATAAATAGTAATTTCAGAAAAACAGTTATCAGAAAACACAATTTATACCCTCCACACAAAAACCAATGCATCCATATAAAATCCATGTTTTGAAACCATTTCATATCCAAAATCAGCAATGAAAACCATTATTGAAAACCCGAATCAAATCCGTAATCCACGACCTCAACCCAAAATCACAAATCAATCTCAAAGTACGGGAACTTGGTCCCAAAACTCATCAAATCCAATCCATCCAGGCTACTGCCCAAAACATCTGAAAACCAGTGAAAAACATCAAGTATGCGTTGACAGGACCCGTCCCAACTGGACGTCAAAAACCGTGCCCGGTCCTGCTCCCGTCTGACAAGTCAACTAAAGGTCCGAAACTCCCATTCAGTGAAGGGATGTTTGCGCGGATTTCTGCTGCTGTCACTGCCTCACGATCAGTCCCGAACGTCGTACCACGGCCTGGAGGGTCACAAAACAGAAAAGGTGTGAGTGGACAAAAATGACTTCTTATAAAAACATTTATCAAAATACAATCTTACCCTCCAGTTTTCACAAACTTGCATGCATATCGTAAAACATGAGTGACCGATAAAATCAAAACATATTTTCCCATGGTCCATAAAACTCATGTTCATCAAATCAGTTCTTGTTATAAAACATCAAATCCCGGCTCTCATAGCCAAAACATGTGAAAACATAATCACCTGGTCACCAAGACCAGAAACCCGTACTCAATACCAGTACGACATCACAACAACATTAATCAGCACTAATCACCAGTGCACAATAAATATATCAATCCAATCAATCCGCACTATTCACAAGTGCCCAAAACATCACAAATCACATCTGCACTACTCACAAGTGCAAAATCAATCAAACTGCACTACTCACAAGTGCTGCACTACGCGTAGGCCAATATCCAGTCACTCTCTCGGGAACAGACACCTCTGGGCTCAACCCCCTCGGGCTCAGTCACCTCTGGGCGAACACATCCCCAGGATCAGACACCTCCGAGTGGTACATCCAGGCTCAGTCTCATCCGAGAAGCTGACTACCATAGGATCAACTCCCGATCCTACAATCACATCCCCCAAACTCCGGTCGTCTGGGTAATCCCCCCAAGCACCGACCGTATGGGAATATCACAATCACAATGAAAACCATCCCGGGAATTACATCCCAAAACATTTCAATCAAATCTTGACTTCATACCAAGTCAAGATCATTCTCAACTGGGTCTCAAGCCCAAAATACCTTTTACACATAAACCGTTAAAATCACATTTAAATCAATAGAATAATCCGGAAATCATCATTGACTCACCAACCAAGTCAAAATATCATTTTAGAAATCATTTAGACTCCGGACCTAGCCCAAAACATCATTTGCACGTACCTCGTAAAACGTGCCTGAAAGACTGATTAAAATAATCATAAAATCACAAAAATCATTAATTTCATCAAATTCACAAGTGACTCCAAAACCGAGTCAAAATCACTATTCACTTGGGTTATCATGCCCAAAATATCATTTTCACGCAAATCCATGTGTTACAGCCTCCGTTGTCATTTTCACGTAAATCCACGAAATTGACCATTGACTCATTCCCGAGTCACCACATCATTTTTCAATCCATGACTCAATAATCCAAGTCCAAACATTATTTTCAATCAATTTCAATCCCGGACTCATAAACCAAGTCCAAACATCATTTTTACCAAATTTCGTAATTTCTCGAAAATCGCCCAAAATAATAATATAATAATCATAAAATCGAGAAATTACCATATTGAAACATAAATCATGCCCAAGCATATAAAATCATATAATAAGGCATTTAAATCATATATGCATGCATCACGGTTAGAAAACAAAGTCCACTCACACACACCGTCCAAAACGGTCCGTTTCCGAGCTGCACGATTTTCCGTAAAATCTGAAAATCACAACTCCTGTCCAAAACCATTATAGAGGGTTACTAACATCTCAAAATACATCATATAATTTTTCCCAATTTTTCCGGGATTTAAATACGTATTTTAAACGTAAAATAAAACTTCGGATACGCGGAACATTATCGAAACAATATCCGATTTCACCGAAATCAACGTCAAAATGTTCGTTACACTAAGAAGATCAAAAGTCATGTTGACCTCACCTTGAGACTAGGCCGAACGCGCCCCCATGCGCCGCCGTGAGTGGCTGCACGTGAAATCCACGCGCCAGCTACAGTGCTGCTACAGTGCTCCTCCTTCACCCGTTTGTCTGTAAAACGGGTTGAAAAACCCGCGAACAAACTCGGTTCAAACTCACCCAATTCGACACCAATTTAGTTCGTTCTTTCCACTGATCCCTTCTAATCCAACTCTAATTGAGTTCTGCAAGTTCAATTGCTTGAATCATGGTCTAAATCCTCACGACTCTCGATCGATCCTCGACGGGTTTCCAATTCGGGTTTCACGATTTCATCCCTGGTTTTCAAATTAATTCATTCAGTTAGCATCGTGAGAGTGTAAGGAATGTTTCTACAAGATCAATTCGAAGAATTCTTACCTCTAACCCGTCGAACCCAAGCTCGAATTGAAGCTGCCATGGAAGCCCAGTTCATCCTCAATCCGACACCGTTTCACTTCGTTTTTGTTGCAGAAAGGTTCGTATGGATCCCAGAAGTCGAATTGAATCATCAATTTCGATCCTCACGGCTCACAATCTCGAATTCGAAAGTCCCCCCAATTTTCAAGATTTTTCGATTCAAAATTAACTCAGGGGCCTCACTGTCACTCGAGTCTCTCTCTCAATTCGACTTCCTCAGTCTCCCAATTGTACAATGAGACCGAAACAATGGGTTATCAGCTGTTAATGGACAATCATTAAGACAACCCACAATTTAGGGAATTTGTGTCTAAAGTGGTATAATTGTGTTTCCCATGATTCCCGTTTAAATGTTAGCAGCTGGGGTATGGAAGATGACAAAGTGACAAATGTCACAATCTGGTAGCAAGAATCAATGTTAAAAGACCATTTTGCCCTCCGTTCGACAAATTACCATTTTACCCCTAGACATCCGTGACTCGTAACTTGGTCACCCGAACTTCGTTTTCGACGTGCCGCCTGTCGTTGGATTCGTATCGACGAGACCTACGTTACGATCCTTGGCCCTCGTCCATCGGACCTCCCGATCAAAAAGTCAACATTTGGCCCTTAATATGCCAAATTGCCAAAATACCCCTCAACTTCCGAACATCATAACTTTCTCTACGAATGCCAGAATCGAACGTGCCACCTCTCTATGAACTCGTGACGTCCTGAACTACGTCACAGTCATCGGTCAAAGTCCATTTGACCGCCCGAACTAAAAGTCAACATTTTGCCCACGCTAGGGGCAAAATGGTCATTTTGCACGTTTCGTCCGATTTCACTCAACTAATCCCCGATTAGTCATTCTAAATCATGATTAATTAATATTCAATCCCGGTATTCGGGACGGGTCATTACATGCGTGTTGCTGGATCTCAAGTGCACCCGAGTCTTTAAACTCAAAATCATGCGCAATAATCAGGCCTTTCCGGGATATCAACGAATCTTTAAACTCAAAACACAATCGACAGGCCTCGGGGGGGTATCATAACTGAGTCTTTATACTCAAAACATATACCGAGTCTTTAAACTCAAAACCAGATCCAACGGTTTTTCTTTCTTTTTTCCGGGTCTTTAAACCCAAAACCATTTTTCAATCAAGTGAAAACGAAATAAAATCTATATCCGAATTAGCAATAATGATTCCATAAGCCAGCATTCAGAACCATCATCCCAAACCCAAATCCAGAATTTCACATTCAAGTTTCAAAACCGAATCAAGAATCATCTTTCCGAAATCCGATTCCATAACCGAAATCTCGTTTATCGAAATCACATGAATAGGGCTTCAAGCCCGAAATCACTTTCGAAAATCCATCGTAAATCATTGAAATCAAATCATAGTTCAAATCCCGAAATCAAATCATCGAAACCATGATCAAATCGCGACATAAGTCATAATCTCGTAAAACGTGCAAATACGTAAAATAGCTCGAAATATGTGCAAAATCGTAAACCATCAAGATCATAATCAAAATCATAGAATCACGTATAGAAAACATATAAAACATATATGCATAAATCATAAGTTCGAAAGCAAAGTCCACTCACAGACCATTTACGACGCAGCCTCAATACGCGTGCAATTACGCTTTCTCGGCTAATCCATTATCACCGTTTTTCCCAAACCTGTCCAAATCCCATAATAACGTTACTAACTACTTCATAAAGCTTATACTAAAGCCCCGTAATTTTCTTAAATTTTTAACTATTTTTATCCGAGCCTTTAAACCTTCGGACAACCCGAAACATATTGAGACGATGTCCGATGGACTCGAAACCAGTGCCAAAATGTTCGTTACATTGAATACTTTAAAAGTTGTATTGGAACCTTCCACAAAAGGCGTGCCACACGTCCACATGTGCCGCCTGAAGTGGCGGCGCTTGGGCCTCACCTGTGCACTATTCATCGTCTCTGTCCTCAGGCGAACCGGGTTCAAACTGGTCCAGGCCAACCCAGTCCAGACCCGAACCGGCATGGACAGTTCTCGTCCATTTCTAGTCCAAATTCGATCTTAATTCTTTCCTTAATTTCGTCAAAGCATCTAGGATTGTTTTAACTAACTAAAAACACAGAACTAGGCTAAGTGATTACCTTCTCGATCAAAACCGACTGTCCACCGTCGAACATCGCACCAACACGATCCCAGCCTCTATTTTCCTTAGTTTTTAGCTTGTTTAGTCCCTTAAGTTCTCCAGAACCTCATCCAATCAAGAAAACTAATCAATAACCCATAATTCATAAGCTAGCATTTTTAAGTTCAACCTCACCGTACACGAGAATTTGAACTTACCGCCGTCATCATTCACCGCGGTGGTCAACACCACGTTCGACTGAGTCCCCTGTCCAACCCTCCTTCACACGCTATGGCCAAAAGTTGAGGTTTGAGGGTGATTGTGTCAATTGATGTTCACGGGTTTGCAAAGGATTCCCTGGTTCAGAACCGCCACCCACGACAGTCCTTCCCGCTGTTCCCCACCTTATCGTCTAAGGGTCTTCTTCAACGTTTATGTTCAACACACGGCTAAAGAAATTGGTTTGAAGGTGATTGCATGGTTAATTCTCACTGGTTTTACTCACACACATACTAGGACTCTGTTTTGTTTTGTTTTGACCCCGTGCACACACACATAATTTGATTTAAACTGGTTGAAGACGGTGGGAATGTTCTAGAACCATCCAGGACAGGTCAGGTGTCCACAATCTTGTGGGCATAAATCCCTAGACTGCCACATGTCCCAATCTACCTCAATTAGACCAAATTCCTCTTTATCGCACAAATTACCATTTTACCCTTCGTACGTTTAGACCCGTAACTAAACCGTCTGACATCAGATAGCGGCGTGCCGCCTGTCCTTGTACTCAGGGGATTGAGACCTACCTAACGATCCTCGAATTACGTGAAAAGTCCACGTCGTTTAAAAAGCCACCAAATTGCCCCTTTTTAACTAAATTACCAAATTACCTTTGAACTTCCAAACGTCATAACTTTCTCCTCGGATGTTGGAATCGGATGTGCCACGTGTAACGACCCGTCCCAAATTCCATGATTAGATTAGTGACTAATCACGAGTAGTGAGGTTAATCGGTGATTAGTTAGGCTAAATCGGACGAACGATGCGAAATGACCGTTTTGCCCCTAGCGTGGGTAAAATGTTGACTTTTCGTTTGGTCGGTCAAATGGACTTTGACCGATGATCGTGACGTAGTTCGTGACGTCACGAGTTCATATACAGGTGGCACGTTCAATTCCGACGTTCGGGGAGGAAATTATGACGTTCGGAAGTTTAGGGGCATTTTGGTAATTTTGGATAAAAGGGGTCAAATGTTGACTTTTTGACCGGAAGGTCCGATGGCCGAGGGCCGAAGACCGTTACGTAGATAAGGATGATACGAATCCATAGACAGGCGGCACGTCGAATTCGGACGTTCGACGGCGAAGTTACGGTTCACGGAAGTTCCCAGTTACTATTCACGATGGCACGTTTTACGAGACAAAAAGTACAGTTTGTCTTTAGTGGGCCCAGTTGCTTTTTAGCAACCAATGGATGAGTGACAAGTGTCACTCATCCACTGGACAACACATTACATACATGCACTTCACCGTGCATTTTCCTTTTCTTCGTTCAAACACAACCCACCCGATCTCACGATTTTCTCTCATTCCCGTGCAACCCAAACCCAGCCAACCATCACCCATGACCAGACAGAGGACCAGGGAGATCGAGGGAGCTGAGGTGGCCGGCCTGGAGGCCTGAACCGCCGCCCACGGCGGCGAGAGGAGGAGAAACCCGAACGGGTACCCGGTTAGCCCATTTTAATCCATTTTTCCATTTTCGTTGTTATGGTTAGTTTTTAATGGTTTTAATGAGTCCATTAGGTTGCTAGGGACATTTTAGGAAGGTTTTGGTGGTGGTTGACGGCCGAGAAGCCGTGTAGACTGATCGGGAAAAATCGAACCGTGAGGTTCAAATTGGACCGGTCGGATTTCGTAGGTTTTAGGTTGTTTAGTTAATTAGGATTGATAGGAAATGAAGAAATAGGAATTTAGGAGTTGGAAGGGATGCAAACGGACCGAAAATGAGGGAGAAGGAGACCTGGACCGGTTACGCCGATCCAAGTTGCAGGAAAAACCAGACCGGCCGGCCCGGACCGGCTGTGCGAGGTTGACAGTGGTGACGTGGCATGATGACGTGGCACCTGTCAGATTGTCAGGTGATCTGGACCACTCATCAGCCGACACGTGTCACATGTCAGTGCACAGTCAGCACTGACATGTCAGTGACTTGGCCCAATCAGGGGCTGACACGTGGCACAGACGTGGACCAGCGCCGTGATGACACGTGGCACATGTCAGACTGCCACGTGGCACTGACAGTACAGTGACGTGGACCAGTGGGAGCATGACACGTGGCACCTGTCAGAGTCTGACATGTCAGACCTGACAGCTGTCAGATGACGTCATGCTGACGTCAGCGATGATGTCAGCAGATACTGTAGCTGGCGCGTGAAGCTCACGCGCAGCCACTTCAGGCGGCGCATGAGGGCACGTGGCAGGGAATCTGGGGAAGGTTCAAACATACGAAATCATCTATTCGATGTAACGAACATTTTGGGATTGGTTTCGTGTCAATCGGACACCGTCTCGATATGTTTCGGGGCATCGGAAGGTTTAGGTTCGGTTTTAAAAATAGTTAAAAATACGGAAAAATTACGGGGCTTTAGTGGGAGGTTAATTAAGTAGTTAGTAACCTTCTATTACGATTTAGATAGGTTTGGGAGTCCCGGTGACGGTGATCGGCTCGGGGAGCCGTATGGCACGCAAATCGAGGCGGCAGCTCGGACGGTCTGTGAGTGGACCTTGTTTTCTAAATTGGTGCATGCATAAATGTTTATTATATGTTTTAAATGCTTGTTTGTAATGCCATGGGTGCATTTGTATGTGGTTACGTATAAGCACGTATTTCGAGGTTTCGGCCTTATACGGTGCTTATACGGGTCTGTATTTCTTTATTGGTTTTAATGAAATGGCTTTGGATTTATAAAAGGATAAACTCGGGTACGAGACCCATTTGGTTTTGTCTCGGGCATATGACCTCAGATTTCGGGCACGGTGCCCAACTGATGTCCTATGTTCGGGTACGAGACCCAAGCTACTTTACGGTTTTGATTTCAGGTCAGGGAACCTTAAATGGATTTCCCGGTTCATGATGGTTTATGGGAACCGGCATGAACTCTTAATATGGTATCATGGTTCATGGCGGTTTATGGGAATCGACATGAACCCTTGTTGGTTATTACGGTACATGACGGTTTATGGGAACCGGCATGTTACCTGATTATGGATATTATGGATCATGACGGTTCAGGGGAACCGGTTATGAATGTTTATGTTATGTATATATATGTTCATCTACCTTCCTCTACTTCTATTATCTCCTCCGGGGAGGGTCGTTGGCCTGGGTGGACCCCGGAGTAGTCACGGAGCACCGACTGAGTGGAGTCACCCCCCAGTTGGGTTCCTTACTCTCAGGAAGGCTATGGTTACTATTACCTCGGGTAGGGTCAGTGGTCTGCGGACATTGACCTTGACTTTGAGATGACTCGGATTGAGACCCGAGTAGCACGCGCGTAGCTTTGGATACCGTGACAGGATTGGTTGTGTGACTTATATATATGTATGTGATGTATATATGATATATGATATGTGGTGTGTACAGGTGTGCACAGGATTTGAGCAGCGGCTCGTGTACTTGGTTTCTTTATGGTTTGGGGCCGAGTCCTTTATGGATTTGGGCAGTGGCCCGTATGGTCGTTTTCATTGTGGTCCTTTCGACCTTGGTTTATATCTGCTTTGGGCTTAGTTCCCACGTATGATTTCTTTGGTTAAATGGTTTTCCAATGCATGCATGCTTTTTAGTGGAGGGTACAAATTTCTTCTTATTAAATGTTTTTATAAACTCTTGTTTTGTCCACTCACAGTTTTTAATGTTTTGACTGCCCTTCAGGTTGACAACGTATGTGGACTGTAGCAGAGACCGAGATATCACCTCCGGATCCTGGCGTACTCTGATAACCCGGGAGGGTAAAGGTCGGAAATATCCCTTGTCTGACACTTCGTGTCAGACGGGAGCAGGGTCATCCCGCACTAATCCCGGGGGGATTGGGATGGGTCCTGTCACCACGTGTCTATGAACTTGTGACGTCCCGAACTACGTCACGGTCATCGGTCAAAATTCATTTGGCCGCCCAAACAAAAAGTCAACATTTTTACCCATTCCAGGGGTAAAATCGTCATTTCGCACCGTCCGTCTGAAATTAACAAACTAATTACTGATTAACTTACTAGTCCTTCATTAACCACTAATCTAATCCCAATTTTCGGGACGGGCTGTTACAATCTACCCCCCTTAAAGATTTTCGTCCACGAAATTCTGCATCGCGTACCTCCGTAACTGGCTGGGGGAAATCCAACTGAGCTTAGACCTGGGTCTCCTACCCGATATCCATCGCTTGCCAATCCTACTTATCCTGACAGTGCCCCAAACTGTCACCACATCTCACCAAGGGCATCAACTCAGCCAACTTTTAGTTCATCAGAAGATCATCCCAATCGTACTGGGGTCATTAGAGATCCATCGCGTTCCCGTGGTATTTCCAACGTCACACCAGCCGACACTCACGGCTCAACTATCACTAGGTACGTCACAACATCACTGCTACCATGTTCAACACTCCCGACTCCCTTCGAGTTGAGCATACCTCGTACCAACGTCCTAGTACATCTTGCAAGTTTGCCGTTCGTAGGCACAATTCTCAAGTACACCGATTCACGAGTCAACATCTACTGTCCTCGGTACTCCAAGTATAAGGACCCATTCAACGATCCGTACTATCTCTGTCAGCGATTCGTACCGACCTTACTGGAATCACACGTATTTGCTCATACCTCTAACTCAACCAATCTTCTCACCTATAGTTCCCCTAACCACCAACACGGTCAATCTTGTGGAATACGATCCCAAACTATTCTCTGTAACTGGACCCTATTATAAGCCTGTTTAACCGTGATCAACCATCTCAATGTCGGGGTCCCACCAGCCACTCATGGCTCTGAGCATACAGCTCACATCAACACTAAATCCTTCCACAACCAATCAATCACCTAGGATCAACTTGATCCAGTCCACATCTTAATCATTCAGTCACATCAAAACTGTTATGATTCACCAAGATAACCAATAACATCCCTCATATCGGAACTACGCCGATCATCCATCTATCCACCACATTCCTCGGTACTAAGCCGATCACTAACACCGTCGATTACCAACACCTTTATCAGAACATTACGATACAGGCCCAATCACATCGGCATGGTGACAACCTCTACCAGATCAGTACGTACACATGTCAAGTACATGCACCAATTACTACCAACTAGAACCACGGTGCATACCACTATACACTCGTAAGGACAACCAAACAAAACTATTTTAGAAGACCTCAAACACAGTTCGTTGAGTACCTCCTCAAGTACTTCCAACGTCAACCTACGGTACGTTTACTACTTAACCACATCGGCATCAGCCGAGCACTACTATGCCCAAAGTCCATCCAACAATACCATAGTGTACCCGTCATCCTCACAAAGTACCTCCAAGGCACACAAACGTCCGTATAACTATACTGATTACTATCTACCGATAGGCCAAACACGCATCACCTTTGAAATCCGTCGGTCCATTCCTACCATTAAGCTGAACTACAAGGCTTCCAGGGAAGTTCAACTCAAGTCCCTTTCGAGTCTCCTAGTCCCCCGGTCTCCTGGGTCTCCTGACTAGTATGAACCTCAAACACATATCAATTACGTACACAGGGCAGACCCAACACTAAAGCCAAAACCAAAACCCATACGTATGCGAGAAGGAACACACACGTCCTGCACAAGTCCACGATAATCAAGATATCCAACCTATGTTCACACACGATCCTCCTGATCTTCAACAGCTCAAACCTGAGCCAGAAACGATCCAATCCTGAGTCACTCACTCCTAAGTGGAAACCTATTGGCTCACTACTTCGCCTTCAATTCCCACAAATGATCAACCACCACATAAGATCAAATTGATAAACTACTCAACACGTCTAAAGGCATGTCTAGATCGTGGGTTCTCTTTAATAACCTCATATCGATCAGTTATAGTCACTCCTTTTCCGTTTCCTTCCATCATCCTTGAATGAAACACACATTGGTCCTCAACCATGTCTTCACAAGTCCTTCTACCTTAAGCCATCTTAACACCATTCTTTGACACTCACCACATAGGCAATTCTCAGATGTCACCATCCACTCCTCCTCCTCATGGACATATCCACACATGTCCAAGATCAAGGGGGGTCACAATTCCTAAAGTGCCTTCACTAAGTCACCCGAAGCGACACCAGAGTATCCAACCCTCAGAATCAACAGTGGTCTTATCGTCGCAATCACAACATCTCCTGATTTTGGAATTCCAACCATGTTGGAAGTATGTCCATCTTTTCCAACTATGGGACTTCATCCCCAAGTATACCACTTCCGGACTAACTATCCAAACATCAACTCCTCTACGGGACTTAAAAAACTCCACACCTTCTACGGATCACAATCACGGGTCCGTAACCAAACCAAATCACCGACTAACTCACCTGTTGGTTCTCACTGTTTATACCTATTCTAAAGGGTATCAATCGCCACTCCTTCTGATGATCGCATTTCAACCTTTCCGAGGTTCAACTTCAAGTACCTACTAAAATACCAGTTATCAACTAAAATCCGTGTTGGAACCTTCCTCAAAAGGCGTGCCACGAGCCCACACGCGCCGCCTGAAGTGGCTGCACGTGGGCCTCAAGCGTCCACTATTCATCATCTCGTCCATTTCTAGTCCAAATTCGATCTTAATTTTTTTTCCTTAAGTTTTTCCAAGCATCTAGGATTGTTTTAACTAACTAAAAACACAGAACTAGGCAAAGTCATTACCTTCTCGATTCAAAACCGACTGTCCACTGTCGACCGTCGCACCAGCACGATCCCAGCCTCTATTTTCCTTAGTTTTAAGCTTGTTTAGTACCTTAAGTCCTCCAGAACCTCATCCAAATGATATGTCACAAATTAAGCATCATTTCAATGTTATTTCTTATCCCTTTTACTTATCTTTTGATTATAATCATTCAAACAATAGGAGAAAATGATATCTTTTGTGAAGTTTGTGAAGATTGCTTAGCTGAGGTTTAAATCATGTTTTACAATGAAATGTGATCTTTCCGAGGCTAAATCTTTAAGGACTCATCAAGGACTCATAAAGGGTCTCATCATCTCCCATTTACATGACCAAGATCCACCAAGACCGTAAAAGTCACGGCCTAGCCCCTAGAAGCCCACAAAATGCGGTTAAAGGTGTTTTAGGGGGTTTACTTGTGCATCAAGTAACATTGGACGAATTTTCCTACCTTTCTCAATGAGGAATGACATGGATTGACTTGGATAAGAAGACTTAATTATATTCCTAATCAGATCTTGAAGTTAAAGAGGCAAGAAACAAGGAAAAGGAAGTTTCTTAGAAATTAAGAAACCATCTTGTACATGGCTAGGGTTAATTAACTTCCCTAGCCACAATTTATCATGTTTCCTTTATTTTAGGGCAATGTAATTTGATTTAGGATAGCATTAAATGAATTCCTAGTCAAAGATGAAGTCAAGAAGTGGAAAGAAAGAAGGAAAAGGACTCCTTGTACAAGAAGGATACAAAAAACGGCCAACTATGGTTTTTCACAAAAACAAGGAGTTTCCCTCCTTGTTTTAGGGCTGTTTTCCCTTTTCTTTGAGGGAGATGTTAGGGCAGGTGTTTGGGGTTATAAATAGATGTTTTCTCATTGTTTTTGGCGGCTGAATTTACCTCTTGAAGGTCCCCAAAACTCTGTCAAAATTCATACTTCAATCCATGTTCTTAGTTTAGAGTTTTGTAATTTAATTCAAGCACTCTTTATAATTCAAGCATCTTCAAATTCAGCACGTCTACCTTGAGGGAGTTTTCTTTCATCTCTTTTATTCATTGTCCTTTTATTATTTCTTACTTTATTTATATTTGTGCACCTTTTAGTTATGTGCTTGTTTTATTCAATAATGTTTGAGTAGTGTAATTAGGGCTAGGGGTACTTGAAGCCCTAGCCATGTTAGTTCGTGTTTGATTTCTGACTCTTGATTATGATTGCTATGAATGCCTGGATTTTTTGGATTACTGCGCTTCATGAACTCAATTTATGCTTATAAGCTTAGCTACCTTATTTGTGTATAATTGCCGATGTAATTGCTTGACCGATCACCTTGATGTTTGTGTTCACCCTGCAATTTATGGCATCACGTTTAAGAGGGGGAATCTTATTCGTAATCTAAACTCATGAATTCCTAGGTCTGCACATCACTTTTCTAGGGACAGTGTAGTGTCATTAAATCTTCTTTATGTTTCATGCATTATCACGCACCATCGGTAATAGTTGTTTAAGGGCGGGCACATCACGCTTAAACATGCAATCTAAGAGAAGATAATATTTGTGGGGTGAACCTTAGCCGGACCCCTGCACGGGCACTTAATTCAGATACATGCATAGTAATCTAATCAAGGAAATCTAACGGAACTTTAATTGGTAAAGGTGGATAGAAACCCTAGCTCGACTTAGTTAGTTATTATTTGTTAATTTACTTCATTCATAAAACATAACAAACCCCCCATTGCATTTTCATTACTCCACTTAAGTCAATTGAGTTAAACGGAATTGGATATCATTGAGCAAGTCTTCGTGGGATCGACCTTTGCTTGCATCTATACTATCTACACGTCTTGTGCGCTTGCAAAGTTATTACACGTAGAGGTTTTTCCTTCTACAATTTTTGTGCTTGGTAAAATTTCTATCAAGTTTTTGGCACCGTTGCCGGGACTTGTTCCTCAATGGTGTCCATCTTATTTGATTCCTTTGACTTAGTGGTTTTTCTTTTGCTATTTTGTATATAATTTTTTTGTTTTATTTTTGTTACGGGTCTAGGTACGATGGAATCGTGGAATAGCTATTATTCTTCTCAAGGTTGGGCCTATGAGCCCTATGCAAATGTTCCTTCGGTTCCAAGTCATCAAGGCGGATGGGCATACCTCCAAGATTGCATGTACATGCATGAGCCTTACAATCAGCCCTATATGGAGCCATACCACAATGGATGGAGTGAACCATCACCCTACACTTGGACTCCTCCTCCTTTGGATCCTAGCCCTGGCCGACCTCAGAAAACACTTCGGGATGCACTAAATGAGGTCCGATCTCAAAGAACACTCCGGGAAGCCCTTTTAGAGGACAAGGAACTAGAGCACCTTCGACTTAAACTTCTTTGGGAGCCCGATTGGGATGATGAGGATAATGATGTGTATGTCCCCTTACCACCCACAGACAGTACCAATGAATGCACCTCAAGTCATGCTCTTGATGTTCATGAAATAGAACCAAACCCGCAAGCATAGCACCAAGTTTTGGCCGAGGTCCCTGAAATTCCAGCACCTATCCTTGAGGTCCTTGAAATTCCAGCACCTGTCCTTGCTGCCTCAACTCCTCAAGCACCTCTTATCCTTACTTTTCCAGGGCCTTCCTTATTCTTATCTTTACCATTTAAGTTACTTACTCAATTTAGTTGTTTTGGTGAGAAATTTGATGTTGTGCCTAATGGTTTGTGCAGGTTTAATGATATTTGAAGGAGGCAAGATGAAGGAAGTATCAAGATGGTGGTATGCACCTTTGAGACATTCAGCTCCACCCAAGGCTCAAGGCCACGACCCAAGCCGCCCAAAGCTCCTCCATGGCCCCCACACTTCGATCATTATGCTTACTTGTCTATTGGGATTAAGCAGTTTTTACTTACATTCAAATCTTTATTATACTTGTTCCCTGAAATGTTAAAGTCTAGGAAGTGGATTTCTACTTGTCGAACTAATCAATTCACTTATGTTGCAGGCAAGTTACCACTAAAGAAGGGCCAGGTTTGGAGCCACTCAAGTGCCTCTTGGACCGCAAGCATTCTAAGTGCTCAACTTTGCCCTGGTTTGTTCCCTCTTTCATATAGACGTTTTTTACCTTCTAACTCATGATTTTGTCTTCCTTTTATGCTCACAACATTGAGGACAATGTTTCATTTGGGTTTGGGGGTATTGGACTTAAGTTTAAGGGTACACAACTCAGTTTCTGTTTTGAAATGCTTGCTGTTTTTTTTATTTTCTGCTCTTATTTCCTTGCTGTTTTTTGTTTTCTGTTTTGAATTCTTTGCTGTTTTTTGTTTTGTGATGCTAGTTTTTATGCCTAAACATGTTACTATGAATGTATAGAACATGAGAATTGCTTGTACTTACTAAGAATCATTGTCATTTCCATTGAACTCACACTTGCACTTCACGATACCATAATCAAGTGATTAAGCAACCAAAACAATTGAATTTGAGCATACTTAGAAAATTAGTGGAGACTACCATTGTGAGATTTTTGAGCTTGTTTTCCTTTATTTCTGAGTGATCTACATGTTTCCACTCTCAAACACTCATCACTTTGTTCATAAATGCATGATCTCATTCTATTTGCATTGATGTTTAAAGAACCATATCTATTAGATGCTATTGATTTGATGTATGATTTTTTATGTGATGTGATATAGGCTATGTGTGTTTTAGCTCCTAAAGGCCCTTCTTTTCCCCGTCCAAATTGCATGCTCCCTAAGCCCCTTTGAAGCCAAACACTTAGCCGTTTTGTTCTTCACATACAATATGACCTAACCAAGTTTTGAACCGTTCATAATGGCTACACCCTATAATCTAAACTTGTGTCAAGGTTGCATCAAATGAGATTCATGGTGAGGAGGAAATATGTTGATGTTTTATGCTACTTATACTCATGTGATGGACGTATGATGGAATGGAAAAGATCGTTCGTTTATTTGTAAAGTGAGAAAGTTATTGCATGATCATGGCTTAGCTCATCTATAAAAAAAATGTATCAAGTTCATTAGTGAAAAGAAGAAAAAAAAAAAAGGAAAAAAAGGAAAAAAAAAAGAAAAAAAAAGGAAAAAAAAAAAAGAAAATTTGTGATTAAAAAAAATTAAGAAAACAATGAACTTAGAGTTGAGTCAAGTGAGCCATGTACCTCAATTAGAGCATTTTTGTGAGCTTAAGCACGATTTTATCTAGACTCAAGGTCTGAGTCATGACTTCTCATGTCTTGATGCGGTTTAGGTTATTTGAATTCCAACTTTTCTTTCTAAACCCACGAACCTAGCCCCATTACAACCCGTGAATGAAGACCTATTGATCTTATGAATGGTTATGCAAAGGATTAAGGTACGTATCTCTGTTCATAAACTTCAATTCCCTCGTGAGATCATATTTTCAGATAAAGTGCTTTTCTTCATTGAAATTCATATGTGATTAACTTGATTTTCTTTACATAAACTCTTCACATATGCTTGTTGAGTGAAAGCCTTAGGATTCTTGAGCATATTGAGTGATGCCTAGTGAGGATTAGAGTCGAGGCGAAATCTTTCTAGGGTGTTTAGATGACGTTGTTTTCTAGTTTGATCATTTGGGATATTGGTATAAACACTTGACACCTTGAGTTCACGATTATGGCATGTTTCTTGGTTTGTGTGAGTTTGTTTTCTAGTCTTGATTCTTATTAATTTGTTGATGCATGATTTCTAACATCCTTTGTGTTAAGTAAAACGTTTGTGGGCATCGTGCTGCTATAACCCTTAGGAGACAAAACCCCTCCTACTAGGTGAACCTAGAGGTTTAAATGTTTATCTTAACTAGATCGAGTCTTTTATTTTGTTGTTTTTCTAAGGGACTAGCAAAAGATAGGTTTGGGGGTATTTGATAAGTCAAAAATTACGCATCATTTCAATGTTATTTCTTATCCCTTTTACTTATCTTTTGATTATAATCATTCAAACAATAGGAGAAAATGATATCTTTTGTGAAGTTTGTGCAGATTGCTTAGTTGAGGTTTAAATCATGTTTTACAATGAAATGTGATCTTTCCGAGGCTAAATCTTTAAGGACTTATCAAGGACTCATAAAGGGCCTCATCATCTCCCATTTACATGACCAAGATCCACCAAGACTGTAATGACCCGTCCCGAATATCGGGATTGAATATTAATTAATCATGATTTAGAATGACTAATCGGGGATTAGTTGAGTGAAATCGGACGAAACGTGCAAAATGACCGTTTTGCCCCTAGCGTGGGCAAAATGTTGACTTTTAGTTCGGGCGGTCAAATGGACTTTGGCCGATGACTGTGACGTAGTTCGGGACGTCACGAGTTCATAGACAGGTGGCACGTTCGATTCCGACATTCGTAGAGAAAGTTATGATGATCGGAAGTTGAGGGGTATTTTGGTAATTTGGCATAGTAGGGGCCAAATGTTGACTTTTGATCGGGAGGTCCGATGGACGAGGGCCAAGGACCGTTACGTAGGTCTCGTCGATACGAATCCAACGACATGCGGCATGCCGAAATCGGAGATTCGACGACGAAGTTATGGTCACGGAATCGGGCTCGATTAACCGAACGAACCGGGATTAAAATAATATTTTAATATGAACAGTACCCGGTGACTGTGCACATCCGGATGAGTGACAAGTGTCACCCATCCCTTGATTCCAGCTCCATGTTTCCCTCCCAACACTATCATTCCTACACCATCATTCCTCCATCTTTTTCCCCATTTTTCTTCTTCTTTGTTTTCTTACCCGTGAGAGGGGGAATCAGAATTGGGAGAATTGAGCTCCCTTTCACATCCAGGTTTGAGGGGAATTTGTGAGATTGTGAGAGAGGATTAAACTGGGGAAACACTGAGGGTCGATTGGGGGCTGGAGACTGAGAATCGAAAATTTAGAAAAATTGGGGGGAAATTCAAATACTGGGAATTGAGCCGTGAGGATCGAAATTGAACTCACTTCGAGCTTCCTGGGATCATTACGATCAGAAACGTCGAAAGAACGAAGGAAATTGGTGTTGTTTTGACTCTGAACACACTTGGTGACAGAGGATGAAATTCGAGGTTGAGTCGAGGGAATTGAGGCTTCGATTGACGAAATTGATGTGGGGATTGTGTTCCTGAGGATCCCACGATGCTTCTGGATCCATCAATTGAAGGAAAACGCTGGAGATTGACTGAACTCCATGGTTGCACAGTGACGAAGAATCGAGTTTGAGTCGTGGCGTTTGAGCCACGAATTGATGCAATTGAGTTGGGGAAAATACTTACCTGAGTCCATTGAAGCTTACTGGTTAATCAATTGAACGAAATCAAGAAGGTTTGATGGTTTTCGAAGGATGAACAGTGGCCGGATATCCTTCGATTGATCATCTGTGATCGTGAGGATTGAGGTAATGTTTCATGGAATTATTGTTACAGAACTCTAATTGGACTTAAGTAGAAGCTAATTGATTGATCAATTGATGAATTCAGTGTCGAATTGATAGGATTGGAACCGGGTCTGATCGCTGGTTAAACGACCCGTTTACCAGACAAACGGGTGAGGGAGACATCACTGTAGCTGGCGCGTGGGTTTCACGCGCAGCCACTCACGGCGGCGCGTGGGGGCGCATCCGGCCTAGTCTCAAGGTGAGGTCAACAAGACTTTTGATCCTCTCAGTGTAACGAACATTTTGACGTTGATTTCGATGAAATCGGATATTGTTTCGTTAATGTTCCGCGTATCCGAAGTTTTGTATTACGATAAAAATACGTATTTAAATCCCGGAAAAATTGGGGAAAATTATATGATGTATTTTGAGATGTTAGTAACCCTCTATAATGATTTTGGACAGGAGTTGTGATTTCCAGATTTTACGGAAAAACGTGCAGCTCGGAAACGGACCGTTTTGGACGGTGTGTGTGAGTGGACTTTGTTTTCTAACCGTGATGCATGTATATATGATTTTTATGCCTTATTATATGATTTTATATGCTTGGGCATGATTTTTGTTTCAATCCGGTAATTTCTCGGTTTTATGATTATTATATTATTATTTTGGGCGATTTTCGAGAAATTACGAAATTTGGTAAAAATGATGTTTGGACTTGGTTTATGAGTCCGGGATTGAAATTGATTGAAAATAATGGTTGGACTCGGATTATTGAGTCATGGATTGAAAATGATATTTGGACTCGGGTTATGAGTCAGTGATTGATTTTGTGGATTTACGTGAAAATGGCAACGGAGGTTGCAACGCATGGATTTACGTGATAATGTATTTTGGGCATGATAACCCAAGTGAATAGTGATTTTGACTCGGTTTTGGAGTCACTTGTGAATTTGATGAAATTAATGATTTATTGGGATTTTATGATTATTTTAATCAGTCTTTCGGGCACGTTTTACGAGGAACGTGCAAATGATGTTTTGGGCTAGGCCCGGAGTCTAAAGGATTTCTAAAATGATATTTTGACTTGGTTGGTGAGTCAATGATGATTTCCGGAATATTTTATTGAATTAAAAGGTGATTTTAATGAAATATGTGTAAAAGGTATTTTGGGCTTGAGACCCAGTTGAGAATGATCTTGACTTGGTATGAAGTCAAGATTTGATTGAAATGTTTTGGGATGTAATTCCCGGGATGGTTTTCATTGTGATTGTGATATTCCCAGACGGTCGGTGCTTGGGGGGATTACCCAGACGACCGGAGCTTGGGGGATGTGATTGTAGGATCGGGAGTTGATCCTATGGTAGTCAGCTTCTCGGATGATACTGAGCCTGGATGTACCACTCGGAGGTGTCTGATCCTGGGGATGTGTTCGCAAAGAGGTGACTGAGCCCGAGGAGGTTGAGCCCAGAGGTGTTTATTCCCGAGAGAGTGACTGGATATTGGCCTACGCGTAGTGCAGCACTTGTGAGTAGTGCAGTTTGATTGATTGTGCACTTGTGAGTAGTGCGGATGTGATTTGTGATGTTTTATGCACTTGTGAGTAGTGCGGATTGATTGGATTGATATATTTCTTGTGCACTGGTGATTAGTGCTGATTTGTATTGATTGTGATGATGTACTGGTATTGACTACGGATTTTTGGTCTTTGTGGCTAGTGATTATGTTTTCACATGGTTTGGCCTCAGAGCCGGGATTTGATGTTTTATAATATGAACTGATTTGGTGAACATGAGTTTTATGGACCATGGGAAAATATGTTTTGAATTTATCGGTCACTCATGTTTTACGATATGCATGCAAGATTGTGAAAACTGGAGGGTAAGATTGTATTTTGATAAATGTTTTTATTAGAGGTCATTTTTGTCCACTCACACCTTTTCTGTTTTATGACCCTCCAGGCCGTGGTACGACGTTCGGGACTGATCGTGAGGCAGTGACAGCAGCAGAAATCCGCGCAAACATCCCTTGTCTGGCAAGCACTGAAGGGGAGTTTCGGACCTTTAGTTGACTTGTCAGACGGGAGCAGGACCGGGCACGGGTTTTGACGTCCAGTTGGGACGGGTCCTGTCAAAGACCCTAAAAGTCACGGCCTAGCCCCTAGAAGCCCACAAAATGAGGTTAAAGGTGTTTTAGGGGGTTTACTTGTGCATCAAGTAACTTTGGATGAATTTTCCTACCTTTCTCAATGAGGAATGATATGGATTAACTTGGATAAGAAGACTTAATTATATTCCTAATCAGATCTTGAAGTTAAAGAGGCAAGAAACAAGGACAAGGAAGTTTCTTGGAAATTAAGAAACCATCTTGTACATGGCTAGGGTTAATTAACTTCCCTAGCCACAATTTATCATGTTTCCTTTACTTTAGGGCAATGTAATCTGATTTAGGATAGCATTAAATGAATTCCTAGTCAAAGATGAAGTCAAGAAGTGGAAAGAAAGAAGGAAAGGGACTCCTTGTACAAGAAGGATACAAAAAACGGCCAACTATGGTTTTTCACAAAAACAAGGAGTTTTCCTCCTTGTTTTAGGACTGTTTTCCCTTTTCTTTGAGGGAGATGTTAGGGCAGGTGTTTGGGGTTATAAATAGATGTTTTCTCATTGTTTTTTGCGGCCGAATTTACCTCTTGAAGGTCCCCAAAACTCTGTCAAAATTCGTACTTCAATCCATGTTCTTAGTTTAGAGTTTTGTAATTTAATTCAAGCACTCTTTATAATTCAAGCATCTTCAAATTCAGCACGTCTACCTTGAGGAAATTTTCTTTCATCTCTTTTATTCATTGTCCTTTTATTATTTATTGCTTTATTTATATTTGTGTACCTTTTAATTATGTGCTTGTTTTATTCAATAATGTTTGAGTAGTGTAATTAGGGCTAGGGGTACTTGAAGCACTAGCCATGTTAGCTCGTGTTTGATTTCTGACTCTTGATTATGATTGCTATGAATGCCTGGATTTGTTGGATTTATGCGCTTCATGAACTCAATTTATGCTTATAAGCTTAGCTACCTTATTTGTTTATAATTGTCGATGTAATTGCTTGACCGATCACCTTGATGTTTGTGTTCACCCTGCAATTTATGGCATCACGTTTAAGAGGGGGAATCTTATTCGTAATATAAACTCATGAATTACTAGGTCTGCACATCACTTTTCTAGGGACAGTGTAGTGTCATTAAATCTTCTTTATGTTTCATGCATTATCACGCACCATCGGTAATAGTTGTTTAAGGGCGGGCACATCACGCTTAAACATGCAATCTAAGAGAAGATAATATTTGTGGGGTGAACCTTAGCCGGACCCCTGCACGGGCACTTAATTCAGATACATGCATAGTAATCTAATTAAGGAAATCTAACGGAACTTTAATTGGTAAAGGTGGATAGAAACCCTAGCTCGACTTAGTTAGTTATTATTGGTTAATTTACTTCATTCATAAAACATAACAAACCCCCCATTGCATTTTAATTACTCCACTTAAGTCAATTGAGTTAAACGGAAATGGATATCATTGAGCAAGTCTTCGTGGGATCGACCTTTGCTTGCATCTATACTATCTACACATCTTGTGCGCTTGCAAAGTTTATTACACGTAGAGGTTTTTCCTAGTACATCTTTTGTGCTTGGTAAAATTTCTATCACCAATCAAGAAAACTAATCAATAACCCCTAATTCATAAGCTAGCATTTTTAAGTTTACCATTTTGCCCTTCGTACGTTTAGACCCGTAACTAAACCGTCCGACATCCTATAGCGGTGTGCCGCCTGTCCTTGTACTCATGGGATCGAGACCTACCTAACGGTCTTCGAATTTCGTAAAAAGTCCACGTCGTTTAAGAAGTCACCAAATTGCCCATTTTTAACTAAATTACCAAATTACCCTTGAACTTCCGAACGTCATAACTTTCTCCTCGGATGTCGGAATCGGACGTGCCACCTGTCTATGAACTCGTGACGTCCCGAAATACGTCACGGTCATCGGTCAAAATCCATTTGACTGTCTGAACAAAAATTCAACATTTTTGCCCATTCCAGGGGCGAAATCGTCATTTCGCACCGTCCGTCCGAAATTAAACAACTAATTACCGATTAACTTACTAATCCTTCATTAACCACTAATCTAATCTCGATTTTTGGGTCGGGCTGTTACATGTGACATCTAGCATAGATGTCACTTATCCTTCTGAGCTTGATAGGAGTAGAACTAGGTGTAGTGCCTTGACTAGTGCTTGTGTCCATGGTTCCAACCTACTGCTGATCTAAAACCTGATCATCACCATCGGATCCTTCACATTCCATTTCAATCCCTGCTGGTGTAGACACACTAACCTCACTGTTTAATTCCCATTTCCACATCACTGTCTCATTGAAAATTACACTCATTGAGCCCACTACCTTCTTAGTTTCCAGGTTGTAAATTCTGTACCCCTTCTCAAAGGTTCTATATCCAACAAACACACCCTTGCTAGAAGACTCATCCAGTTTCTGTCTTAGCTGTGTAGGAAAGTGTGCATAGCACACAGACCCAAACACTCTTAGGTGCTTTACACCAGGCTACCTTCCACTAAACACCTCAAATGGTGTTTTCTCTTCTACTACTTTTGTTGGACACCTGTTAAGTAGGTATACAGTTGTGCTTACAACCTCTCCCCAAAACTCATAGGGCATTTTCTTGTCATGAAGCATGGCCTTTGCTGTAACGACCCGTCCCAAATTCCTAGATTAGATTAGTGACTAATCACGATTAGTGAGGTTAATCGGTGATTAGTTGAGCGAAATCGGACGAACGATGCAAAATGACCATGTTGCCCCTAGTCGTGGAAAAATGTTGACTTTTCATTTCGGCGGTCAAATGGACTTTGAACGATGATCGTGACGTAGTTCGTGACGTCACGAGTTTATAGACAGGTGGCACGTTCAATTCCGACGTTCGAGGAGGAAGTTATGACATTCGGAAGTTTAGGGGCATTTTGGTAATTTTAGTTAAAAGGGAGCAAATAGTTGACTTTTAACCAGGGATGTCCGATGGCCGAGGGCCGAGGACCATTACGTAGATCAGGACGATACGAATCTATAGACAGGCGGCACGTCGAATTCGGACGTTCGACGACGAAGTTATGGTTCACAGAAGTTCAAGGGTACTATTGCACGAATTACGAAACGAGTTAACTTTTGGACTTTAGTGGGGCCCAGATATTTAATGGAGGCCCAATGGATGAGTGACAAGTGTCACCCATCCACATGCCATCTCTTTTCCTTCATGCATCGACCATTCCAATTTCTCCATTCAAAACACAAAACACTTACCCGATCTCACCCTTTCTCTCCATCTTTGTGCAACCCAAACCCATCCCACCTTCAACCCATGATCAGCTGGGAGGACCAGAGAGTGAGGGAGGACGGGAAGATGTGGTGACCGGCCCAGGACGGCGCAACCATGGACGGCGGGGCCAAGAAACCCGAGGGGTTCACGGTAAGCCCATTTTCAATCCAATTTCCATTTTTATTGCTATGGGTCATTTTGGTTGCTTCCAATGAATTAAATGGGTTATTAGGATTGTGTTAGGAAGGTTTTAGGAAGCCTAGGATGGCTGCGAAGCCATGGGTGCAGTTTTGGAAAACTTGAACCGTTTGGTTCAAAATCGAACCATAGGATTTAGACGTTTTCGGTTGCGTTTAAGGATTGAAATGGATAGAAAACATGAAAATAGGAAGAAAGGAATCAAAAAGGAAGAACTAGGATGAAAAATTGGGTGTCTAGGGCCGTGAACAGGTCACGCCGGTCCAGTTGGACAGGCCAAACCAGGTGAACCGGCCATCTGAACTGGCTGGAGCTGGGAGACGATAAACAGTGTTTCTGCCTTCTTGGGGTGCGTGAGGGTGCGTGGCCCATAATTTGGGGAAGTGTTCAACATAGGAAATCTTTTATTCGATCTAACGAAGATTTTGGGACTAGTCTCGCGTCAATCAGACATCATTTCTATAGGTTTCGGGCTATCCGAAGGTTTAGGGTCGGTTTAAAAATAGTTAAAAGTTTGGGAAAATTACGGGGCTTTAATGGGAGGTGAATTAAGTAGTTAGTAACCTTATATTAAAATTTGGACAGGTTTGGGAGTCCCGGTGATAGCGATCGGCTCGGGAGAGCCTATGGCACGCAAATCGAGGCGGCAGCTCGGACGGTCTGTGTGTGGACCTTGTTTTCTAAATTGGTGCATGCATAAATGTTTATTATATGATTTAAATACTTGTTTGTGATGCCATGAGTGCATTTGGATGTGCGGTTACGTATAGGCACGTATTTCGAGGTTTCGGCCCTATACAGGGCTGTATGTCTTTATTGGTCTAAATGAAATGGTTTTGGATTTCCAAATGGATTATGAATATGATTTTATGATTTTGATTTGGATGCTTGTGATTTATATGGTTTCACATATTTCGAGGCGATTTACGTGGTTGCACATAAATCGAGGTTTTCCGGTTTTACACTGATTTTCCATACTTATGGTTTTGGATATGATTTCATGAAATGGTTTTGGATTTGAAAAGGTAAATTCGGGTTTGAGACCCATTTGATTTACTGAATCGGGCCGGAGGCCCAGTTGGTTTACGATTCGGACCGGAGGTCCAGTTTCTATGTGGATTCGGGACTAGCGCCCAACTATGTATTACAAATGGTTTTTATGGGTCATGACGGTTTATGGGAACCGACATGAACCCTCGAAATGGATTTACGGGTCATGACGGTTTATGGGAACTGGCATGAACCCATGAAAGATTTTATGGTTCATGACGACTTATGGGGGCCGGGCATGAATCCTGGAAAGGTTTAAAGAATGATTTCAAAAGGTTTTTCATGTTCCATCCTTTATATATGATTGTCTCCTCCGGGGAGGGTCGTTGGCCTGGGTGGACCCCGGAGTAGTCACGGAGCACTGACTGAGTGGAGTCGCCCCCCAGTTGGGTTCCTTATTCTCGGGATGAGCATGGTTCGTTACCTCCAGGGAGGGTCATTGATCTACGGACATTGACCTGGGTGGACCGTGGAGAGACTTGGGTTTGAGACCCCGGTTAGCACACGTGTAGCTTTATTTTACCGTGACAGGTTCTTGGATATGAAATATATTGGATAAACGTGATTTCAAGTGGATTGGGAAATTATGTTTTATGATGATAAATGGATTTGGGCTAAGATCCCACATATGGTTATTATCTTATGGTTTTCTGTAAATGGTTTTGGGCAGGAGCCTATGACTTGTATTTACAAAATTTGGGGCTGAGACCCTAATTATGGATGTTTTATCATATATGATTGGATAAATGGTTTTACTATGCATGCATTCTTTTTAGTGAAGGGTATAAAGGTCTTTTATGGAAATGTTTTTATAAACTATTTATTTTTGTCCACTCATAGTCTTTCTGTTTTTAATACCCTTCAGGTTGACATCGGATGTGGATTGTAGCAGAGACCAAGATATCACATGCCTCCTCCGGATCCTGGCGTACTCTGATAGCCCAGGAGGGTAAAGGTCGGAAATATCCCTTGTCTGACACTTCGTGTCAGACTGGAGCAGGGTCATCCCGCACTAATCCCGGGGGCATTAGGATGGGTCCTGTCATTTGCCATTTCAATTATTGTTCTGTTTTTCCTCTCTGCCATTCCATTTTGCTGTGGAGAATAGGCAACTGTAAGCTATTTCTCAATTCCCTCAGCTTCACAGAATTCCAGGAACTCTGTTGAAGTGAATTCTCCACCTCTGTCACTCCTTAACTTCTTTATCTTGTAACCACTTTGTAATTCTACCACGGATTTAAATTTTTTAAACACATTGAAGACTCCAGACTTGTATGCCAAGAAGTAAGTCCAACATATTCTAGATAGATAATCTATGAATGTTACAAAGTACCTGTCCCCCCCCCCCCCCCCCCCAACCAATGGTTTCTGTCTGCATAGGACCACATACATCTGTATGGATGAGTTCCAAAGGACTTGAGGCTCTCCATGACTTTCCTTTATCAAAACTCCCCATATGTTGCTTCCCTGCAATGCATCCTTCACAAATCCCTCTGTATCTTGACAGTTTAGGTAGTCCCCAGACCATTTCTTGTTTCTGCAGTGTCATCAAACTAGAATAGTTCAAACGACCAAACCTTCTATGCCATAGCCAGGAATTTCCTTCATAAATGTCCACTTTCCTATTCCCAAAGGTCAGATGGTACCGTGTTCAACCATTTGGCCTACACTGAGTAGATTTGCATCTGGTCCAGGGACTAGCATTACTTCATGGATCTGTCTCTTGCTATTTCTGGTGTTAATCTCTTGAGTTCCCATGCATGTAGCTTGTACCAGCTCTCTTGTTCCCATTTTGACTTTAGCAGTCTAGGATTTGTCAACATTGACCAGTAATGACTCATGTGAAGTCATATGGTTACTGCATGCACTGTTAACATACCAGTCACCCATTTCTTTAGCCACTGAGACTGCATTACATGCATAGAACATCACAACATCCTTCTCTTCTGCATGCCTAGCCTGGTGAACTGTTGATTTAGGAACTGCATCAGTATGCTTCTCAGAGTAGTCTCTTGCCAAATGTCTTGCCCTATTACACTTGAAACACTTCTTTGTCTTGAACCAGTAATGTCCCCAATGACTCTTCTCACATATCTTACACTTAGGAACACTAGACTCTGACTTCACCCCGCCCCCACCCCCCCCCCCCCCCCCCCCCCCCCCCAGCATTCTAGTGACTTGATCATCCAGAATTGGCCTTCTAGTTCTTGAAGTTCTTAGGATTCTTTTTCCATTTTCCCTGATTTTCATTCCCCTGCCCTTTGAAATTAACAAATTGTGCAGAGAATGCTTTGTCCACATTTACATTCTCAGAATCATGCATTTCTAATCTTTGATTGAATGCCCTAATAGAAACCACTATGTCATCTACTACAATGCTGTCAAGGTCTCTAGTCTCTTCAATAATAGAGACAATTGAGTCATAAAATCTAGTCAAACTAATAAGTATCTTCTGTGCTAGACGTTTTTCTGAAATATCTTCACCATATATTTTCATCTCGTTCACCACATCATATAGTCTAGACAGGTATGAACTTAAAGATTCATTATCTTTTATCCTAGTGTACTCGAAATCCCTCCTTAAGGACTGAAGTTTAACAACCCTTACCTTTGTATCACCTCTGTACTCTCCTCATTCCTGATTTTGGAGAAGATTTTATCAGCCACAGAGGTCTGGATCAATCCAAGAGTTCGAGCATCCCTGCTGTAATCAATCCTTGTTGGCTAAATGGTTATAGCACCAGATTCATCCTTCACTTCATTGAGACCTGTTTCCACATATTCCCAGAGATCATGGACCCTCAGAATTGTCCTCATCTTGATGCTCCATAACTCATAATTGCTCCCATCGAACACAGCAGCTCGTAGCTCCCTTCCAGCAACTCCAGAACTAGCCATGTTAGCTTCCTCCACGATTCACGTTCCAGTTACAAGATCAGAGATCACACTGCTCTGATACCATGTTGGCGATCAGTAGCAGGTTCTTTACAGGTTTCAGGTATTCTTCTCCTCTCACCCTATCACGTACACACTAGCTGGATCAAATTGGATAGGATGATTATGTATGCAATGCTTAGAAGATAGGTTTGATCTTGTAATCAAATTGGATTAGAATTGCTGGTTTAGGATTGAACTCTGGAGTGATTTAATCACAATGCACACCAAGTGTTTGTAGAAATGACCATGAGCAGAGCTTGAGTGATTTTATGATTTCTTTCTCTCCAATCCATGTGTGTTACTTTTTCATTTCATTCAATTGGAATATATGAGTGAGTACAATCTTGTTAGACGGTTAGGGAGGCTGTTACACTCTTAACAGCTCATCCAATTAAAAGAAGACACCTCGCCTAAGTTTAGAATCATGTGACAACTAGCACTCTTGCTCTCCAAGTAATCCACCTCACTCTTCTTCACGTGATGAAGAGATCCTAACCGTTCCAACTCCCACACACAGCTCACACACTCTTGCACTCACTAAGACACCACATTGTTGCACTTAGTTAACTGATCAGTGCAGTAGCTTAGGATCCAACAACGTTAGTGAAGATTTCCACAGACATCGTACGAACCGACTTTGCCGCGTACGAGGGTGTTGTACTGCACAAGTACGGTTTCGATGCGAATGTGCTGCCGAAGGTTGCGGATTCGTATGAAGGAGCTGGAGAACCGGTGGTGGAAGGTACGGTGGTTCCGGAGGTGAAGAAGAGCAAAGATCAATCGTCGATCGACGGCGGTGAGGAGACCGTCGTTCGGAGACCTGTACGGAGTAGGTTGCAGAGGTAGGACTCTATGGAGTTGTCGTTGAATGACAATCGGGAACCTCCGGTTTCTTCTAGATATGGTCACAGAAAATTCGTGAAAGGTAGCCCTGAAGGTATCTTTCTCTCTCTGTGTACGACTTGTCGTATGATTAAGGCTCCAATCGTTTTGTTAATTCAAATTTTATGAAATTTTCCGGAAAGGAACAAGGAACTGAGTAACCGACTGGTCGGACAAGCGCCACTTCTTTTTTATTTCGTTGTCGTTTAAATTCAAATTTTCTTTAATAAAGACTGTAAAAGTCGACGTTAGCCTCCTGTAATTGGGGGAGGTAATAAATTATTAATTGTTCCAAAATTGTTCGGCATAGAATTTGTGAAGACAATGCCAAAATATTAAAAAAAATTCAAAGTGGTGGTTTTGTTTTTGGCAGGGGGGAAATTGTTGGGAGTGGCGAAGCCTAGGCGGCACGAGACGCTGGAAAGAACGTGGAAAACTATAACGGATGGGCGCTCAATGCCGTTAACGAGAGGCATCTGAAGAAGTCCGACACGTGGGATACACACGTACGGCAGATGGATGAGAACACGCCTCCCAAGTCGAAGATGAACAAGTCCGAGACGTTCCAGGATCGAACCAGCGGCACACCGAATTCACCACTGCCGAGTCCGTTGACCGTGTCTGGTTGGCATAGGAAGGAGCCGACGCTGAGTCAGGACGAGTTGAACCGCCGAGTGGAGGCGTTTATCAAGAAGTATAACGAGGAAATGAGGCTGCAGAGGCAGGAATCGTTGAACCAGTGCCAGGAGATGGTTAGCCGCGGGACCCAGGCCCCATTGGCCAATTAGTCCAGTTTTGTTAGTAAGTAATGAATTTTTGTGTTTTTCTTCACTTTTAAGGGACAAAGCCACTAAAGTATTGGGCAATTAATTGCCATATTTTTTTATTACAATAATTGCCATATGTTTATCAGTGTTGGTTTATTGGTTTATTTTTATTTTTAGATAAAAGTAGAGCCGATAAAAAAGTGATGAAAAAAGAGTTACTGTACCCAAGTCCCAACTTTTGTTGGGTACTAATGAGGTTTACGGTGATCTCAAGTTCCAGCACATTGTTTATTAGATTTTACCCTTTTTTCTCCAAGAGTGAAGGATGTATATTTTGGGAATGCTCGAGTTTTCTTTGTGGAAAATGAAATAGTGGTGCTCTGTTCAAAAAATATTTTGTGACTGTTAGCCCAAGGCCGTTTTTGGTATGCCTCCGTGTGGAATTTGATGAATTTGATTGTTGACCAAAGTAGTGGATTTCGCGCGGGTCTTTTAATGATGTGTTGCATGAACTTTTTAGAAAGTTTGAAAGCGACTCAAAGGCTTTGAGTCACTGTTTTTTTCTAAATGATCTGATTATGAAACAAATAGGCCTTAGTTGTTTTTTAAAGCAGGTATGCCACTACGAGATAATTTGAAGATCGGTTCCATTTACGACCCAAAAATCATACTTATAATCAAATGATTGTGAGGTAAGCGGCCAAAATAGCTTATGTCGATGTTTTTTTTATGCTTTCTTCCTATTGTATCTTAGGACTTTAAAAAAATTTCTTGCGAGTTAGTCATTTCTATGACGTTCAAGTTAACAGCTTGTTATTTAATAAGTGTTAATGCAGAAATCGTCCGGACTTTTAGAATTCCTTCTTGATCCCTACACACAATAACAACAAATAATCGGGGTTAAGGTTTAAATCCGCCGGGGGGGAGGGGGGGGGTGTTGGTGGTTCAACCAAGAACACTACGATGTCAAAGTCAGTTTAATCGAGAGAAATAAACTGGCAGAGTTTCAGTATGAGTTTTTGAATTACCTTTAGAAGTGAGCGAGACCCTGTATTTATAGTGAAATCTTGAGAGTGATCGGAATGTTTGATTGGTTGAAAAAGATAATATTTAATAAGTGATTCTACCGAGAAAATCATTATTATTAACTATACAAATAATAATAAATAACTCTCTGGGATATTATTTATTATCGGCATTGATCTGATTAATTAATATATTTAATTAATAAATATATTGAAATAATGCGGAAATCGTGTGATGCCGTCATTGTATTTATCAGGGATAATATCAGTATTATGAGAGTTATGAGCCACGTGACAGCTTCATAATTTTCCGGTGATTTATGGTTCCACAATAAGTTAGCTATTAGACATGCGGGTTCTCTTATGTTGGGATGATAGTGTTAGATAAAAGCATAAATGGTTTCACGACTTAGACAACCATAACATACAGGTTGGTATATCCTGAATACTTATCTCTCCTTAAGAAAATCTAGTCATATTATAATTAAAGTAGAGTAAGAATACCAAAGAGTAAATGCGTTAATATTGAAATGCTGAGAGTAAATTACAAGTATCGAAAGTAAATTATTTTTTTGCTATCTAGCATTAAGCATGAAAGATCTCCTAGTAATCAATAACCGAATGAACATAAATTGGAATCATGCCTAAGTTGACAGGTCGAGGGTTCAGTGTTTGAATGCTTCAAAGACTGATTTGAGTAGCAGGCGAGATGAGGTTGGTGTTAGGTGGCCTTTAAAACTAGCTACATTCGTTCGTCGGGATGAAAGTGATCGTTGAAGGGTCTTCAAAGTTAATTTGGGATGTTAGTGGGACTAAAGGAAATCTTGGTGTTTTGTGTTTAAGAATTGAAAGAGGCATTGAGAAGAGAACTAAATTGTGATCCTGAATCGAATGAAATAAGTTGTGCCTAAAGAAACCAGACTTCGAAATAAAGAAATTTTTGAGGGTTTACAGTTGTTTTGAAATTAATTGAGTTTGACCAATTTTCTTGTTTAGTTGATTGATTGGTTGTCCTATAAGAAGATCGCTTCTTCTCTATTTATAGGCAGTGAGGTGCTGAACTGGACTGCTATGTAAACTTTTGTAGACCTAAGTTGCAATAAGCTTGTCAAAAACATCCATTTTGCATTCTTATCTTTTTGTGTTTGTCATAGTCAACTTCCCTTCCTCCAAGTTTCCACGTCGCATGTTCCAAGTGGGTTCTATTGAGCTGGGCTTCGTGAGTTTGGGCATTTAATTCCTCCGGCCATTTGATTTGGCCCATAGTAGGTTTTTTGGGTGTAAACATCGGTCCTTAAATTTGAATTTTTTTTCATTTTAAAACAATTTAAATACACGCTACCGCACCTTTACAACTTTTTTGGTACCGATTCTTGTGATTTTGGCAGTTAGGCTATAGTTATTCTAGCTTCAAGTCATTCCTTCTATAAATTTAGCTTTATTTATGCCATTTCCAAACTTATTCCAAGGCGACAAGATAGGGATGCTCCCTTTAATATTTTTGCTTCATAACCTACTATTACTATGTAATGACCCGTCCAAAATTGTTGGGATTAATTAAGATTAAATTGTGGATTAGCGAGGCTAATCAGCGATTAGTTGAGGATCATCGGACGTTCGGGGTGAAATTACGATTTTGCCCCTAGGCGAGGGTAAAAAGTTGACTTTTAACCCGGGAGGTCCAATGCACGTGGACTGAGAACTGTTACGTATATTGAGTCCATAGGAGTCCGTAGGCAGGCGGCACGTCAAAATCGGACATTGAACAAGAAAGTTACGATTCACAGAAGATTTCGAGAACTATTTATGGTGGCACATTTTACCAGGCAAGGGTGCCTTTTTCCTGTTGTGTGGGCCCAGATATTTTTTATTAGGCCCAATCGATGAATGACAAGTGTCACTCATCTATTGCCCACAAACACACATACATGCACCCAACCCCCTTTCTATGTTTCATTTCATCTCACCCGAAACCCAAACACCACAACCCACCCCAACCTTCACAAACCTTCATCTTCTGTTGTTGGCATTTAGCCCTCACCATTTGTCCGAGAAGCCCACGGGCTTTTGGATACCCAATAGGCCCGATGACAAAAAGCCTGACTCGGCTCGCTATGGGCTATTAGCTGGTCCAGCCCGCATGTTGACGGGTTGGACTTGGGCTTAGGGTATTCAAACCCGATAGGCCCGAGCCCTATAAAGTCCAGTAAGCCCAGCCCAACCCGTCCATGTAAACCCTACCCATAAGCCCGAATGTATAAAATAATTATAAATTAAAAATTAATACCTAATTAAATCTTATTACTATTATTTCAGCCCAAACCCAAAACTCCAACCCAAGCTCAACCTAATTTTTATAGAAGTGCATGTTTATATATATAGCTCCACATCCCACTGTTCCATCTTTATCGAAAAGGTTACTTGGGTCATTGCAATTTGATATAAGGAATTCACCAAATTCACTATTTTTGACCCACTTTGATCCTGATACTTTTACTACACTGAGTGATAATTAAGAGTAGCATAACTCCGCAAAGAATCTCTCAGGAGCTAGCCCTTCAGGTAACTCTTCGTAGAACTTACTACAATTCAAGTAGATTTTTTATTAGTGACCACCCAACCATGTCTCGACTTTGTGGTCGAAAGGTTAAGTCAATTCTCCAAACCCAATAGATCCTCTCATTACCTTGTCTCAATATTCAATAATGATATGTAAGCTCAACTCACACTTTTATAATTAGGTAGGTAAAAGTAAGCTTAGTAGGCCCAACCCAAGTGGGCTTAGTAGGTCCAACCTATAAAGCCTGATAAAAGTCCAGCCCAAATCCGACCCGAAAAAGGGCATGGACTTTCATATTTATCATCAAGCCCGCCTGACCCGACTTAATATTTTTTAAATTATGAAATAGGCCTGACAGGGCCCTGCCCAAGCCCAAGCCCAAGCCCAAAAATTTTGGGCCGAGCTCGGCCCAATGATGAGGCTTATTGGCATGAACGGGGAAGTGTGAGAGCGGACTGAGATGAGCATGATAATGGTCACGGCAAAGGCCATCGTAGACGATGGCTGGAAACCCGCGAAGGTACGAGTTTTGTTCGAAATTCAAAATCAACTTTTGGGTGTGTATGGGCTGTTTCTAATGATTGGGTTGTGCTTGTGAGGGTTTTGTGAGTCTTGTGGGACTGGGATCGGAGGCTGAGGACGGTTGGGTAGTTCAGGCAAGAGGCTAGAAGTGGTCGTGTAGGTTCATGATCGAACAGGTAAATCATAGGCACTGTTTCATGATTTCAGTTTGGGGGATCAGTTTCAGGGATAGAGAAGATGCTAATGGAAGCAACGAGATTGAATTTAGTGGTCAGAGGAGGTGATTTTCCACCGGATCGAGTCGTGGGTCTACGCGACCCGCTACAATGGAAATGGGTCGACCCAGATAGAGGACAAGGACGATGATGACGTGATAAATGATGTCATCAGATGACGTCATCATGTCAGACTGACACGTGTTAGTGTCAGATGTTTGTGATGATGTCACTACTGACGTTAGCGATGATGTCATTGTTGACTTTGACTGTTGACCGCTAACGTCAGTATTGACTTTTTAGTCAATGTTGACCAGCCAGTAGGGTCATGTGGGTACACATTTTGAGGTGAGACTAGAACCATTTTAAAGGTTTCGACGATACGAATCCAATAGTGGTGGTTTCGAGTCTATCAGAGATCGTTAGGTTGGTCAAATTGAGGTTTAAAACCTAGGGAAGCGTGTTTGGGACACGTTGACTTTTCCAGGAATTTTGGGGATTCTTGGTTAGGACTTGCCTGGGTTGGTAGTAACCTTTGAGTTTGTTTTGGATAGGTCTCGATGACCCGGAGAGGTTGGATTAGCCCGGAGAGGCTTATGCCACATGTTTCGAGGCGCATCATGGACGGTCTGTGAGTGGACTTTGTTTTATGAATATAATACATGCATAAATCTTTTATATGTGTCTATGAACATGTTTTGAGGTGCCATGAGTGCATGTGATTTAAATATGAATTTTTTCGCATTTTTGGAGGAAAATGTGTTATTATACGTAGTTCGAGATTATTGTTTCATATGATATTTGGGCTTCGGCCGAGTATACTACGTGCTTGTGTTTTATGTGATTCCAAAGATTTCACGCAGAGGCGTGAAACTGAGGAACTGACTTACGGTTTTGGATAATTTCACGGGGATGCGTGAAATCGAGATTCGGCCACGAGTCCCAGTTGTAAGATGATTTGAAAGTGTTTTGGAAATGAGAACTATTTTTCAGATTTGGAAATATCTTTCGGGTGTATGTCCCAGTTCATTTGAGGTTTGACTTAGAGTATAGTCAAACGTGAGATAAGTCGGGCTATGACCCATGAGTTTATGAAAGATATTTCGGGCATGAGACCCAATTGTGGATTTGATAGGATTCGAGGAATCCTGGGATATGATGTGTCGTGTCGTTGGACACTGGTTTTCGGGGTGTGACCCATTTGGTGATGTCCATGTCTGAGGCCCTATGGATGATGGTATTCGGGTGAGTCCCGGAGGATATGACGCTCGCCTCTAGACTGAAGATGTGTTCCTTCCGTAGAGGTCACGATGTACTGGCTGTTGTCGAGTAGTCGCTGGAAGCAAGGACTGAGGAAGGCTCGACTCAGGAATGCTGATGTTATCCTCTGAGATTGATTGGCGATGTGTTCACGATGATCTAGAGATGGTCGCGGTGAGTGATATGTTCATGTCGACATGGAGGGATTGTGAGCAGTCCTGAGTTATTTGCACATGTGCTAGGATTAGAATCGTGACTGACATTGGGATGAGTTCCTATGGGATGTGTTCCCACGTGTTCTATGGATTGGGCTGAGGTTCCATTTTGGCTTTCCTTGATTTTAGTTTTGGCCTGCAGCCTTGTATGATTTGGTTTTTGGGCTGTGACCTTACTGAGATACTAGCTTTGATTGAGAAGCATTTTTCACTGTGTTTTGATTTGGGAAGCAATACGTCTTACTTCCTAGAAAGTATTTCAAATAACTGTTTTATGATGCATGCATGCTTTTACGTGAAAGGTATAAATGAGATTTTGATATAAATGATTTTATAAATTGTTGTTTTGTCCACTCACGACTTTTATGGTTTTAATACCCTTGAGGTTGATCGTGGATGCGGGCTGTCGCAGAGATCAAGACATCACATGCCACTGCCAATCTTGGCGTACTCTAATGAACCACGAGCAGGTGACGAGTTTATCTTTGGTTTGACATGCGGTGTCAGACAAGAGCAGGAACGTCCCACGATAATTTAGGGGATTAGGACGGTTCTTGTCATACTACCCCTTGGGTATGTGGTATGGATTTTGGATAACATATGGCTATCTCCCATGATGACCTAGCGTCCCTTGACAATGATGGTGAGATCATTCGCAATCCTTAGTTTATGATCAAGTTCGAACGTCATTTTGATTTGGGTCCTTGCTAGACAAGCCATTATTCGAACATGACGAAGTCTTTCAGCACACATCTATAGGAATTTCAAGCTCCACCAATATATTAGTGGTGATCATTTCACTAGGAAAGGCTGAACTCGGACTGGGGATACTTCTTCCCTTCAATGGAAATTTTGAGCTTTACTGATTTCTAGGTATTATGGGTTCAACAGATGTAGAAAAAGTACTCTAATTAACTCTGTAGGAATGGGATATATCATTAGGTAAGATTTTCCACTCTCTCTATTACCCTTGATTTTTATCTTTTTAGTTTTGTGTTGTGCTTCTAGAAAGGTATGATTGCCAACACATCTTTTCGATTTGGGGATTTTGGAGTTATACTAGCTTTTTTTGTTCTGCATGTTCTCTCCAAAGTGAATGTAGTAGGACCCTCCCCATAATCTCCCCTCGATTAGCGTGGGAGGACCTGCTCTCGTCTGACACGCCATGCAAAAACACTAAAATTGTCAGGACCCACCCCGGTTTTACCCCGAAACCCGAGGTAAATCCCGCTCCCGTCTGACTCCCCGACACAAAGCTCAAGTAAAACTCACTCTAACCCAGTCAGACGCAGGAGTAATTACAAAATATCCCAACCTTATCGTTTACAGAGCATAGCACTAAATTACAAGGAAAATAAAAACTGATAAAGTATACGCACACAGAAGCCTTTAAACTCTTCCAGGATCCCTCACGTCACTTCTATGCCTCGGACTCTGCCTCGACGTTAAGACCCCGCGCTAGCTCCACAACCTGGAGGGCAAATAAAACAGAAAATGTGAGTGGACCATAAGGTACAAAAGTTCAAAAACCATTTTATAAGAAAACCGAGTTAAACCCTCCGTTTTGAAACCCCATGCATAACCAACAGTTATAAATACATTTATAAAATAATCATTATAAACATCATAAGAAACAGAAACACTATAAAAGATCATAAGAAACCATAATATGAGTATCAGAAACCGTATCAAAACCATAACCACCAAATCATCATTTTCTCGATCAAACCTGCTGGACCTATCCGAGTCTTTAAACTCCCGAGTCTTTAAACTCAATCCAGGCCTTAATCATATCCGAGTCTTTAAACTCCCGAGTCTTTAAACTCAAGGCCTACGGGGGAAATCAATATATATATCCGAGTCTTTAAACTCCCGAGTCTTTAAACTCAATCCGGGTCTTTAAACCCAATCCGGCCGGTCCCCCGTCACATATATCCGGGTCTTTAAACCCAATATCCAGATCCAGCAAATCCAATCCCAAAACCATTTGAAAACCATGTACCAATCCACATCCAAACCCGAATCCGAAATCACTGGTCCGAAGCCCTTCCGGCGTTCAGAACCGTCATTCCGAACCCAAATCCGGAAAAATATCCATTTTCATACCAAAACCCCATGTAATCACAAATCACATTTCATAACCCATTTATCATTATCAGAAAACCTTTATAGGTGGAAATCCCCAAATATGGCATCAAAATCCGAAAACTAACATTTTCTCGAAAAACGTGCCAAAACCGTCTTTTTCTCGAAAAACGTGCAATCACGTAAAACCATCATAACATAGTCAAGAAACATAGGTGTATGAGTAAAACCATCAAAAACGTATATAAAAACAGTTATGCATGATCGAGTTTAGAGAAAGGGTCCACTCACCGTACTGAGCCCTACTCGCGTCCCGAACGTCCAGCCCGTTCCTCGGCTTCCTCGGGTAATCCCGATCCTGTCAAACATTGTCAAATTACGTCACTAATACGTCTACAAACATTCTCCTAAATTTCCTCAAAAATCCCCGAACCGAAGACCTAGAACCCCGGGACCCTAAACCTTCACCCTCGCGGAACTAAACTCAAACGACAACCGATTGACTCGAAACCAACTCCATTGAACTCAACACAACTCCTAGACCAAAAGTCAAGTTGATCGTTCCTCCATACGACACCGCACGCGCCCCCACGCGCCGCCCAAAGTGGCTGCGCGTGGCCCCACGCGCCAGCTACAGTACCATCTTCAACCTGTGCTGAACCGGCCGTCGCAGGCTGAACCGGCGAGAAGCGTTCTCCGCCGTCCGGCCACCATTGCACTCCCTTTCTTCTCCTGCAGCTTCGTCCAGACACCACGAATCCATTCCCCTCACTCTCCTGGTTCGATTCGACTCCCAGCTTCACGACTGAAGCTCGAACCAGACGGCCCTCAGACCCCTGTTTCACGATCCGGCTACTCCGGTCACCTTCCGTCACGGTGGCAACACCAGACGATCCCTAAGGCTTCACTGAACCTAGACCACACCTCCTTTACCTTCGACTCAGCCCCAAACTCGTCGACTTTGAGTTCGAAGCTCACGGCCGAAACAGAGCAACAGAGCACCCCTCTGCGACTGAGCTCCGCCGTGGACACCCCCGTCACGGCGACCACCACAAATCATTCCTAGGACCTCCCTGAACATAACCCTGACCTCCAATCCCATCGACACTAAGCCTAGACTCACGACTTTCATACTGAAATTTCACGGGAAAACAGAGCAGGAAGCCTCACCTTTCGATTGCAGCTCCGCCGTGCGCACCACCGCGTGCCACGGTGTTCGTTGGGTCCCCTGCAACCTCCTACAGCTCCCCCTACCTTGAATTGAGCCACCTCACGGCGTAGCCACCACCACAGTCTCACGGCCTCCCTGTTTCCCCAGAATTTTGCCGCACCTCCACCGTGCCGCCGTGCACGATTCCTCCACCAATTCACGACCACCAGCTCACACTGACCTCCCTGTCTCTCCCTCACTCACCAGAACTCATCACCAGCCACAATCACTCCTCAATTTCTCCTCACCAGCTCACTCTGTTTCTGTCTGTGTCGAAGAACAAACACACGGGCACACACAGGTGCACCCTAGTTAATTAGGACCGCGCACGTACAGGATTCCACCAGAATCCTCTACACACCTGCCATGTGTCACCATCCTCCATCCAAGCACTCCCACATGGCCCAATCTCAACCGTCCATTTCTTTCTTTCTGCACAATTCCCAATGTGCAGAAAGACCAATTTACCCTTCTTTTTAACTCATTTTACGGTTTCGCCACTAACGTTCTAGACCCGTATCTCACTCATCGTAAGTCCGATGCATACGTGCCGCCTGTCATCGAACTCAGGACGACGAGATCTATCTAACCATCCTAGGTCAACTTACCAAAACTCGTCCGTAGAAAAAGTCAACTATTCCCCCTACTTTACTCAAATTACGGTCATGCCCTCAACCTTCCGAACATCACAACTTCCTCCTCGGATGTCGGAATCAGGCGTGCCACCCGCCTAAGGATTCGTGACGACCTAAACTACGTCCTGGTCACTAGTCAATCCCCAATTGACCACCCGAAATAAAAGTCAACATTTCTGCCCGACCCAGGGGCAAAATCGTCATTCTAAGTTCCCGGACCCCTCGGGACCACCTAACCCTTGATTACCCTCACTAATCACACCTACTAATCCCGGCTCTCGAGACGGGTTGTTACAAAAATACCCTCGAGATTTAAGTAGGTATAGTTACCACGTCTCAAACAAGGGTTAAGGCTACAATCTAGACATGATATACACAGTACGTGAAACTACGTGATGCCTCAGCCTTCATACTGCCCACGTCCGCAACCAACCTGGAGGGTGTCAAAACCAATAAAAAGTATGAGTGGACAAAAATCAAGGTTTATAAAAACATAGTTCGAAACACCAAGTTTACCCTCCGTTTTATAAAGCTAATAAAACATCAATCTCAAAATATGTGTATTATGGCGAAGAGGTCAGTAACCTCAGAACCATACCCATGCTAAATCATCACAAAACATCACTGCAAAGATGACTAGATCAAGGCACAGACTCAATAATGTAACAAAAAAAAAAACCAGCCCTGTCAATATGCCCACACAAACGTGGCCACGCCAATACATAAGCATATCAAACACACGGAATCAGCTATACCAACATATGGAATCAACCAATCACATCAAACAACTCAACCCAGATACCTGCTTCTGAATCATCATATCAAATGTGCACTACCAGAAGGTAAGAGCACTCGGGAACTACAGAGTCCCAAACTTGACGTCCAAGTGTGGACCGGCTCAGGAACTACGGAGTCCCAGACTCGACGTCTGAGTCACGGTCCTAGTCTTAGGGATTACAGAGCCCCAGGCTCGACGTTTGAGAAAATTCTCCGGAATTACGGAGCTTTACCTCGACGTCCGAGACTACTCACAAGTCTTGGGAATCACAGAGTTTTACCTCGACGTCCGAGACTACTCACAAGTCTTGGGAATCACAGAGTTTTACCTCGACGTCCGAGACCGTCTAACCAATTGATATCTCGAGGAGGGTCATCAAACCACATCATAATCACACATCATCACACATGTCACATTATCACAATCATCATCACAGTCATTATAATCATCGCAAATACTAAGAAACAACAGGTATCAAATAATCATATACTCTTAACAAAAACTACGTTCAAAAATCAAGACTCAACTCATAGCCCGGGCCTGAGCCCAAATCACATACCCATCAAAACCTCGTAAAGTGAACCACTAAAAAATTCGATAAAATCATATAAAATCCAATTCAAATAAACATGACCTAATACGTATAAACCATTTCTTATGACTCGTTGAGGATCCAACGTTTAATAAACCCAAGTTCCTCACAAAACATTTAATTAACATTTTCCTTAAACAATCATAATAATTCCCAAGAAATCAATATAAATCATATGTAACGAGCAATTAAATAATTCTTATAATAATAATAGAAAATCATGAAAATATGCATGCATAGAGTTTCGGAAAACAAAAGTCCACACATTGTACCGCCACTCGTTCAAAGCACGAGTCGTAAGTCAATAGAAGCCTCCGGAACGTCCTGGCCTGTCGAAATCACATCCAAGGGTCACTATCAGTCTACATAAGTCAATATAAGAAACCCCCAAAAACCCGGAACTAAAAAAAGTCTTGAACACGCTTCCCGAGGAGAAAGGCCTTCAAAATACCAACCAAACGTCTCTAATTGACCTGAAACCGCCACTGTTGGACTCAAGACGTCAAAACCTTTTAAATATGACTAGTTTGACCTTGAAATTTGTACCCATGCCCACAAAGGCAGGTCAAAGATTAGTCAATGCTGGTCAACGTTGACGTCACTGCTGACGTCGTCTATTAATGCCAACCCTTGTTGACATCACCGTTGACGTCAGCCTGACATCTTGCAAGGACCCGTCCCAGAAATTAGGGTTAAGACAGTGATTAAGATGGGATTAGTGAGCTTAATCGGTGGTTAGTTGGTTACGATAGGACCGTTAGCGTAGAATGACGATGTTGCCCCTGGTTCGGGCAAATAGTTGACTTTTAGTTCGGGCGGTCAAGTGGGTATTGACTGATGACCGTGACGTAGTTCGGGACGTCACGAATCCGTAGACGGGTGGTATACCCGATTCCGACATCCGAGGAGGAAGTTATGATGTTCGGAAGGTTGGGGGCACTTCCGTAATTTGGTTAAATTAGGGGGAAAGTGTTGACTTTCGTACGGTCGGGTTTTGACATGTTGACCTAGGACAGTTAGGTAGATCTCGTCGTCCTGAGTTCAACGACAGGTGGCACGTGTTCATCGGACCTAGGATGCGTAAGTTACGGGTCTAGAAGGGTAGTGGCATAATCGTAATTTAAGTCACAAGTGAGGGGCATTTTGGTCTTTCTGTGTCTTGGGATTTGGGCCAATCAAATAAGGCCAGGTGTACAGTGGAGATTGAGATATTTGTGAGAGAGATGAGGGGATTGTGACATGTGGCAAGGGTCTAGTGGATTCGAGGATTTTACACGGTTCCAATTATTTGGGCTGTTAACCGTGCATTCGAGAAAACAGAGACAGAGTGAGGCTAAGAGGAAATCGATCGATGACCGGGAAGGTGTGAGTGTTGTGAGCTAGTGAGAGTGAAAAGAGGTTAAGGGAGAGTTGAGGAGTGAACTGGAGTGGGTTGTGTGATCGTGAGTGACTGAGAAGGAAGGTGAGCTAACGAGGAAAACCAGAAAACAGAGAGTGATGTGGGAGTTGGTGTGGTGTGGCCGTGTGTTGCTCCAATTGGACTCGAGAAAAAGCTGAGACGGCTCTGTGGACTCCAGGGAACGCGGCGGCGAGCACCGTGGTGGACGACTGCAGGTAATTTCTAATCCCCGTTCGTATGCTCTGTTTTGCCGTGATTTTCAAACCCTTAGTCGTGGACTTTAGGGGCAGAGTCGAGGGATTTGGTGAGTTGGGTGAGCTTCAGTGAGGTCCTAGGAACCGTCTAAGATGGTTGCCGTGACGGGGGAGTGACTGGGTGGTTGGGAACCGAAACAGGGGACTGATCGGGTTTGGTTTCAAGTTTGAGACGATGGGTTATAGGCTGTGTCGAGGTGTGAGAGTAAGGGGAATAAGTTGCTTAGGACTGGACGGTGAGGATGGTGAAGAGAGAAGTCAAAATGGTGAAGGGATGGCGGAGAACCGGGTACACCGGTTCAGACCGGTTCGCCCAAGGAAGACGATGATGAACAGTGATCGTGTGCAGGCGCATGAGGCCCACGCGCAGCCACTTTGGGCGGCGCGTGGGGGCGCGTGCGGCGGTTCTTGGGAAAACGGTCAACATAGTTTTTGGTCCAGGAGTTCTAACGAGTCTAATGGAATTAGTTTCGGGTTATTCGGACGTCGTTTGAGGTTAGTTCCGCGAGGTTGAAGGTTTAGGGTTCCGGTTCGTTACGTTTAGGACCCGGGGATTTTTGGGGAAAATTAGGAGAGTCTTAGTAGACGTGTTAGTGACATACTTTGGTGACTTGTGACAGGATCGGGACTTCCCGAGGAAGCTGAGGAACGTACGGGACGTACGAAGCGCGAGTGACGTGGCGGTGACTGTGAGTGGACCCCTTCTCTATAACTGAGCATACATAACTGCTTTTCATTACTTGTTTTATGGTTTTATATGTGATTTCATGGTTATTGGAATAAGCTATAACTGTTTTGCTTAATGGCACGTTTTTTGAGGAAATACAATTTTCAGCACGTTTTACGAGAAAAGTTTAGAATTATGATTTCGATGCTATGATTTGGGATTTCAAATGATCAATGGTTTTGCAACATGATTTTGATGATCAAGGCTTTCGGTTTTGAAATCGGATTTCGGAAACGGAATTTGGTTTTAAAGATGGAAAGTGGAATTCCGTATTTGGGTTCAGAATGACGGTTCTGGACGCTGGAATGGCTTCGGACCGGCGATTTCGGATTCGGGTTTGGATGTGGATTTAAAAATGGTTTTCAAATGGTTTTTGAATTGGATTTGCAGGATCTGGTTATTGGGTTTAAAGACCCGGATATTGTGATTGACGGGGGACGGGCTCAGATTGGGTTTAAAGACCCGGATTGAGTTTAAAGACTTGGGAGTTTAAAGACTCGGATATATTGATATTTCCCCCGTAGGCCTGTTGAGTTTAAATACTCGGGAGTTTAAAGACTCGGATATTATTGAGGCTTGGATTGAGTTTAAAGACTCGGGAGTTTAAAGACTCGGATAGGTCCAGCAGGTTTGATCGTATAATGATTGGTTGAAACTTATGTTTTATGACATGGTTTTTATGATGCTTATGACATGATTCTATAATTGTTTTTATGATGATTCTGCAAATGTTTTTCTGACAATCTTTATCTGATTTATAACTGATTTCAGTAAATGGGTTATGCTTGTGTGATTTCAAAACGGAGGGCTAAAACCCTGGTTTTATTATGAAATGGTTTTTGGAAACTTTTCTTTTATTTATGGTCCACTCACACCTTCTGTTTTAAATTGCCCTCCAGGTCATGGAGCTAGCGCGGGGGTTGACGTTGAGGCAGCGTCGGAGGTATAGAATACTCGAGAGTGACCCCGGAGTGCTTTACATTTTCCGTTGTGCGTGTAACTTGTTTATCGGCTTTCTTTCCTTTGTTTTTTTTTGGGTACTATGCTCTGTAAAACTTTGACTTTGGGATGTTTAAACTTTTCTCCTGCATCTGGATGTAATTTGGTGGTTTATCGTGAGTTTACTTTAGTTGCGAGTCGGGATGTCAGACGGGAGCAGGATTTACCTTGGTTTTCGGGGTGAAATCGGGGTGGGTCCTGACACATCTGATAATATTTCAACATTTGACAACCTGCCACATGGCACCACCTAACAGGTGCCATGTTTCACCACCTAACACATCCACGTGGCTGCTAACGTCAGCATCTACCACGTCAGCAGTGACAATCATCTAAAAAGTTTCCATGTGGCTCTATTCTGTCACTGCCATGTCGTCGACCTAATGATGTCACTTGCTGGCATCATCGTCGTCTAACTCCACACAGGTCGACCCGGCTCCAAAACCTTCATTCTTAACCCGTTTTCAACCGTTCTTTGACCAAATCATCCTAATCAACTTCTAAAACAATTCTATGAACTCAAAAATAGAAGAAAGCACCCGGATTCCATACTTGGGCCTTCGAAAAACTAGTCCAGAATCCAACTCAATTTTCCCACTATTCCTCCGTCCCAAACTTCTTCCCAGAAGATGTAGATGCTCGCACGGGCTCCTGAAACCTCCCTACAACTATAACTTTGATAATCTTCCTCAGAAAATCCAACTCAACCATCTCTCCCATTTTTTTCCAGTTTTCTTATCTCTCGAGTTTCCCTATCTTCACACTTCTTTTCTCTCTCTCTCTCTCTCTCTCTCTCTCTCTCTCTCTCTCTCTCTCTCCCTCTCTCTCTCTCATTCCCAGTTTCCTTATTTTTTTAGTTTTCTTTCCTTCATTTCCTTTCTCTCTTCTTCTTTTCTTCTAGTTCCTCATATCTCCTCATTTTCTTTCTCACGGACGAACCGACCAAGGACACTTGTCCACCCCTCTGTAGTCCACTAGAATGTTCCATGGTGTAAAATGACCAAGTTGACCATGGGATGGAAAATGACCAAAATACCCTTCTCCCAATTCAGATCATAACGACATTTTACGAGGTCCAATCAACGCACGCGAACCATCTACGAAATCCTCGATTCATATCCTGCATAACTACGGTCCCACAAATAAAAAACTAAAAACAACCTTTCTCGTAAAATGTGCAACCGTAAAATATAATTAAATCGTTATAGACTCGTAATTTCCTCATACGACGTCTAAATTTGACGTGCCACCTGTCTGCATAATCGTAAACCCGCGATCTACAAAATGGGCCTCGATAGACATGAAAAAAATCTCCCGGGTCAGAAGTCATTATTTTAACTTTGACCACAAAAAGTCAACCCTTTGAATAGGGGTAAAACGATCATTTTACAATTCTTCGAAAGTCCAGGCCGTTATAGAATGTGCTATTTCCAAATTCCATGGATGTTTCGTATGGTTACACGGCTTCTTACATTGAAATGACTTTCAGAGCTAGCATTAAAGTAGTATGGAACCACCAGTTTCTTCTACAAGGAAGGCTGGTAAGTTGTGATCCAATCACTGCAACTCTTGCTGATTATCAAAAATCTGAGAGCAATGTTGCTCCTCCTACATGTGTGTTTTATTCTGATGATATCTTTATATTTTTTTTTACACCCTCTAACTTTTCTTGTTTTTTAGCTATGTGATTCTGATAAAGTCAGGTTATCGGAAGTGCAGATCGTTAATCCTTTTCTTCAAATAAATGATGCTCGTATGATTCTCTTGTCTTCAATCGGTTGACGAGTTTGGATGATTCAAGCATTTCCAACATGAAGACTTCCGAGGTTGTTTTGTTAATTCCATCTTCTTTTTCCCCAACAAAGATTTTAAAAAGGAAGGCCATTTCGTTGGTTGAATCATCTCAACCTCTTTCACCTCTACGCAGCACTCCATGTCTGGTCATTCCAACTCCTGCATTCTTTAAAGTTCAGGCTCTAAAATCTTCAGGCGATATAGGATTAAGGTTGAATTGGTAAGTCCCTTTTTAGTATTAGTTCTGACCCCATGTTTCTCAATGTTCTTCATCTTCTGATTTGGTCCATTTGCTTTACAGTGTGTCTTCCTTTTGAGCATGAACTTTTGAACACCAAGATAGTTTCTCTTGCCTCGTCTACCTAAGCGGATTTACCATCCTCGAGTTCTATTTCTTCTAAACTATTTTTTTTCCAAGGAAGTTATCATGTCTTCCATCCCAAATAATTCTCAAAACCAATTAGTTTTTCTAGAAAGCCAAAATGACACTCTTCACTGTCTGGTGGAAACTTAGTTAGCAGAAATTCAATATTTACAAGACTTAGTCTATGGTGAGCATGCCATTTCCATTTCTCTGTTTTTTCCCTATTTTCTTTTTCATAGTAGATCCAAACATTGGACATTTCCTACTAGAAATAGTGCTTAGAGCTTCAGCACGCTATAGAGAGCATGCCATTTCCAAATCCCACATCACTGATCTTCTATATATGGAAAAATCTCATAGCAGGAACATTAAGACCATATCTTAGATTTCATTCAAGAATGGCTATGATAATGGATACATAGCCCATAATTTAGGTCGTCCGACCCAAAAGAGTGGTATGGGGAGTAGTTGTTTCTAGAGATTGTGACGAGGTCTCGATTCAATGTCGTTGTTGTTCAGGTCTCCCCTCAGTAGCAGGATGAAGATCTTCTAAGATTTTTCAGTTTTTTTAGCCATTCAATGGCTCTGCAGATTAGTCACCTAGGTTAATCTTCCCATTAGATTTTCCCCTTCTTATTTTTAATTCATGTTTGACCCGACTCCCCTAACACGATATTAACCATTTTGGGCACACGCCCTCACAACTTTATTTTTGGGAACTAACGCGCAACTTCCTAGTGAGTCATCCATCCCGGGATTGCTCCAGCCCAATCTCGCTTAACCTTAGAGTTCTAAGTCTGTTCTTAGGACCCTCTTGTGACCATCCTTCATCTTTTTCGTCCCAAAACAATCCTAGGGACTCACTTAGTAGCCTAGCATCTTTAGTTAGACACCATGGTGCTTCAGAACCTTTTTGATGGTTCACGACTAGTTTTGGCTTCACAGGGTAACTTCACGGGTTTGGTTCTAGCTTCTCCCAGACCTTCGTTTTCCTCTCGTTTTCTTCCCTTCTTTATCACCTTTCACATTCCTTCTGTTTCGTGGCTCTGTTTTGTTCTTTTTCCCTCATTCCTTTCATTTCTTTCTTGTTCCTCATTTTCCTCCATTTTTTCCTTATTTTTTTCGACCTTTTACCACAAATTTCCCCACACAGATACTTTTAAAGGTCAGTGGAAGTAATTGTGGGAGGGAAAGTTGAAGATAACTCTAGGGCTTTCTAGGAAATTCTAGACCCTCCATGAAAAATTACTAAACTACCCTTTTGTTCAAAATGACTCAAATTCTCTTATACTATTTAGACCAAAAACGAATATATCTGAACTCTATTTTTGGCATATCGCCTATCTACATATTTCGGAGTTTGAGACCTACGTAACGGCCTTCACTAAACGTCCACAAAGTCTCCTAGTCAAAAAGTCAACATTTGCCCTTACGAGGTCAAATCGTCATTTTCACTTATTTTTTTACCAAATTTTATTTTCTCAAATTTTGGGCCGTTACAATTCACCCTTGAATGAATTTTACTTTTGATCTAGAGTGATTCCACCATTCCCTGCAGGATTTAACCAATCACTACACGTGTAGAATCTCAAAGTGTTGGCTAATGCTTCTCTAGATGAATTACATTAGTAGGATTTTATCCACTACTCCACCATCATCTCTCAAATAGTCTGAATCTTTCCTGATTATTTTTTCGATTATTAGGAATCCTTGCCTAGTCAAGCACTATTGTTCTCTTCCAAGTATGGTTGATCCTAGTGGTAGGATTGTCTTCCACACTAAATCACCTTCTTAGAAAGATTTTTCTTTGACTCTTTTTTATATGCCCTCGAGACTTTTGCTTTATCAGTCATAATTTTATTCAACGCATCCACAATTTCTTGGTCTAGTTCATCTAACTCGTAGCACATAGCTTACGTGCATTCATTAATACCCAAACCATATTGATGTTGAAGTCATAACAAGTTGACATTTATCTCGACTGGGAGCAAAAGATCCCGGCCATATACATAGTTTGTTGGGGAGACTTTAGTTGCTCTTTTCTTGATGTTCGATAAGACCAGAGAGTGTATCACAACTGCTCATGCTTACTTGTAGGATAATCTCCTAGCATTTTATTTAGGATGGTGAGTACGTTTTTGTTGCTAGCTTTCGCTTGACCATTGGCTTGAGGGTAATAATGGTTAGATTGCATGAACTTAGTTGGAAATTAAGCACCTAAATCGTGCAATTCTCAGCACATGAATGATGTCACACGATTAGTGACAATGGTCTTCGCTACCCAAAATCATCTTAGAATCACCTTGGCTTTCACCCATTTGGTGAAGTAAGAAGTAACCACCACAATGAAATCATGTCTCTCTAATGATTCTGGAGATATTTTTCTGATGAAGTATATAGTGTATCCTCAAAATGGGCATGATCAGAGCACTGGGTTCATTGGCACTATTGGTGCGTGTTGGAATGAAGTATGCCTTTGACATGTGCGACATCCCTTAGCATACATATAACAATCTGACTAGATGTCTGGCCACTAATAAAACTATCTTTGTATGAGCCATTTTGTGTTTGGCCCTACCTGATGTGCACTGCATACTTCTTCATGCACTTCCCCCATTATGACCATTACTTCTTTATGATTGATGCATCGGGATAATGTACCATCATAATTTTTTCTTACTAGATCTAGTCCCTACACGGTGTAGTAGCATGCTCTATTTCTAAAGCTCTTATCTATATTGGATGGATACTGCATATGTATATGATGAAAAGAGTTTATAGTCATCGGGCTCGACCTCGACATCTATAGTCCCTTCTGAGGTACGTATTAGAAGTTAAACTCGGGTAGCACTAGATTCCATTTTCCTATCCAATCTCTCATAATAGGGTGTGATGGCTTGTATTTCAATAGATCATTTTGAGAAATAATCCGGACAGTGTAATGCCTTACTTTGATGGCTGTGAATTATTGTGCTAGACATAATTTGTCTACTATTAGGTACCTCTCTTTGACTTCTGTTAGTGTTCTACTTAGATAGTAAATTGTTTTCTGTTTTCCTTCTTTGTTTTCTTGGCTTGAGGGATGCTGATATGTATAGCTTCAAAGGCCTTCCTTTCTTGGGTGGCATCAGGGCTGAAAGTTTGGATAAGTAAATCCTTGAGCTCTTCAAAAGCTGCTTGATTCTTCTCAGCCTAGTTGAATTCTTCTATGTCCTTGACTCTGAAGCTGTTTCTTGTTCCTGAGTGATGATTCCATGATTTCTTTGAATTTTTTCTTGTCCACCACTGTCCCTCTTTGGTAAACCAAAAATCCAAGGAAATCTCCCATCTTGACCTCGAATGCATATTTTATTTTTCTACTTGTGTTTCCTCAATTTTCAAGAAGGCTTGTCTAAGATCTTCTATATACCTTTCCTTGTCTTGAGATTTTACCACAACATCATCAATCTATACTTCCATATTTTTTCCTATCATCTCATGAAGGATAGTGTTTATTACTTGCTGATACGTGGCTCTGGTATTCTTCAATTTGAATGGCATGATGACATTCTCGAATGCCACCAAGTGTCCAGGGCATCGAAATGGAGTTTTGTGGATATCTTCTTCTCCTAAGAGGATTTCATTGTACCCTACAGTGCCATCCATACATGATAGAAATTGATTTTGTGAAGCTCCAACAATCAACATGTCTGCCATTAGCATTGGGTTCTCATCTTTTAGGGTAGCCTCATTTAGGTTGTGGTAATCCACGCATATCATGACAAGGACTAGGTTGGACACCCATTCTATATATTTGGCCATTTGTATAAACCTTGCTTTGAGAAATCGATCCTCTTCTTTGGTTTTAAGTTCAGGTTTTATAGATAATCTTCTTCTTCGTTAACAGATGGGCTTGTATCCCTCCTTGATAAGCAACATGTGTTCAACAAGTTACCTATCTAAGCCCGAAATTTCCTCGTAATGTCATGCAAAGCAGTCTTTAAACTCTTCTAGAAGTAAGTTGGTCGAGGATCCTCTTTGGTTCCCAAGTGAACTTCTTTCAAGGGATCTAGAGTTTCCAGAGGGGGGTTTATCCACTTTCAATTACCAAAACTTCATAGTCTCTACTAGAATATTGCTCTATTCATCTCCTTCTCTAGTATCCCAAATAAATTCTACCATGTTGATCGCTAATAATTTCATATTTTTCTCATTTTCTTATTCGAACTGATTTTCTTCTTTATCGAGGAAGGCATCATGTACATTCCTTTGTTCTTCATAGTGTATTAGCAACCACTTTTTTATAGACCGAATTACTTCCACTTGGTCTATTTCTTTGTTTGGTGTACTATTAATTTTGGAATTCCCACCTTAGGAAAGGCCTATCCTACTCTCCATGGGCTAGAAGCTTTTGTTCCAAAAGCTTGTGAGACGTCACCTCATTAGGGTGGTTATTCTCATCTTTCCTAGCCAACTTGATATTGCCCACTTCAAGACCATAACAACTAACCTCAGCAACTGTGGAGTTAGTTCTAAAAGGCCTTGAAAATTCCCGAATGATTTCCTAAAAGCCTCCTCCAAAGGTAGCTTCATCGGGACTCCAAAGAACAATCTATTGGTGTTGCATGGATGGATACACATGCTTTTGTGGATCCTATCCCTTCTTATCAAGGTGTTGTTGCTAGGAGTGATGTTTACCACAAATAATGCTGACATCAATTTCTTTGATCTGAGTGATCTCCAAAGGTAAGACCCTATGAATTTTGGTAATGGTTCCACTAAAATTGGACATTATAAAAATATTATAGTTATAATAGGCAAGTAGTCTCTTAGGGTTATATTTAAATATCTTTAGAATTTTAGATGGTAGAACATTGATTAAATACACTCCAAAATTTATTATTTTACCAATTGGGATCCCTTTTAGATGAGCGGTGATAAAGATAGGCCTCAGGTGATCTGCCATATCTTTATTAGGTTATCGAATATCGTCTTTTGTTTTAGAGAATAATTTCGAGATGACATTTTGACGTTCCTTTTCATCAACTGGTATTTTGATCATTACTGAGGAGGTTCATAGTTAGTGGTGTTGCCTATCATCTAGTTAACTTAGTGATAAAATTTCACATGATGTTCTAGTAAAACATGTATATTTCAGCCTGAGCATCCTCTTATTTGCGGTCGAACAAGTCATCCATTTCCATGACTTCTAACAAGTCTTTCTCGAATTCTTCTAATTTTTTTTCAGTCATACCTTAGCCATCATCTCTTTGGATGTCCCACGTCGAAAATCTATATTCTCGGGTAGCTTGGCTGGAAAATTTTTTATTTTTGCATAAAACTACCAAGTATCATGTGCCTCTTTATTTAAGCAGAAGTCTCGGCTATGGTGTTTGAAATAGATATAGTTCTTAGCTTTTTAATCAAAACGTCTTTCTTTTTCCAATCCATTTGAAGAGGACTCAGTTTTTTTTCTTGCATGAGGGGTTATTTTCTCTTTTTCTTTCTTGGGAAAATTTGCATTTAAATTCTTTTGAGCATGAACGTGCACTATGTATTACCTTTGAATCCTTCATTTTGCTATTCTTCCTAACTCTTTACCCGGCTTCACATTTTTTGTAACGACCCGTCCCGAATTCCTAGATTAGATTAGTGACTAATCAGGATTAGTGAGGTTAATCCGTGATTAGTTGGGCGAAATCGGACGAACGATGCGAAATGACCGTTTTGCCCCTAGTCGTGGCAAAACGTTGACTTTTCATTCGGGCGGTCAAACGGACTTTGACCGATGACCGTGACGTAGTTCGTGACGTCACGAGTTCGTAGACAGGTGACTCGTTCAATTCCGACGTTCGTAGTAGAAGTTATGACGTTGGGAAGTTTAGGGGCATTTTGGTAATTTTGGTTAAAAGGCAAAATAGTTGACTTTTTGACCGGGATGTCCGATGGCCGAGGACTATTACGTAGATAAGGACGATACGAATCCATAGACAGGCGGCAGGCTGAAATCGGACTTCGAACGGGAGAGTTATAGGTCACAGAAGTTCGATTTCACTATACACGTACTTCGAGGCGGGGATGATTTGGCGAAATCTGATTAGGCAGATATTTTTAGTGGGTCCCATAGATGAGTGACAAGTGTCACTCATCCCATTGGACAATCCCCTAAATTGTGGATCTAATTAATTAAATAACATTATAATTATTATTATATAATAAATTTTAACAACTTAAAATCCTAACCATCCATTCCTTCTAATCTCTCAAATCCTCACCACTCATCTAATCATCTAATCCTCACTTCTCTCATCAGCCATCAATATCATCACCTTCATTTCTTCTATTTTCTTCATTAAACCCGCACCCCACCTATGTTCTTCATTCTTCCTTTTTCTTCAAAACACACAACCCACACATACCACCATGAACCCATATGTCGTGTGTGTGACCGTGAGAGGGTGATAAGAGATGAAGGACGGCGAGCCACGACTGGGGAGGGTGGTGGCTCACGGTGGTGGACGGCGGAGCTCGGCCGTGAGGTAAGAAAACTTTGAAAATTCGAATTTGAGTTTTAATGGTTTTTACTCCATTTCGTTTATTGGGTAAGGTTTCTGGGGACCTTAGCAGTAGAATGGGATTAGTTTTGGGGCTTGGGATGGCCGGACATGTCCGTGAACGGCCGGAGAAAATCCGGCCACCATTGATGGCGGATGTAAGCTCGGTTTCGGGTGGTTTTTCTTAGTTTTAGGGATTGGGTTAGATAGGAAATGAAGAAATAGGAATTTAGGGATTAAAATGGGACCAAACGGACCCCGAATCAGTCCGAAAACCCGAGAAAACCGTACGGTGAACAGTGCCCATTAATAGTAATTGGTTCAGTTCTGAGGAGGATGACGATGAACAGTGTTTTCGACTTTCTAGGGCTCGTGAGGGCCCCTGGGCCATAATTTGGGAAAGTGTTCAACACAAGAAATCTTCTATTCAATGTAACGAAGATTTTGGGACTGGTCTCGTATCAATCGGATATCGTTTCGATAGTTTTTGGGGTGTCGGAAGGTTTAGGGTCGGTTTAAAAATAGTTAAAAGTTCGGGAAAGTTACGGGGCTTTGATGGGAGGTTAATTAAGTAGTTATTAACCTTCTATTAAAATTTGGACAGGTTTGGGAGTCCCGGTGACAGTGATCGGCTCGGGAGAGCCTATGGCGCGCAAATCGAGGCGGCAGCTCGGACGGTCTGTGAGTGGACCTTTTTTTCTAAATTGGTGCATGCATAAATGTTTATTATATGTTTTAAATACTTGTTTGTGATGCCATGAGTGCATTTGGATGTGTGGTTATGTATAGGCACGTATTTCGAGGTTTCGGCCCTATACGGTGCCTATATGGGGCTGTATGTCTTTACTGGTCTAAATGAAATGGTTTTGTATTTACAAATGGATTATGAGTATGATTTTATGATGTTGATTTGGATGCTTGTGATTTATATGGTTTCACGTATTTCGAGGCAATTTACGTGCTTGCTCGTAAATCGAGATTTTCCGGTTTTACTCTGATTTTCCATTCTTATGGTTTTGGAAATAGTTTAATGAAATGGTTTTGGATTTAAAAAGGTAAACTCGGGTTCGAGACCCATTTGCTTTACGGAATCGGGCCGGAGGCCTAGTTGGTTTACAATTCGGACCGGAGGTCCAGTTTCTATATGGATTCGGGCCTAGCGCCCAATTATGTGTTACCAATGGTTTTTATGGTTCATGACGGTTTATGGGAACCGACATGAATCCTTAAAATGGATTTACGGGTCATGACGGTTTATGGGAACCAGCATGAACCCATAAAAGGATTTTATGGTTCATGACGGCTTATGGGGGTCGGGCAGGAATTCTTGAAAGATTTAAATAATGATTTCAAAAGGTTTTTCATATGCCATCCTATATATATGATTGTCTCCTCCGGGGAGGGTCGTTGGCCTGGGTGGACCCCGGAGTAGTCATAGAGCACTGACTGGAGTGGAGTCGCCCCCTAGTTGGGTTCCTTACTCTCAGGATAGGCATGGTTCGTTACCTCCAGGGAGGGTCATTGATCTACAGACATTGACCTAGGTGGACCCTGGAGAGACTTGGGTTTGAGACCCCGGTTAGCACACGTGTAGCTTTATTTTACCGTGACAGGTTATGGATATGAATATAATGGATAAACATGATTTCAATTGGTTTTGGAAAATTGTGTTTATAATGATAATTGGATTTGGGCTGAGATCCCTCATATGTTCACTGTGTTATGGTTTTCTGTAAATGGTTTTGGGCAGGAGCCCGTATAACTTGTATTTACAGAATTTTGGGGCTGAGACCCTAATTGTGGATGTTTTAACATATGTGTTTGGATAAATGGTTTTACTATGCATGCATGTTTTTTAGTGGAGGGTATAAAGGTCTTTGATGAAATGTTTTTATAAATTCTTTATTTTTGTCCACTCACAGTCTTTCTGTTTTTAATACCCTTCAGGTTGGATACGGTGTGGACTGTAGCAGAGATCGAGATATCACATACCTCCTCCGGATCCTGGCATACTCTGATATCCCGGGAGGGCAAAGGTCGGAAGTATCCCTTGTCTGACACTCCGTGTCAGACGGGAGCAGGGTCATCCCGCGTTAATCCCGGGGGGATTGGGATGGGTCCTGTCATTTTTCCCAGTTACATACCATTTTGCTTCTCGAATCATTACTTTTTGGTGCTTGGTCTTTGTTACAGTATGCTCAGAAAGAGCAGGTCCTTTATTATTGAAGCTCTGTTGGCTAACTTTCCCCCTAGTCCGTTGACTAGTGATCCATTCATCCTTTCTTTTGAAGTTTCCCAATCACTAAAAAACAGAGCTACATGGTAACTTTTCTTTAGGACTATGTGGTCCAAAGCTTTCCTCTTGGATCTTGAAAAAATCCTTAGGACAATGACCATTTGGATTCTCTAATCTTAATTTGACACCTGGGGTTGGGTTTGTAGGACACATTTTGGTTTACACTTGATGCATATCATCATTCTATCGACGATCGTAGAAGGTACTTTCTCAAGTTAATGAGGTTCTAGTTGATCTCCATTTGATGCTTTAGCTTCCTTTGTAGATTGAAGCCATTGGAGCTTGAGCATATTAACTCATTTCATTGGGAAAAGATTAGTATCTGCCCCAATTGGGGCTTTAGGAATTAGAGCTAATACAAGGTGTCATTGATTGATCACCTGTGGATTCTATCACCGAGTTGGACACAATTAGTTGTGGCATGAAGTGGTGACACATGCCATGTGTAAAATTGTTATTTTTTTATGTCTTTTGGCTAAGGCATTTCTCTCTTGGGATCTTGCTTGATTACTCTTGCACTTACCATGTCAGGACTCGTCCCAATGCCCCCGGGATTAACGAGGGACGCTCCTGATCCCGTCTGACACCGGGTGTCAGACCAGAGAAAATTTTAACTTTTAGCCCGACTGGCTTCCAAAGTAACATGAGCAACCTGGCTTTGATACCACCTGTCAGGACACGTCCCAATCCCCCCAGGATTAATCAAGGGATGTTCCTGATCCCGTCTGACATGGAGTGTCAGACAAGGGAATTTCCAACTTTAGCCCGCTCAGGCTTTAGAGTACGCTAGGATCCGGAGGAGGTATGTGATGTCTCAGTCTCTGCTATAGCCCTCATCCGCTGTCAACCTGAAGGGCAGTTAAAACATTTAAAAGCTATGAGTGGACAAAACAAAGAGTTTATAAAAACATTTTCATATAGACATATGTACCCTTCACTAAAAAGCCTGCATTCATTCAAAAAACATTTATCCAAAAGAACCATATGTGGGAACTAAGCCCAAAACCATAACCGAAACGAACCATACGGGCCACTGCCCAAATCCATGTGGGACTCAGCCCAAAAACTTGTACACATCACATATCATATAGCATATATACATATAAATCACATAACCAATCTTGTCACTGTATCTAAAGCTACGCGCGTGCTACCCGGGGTCTCAAAGCCCAAGTCTCCTAGGGTCCACTCAGGTCAATGTCCGTAGATCAATGACCCTCCCTGAGGTTATAATCCAAGCCCTCCTGAGAGTAAGGTACCCAACGGGGGCGACTCCACTCAGTTAGTGCTCCGTGACTACTCCGGGGTCTACCCAGCCCAACAACCCTCCCCGGAGGAGACATTCCAAATAAGGAAGGTATATGAATATATATATATATATATTGAAAACATTCTTAAAACACTTTAAGGGGATTCATGCCCGGTCCCCATTAATCGTCATGAATCCAGAAATCCATTTAGGGTCCCCGACCCGAAATCACAAATGTAAAGTAACTGGGCCTCGTGCCCGAACACATGACTCAACTAGGCATCGCGCCCGATATCTCAGGGTCAGTCACGACTCCGATCGTAGTGATACATGCAACCATTCGTCCAGGACCGCGCTCAATCCTGGTATTTCGCGGTGAACGTATCAACCGACGCTACCACCACAAGATCATGGTGCACTCATCACCGAACGATATCCTGAACCGTCAGCACTCCGAAGTCAAACCTCCCATGGCTGCTCGACGACGGTACGTACATCGTGACCTCTCCGGAAGGAACACAACCCAATCCGGAGGCGAGCGTCGTATCGTCCGTCGCCGTGCACATAGCACCCGCCACGAACACGACTCAGACTTGTAGGTCTTCAATAAGGTCGAAGCCTAGAAATACGTGCCAATACGTAAACACACACAAATGCACTCATGGCATCACAAAACAAGTATTAAAACATATAATAAACATTTATGCATGCATCAATTTAGAAAAAAAGAGGTCCACTCACAGACCGTCCGAGCTGCCTCCTCGATACGAGTGCCATACGGTTCTCCAGGCCAATCACTGTCACCGGAACTTCCAAACCTGTCCAAATCACTTTAGAGGGTTACTAACCACCTTATTAACCTTTCACTAATGCCCCGTAATTTTTCATAATTTTTAACTATTTTTAAAGTCGATCTTAAACCTTCGGACAACCCGAAACCTATCGAAACTAGTCCCAAAAAGTTCGTTACATCGAATAAATGATTTCGTGTATTGAAAGCTTCCCCAAAAGAGGCCTCACGCAACCCCACGCGCGGCCTGAAGTTCATGCGTGTGAAACCCACGTGCCAGGAACAGTGTCATCTTCAAGCTCGGTCATGCTGGTCTGAACCAGCCGATCCGGTCCAACTGCACAGTCGGTCCGCCTGAACCGGCGTGACCTGTACAGCCTTGTATCTCCTTCATTTTTCATCCTTTTTCATCCATTCCAACTCCTATGGCTTCCTTAAAAACATTTTCAATCTAACCATGTCCTCAAAACCTAGAAACCAAGCCTAAAACCCATTGGTTCTAAAACCCATTTTGAACCAAAACTTCCATTCGATGTTCAGGGAACTTCTATGGGTCAAAGCTTCAACCTAAGGGTTCCAATAAGTTCCTAGGATCGCTAGAAAGAGATTGGAAGGATCGATTTGGCCTAACTTGGTCGGAATTGGAATTCGGTGGATAGCCACCAAAAATCCTCTAGCCGCCATTCCCTGCTTCCTCAGCCGTTCTCAGCCTCCAAAACCTTCTCCTAAGCTTCCTACCAATCTCATAAACCTATCCTAATCAACATCTAAGCTCCCTAAAGTCCAAAACCCAAAAATTGATGTAACAACCCGTCCCGAGAGCCGGGATTAAGATAGTGATTAAGGTGTGATTAGTGAGGTTTATCAGTGGTCCCGAAAGGTCCGGGAGCCTAGAATGATAATTTTGCCCCTGGTCCAGGCAAAAATGTTGACTTTTATTCGGGTGGTTGGGTATTGACCAGTGACCAGGATGTAGTTTAGGACGTCACGAATCCATAGGCAGGTGGCACGCCTGATTCCGACATCCGAGGAGGAAATTGTGATGTTCGGAAGGTCGAGGGCATGACCGTAATTTGAGTAACTTTTTGAATAATTGAGTTTTGGTAGGTTGACCTAGGATGGTTAGGTAGCTTTCGTCGTCCTGAGTTCGATGACAGGCGGCACGTATTCATCGGACGTACGAGGCGAGAGTTACGGGTCTAGGAAGTTTTGGGTAAAACCGTAAAAATGTGTAAAACAGGAGGGTATTTTGGTCTTTTTGGTTTCTGGGGATTTGTGCAGAGAGAAAGGAGATGGACGGCTGGGGTTTAACCAAGTGGGATAAGGATTGAGTGGATGATGACATGTGGCCAATGTGGAGTGGTTTCTGGGACGTTCTCGTGTGCGCGCACCACCCAAATAATTGGGGTGCACTCGTGCAACCCGTGCAGTTCTTGGATACACAGAGAAACAGAGTGAGCTTGTGAGGAGGAATTGAGGAGTGATCGTGGCTGGTGATGAGTTCTGGTGAGTGAGGGAGGAACAAGAGACGGAAGGGAGGCTGGTGGTCGTGAATTGGTGGTGCAATCGTGCACGGCGGCACGGCGGAGGTGCGGAGAAGTTTTGGGGGAAACAGGGAGCCTGAGAGTTTGAGGTGGTGGCTACGCCGTGAGGTGAGGCAAACCAAGGCGAGGGGAGGCTGAGGAGGTTGCAAGGAGTCCAACGAGCACCGTGGTAGGCGGCGGTACGCACGGCGGAGCTGCAATCAAAAGGTAAGCTTACTTGCTCTGTTTTCCCGTGAAAGTTCATTTGGAAAGTCGTGAGGTTTGGCTGAGAGTCGAGAGAATTGAAGGTCAGGGGTATGTTCAGGAGGGTCCTAGGTGTCGACTAGGATGGTCGCCGTGACGGGGCCGTACACGGCGGGGCTCGGGCAAAGATGAGCACTCTGGTGCTCTGTTTGGCCGTGAACTTCAAACGGTGAGTCGACGAGTTTGGGGGTGAGTCGAGGGTAACGGAGATTGGTTCTAGGTTCAGTAAAGCCTTGGGGATCGTCTGTTGTCACCACCGTGACGGGAGGTGACCGGAACAGGTGAATCGTGAAACAGGGAAAAAGGGGCCGTCTGGTTCAAGCTTCAGTTGTGAAGCTGGGAGTCGAATCGAACCAAGAGAGTGTGGGGAATGGATTCGTGGTGTCTGGACGAAGCTATAGGAGAAGAGAAGGAGTCAATTAGTGGCCGGACGGTGGAGAATGCTTCTCGCCGGTCCAAGCCACGGCGGCCGGTTTAGCACAGTCATCTCGAGGTAGGGGATGTACTGTAGCTGGCGCGTGAGGGCCACGCGCAGCCACTTTGGGCGGCGCGTGGGGGCGCGTACGGCGGCGGATGGGAAAGTGGTCAACATGGTTTTTGGACCAGGAGTTGTGGTGAGTTCAATGGAGTTGGTTTCGAGTCAATCGAAAGTCGTTTGAGTGTAGTTCCGCGAGGGTGAATGTTTAGGGTCCGGGGTTCTAGGTCTTTGGTTCGGGGATTTTTGAGGGAATTTAGGTGAGTGTTTGTAGACGTATTAGTAACGTAATTTGACGGTGGTTGACAGGATCGGGATTTCCCGAGGAAGCCGAGGAACGGGCTGGACGTTCGGGACGCGAGTAGGGCTCAGTACTGTGAGTGGAACCTTTCTCTAAACTCGAGCATGCATAACTGTTTTCTATCGTTGTTTTATGGATTTAATTATTATTGAATATGTTTTGGTTGATTTTACATTATTGCACGTTTTTTGAGAAATACGGTATTTGGCACATTTTACGAAGAATGGTCGATTTCTGAGTAAAATGCCAGGGTTTTGGGATTTTTAAGGATAACTCGTTTGATTGCTTACAAAGGGATTTTGAAATATGATTTGGTAATGAAATGAATTGGATTTTAAAACTGGAAAGTGGATTCCGGATTTGGGTTCGGAATGACGGTTCTGGATGCCGGAAGGGCATCGGACCAGTGATTTCGGATTCGGGTTTGGATGTGGATTGGTAAATGGTTTTCAAATGGTTTTGGGATTGGATTTGCTGGACCCGGATATATGTGACGGGGGACCGGCCGGCTTGGGTTTAAAGACCCGGATTGAGTTTAAAGACTCGGGAGTTTAAAGACTCGGATATATTGATATTTCCCCCATAGGCCTTGAGTTTAAAGACTCGGATATGATTAAGGCCTGGATTGAGTTTAAAGACTCGGGAGTTTAAAGACTCGGATAGGTCCAGCAGGTTTGATCGGGAAATGATGATTTGAGCTTTATGATTTATAATACGGTTTCTGATACTCATGCTATGATTTCTATAACTGTTTTCTAGTGTTTCTGTTTCTTATGATGTTTGATGAGAATTGATTTATAACTGTGTTCATAACTATTGGTTGTGCATGTGGTTTTCAAAACGGAGGGTATAAATCGGTTTCATGATAACTGTTTTAGAACTTTTCTTTTATTATGGTCCACTCACACTTTTGTTTTAACTTGCCCTCCAGGGTGTGGAGCGAGCGCGGGGTCTTGACGTCGAGGCAGTGTCCGAGGCATAGAAGGGACGTGAGGGACCCCGGAATAGTTTTACAGACTTCCGAGTGCGTGTAATTTGTCAGTTTTTAGCTTCCTTGTGTTTTCGTACTATGCTCTGTAAACGATAACGTTGGGATATTCAGTTTAATGACTCCTGCGTCTGACTGGGTTTGCGTGAGTTTTACTTGGGTGTTGTGTCGGGGAGTCAGACGGGAGCGGGATTGACCTCGGGTTTCGGGGTGAAACCGGGGTGGGTCCTGACATTGAAATTTGAAAACATACAGGGGAATCGGTTTTACCTTGGTAGTACAATCCACCGTCGTCCACGGCGGCACAGCCGTCTCCCTGCCTTGCCTTGGTCCACCAGCCATCCTCAACTCCTCTCTTGGTCCTCAGATTCAAAGAGGGGCAGGGTTGGTGTTTGGGGTTAACTGGGTTTGGATGTGGATCGAATGAAATAGAGGGAGGGGTAGTGGTTGCATGTGTCTGAGTAAGGAAGCAATGGATGGGTGACACTTGTCACTCATCCATTGGGCCTAGGGAAAAGATCCGGGCCCCACTTAGGACAAAAGTCCACTTTTGCCTCGTAAAATGTACCATTGTGAATAGCACCTCGAAACTTCCGTGAATCGAAACTTCTCCATCGAACGTCCGATTTTAACGTGCCGCTTGTCTACGAATTCGTATCGATTCGATCTACGTAACGGTCCTCGGCCCTCGGCCATCGGACCTCCCGGTCAAATAGTCAACATTTTACCCACGACCAGGGGCAAAATGGTCATTTTGCATCGTTCGTCCGATTTCGCTCAACTAATCACCGATTAACCTCACTAATCATGTTTAGTCACTAATCTAATCTCAGAATTCGGGATGGGTCGTTACACACCAACTTGTCGTAGTTCTCTTCATTTTGGTAAGATTGAATGTGTATAAGTTGAATACTTGTGTTTTGTTTACAAAAAAAATTCCTAATTGGGTTGATTGTCTTTTGTTCATGTAACAAATCGAGATGGCGTCGAGTTTCTAGTGTACTATGTCAGCAGGGCATTCCAAGACGCGGAAACCAAGTCTCCAAAAGCCAGACACTTCCAGGCGACTCATCAAGTGGGCGATTGAGCTCATTGAGTTCGATATCACTTTTGCCCCCCGGCTGGCAGAAAAGGGGCAGGTCGTCGCCGACTTGCTCTCAGAATTTAATTACAATACGACACAACACATGCCCGAAACTCTCGATCCAAAAAATGCGTCACCCACCGCATCCTTCTGCAAGTCATTACCCCCGTCCACCTTGTACCCAGCCAAACCCACTTGGACCCTTTATGTGGACGAGGTTTCCTGTCATAATGGCTCCGGTGCTGGCCTGGTGCTCAGCACACCCACCCAGGAAAAGCTAGAGTACGCACTACATTTTGGCTTCAGGGCTTCCTACAATGAAGCAGAATACGAAGCCCTCCTCTCTGGTCTCCAGTTGGCCGCAGATTTACAGGCTCAACAACTGCACATTTACAGCGACTCACAACTCATTGTGCGCCAGATCAATAACCTTTGCAATGCTAAGGACGCCTCCATGACCCGATATATATCCAAAGCTCGGACCCTACTCTGCCATTTTCAGGGCTACGAAATCAACCAGATACTGCGCTACGAGAACAGCCACACTGACGCCCTGGTCCGTTTGGCCTCTTCCATTGACTACAGGGTAGGCCGGCACGCCCCTGTCGAGCTTCTTGCATCGCCAAGCACCAGCGAGCTCCCAGTCCTGATCACTGCCCGCAATCCCTCCTGGATGGATCCTATCATACGATACCTCATCCAGCGCCAGTCTGCGCGATACACCATGGCACATGGCCATTTATATCGACAGGGGTTTTACTCCCCACTCCTGAAATGTCTCCCCACCGACTGTGGCATTGCAGTCCTCAGGGAAATTCACCAAGGAATCTATGGAAATCACTCCAAACTCAGGTCCCTTACACATAAGGCTTTTCGGTAAAGCTATTACTGGCCCACAATGCGTACAGACTCCATGGCAATAACCCAACGGTGCACCCCATGTCAGCGATGCACACCTATCCCTCATTCTCCTACTGAGCGCCTAACCCTCATTCTCCTACTGAACGCTGCTGTCGATTACTTCACTAAATGGGCAGAGGCCAACCCACTCAAGACAATCACGACCGTCCAGATCGAGAGCTTCGTCTACCAGAACATCATCTGTCGTTTCGATATCCCACATACGATCGTGACGGATAATGGCACTCAGTTCGATTCTACTCGCTTCCGACACTTCTGTGGTGTTTATGGTATCAAGCTTTGCTTCGCCTCAATCGGACATCCCCAGGCTAACGAACAGGTGGAAGCCGTAAACAAACTTATCAAGCTCAATCTCAAGGCTAGGCTACATGACACCCCAAAGGGCCAGTGGTTCGACCTTCTGTCTGCCGTTCTATGGTCCTATAGGATATCCTACCGGACCTCAACTAAGGAAACACCCTTTGCCATGACTTTTGGGACATAAGCTGTGGTCCTAGTGGAAATTGGGGAAACATCTTACCGGTATTATCATACGTCCCACAAGAGAATACGGAACTCCTGACGCAAAACCTCAACTTTATCGAGGAAAGCCATCACCAGGCCAATCTCCGCAACATGGCACACAAGAAGCGAATGGCTCGGTACTACAACTCCCGAGTTCAAGAACACAGTTTTCAACTTGGCAATTGGGTCCTCCAAAAAGTCAGTCTGACCACTAAAGACCGCGATGATGGAACCCTCGGGCCTACATGGGAAAGCCCCCACCTCATTACTCGCATTTTTCGCCCAGGGACTTACGAGCTACAGACTACGGATGGTGGTTCCCTTGGACACCCATGGCATGCGTATCACCTCAAGTTATTCTACAACTAAATACTTTCCCCATGTACTTTGTTCTAGGACTTTTTGTACTCGACTTGGCTATCTCCAGTCGACCTTCTCTTTCTGACAAGTTCTTTTCTTGTTCTAAATATCTAATTTTTCATTTACACTAAATCGAGTGATTACTAAAGCTTGCCGACGGGCACCCACAATGCACCCTGACGGCATCTACCTACCCTGTCGTCAGGAAGATGCACTCTTCCCATTCGTTATTAGCTCAAACATCTCATCTATCAGCAATCCCACACTTACACTATGGGCAACACTAGTTTTGACCAACAAGCTATTCCTTTCAAGCAAACGCTTCAATAACCACTAGCCCAACCACTGTGGATCGACATGCCTAGCCTAAAAAGTTGGCAAACAGAACAAAGATAAATGGCAGATTACTTGCCTGTCAGTTGTTATCATTCACAAAAAACATACATGCAACAAAAATTTTGCGCGGCAGAATTCAACACATAACTGAATCTCAAATAGGCATTCCATTTCTTGTTCAAATACATGTTACACGGGGAAATCCCCGGATTACAAAAAAAAAACAAAAAAAAAAGAGAAGAAGCAACAAAGCTAGGTCGATCACGCATCCACCACCTCCACATCCTCGTCCACCCCTTGGGCTTGCCCGGAAGAAGCAGCTTCGACACCTTTTACCCTGCTGGTTAGCCTCTTGCCTTCGTCGATCGGTGCATATGATCGCAGTGCAGCACTCTCATTGCCTTGGCTCTCCAGGGTAAAAGTTTTAGTCAGGGTTGGGGGCTCCTCCAGCCATGGGAAGTTGAGGGTGACACCCGGATTAAAATACAGTACCCGCTGTACGGAATCATCTTCCACTTCGGCCAGCACCAAGTCGAGGTGATTGGCATACACCGGGTCGGCCATAAAATCGTCCAGGGTTTTCTGCCTATCAGCGGACAGAAGGACTCAAAGCCTATCCACCTCCCCTTCTAACTCGCCCACGACCTTCTCCTGCTCGTTCAGCTTAAAGGAGAATGCATGCACCATCGCATCCCTGTCCGCTATCCCCCTCTCGGCCTCCTCCGCCCTGGCGGTCTGCCGCTGGAGCTCCCTTTCGAGTTCGACCACCCGTCCTCGAGCGGCCTGGCTCCCCTGATCCCTTGCTCGCAGCCGCTCTTCCCGCTGCCGTAGCGACTTCCGCTCGGCCTCCAGCCTCTGCATATGCCGAGCGGCTTTCTGCAAAGCAACATATGTCTACCCAAAGCACTACCGAAGACGAAACACTTTTCAGTCAAAAAATAATAATAATAATAAATGAAACCGTAAATGATCGTTCTTACGTGAGCTTGCTTGGCAAGCAAGGTGACAAACCGATCCGGGTGAAAGCCAGTGCCAATCTCCTCAATCTCCGCTGGAGTCACCTGCGAACCCAGCACGAAGGCATTGGCCACCGGCGCCAAGGACTTGTGCAACTGGTGCGTGACTGACACCTACTCTTCCCCGGCCTTGGCAGACTGGACGACCTCGCCAGTCTCCAGCGACTCGGCAAAAATAGGGAAAATGCCTAGGCCACCGACTGGCAGCCGTTCCTTCGTCGGGGGCGGCATTTCCACCCTTGGCTCCTTCGCCTTCTCCTGCGGTGCCTCTGCCATTTTTAGCCCAGCTTCCCTCTTCTGGCGGTGTTCGACACCCTAAATCTCCAACACACCCGCCGCTGGGGGAGACTGCCTCTGCCGAGCCTCCATCAGCTTCTGGTCTGTGGGTCTGCCTCTTAAATTGATAGGACCCACCCCGATTATTGCCTCGATAATCGGGAAGAATCCTGCTCCCGTCTGACAATCGAATCCAAAAGACCAAATAACCAAATAACTTACACCACAAACATTGTCAGACCAGGGAGATTAAATGATACAATCAACTGAAAACAAGTCCACATTGTCACAAAGAATAGTTACAAAACAAGATAAGGATAAAGTCCTACTCTGTGAACTAACTACACTGCAACGGAAAAACTTTATGCCTCTGCCTAGGCGTTATCCCCCAAAACTTGTACCACAACCTGGAGGGTATTTAAAACAGAAAAGTGTGAGTGGACTAAAACAAAAGATTCTAGAAACAGTTTAATGAAATCGGGGTTCACCCTCCAGTTTTACAACATGCATGCATAACTAAGTATTTCAAAAACACTTTTATGAATCATATGGAAACCGTTACAGTAAACAGCCATAAAACCAGGTAAAACTGAATTTAACATTAACAAATCAAATCTGCTGGATCTATCCGAGTTTTTAAACTCATATATTAGGCCTTCTCGAGTTATTAACGAGTCTTTAAACTCAGAACATAATCAATTGGCCTCGGGGGTATCACAATAACTGAGGCTTTAAACTCACGAGTCATTAAACTCAATCCGGGTCCGCCCGTCATAACATATCCGAGTCTTAAAACCCAAAAATCAAATCCAGCATTCGTACCGGGTCTTTAAACCCAAATCATGTGTAAATCATAACAAGTCCGGACCATCATGATCCAAGTTCCAAAATCAATCTGAAATTACATTTTGTCATAATAGGACTTATGTCTGAATTTCACATTCAAATCATCATTAAAATGTGATATGCATAATCATATAAAATCACTTCATCAAACCATCATTAATGCATAGGAGAAAAAAAAAACGTAATCTCGAAATACGTAAAATGCGATAATCACATCGAAAAACGTGCAATTTGGGTCACAAACACTTTCAATAAGTTTACAATAATTTCCCTAATTTTTCGAGATTTTTCGACTTAATTAACTTAAAATCCTAAACCTTCAAACGCTCAAAACTATTCCAAACGACGTCTGATCGACTCGAAATTTAACTCAAAATGTTCATTAAACTGAAAGGATGAAATCTCAAGTTGACCGTCACCGGAGATACGGCCTCACCGCCCTCACGCGCCGCCCAAAGTGGCTGCGCGTGAAAGCCACGTGCCATGCACTGTAGCTACAGTGTCATCTTCCTCACCCGTATTTATGCTAAACGGGTCCCAAACCCACGACTCAACCCGGTTGAAACTCTATCAATTCTCACTTAATTCCTTCCCTTTTTCCACCTAAAACCTTCCATTAAGTGTTAATTTAGGTTCTCCCTTATTAATTTCACACAACACGCTCTAAATCCAAGTCTTCTCTCAAGATTAAACAGACGGGTCAAACTTTCGAACCTCAATCAATTCAACTCAGTTATCAAATTAATTGATACAGAAGCTTCGTATGACCTAAACAAACATTAAACCGTAGTAAATTTCATGAATACTTACCCGTAGGTGGTCGTCCTCAAGCTCGAAATTTTCCAGAAACTGGAACTTGGGTTCTTGGCCGAACCGCGATCAATTTCATTCAATCTTTTTATGGTTGAGTTCGAAATGAACCCAAAAGACTATTCTTAATCTCTGTTTGGCTCCTCTCAGCTCACAGATTAATTTTCGAAATTCCCTCCAAATTTTCAGTTTTTCCGAACTCAGTTTTCTCTCAAGCTCTCAGCTCTCTCCTCTCCAATATGATCCTCTCAACTCACTCTAACTCCCCATATTCAAACCGTCCACCCAGAAACTCGTGGGAATCTCTCAGTCCCACTGTGATTCTGTTTCCTGCAAACAGACCCAAAACAAATTCAAAATTCCTCCTGTGCTTTCTCTGTTCCCCTCAGTTCACTCAGCACGCCTAGCACTCAGCCTTTCTTAGTGACGAATGTCACTCACAACGTTAAACAATTCACTGAACAATCCACTGAACGGATTAAACAATTCCCACAGCAAACCACCACGGCTGTTTCAAACTGTGCCTTGGCAATTTACCATTTTGCCCTCCTTCACAAAATTACCAAAATGCCCTTCTCGTTCTAGAAACGTAACTCAACCGTCTGAGGTCCGTTTTCAGCGTGCCGCATGTCTACAGACTCAGGGCATCGAGACCTACCTAGTTGATGCCGCATGTCCCCGAATTGTGTGAAAAATAGTGGTCAAACAAAAAGTCAACAACTTCCTCCTTTTCGACCCAATTACGAAAATGCCCTTGAACTTCTGAACGCCATAACTTCTTCCCTGATCGTTGGAATCGGATGTGCCACCTGTCTACGGACTCGTGACGTTCCGAACTACGTCACAGTCATCGGTAAATGTTTATTTGGCCTACCGAGTAAAAAGTCAACAAATTACCCATACTGTTCACAAGGGTAAAAACGTCATTTCATTTAATATTTTACCAACTTACATCCTTCGAATTTCCGGGGCGTTACATAAATCGATACAATGCGCACAACTTTCCCCACGTCGGCTCCGGCAGTCCCGGCAGTCGGAAAGAAATGTAAACACTGACCAAGATAATCTAGTCGTTCGCGTTCAACTGACCCATGGCTAAGTTGGCCCTCGCCATCATATCTTGGAGCCATGGATGCAGGGGCAGCCTCACTCCGTCCTCAAAACACTCAATGTAGAATAACGTGGACCCTTTCGGAGGATCGTTCGGCCTGCTGCTGCCGGGCGGTAGAGTTATTATTATGTTCGACGGGACGCTGTACAATTCCCAGAACCTATCTAGGTCGGCCTTCTAGATGGTGTTCACCTCGTAGTCCACGGCATACTCCGTCTTCACCACACCGTCTGCTTCTAGCTCCAGCGGGGAGCTTGTTTCCATCCCGCTATCTTCTTCGTCAGAGTCGACCACGATGACTGGCAGGGTCTGGGTGACAGGACCCATCCCAATCCCCCCGGGATTAACGAGGGATGACCCTGCTCCCGTCTGACACGAAGTGTCAGACAAGGGATATTTCCGACCTTTGCCCTCCCAGGCTATCAGAGTACGCCAGGATTCGGAGGAGGTATGTGATATCTCGGACTCTGCTACAGTCCACATCCGATGTCAACCTGAAGGGCAGTCAAAACATTAAAAACTGTGAGTGGACAAAACAAAAGTTTATAAAAACATTCCATAAGACATTTGTACCCTCCACTAAAAAGCATGCATGCATTCGAAACCCATTTATCCAAAACAAACCATATGTGGGACTAAGCCCAAAGCAGATATAAACTAAAGTCGAAAGGACCACAATGAAAACGACCATACGGGCCACTGCCCAAATCCATACGGGACTCTGCCCCAAACCATAAAGAAACCAAGTACACGAGCCACTGCTCAAATCCTGTGCACACCTGTGCACACCACATATCATATATCATATATCATATATATAAGTCACACAACCAATCCTGTCACGGTATCCAAAGCTACGCGCGTGCTACCCGGGTCTTAATCCGAGTCTTCTCAAAGTCAAGATCAATGTCAGCAGACCACTGACCCTACCCGAGGTAATAGTAATCATAGCCTTCCTGAGAGTAAGGAACCCAACTGGGGGGTGACTCTACTCAGTCGGTGCTCCGTGACTACTCCGGGGTCCACCCAGGCCAACGACCCTCCCCGGAGGAGATAATAGAAGTAAAGGAAGGTAGATGAACATATATATACATAACATAATATCCATGCCCGGTTCCCCTGAACCGTCATGATCCATAATATTCATAACCAAGGTAACATGCTAGTTCCCATAAACCGTCATGTACCATAATGACCAACAAGGGTTCATGCCGGTTCCCATAAACCGTCATGAACCACGATACCATAACAAGGGTTCATGCCGGTTCCCATAAACCGTCATGAACCTGGGAATCCATTTAAGGTTCCCTGACCTGAAATCAAAACCTTAAAGTGACTGGGTCTCGTGCCCGAACATAGGACATCAACTGGGCACCGTGCCCGAAATCCGAGGTCATATGCCCGAGACAAAACCAAATGGGTCTCATACCCGAGTTTATCCTTTTGGAAATCCAAAACCATTTCATTAAAACCAATAAAGAAATACAGACCCGTATAAGCACCGTATAAGGCTTAAACCTCGAAATACGTGCTTATACGTAACCACACACAAATGCACCCATGGCATCATCAAACAAGTAATAAAACATACAATAAACATTTATGCATGCACCAATTTAGAAAAAAAGGTCCACTCACAGACCGTCCGAGCTGCCACCTCGATTTGCGTGCCATACGGCTCCCCGTGCCGATCACCGTCACCGGGACTCCCAAACCTGTCCAAATCGTAATAGAAGGTTACTAATTACTTAATTAACCTCCTACCAAAGCCCCGTAACTTTCCCGTATTTTTAACTATTTTTAATCCCAAACCTAAACCTTCCGATGCCCCGAAACATATCGAGACGGTGTCCGATTGACACGAAACCAGTCCCAAAATGTTCGTTACATCGAATAGATGATTTCATATGTTGGAACCTTCCCCAGATTCCCTGCCACGCGCCCTCACGCGCCGCCTGTAGTGGCTGCGCGTGGGCTTCACGCGCCGCTACAGTACCTGCTGACGTCATCGCTGACGTCATCTGACAGCTGTCAGGTCTGACATGTCAGACTCTGACAGGTGCCATGTGTCATGCTCCCATTGGTCCACGTCACTGTGTTATCAGTGACACGTGGCAATCTGACATGTGCCACGTGTCATCACTTCACTGATCCACGTCTGTGCCACGTGTCAGCCCCTGATTGGGCCACGTCACTGACATGTCAGTGCTGACTGTGCACTGACATGTGACACGTGTCGCACTCCTATTGGCCCACTTTCTGACATGTCAGCTGACATTTTCAGATCTGACAATGCTGACGTCATCCCTGACATGATGACGTCAGTAGGATGACGTCACCTGTCATCCCCTACATCGGTCAGACCGGTCCGAACCGGTCCGGTCCGGTTTTTCCTGCAACTTGGACCGGCGTAACCGGTCCAGGTGTCCTTCTCCCTCATTTTCGGTCCGTTTGCTTCCATTCCAATTCCTAAATTCCTATTTCTTCATTTCCTATCTAACCCAATTAACAAAACTACCTAAAACCTTCGAAATCCGATCGGTTCAATTTTGAACATCACGGTTCAATTTTCCCGAAACCTCCCAGGGCTTCCCCGACATCCAACCACCACCAAAACCTCTCTAACAACTCCCTAGCAACCTATTTAAGTCAACACGATCGTCCAAAACAATCCATAACATCAAAATCCACACAAAAATTGAAAATGGGCTTACCGGGTACCCGCTCGGGTTCTGGGTTCCCGCCACCGCCCACGGCGGTTCCAGCCACCGGATGCCGTCCTTAGTCCTCCTCTCCCCCTCTGGTCTCTCTGTCATGATCATAGGGTGAGGGTTGGATGTTTGGGTTGCACAGATGAGAGGAATGAGATCGGGAAAAATGGGTTTGAAAATGAAGAATGATCGATGAAGGGATGGTATGCATGTATGGGTGAGATTGGCCAGTGGATGGGTGACACTTGTCACTCATCCATTGGCTATCTAAAAAGCTGGGCCCACTAGAGAAAAACTGCACTTTTGTCTCGTAAAACGCGTCGTCGTAAATAGTAACTTGGAACTTCCGTGAACCGTAACTTCGTCGTCGAACGTCCAAATTCGACGTGCCGCCTATCTACGGATTCGTATCGTCCTTATCTACGTAACGGTCTTTGGCCCTCGGCCATCGGACCTCCCGGTCAAAAAGTCAACATTTGACCCCTATTTAACCAAAATTACCAAAATGCCCCTAAACTTCCGAACGTCATAACTTCCTCCCCGAACGTCTGAATTGAACGTGCCACCTGTCTATGAACTCGTGACGTCACGAACTACGTCAAGGTCATCGGTTAAAGTCCATTTGACCGCCCGATCGAAAAGTCAATGTTTTGCCACCATCAAGGACAAAACGGTCATTTTGCATCGTTCGTCAGATTTCGCCCAACTAATCACGGATTAACCTCACTAATCGTGATTAGTCACTAATCTAATCATGGATTTTGGGACGGGTCGTTACAACCTTCCCTCCCTAATTAATTTCGTCCTCGAAATTCCAACCGACCTAATTCTACCCGTTCTTCCCTCCTTAATTTAGTTTCGCTCTTGAAACTCCACTATCCTGATTCCACAACCACCTAGTGGAAATAATTCGATCTACCTCGCAACACGTGTACATTAGTACGCCAACTAACTAGAATAATACTTACTCGTCTGGACCCAGACGTGCCACTAACACTCTCGTCGTATCGACTAAGTTCGACCACGTCGAATGATAGAAGTCTTACGCTCTGAATTGACACGACCTGTCAGTATCAGAGTAGCCCAAGTATCCTATGATCAACCCACTTGTCAACTCTACCCTTTCCCTGACATAAACGACTCTACGGTTCCTTCCTCAATCTCTAACTTATCCTGACGTCTGCTCCCACTGGAAGTCATCAGACCTCACACCACGATCCACGCTGACACCTCCTACAAACTGTCACCACTTGACAGTCGTCAATCGAAAATTGTCACTATACTCACTCATGGTTACACTAACCACCAACTCACTCAACCATGGGTAAACACTTACCCACAAAGCACTCGACCTGTGTGTAACTAGACCCATCGAAATACCATGACCCATTGCACAGTATCCAATGTCGAGTCCACGACCTCAACTAATCCGATGGTATCAGAACCAATCTGACTACCAATACGCTCTCCAACGCACCACCGATATCTCCTATATACCGTCACCAGGCACGACAAGTCTGCCTAGTATCGTACCTTGAACAACGTACAAGGTACGTACATCTACCCATCAATCAGACTACAACCACCTAGGTCATAGCCAATCACGTTTCTACGATGGAGTCCATTTATCCAATCCAGTATTAGACAAATCGAAACTCCGACCCATTATTTATTTCCAAATCCGAATCCGAATCCGCAATTTCGTAAGAAATCCCAAATCCAAACCCAGAAATCATATCTATATCATGTCCAAATTCGAATCCGAAATCATCATTCCGTAAGCTAGCATTTGGAATAACCATTCCGAACCCAAATCCATAAAAGAAAATCTACAGTCAAGCTCTAGAATCAAATCCTGAATCGTCACCCAGAATCCGATTCCAAAACCCAAATCTAGAAATCCTTTTTCAAGTTCTAAAATCAAATCCTGAATCGTCATCCAAAAATCTGATTCCAAAACCCAAATCTAGAAATCCTTTTTCAAGTTCCAAAATCAAATCCTGAATCGTCATCCAGAAATCTGATTCCAAAACTTGAAATCTCGTTCTCGTCTACCGAGACGTACCATAACCGAACCTATCAGTTACCTGATCAACCGATTACACACCATACATTAGATTGACTTCATAGAGAAATCAATCCCAACATCCACACAGCTCTAAGGCTGGCCATATCCGACCACGTCGGAAAACTACTCATCGGACAACTACTCAGGCGAGTAGTAAGCCATATGGGATTTACCTCGAAAAGAAGTTCAGTCCCATCATGCTCCACTCAACATCCAAGTAAGAGTAATAAACTTTCCACCTATCTGGATCATCAAGACCACGATCCAGATCCATAACGATACCCAAAGTCCTAAACCAATTCCCACATCTAAACAGATTAGTCAACGACAAGACACGCCGAGACTGTGGGTTCTCACTGATTACCTCGTATCGATCCTTGTCATTCCACCGAGGAAAAACCAAGAATGATACAAGATAATGACAACAAAATTCATCTTACGTGAATGCAAACAACACTCGCTGCACTCACCACGTCATGTAACCCAACATCGTCTGCCACCAAGCAGAAAATGAGAAATTTCAGTCACCCGACTTCGATATACTCAATACCAATGCGGAAAACCCGCGTTCCATTCGTCACCTCAATCGCAATCTCTCGCGATTTCGAAGTTCCAACAAGATTGGAAACAACGTACTTGGACATCATCTACGTGTCCATTACCAATTTAACTTTATCCGTGATCCATTCTCAAACCACAGATGCCGAACATATGCCCATCACGACGGATGTGACACCCCGATCTGTAACTCATCGTCATCACGATCACCGGCACCAGCACCAGCACTAGTACCAGTATCATCACCTATCAGCATCAGCACCAAGTGTGCAAATCAGACACTCCTGGATCTCCGCTCATACCGAACGACGACCCCGTACCTCTGTTCGAAAAGGAGAAACTCTGCCTCCTTCGTGCCCAACACCTCTGGTTACAGTCACCCTGACAACTCATGCGAGAAAAGGAAACGTCCCCTGAACGTCCCCGATTCCCAACAACCATATCTACGACCACTCCCGGTAGTAGTGCCTTCCACAGACTCATGCAGACCTAACTACCAGACCTCGCTATATCCAGACTCTGTATCCAACGGAATCACTCGCCCGTACCAAATACTCTGTATCCCCGCTCCAGGATTCCATCGACAAGTACCAACCTTGATAACTTGTCCAACCAAACACTAACCAGTCGCAACTCAACTAAACCAATGTCGTCTACCAGGTCGCCCATGACCTTAGTTGCGCCAAAACACAACTGAGTAGCACGACAACCCACTAGGTTTAACTGGTAAGTACATCCCCGACTGCGAAGTGCAGTCCCAACACAAGCTGACATGACTAGACCGACTAACGAACCCAAATCCGAATAGTCGTCAAAGTCACACCACTCGTCAACTCATATTTCTGAACCATACACCCAAGGTAGGGTTCCACGATCACACCGAGAGTTCCTCTGAACCCAACTGCAAGCTACCAACTGCAGTACAATCCACAATCTGACCGACCCCGCGGTCTTGACATCGCAAGGAAATCAATCCAATCCTACCGTAAGTCTAACCAGAATTCCTCGAATCCGGCTGCCAACTACCATAAGTTCAACCAGAGTTCCCCGAACTCGACTACTAACCGCCAACAGCAGTAAACCCATCTAACTCAACCAATCCGACCATCTGATGGTCACAACACCAAATCAGTCGTCGAAACCGATCCTATGGCATCGTGAAAGACGACCCCAACTATCCGTCTCACGATCAAAACGTTAACGTATAGTTACGTCATCCCTTCCGTAGGGTCACACACTGTCAACCCTGACAGAACTATGGCAACCCCGGCATCTAGTGCCGAACCAAGACATATCATGATTCAATCCTACTAACTATCGTATCGGCATCCCAACAATCAGGTTGACCACGAACTGCAGCCCCTTGAGATATCACATCCTCGACCTGCGTACATACTCCAAGAGCTACATGGTTGCTCGAATAGAGACAACCCCGCTCTGATACCACGTTAACAGGACCCATCCCAATCCCCCCGGGATTAACGAGGGATGACCCTGCTCCCGTTTGACACGAAGTGTCAGACAAGGGATATTTCCGACCTTTGCCCTCCCAGGCTATCAGAGTGTGCCAGGATCCGGAGGAGGTATGTGATATCTCGGTCTCTGCTACAGTCCACATCCGATGTCAACCTGAAGGGCAGTCAAAACATTAAAAACTGTGAGTGGACAAAACAAAAGTTTATAAAAACATTCCATAAGACATTTGTACCCTCCACTAAAAAGCATGCATGCATTCGAAACCCATTTATCCAAAAAAAAAACCATATGTGGGACTAAGCCCAAAGCAGATATAAACTAAGGTCGAAAGGACCACAATGAAAACGACCATACGGGCCACTGCCCAAATCCATACGGGACTCGGCCCCAAACCATAAAGAAACCAAGTACACGAGCCACTGCTCAAATCCTGTGCACACCTGTGCACACCACATATCATATATCATATATCATATATATAAGTCACACAACCAATCCTGTCACGGTATCCAAAGCTACGCGCGTGCTACCCGGGTCTCAATCCGAGTCTTCTCAAAGTCAAGATCAATGTCAGCAGACCACTGACCCTACCCGAGGTAATAGTAATCATAGCCTTCTTGAGAGTAAGGAACCCAACTGGGGGGTGACTCCACTCAGTCGGTGCTCCGTGACTACTCCGGGGTCCACCCAGGCCAACGACCCTCCCCGGAGGAGATAATAGAAGTAAAGGAAGGTAGATGAACATATATATACATAACATAATATCCATGCCCGGTTCCCCTGAACTGTCATGATCCATAATATTCATAACCAAGGTAACATGCTGGTTCCCATAAACCGTCATGTAACATAATGACCAACAAGGGTTCATGCCGGTTCCCATAAACCGTCATGAACCACGATACCATAACAAGGGTTCATGCCGGTTCCCATAAACCGTCATGAACCTGGGAATCCATTTAAGGTTCCCTGACTTGAAATCAAAACCGTAAAGTGACTAAGTCTCGTGCCCGAACATAGGACATCAACTGGGCACCGTGCCCGAAATCCGAGGTCATATGCCCGAGACCAAACCAAATGGGTCTCATACCCGAGTTTATCCTTTTGGAAATCCAAAACCATTTCATTAAAACCAATAAAGAAATATAGACCCGTATGAAATATAAACCTCGAAATATGTGCTTATACGTAACCACACACAAATGCACCCATGGCATCATCAAACAAGTAATAAAACATACAATAAACATTTATGCATGCACCAATTTAGAAAACAAGGTCCACTCACAGACCGTCCGAGCTGCCACCTTGATTTGTGTGCCATACGGCTCCCCGAGCCGATCACCGTCACCGGGACTCCCAAACCTGTCCAAATCGTAATAGAAGGTTACTAACTACTTAATTAACCTCCTACCAAAGCCCCGTAATTTTCCCGTATTTTTAACTATTTTTAATTCCTAACCTAAACCTTCCGATGCCCCGAAACATATTGAGACGATGTCCGATTGACACGAAACCAGTCCCAAAATGTTCGTTACCTCGAATAGATGATTTCGTAAGTTGGAACCTTCCCCAGATTCCCTGCCATGCGCCCTCACGCGCCGCCTGAAGTGGCTACGCGTGGGCTTCACGCGCCGCTACAGTACCTGCTGACGTCATCGCTGACGTCATCTGACAGCTGTCAGGTCTGACATGTCAGACTCTGACAGGTGCCACGTGTCATGCTCCCATTGGTCCACGTCATTGTGCTGTCAGTGCCACGTGGCAGTCTGACATATGCCACGTGTCATCACAGCACGGGTCCACGTCTGTGCCACGTGTCAGCCCCTAATTGGGCCACGTCACTGACATGTCAGTGCTGACTGTGCACTGACATGTGACATGTGTCGCACTCCTATTGGCCCACTTTCTGACATGTCAGCTGACATTTTCAGATCTAACAATGCTGACGTCATCCCTGACATGATGACGTCAGTAGGATGACGTCACCTGTCATCCCCTACATCGGTCAGACCGGTCCGAATCGGTACGGTCCGGTTTTTCCTGCAACTTGGACCGGTGTAACCGGTCCAGGTGTCCTTATCCCTCATTTTCGGTCCGTTTGCTTCCATTCCAATTCCTAAATTCCTATTTCTTCATTTCCTATCTAACCCAATTAACAAAACTACCTAAAACCTTCGAAATTCGACCGGTTCAATTTTCCCGAAACCTCACAGGGCTTCCCCGACGTCCAACCACCACCAAAACCTCTCTAACAACTCCCTAGCAACCTATTTAACTCAACCCAATCGTCCAAAACAATCCATAACATCAAAATCCACACAAAAATTGAAAATGGGCTTACCGGGTACCCGCTCGGGTTCTGGGTTCCCGCCACCGCCCACGGCGGTTCCAGCCACCAGCTGCCGTCCTTAGTCCTCCTCTCCCCCTCTGGTCTCTCTGTCATGATCATAGGGTGACGGTTGGATGTTTGGGTTGCACAGATGAGAGGAATGAGATCGGGAAAAATGGGTTTGAAAATGAAGAATGATCGATGAAGGGATGGTATGCATGTATGGGTGAGATTGGCCAGTGGATGGGTGACACTTGTCACTCATCCATTGGCTATCTAAAAAGATGGGCCCACTAGAGACAAAACTGCACTTTTTGTCTCGTAAAACGCGTCGTCGTGAATAATAACTTGGAACTTCCGTGAACCGTAACTTCGCCGTCGAACGTCCAAATTCGACGTGCCGCCTGTCTACGGATTCGTATCGTCCTTATCTACGTAACGGTCTTTGGCCCTCGGCCATCCGACCTCCCGGTCAAAAAGTCAACATTTGACCCCCATTTAACTAAAATTACCAAAATGCCCCTAAACTTCCGAACGTCATAACTTCCTCCCCGAACGTCGGAATTGAACGTGCCACCTGTCTATGAACTCGTGACGTCACAAACTACGTCACGGTCATCGGTCAAAGTCCATTTGACCGCCCGATCGAAAAGTCAACGTTTTGCCACCATCAAGGGCAAAACGGTCATTTTGCATCGTTCGTCAGATTTCGCCCAACTAATCACGAATTAACCTCACTAATCGTGATTAGTCACTAATCTAATCATGGATTTCGGGACGGGTCGTTACACTGGGGCGGTGTCCTCTGCTCGCACCTCCTTCCTCGGTAACCTAAGAGCCCTATCTAGACTATCAGTGCTGCTGGACGATGAAGAGGATTCAGACGTGGACCCACTAGTGGACGTTTAACCACTACGCTCGCTCGGCACCTCGCTTGCCGAGTGAGACGGTGCTTCCCCACCAAAATTTTGAGGGGACCTAACCCCAGATACACTAGTTGACTCTGACTCTAACATCTACAAAATTACCAAAAATAGAAGCAACGACTAAGCACCTACGCTCCTACCAAACACATATTTAAATGGAGTACCGTTTGGCAAGGAATTTTACCTGTTCAAAAATTATCGGCAGGATTGGTCACAGTAGACGCTTCTTCCTCTAGGCAGATAAAAATTCAATCGGCATGAAAATCTTCGTCACAAATTCACTGAATAAAAAGTGAAAATGTCCACCCCTCCAACCCCTTTTATAGGCCCCTAGCACCCCTTGAGATGCGCACTTCTGATCTGACGGTCACTAGGCCGATACGACCGCCTTCCAACTACGGATACGCATTGTACCGTATACACATCCGTACCGTATATTCCTACCAACATAAGTATGAACTTTCCCTATACATCACCAAGCTGTCCTCACTCCAGCCTGTCGATCGGCTGACGTTCTACCGACCCCTCGGCCTTCCCTCACTATGGCGTGCTTCCTCATGCTCTGTCGGCAAGCACAGACTGTGACCGACGGGTCCCCGTCATCCCCCTACCGGCCGCCATCACAAGATTGTTCGGACACCCATTAGACATAACCACGGACTCGGCGACAGGGACTGCCTTGACCTAGGACATAAGGTGCACCTCATCGATCCATGACTTGGGGGCTCCTAGGGAACATGGCGCACTGCCCTAGTTGATCGAAAGGCATCGGCTAGAATCACAAGTCCTCGACCGAGGAAATTCACCTTAGTCAAAGACTTAGAGGGATTATGTTGATACCATATCGACCGACCACCCTTTGAGCACAGGAACTGCCAGGACAGAACGGATGCTGACCGGTACCCTCCGCTCGGCACCCCCACAATCGTGGACAGTCAATCGGCGCGCTCTACAATCCTGCCATTAGGCACCTGCTAAAACACAAGCACCTGCTAAAACATAGGCACCAGCTGGCTACAACAGTCACCTGACACCAACTCTGCCACAACCACTCCCTAACGAGGGCTGGTTGGACACCAGCTGGCGCCTCCCCCGGATGTCCAGGTATCACCAGACGATCCTCAGCCACAAAGAAAAACCTACTCCCAAACAGTAGCCCAACTACCACAGTTATGGCTACTATAAATACCTTGAAACCCTTCACAAAGTTAAGACTCTGAGACCCCATTCAGATTACTGTTATTTCCATGCCCTTCGGCTTGCAAATACTAACTTAGGCATCGGAGTCCCTTCGGCCGACACCACATCGGTATCAAGTCTCTTTGCAGGATCTCTACCGAGCGGCAACGCCCCAGCGGGCCCAAAGCATCACGTGGCTGGTCCTAGATCCCCCTGCGGGTCTCATCATGTTCGTCTATTTCGAGATCAAACATATCTCAATGGTTCTTCTTAGATTTCCTTATCTTTTAGAGTTGTACTTTTGTCATTGTTTTTCCTTAGTAGCCTCTGAAATTTTGTTTCTAATACTAATATCTCCTAGAAATCAGAAAAGGTAGTATCATCAAACTTTTTTCTAAGGGTGAACCTTAGAAATCTGTGTGCAATAGCCACTATTTGGGCATTGTTTAAGGGAAGTCTGCATTTCAGCTTCAATCTTTTAAATCTAGTAATAAAATTTTCAGTTATTTCATGTTCATCTTGCCTAATAACAGTTAGACCACCGATTGTGACCTCAAGTTCAACTCTATAGAATACTTTGTGGAACATGACTTCTATTTACCCCCAAGTATGTATGGATGCTTCTCGTAATGAGTTATACCAAGAAAAAGTATCCCTATCTAAGGAATTACTGAAAATTTGTGGTTGAGTTAAGAGTTGTCTTTGAAATCTACACAATGGCATGAGAGAACCTTCTGATGTCTTCCAGAGATGAACTACTACCATCTTCTTTGAAAAGTGTAAGCGTTGGTGGTTTGAAAATCCAAGGAAACGTAATTTCTTGATTTACGTAAGTTAGCTTAGACTTTCCGTAGATCGGGACATTCGCTTTCCTAGGATACTGGTTTACCATGCATCATTCATCTTATCTATGTCGTCTCCTATAAGATGGCTTGATATTCTACGGGGCAGTGTAACAATCCGTCCCGAGAGCCGGGATTAAGATAGTGCTTAAGGTGGGATTAGTGAGGTTTATCGGTGGTTGGTGGTCCCGATAGGTCCGTAAGTTTAGAATGACGATTTTACCCCTGCTTTGGCAAAAAGTTGACTTTTCGTTCGAGAGGTCAATTGGGTATTGACCGGTGACCAGGACGTAGTTTAGGACGTCACGAATCCATAGGCAGGTGGCACGCCCGATTCTGATATCCGAGGAGGAAGTCGTGATGTTCGGATGGTGGAGGGCATAACCGTCATTTTGGGTAAATTAGGGGGAATAGTTGACTTTTTGTGTAATCGGGTTTTGGTATGTTGACCTAGGATGGTTAGATAGCTCTCGTCATCCTGAGTTCGATGACAGGCGGCACGCCTTCATCGACTTACGAGGTGGGAGTTACGGGTCTAGAACGTTAGTCGCAAAACCGTAAAATTTGGATAAAATGAGGGGCAATTTGGTCTTTCTGCACATTGGGATTGTGCAACAGAGAAGGAAAATGGATGGCTGAGATTGGGCCATGTGGGAGTGTGTGGATTGGATGGTGACACCTGTTGGGGGGCTAGAGGGTTCTGGTGGAATCCTGTATATGCACGGGCCCAAATAAATGGGGTGCACCCGTGCTGTGTGTTCGTGTTCTTTGACACAGAGAGAAACAGAGGGAGAGAATTGAGAGGCTTGAGGGCTGATCGAGGGTGCTGGTGAGTTTTTGAGTGTGTGAGGGAGATTAGAGAGTGAGAGAGAGCTGTTGAGAAGGTTGGGGTAGTGAGGAATCGTGGTGTGTGTGAGTTGTGGGCTGTGGGGAAATCAGAGGAAACAGAGAAGGTTGAGGACTTGTGGTGGTGCTGTGGCCGTGTGCGGGTGTGTTTGACCTCGAGAGGAGGCTGAGACGGCGTTGCAGACTCCAGGGAACACGGCGGCGAGCACGGTTGCGGACGGTTGCAGGTAATCCCTCATCCCTGTACAATTGCCCTGTTTTTCCGTTGTGTTTCAAATCAAGAGTCGTGAGTCTAGAGGACGAATCGAAGTTCATAAGGAGGTTTAGGGGACTCAGGTGAGGTCTGGAGTCCTCTGGTTGTGCTGCCGTGACGGGGAGGTACACGGCGGAGGATGGCACGACAGGGGTATTCTGGTGCTCTGTTTTGGCCGTGAGTTTCAAACGGCGAGTCGTGACGTTTGGACGAGAGTCGACGGTCAAGGTGAGTCGGGTTAGGCTTAGAGAGGTCTAGGGAAGAGTGTGGTGTAGCCACCGTGAAGGGAGGTGAGCTGGGTGGCCGGGAAGGAAAACATGGGCTTTTGGACCGTCTAGTTCGAGCCTCAGTCGACAGGTTAGGGACAGTGTCGAGGTTAGAGGCGTTGGGGAATCGATAGGGTAGGCCTGGACGATGAGACTGGTGAAGGAAGGGAGAGTGTGGAGGCCGGACGACGGAGAACAGGTCTCGCCGGTTCGAGTTGCAGGCTTCTGTGCTGAACCGGGTCTGCTCGAGGATGATGGTGCACTGTAGCAGGCGCGTGAGGGCCACGCGCAGCCACTTTGGGCGGCGCGTGGGGGCGCGTACGGCGGCGATGGGGGAAAACGGTCAACATGGTTTTTGGTCCAGGAGTTGTGTTGAGTTCAGTGGAAGTGGTTTTGGGTTGTGCGTACGTCGTTTGAGTTTAGTTCCGCGAGGGTGAAGTTTTAGGGTCCCGGGTTATTACGCTTTCGATTCGGGGAATTTTGGGGAAAATTAGGTGAACCTTCGTAGACGTGTTAGTGACGTAATTTGGTGGTTGTTAACAGGATCTGGACTTCCCGAGGAAGCTGAGGAACGTGCTGGACGTTCGGGACACGATTGAGGGCGGGGGTACTGTGAGTGGACCCTTTCCTTAAACTCGAGCATGCATAACTGTTTTCTATAATTGTTTTGTGGTTTTAATCATAATTCTATGTTTATCGAATATGTTTCGGTTGGTTTTACATTATTATACGTTTTTCGAGGAAATCGGTTTTTAGCACGTTTTACGAGGAATGGGTTGGTTTCTGAAATTGATGCTATGGTTTTGGGGATTTTCAAATGATAAGTGGTTTTCAAGGATTATAAAGGGATTTTGGAACATGATTTCGATGGTGGAAAATTGGATTCCGGATTTGGGTTCGGAATGACGGTTCGGATGTTGGAAGGGCATCGAACCAGTGATTTTGGATTCGGGTTTGGATGTGGATTTAGAAATGGTTTTCAAATGGTTTTGATTGGATTTTCTGGATCTGGTTATTGGGTTTAAAGACCCGAATATTGATTGACGGGGGACGGGCCCGGATTGAGTTTAAAGACTCAGGAGTTTAAAGACTCGGATATTTATGATATTACCCCCGTAGGCCTTTGAGTTTAAAGACTCGGGAGTTTTAAAGACTCGGGAGTTTAAAGACTCGGGAGTTTAAAGACTCGGATATTATTAAGGCCTGGATTGAGTTTAAAGACTCGGGAGTTTAAAGACTCGGATAGGTCCAGCAGGTTTGATCGGAAAATGATGATTTCATGTTCATGGTTTATGACACGGTTTTATGATTCACAAGCTGTGGTTTTTCTAAATGTTTTATAGTGTTTCTGTTTCTTATGATGTGGTTTATGGTAATTTGGTTTATAACTGTTCTGATAACTGGGTTATGCATGTGGTTTTCAAAACGGAGGGTGACACTTGGTTTTCTGATAAATGGTTTTAGAACTTTTCTTTTATTATGGTTCACTCACACCTTTTGTTTTTTACTTGCCCCTCCAGGTTATGGAGCGAGCGCGGGGTCTTGACGTCGAGGCAGTGTCCGAGGCATAGAGGTCATGTGAGGGATCCCGGAGTGGTTTAAAGTCTTTCCGCGTGCGTGTAATTATTATCGGTTTTTAGTTCCTTGTGTTTCGTACTATGGTCTGTAAATTATAACTTCGGGATAGTTTATATAGTTTCTCTTGCGTCTGACTGAGTTTTGGGTGAGTTTGAGTGAGTTGTACTTGAGTGTTGTGTCGGGGAGTCAGACGGGAGCAAGATTTACCTCGGGTTTCGGGATGAAACCGGGGTGGGTCCTGACAGGCAGGGTGGTCTTTGTCTAGACTCAAATTCTTCTTCTGATCCTAAATCACTCTGATCAAATTTTCTCCAATTTTTAGCTTAATTTTTCTTTTGGCTAGAATTTTGACCTTGGAATCTTCCTGATTGATTAAAGGTGGTCCAGTACTTGGAAGACATTTTGTGTTTATCTTTTCACGTCCCTTCCCGAGCTCTACTTCACACACCAACTCGGATAATCACAAATAGATTGTGGCTGAGGAATGCTGACCGACACGTGGATACAAGACCCATGCGATGAAGCCTCGAGAAGGGTAAACGTTTAGGGAAGTAGATGACATAAATGTAAATAAAGCTTAAATAGAAAGTAAGAAAAAGAAATAAGAAGTGCCAAGTGTTTCATACAAAATATGTCGGAAATCGAAATAAAGTGCATGATGATCCAAATAAAACTAAATTAGAGGGACCATGGAGTGTTATCCTCTATGCATGAGTAAGACGTGTCATAACTACAACTTGCAACATC